>CAWUFW010008304.1:0-600000 GCA_963921515.1 Calotriton arnoldi
AGTTTCCTCATAAATTTATATAAGTCGACTTCCGTATTCAAGACATTAGTGTGAAAGGTGGGCACGAATGCAGTCCCCTTATTCAGTAACTTGTTTTGGGCCTCTGGTAATGCCACTGATGAAATGTTAACTACTAGTGTTTCTTTTGTCTGCGTCCCGTGCTCACCGTTTTTGCTGCCTCCGTGGTCTCTGCGAGTTTTTTTGCCTCTGATTGTGCCTCTGGTTGATCTGATGGAGGACTGTTGGCTGCTGGGCTGATCTCTAAAAAGAAACCTTAGTTGTGGAAGTCGAAGCTTCCGTGCCCACTATTGCACTGGTAGATGGAACTGGTGCTCTTGTTGTACGTGTATCACTAACAGATACCAAACTCTCTTCTGAAGAAGTAGTTCCTGTTCTTTGAAAATTGCGTTTTTGGGCATACACCTCCGCCCATGAGTATACCTCGTCTAGTTTGTAGTCTATTGTGTCTCTCCTGAACTTGCGAACTTTTCGCTCATGAATCTCCTTTGCATACGTATCTAACTTAACGTTAATCTCCTCAAGTGTCTTATCCCAATTATCTGCTTCCATGCGTTGTTTAATGGAATCTTGTAACTCCTTAATTTCCTGTTCTAAACCCGATAAAACTGAAGATAATTCTTCTACTATCAAAAGTATAAGGTCGAGCGAACATTTGTTTAAAATTGAATACCATCTATCCATAAACTTCTTATTAGCCTTAAACATCATGGGTTTCAATGGTAATCTCAGACCTCTCGGTATCCTGCTAGCCTTATGGTACTGAATAAGGGTTGTGGCGTGTAACCTCTGATTAATCTCACGACGCATCAAATATTCTAATTGACGTAATTGTTGTGTGACAGGTCCTTGGGTCATATCAAATGACCTAACCTCCCGGATGAGGCCATAAATATCTTGTGCTTCCGTCGCACTGTATGCTTTGGTTGCTGCCTTATTATCAGTGAGATGTAAAATGTCCTCAAATGACATCTTGTGGTGCAACTGAATGCTGTTTTGGGTGAAAAATTATAGTGCAATAAAAGTTATATAAACCAACAGCGGTGATGCACTCTGAATTCTAAAAGTAAACCTAGTCTACCAAAGAATCATGAACTTATTAAAGGATTAGCGTGCGATTCTGAGGTGGTTCCACCCTACCACCTATTCAATATTGAAAAAACAATTCCAGGACGCTAGTCTCAGACAGAATGCGCACTGCTTGATAAACTCAAAATGAGTATATTAACTTAATGCTAATCAAATATTTTAACATCAATAATCACAGAATTGACAAAGTTATCTATATGAACACGAATTTTACAAAAACTCTTCCGAACAAGTGATGAGAAATTATGATGATTCAACTGTGTGTCTTCAACTTGTTTTATTCACAACTGAAGATCTCAACAATTTTCTTGTTAGTCCTTGAAAACGATAATACATTCAAACGTGGATATTCATCACTCCCAATGCATTTCGGGTGAATAATCACCCTTCGTCAGGGAAATCTACAAATGAACATATTTTACATGAAACAACATCATTACTTAAAGACCAAAACATAATTTAACATCAGTGTGCCATAAACAACCGGGAAGGTTATAGTGATTACGAGGCCTAATATCAGTGACTATTAATGTGAAAAATAATCACACACTATACGCCGAGAACAATCGCATCAGGCTTAGGTGCCAAGGGTGAAACAATTAGCAGTAGAGACATGAAAACCAATGACCCAAAAAGATTCAAAATCAGTGTACCCAATCGTGCAACTGAAAATGATATACAAGACACCCGTGAATCTGCTGTGATCCTTATGCTAAACTGATTCAAAATAATACCTCCACTCTTGTACGAGATGTGACTCTAACCGGGTCCACTGCCCGTGCCTATAAGCGTCTTACGACCACCTTGTAATTCCCTGCATAAAACAATGTAGAGTATACGTCACACTTGGCTCACTGCCAAATACTAACCACTCTAAAATCAACTAAAGAGATCAACCGCTTACCAGCGTAAGTTATCTGCTGTAAACGAGAATACGTTCTCCAACAAGCTCAAGTGCAGCTAACTGTGTTCTTGTCCACTAATTGTTGTACTGAGGAAAAAATATTTAAAAAGAGAATGAAAACGCTAATGATTACTTAGAGTGTAAAACTTGCCTGCTACCTATATGTATTCTCAACCTGAAGCTTACCGGAAAGTGAATGTTCCCCAAAGCAAATTTACCCACTGCTCTTACTCTCAGAGTCGCGTTGCTGGCTGAAAAAAGAAGAAAGCACCCATGTAAACCCTGACTAATTCACGCTCGAATCCTGTGATGCTGTTTCCTAACTTCACTCACCCAAAGAAAAGTGGATAACGGTGTACCAAATTCTTCCTGGATCCCGAATAGTTTGCGTGAACCTCCCACGCTGTATATAAGCTTACTGAATATCTCTGACCAATTACATATTGACGTGCTACGTATGAAGAATAGAGATAGAAATAGGACAGTGCCGACAGTGTAGAAAAGTAATACAGAATAATGCGGCCATCTTAACATAAAGCTACGTGAATACCTTAGTCTGTTTCTTTACAACATAACGCTTGGTAAAGACACCCTATCCACAAATTTGAATGTGAAATTAAACAAAAGTAAAATCCATCGGTAAACAAATGCAATCGCTGTTATCTTGTTAAAAAGATTGTTGCCTTTGAAATCACTGGAATTAACAATTGTTATCCGTCTATATTTCTAAATCATTATGCTCTGATACAAACACTGAATACGATGCCTTTGTGTGAATAATAATACAAGCATTTCGACAATATGAATAAGATGAACGTAAAACATCGTGATCACATGTTAAATATAAAACTGCTTCAAGTGGAAAAAACGTAAGTAATGTATAGACATCAGTGCTAAATAATACTACCTTCATTACATCCAGCTTAATCCTACTATATGTTTAATATGTGAGGAAACGCTCTACCTTCAATCATAAAAGTGCCTAAATTAACAGAATCGAATGCAATAATCTAATACAATCACAATTTTCATGCTAAGGTCACTTGAGTTATTAACAATCATCATTGCTTACAGAGTCTCTATTGTTGACAATTATTGACTATCTAGATTCCGTGAATGTTGTACACTTATACCTTGATGAAATGAGATGCCGTACTGTAAACAAACTTCTATCAGCATGTGAATGGCTATTCCAAAACTAGTGCAAGTGACATGAAAGAAATTGTATCCTACATATCGTGACTAAATACCACATGTCTGAAAATTAAATAAATAATGAAAAATAAATATGAAAGTAAATAAATGTAAAATGATGAACAACATGATTAATATCCCTATATCTTACTAGGGCATTAACCCTATAAATTGAATATATGTGCTGACCGAACCCTCTGTGTGAAAAATCATAAAAATGCCTCTATCATTGTGACTCTAAGCCTGACCCCTTTAAAGATCGCTACTTGCTGCCATTACAGGAAACACGAGAGTTCCAATTTATCATTGAGACCCTTCGGGCTCAAAGTATCCAGATACTTTATCCAAAACGTCTCGCGTTGAGTGATAAATTTAGTCATATTCTTGTCTGTGCTACTCTTTACAGTCTCTAACACTGTGAATCTTAATTGAGCTATTGTATGATGAAACTCAATCCAATGATTCGCTAGCGGAGAAGTCAAGACTCTTGTTCTTATTCTGCTTTTATGTTCAGTTATACATGTACGCAAGGATCTCTCTGTCTTGCCTATGTAATATAAGCCACATGGGCATCTTATGGCGTATATTACATTCTGTGTGTTGCAGTTGGCTGTGAGCAACAATTTCACAGGTTTACCTGACCATGGGTGGGAAATAGATGTCCCTAATAACACATTATTACAATGTGAACAATTATGACATTTTTGCATTCCTTTGAATTCTCCCTGATTATCAACCTTCTTTCTTTTTAGAATCTCTCTGATGTTGTGCGACCTTTTGTAAGCAAAAATAGGAGGTTCTTGATAAAGGGTGCCGAAATCTGGTTCTGTTTGTAGTAACTCCCAACGGTTGAGAATTATTCTCTTAATGGCTATAGACTGGGTAGAAAATGTTGAAACAAACACGTCACGCCTGCCCTTATTTCTAACTCTCTTAGTCAACAGGTCAGATCTTTGAATGTCATCAGCTCGCCTAGCCGCTGTTTCCACAATCTCATTTGGGTAACCCCTGTCTAAAAAGCCTTCTTTGAAAATTTGTAATGTCTTCTTATATTGTGAATTATCAGAAGTGATGCGCTTAATGCGCAAAAATTGAGAGAATGGAAGATGTTTTTTGAGAGACTCAGGATGAAAACTAGTATATAATAATGTATTATTGCGGTCAGTAGGTTTGATAAAGACCTTTGTAGTAATCTCTGAGCCATCCAACTCAATTTTTACATCTAGATAAGAAATAGTATGCCTATCCATGATGTGCGTAAATTGTATTCTGGAATTTTTGTCATTCAACTGGCTTAATTTCTGTTTCAATGCTTCTGACGAACCTTTCCACATGATGAATATGTCGTCGATGTATCGACGATAAAAAATTAGGTGTTCTATCCAGTCTGGGTCACTCAGAATGTACTCTCGTTCAAACTTCATCATGTAAATATTGGCATAACTCGGTGCCCCGGAAAAACCCATGGAAGTTCCTGTGGTTTGTAAAAAATACCTTTCCTTCCATTTGAAGTAGCTGTGAAATAGGCAAAATTGCAAAAGTTCCAAAAGAAATATTTATCAGCCTGTATGTCCTCTCTTTGAAGAAGGGCCCACTCAACAGCCTCTTTCCCCTCTATGTGTGGTATAGATGTATAAAGTGCTACCACATCTACTGTACATAACCATATTTCTTCCCCTGTTGGCAATACAAGATTACCCAAAAGAGTTAAAAAATGAGTAGTGTCCTGCACATACGTAGAACCAGATTGTACAATCAGTTGAAGAAAATTGTCTAAGTATTGACCAAGTGGCTCATGAATTGATCCACAACCTGATACTATTGGACGCAACGGGGGGTCCCTGAGATTTTTATGAATCTTTGGTAGCATGTAAATTTCAGGCCTGCGTGGATACCTGGACTGAAGAAATGCTAATGTGTTATCAGAAATCCACCCCATGTCTTTTGCATGTATGAGGATTTGAGTCAAGGTCTCCTGAAATTCATGTGTCAGATCATGATTCATTGGTAAATAGGTAGTTTCATCTGAAAGCATCAGTTCTACTTTTGTTTCATAAAAAATTCGATCCATAACCACTAGTGCTCCACCCTTGTCTGCTGGGAAAACTACTATAGACTCGTTATCTCGAAGATTTCTGAGTGCCTTTCTATCAACCATGGTCAAATTATGTCTCTTCCTAGAGGGCACTGTTAACTGAGCTAAATCTTTCTTCACTAGAGTCTCAAACGAATCCAAAATCTTATGAGAAGTAGGCGACATAAATGTGCTTTTTGGTCTGAACTCCTTAGAGTCAAGTGTCCCCGAGCTCTCTTGAGTCAACTCCTTATTGATGAAAAAATATTGGAGCCTAAGTTTCCTCATAAATTTATATAAGTCGACTTCCGTATTCAAGACATTAGTGTGAAAGGTGGGCACGAATGCAGTCCCCTTATTCAGTAACTTGTTTTGGGCCTCTGGTAATGCCACTGATGAAATGTTAACTACTAGTGTTTCTTTTGTCTGCGTCCCGTGCTCACTGTTTTTGCTGCCTCCGTGGTCTCTGCGAGTTTTTTTGCCTCTGATTGTGCCTCTGGTTGATCTGATGGAGGACTGTTGGCTGCTGGGCTGATCTCTAAAAAAGAAACCTTAGTTGTGGAAGTCGAAGCTTCCGTGCCCACTATTGCACTGGTAGATGGAACTGGTGCTCTTGTTGTACGTGTATCACTAACAGATACCAAACTCTCTTCTGAAGAAGTAGTTCCTGTTCTTTGAAAATTGCGTTTTTGGGCATACACCTCCGCCCATGAGTATACCTCGTCTAGTTTGTAGTCTATTGTGTCTCTCCTGAACTTGCGAACTTTTCGCTCATGAATCTCCTTTGCATACGTATCTAACTTAACGTTAATCTCCTCAAGTGTCTTATCCCAATTATCTGCTTCCATGCGTTGTTTAATGGAATCTTGTAACTCCTTAATTTCCTGTTCTAAACCCGATAAAACTGAAGATAATTCTTCTACTATCAAAAGTATAAGGTCGAGCGAACATTTGTTTAAAATTGAATACCATCTATCCATAAACTTCTTATTAGCCTTAAACATCATGGGTTTCAATGGTAATCTCAGACCTCTCGGTATCCTGCTAGCCTTATGGTACTGAATAAGGGTTGTGGCGTGTAACCTCTGATTAATCTCACGACGCATCAAATATTCTAATTGACGTAATTGTTGTGTGACAGGTCCTTGGGTCATATCAAATGACCTAACCTCCCGGATGAGGCCATAAATATCTTGTGCTTCCGTCGCACTGTATGCTTTGGTTGCTGCCTTATTATCAGTGAGATGTAAAATGTCCTCAAATGACATCTTGTGGTGCAACTGAATGCTGTTTTGGGTGAAAAATTATAGTGCAATAAAAGTTATATAAACCAACAGCGGTGATGCACTCTGAATTCTAAAAGTAAACCTAGTCTACCAAAGAATCATGAACTTATTAAAGGATTAGCATGCGATTCTGAGGTGGTTCCACCCTACCACCTATTCAATATTGAAAAAACAATTCCAGGACGCTAGTCTCAGACAGAATGCGCACTGCTTGATAAACTCAAAATGAGTATATTAACTTAATGCTAATCAAATATTTTAACATCAATAATCACAGAATTGACAAAGTTATCTATATGAACACGAATTTTACAAAAACTCTTCCGAACAAGTGATGAGAAATTATGATGATTCAACTGTGTGTCTTCAACTTGTTTTATTCACAACTGAAGATCTCAACAATTTTCTTGTTAGTCCTTGAAAACGATAATACATTCAAACGTGGATATTCATCACTCCCAATGCATTTCGGGTGAATAATCACCCTTCGTCAGGGAAATCTACAAATGAACATATTTTACATGAAACAACATCATTACTTAAAGACCAAAACATAATTTAACATCAGTGTGCCATAAACAACCGGGAAGGTTATAGTGATTACGAGGCCTAATATCAGTGACTATTAATGTGAAAAATAATCACACACTATACGCCGAGAACAATCGCATCAGGCTTAGGTGCCAAGGGTGAAACAATTAGCAGTAGAGACATGAAAACCAATGACCCAAAAAGATTCAAAATCAGTGTACCCAATCGTGCAACTGAAAATGATATACAAGACACCCGTGAATCTGCTGTGATCCTTATGCTAAACTGATTCAAAATAATACCTCCACTCTTGTACGAGATGTGACTCTAACCGGGTCCACTGCCCGTGCCTATAAGCGTCTTACGACCACCTTGTAATTCCCTGCATAAAACAATGTAGAGTATACGTCACACTTGGCTCACTGCCAAATACTAACCACTCTAAAATCAACTAAAGAGATCAACCGCTTACCAGCGTAAGTTATCTGCTGTAAACGAGAATACGTTCTCCAACAAGCTCAAGTGCAGCTAACTGTGTTCTTGTCCACTAATTGTTGTACTGAGGAAAAAATATTTAAAAAGAGAATGAAAACGCTAATGATTACTTAGAGTGTAAAACTTGCCTGCTACCTATATGTATTCTCAACCTGAAGCTTACCGGAAAGTGAATGTTCCCCAAGGCAAATTTACCCACTGCTCTTACTCTCAGAGTCGCGTTGCTGGCTGAAAAAAGAAGAAAGCACCCATGTAAACCCTGACTAATTCACGCTCGAATCCTGTGATGCTGTTTCCTAACTTCACTCACCCAAAGAAAAGTGGATAACGGTGTACCAAATTCTTCCTGGATCCCGAATAGTTTGCGTGAACCTCCCACGCTGTATATAAGCTTACTGAATATCTCTGACCAATTACATATTGACGTGCTACGTATGAAGAATAGAGATAGAAATAGGACAGTGCCGACAGTGTAGAAAAGTAATACAGAATAATGCGGCCATCTTAACATAAAGCTACGTGAATACCTTAGTCTGTTTCTTTACAACATAACGCTTGGTAAAGACACCCTATCCACAAATTTGAATGTGAAATTAAACAAAAGTAAAATCCATCGGTAAACAAATGCAATCGCTGTTATCTTGTTAAAAAGATTGTTGCCTTTGAAATCACTGGAATTAACAATTGTTATCCGTCTATATTTCTAAATCATTATGCTCTGATACAAACACTGAATACGATGCCTTTGTGTGAATAATAATACAAGCATTTCGACAATATGAATAAGATGAACGTAAAACATCATGATCACATGTTAAATATAAAACTGCTTCAAGTGGAAAAAACGTAAGTAATGTATAGACATCAGTGCTAAATAATACTACCTTCATTACATCCAGCTTAATCCTACTATATGTTTAATATGTGAGGAAACGCTCTACCTTCAATCATAAAAGTGCCTAAATTAACAGAATCGAATGCAATAATCTAATACAATCACAATTTTCATGCTAAGGTCACTTGAGTTATTAACAATCATCATTGCTTACAGAGTCTCTATTGTTGACAATTATTGACTATCTAGATTCCGTGAATGTTGTACACTTATACCTTGATGAAATGAGATGCCGTACTGTAAACAAACTTCTATCAGCATGTGAATGGCTATTCCAAAACTAGTGCAAGTGACATGAAAGAAATTGTATCCTACATATCGTGACTAAATACCACATGTCTGAAAATTAAATAAATAATGAAAAATAAATATGAAAGTAAATAAATGTAAAATGATGAACAACATGATTAATATCCCTATATCTTACTAGGGCATTAACCCTATAAATTGAATATATGTGCTGACCGAACCCTCTGTGTGAAAAATCATAAAAATGCCTCTATCATTGTGACTCTAAGCCTGACCCCTTTAAAGATCGCTACTTGCTGCCATTACAGGAAACACGAGAGTTCCAATTTATCATTGAGACCCTTCGGGCTCAAAGTATCCAGATACTTTATCCAAAACGTCTCGCGTTGAGTGATACATTTAGTCATATTCTTGTCTGTGCTACTCTTTACAGTCTCTAACACTGTGAATCTTAATTGAGCTATTGTATGATGAAACTCAATCCAATGATTCGCTAGCGGAGAAGTCAAGACTCTTGTTCTTATTCTGCTTTTATGTTCAGTTATACATGTACGCAAGGATCTCTCTGTCTTGCCTATGTAATATAAGCCACATGGGCATCTTATGGCGTATATTACATTCTGTGTGTTGCAGTTGGCTGTGAGCAACAATTTCACAGGTTTACCTGACCATGGGTGGGAAATAGATGTCCCTAATAACACATTATTACAATGTGAACAATTATGACATTTTTGCATTCCTTTGAATTCTCCCTGATTATCAACCTTCTTTCTTTTTAGAATCTCTCTGATGTTGTGCGACCTTTTGTAAGCAAAAATAGGAGGTTCTTGATAATCTACAATCTGGTTCTACGTATGTGCAGGACACTACTCATTTTTTAACTCTTTTGGGTAATCTTGTATTGCCAACAGGGGAAGAAATATGGTTATGTACAGTAGATGTGGTAGCACTTTATACATCTATACCACACATAGAGGGGAAAGAGGCTGTTGAGTGGGCCCTTCTTCAAAGAGAGGACATACAGGCTGATAAATATTTCTTTTGGAACTTTTGCAATTTTGCCTATTTCACAGCTACTTCAAATGGAAGGAAAGGTATTTTTTACAAACCACAGGAACTTCCATGGGTTTTTCCGGGGCACCGAGTTATGCCAATATTTACATGATGAAGTTTGAACGAGAGTACATTCTGAGTGACCCAGACTGGATAGAACACCTAATTTTTTATCGTCGATACATCGACGACATATTCATCATGTGGAAAGGTTCGTCAGAAGCATTGAAACAGAAATTAAGCCAGTTGAATGACAAAAATTCCAGAATACAATTTACGCACATCATGGATAGGCATACTATTTCTTATCTAGATGTAAAAATTGAGTTGGATGGCTCAGAGATTACTACAAAGGTCTTTATCAAACCTACTGACCGCAATAATACATTATTATATACTAGTTTTCATCCTGAGTCTCTCAAAAAACATCTTCCATTCTCTCAATTTTTGCGCATTAAGCGCATCACTTCTGATAATTCACAATATAAGAAGACATTACAAATTTTCAAAGAAGGCTTTTTAGACAGGGGTTACCCAAATGAGATTGTGGAAACAGCGGCTAGGCGAGCTGATGACATTCAAAGATCTGACCTGTTGACTAAGAGAGTTAGAAATAAGGGCAGGCGTGACGTGTTTGTTTCAACATTTTCTACCCAGTCTATAGCCATTAAGAGAATAATTCTCAACCGTTGGGAGTTACTACAAACAGAACCAGATTTCGGCACCCTTTATCAAGAACCTCCTATTTTTGCTTACAAAAGGTCGCACAACATCAGAGAGATTCTAAAAAGAAAGAAGGTTGATAATCAGGGAGAATTCAAAGGAATGCAAAAATGTCATAATTGTTCACATTGTAATAATGTGTTATTAGGGACATCTATTTCCCACCCATGGTCAGGTAAACCTGTGAAATTGTTGCTCACAGCCAACTGCAACACACAGAATGTAATATACGCCATAAGATGCCCATGTGGCTTATATTACATAGGCAAGACAGAGAGATCCTTGCGTACATGTATAACTGAACATAAAAGCAGAATAAGAACAAGAGTCTTGACTTCTCCGCTAGCGAATCATTGGATTGAGTTTCATCATACAATAGCTCAATTAAGATTCACAGTGTTAGAGACTGTAAAGAGTAGCACAGACAAGAATATGACTAAATTTATCACTCAACGCGAGACGTTTTGGATAAAGTATCTGGATACTTTGAGCCCGAAGGGTCTCAATGATAAATTGGAACTCTCGTGTTTCCTGTAATGGCAGCAAGTAGCGATCTTTAAAGGGGTCAGGCTTAGAGTCACAATGATAGAGGCATTTTTATGATTTTTCACACAGAGGGTTCGGTCAGCACATATATTCAATTTATAGGGTTAATGCCCTAGTAAGATATAGGGATATTAATCATGTTGTTCATCATTTTACATTTATTTACTTTCATATTTATTTTTCATTATTTATTTAATTTTCAGACATGTGGTATTTAGTCACGATATGTAGGATACAATTTCTTTCATGTCACTTGCACTAGTTTTGGAATAGCCATTCACATGCTGATAGAAGTTTGTTTACAGTACGGCATCTCATTTCATCAAGGTATAAGTGTACAACATTCACGGAATCTAGATAGTCAATAATTGTCAACAATAGAGACTCTGTAAGCAATGATGATTGTTAATAACTCAAGTGACCTTAGCATGAAAATTGTGATTGTATTAGATTATTGCATTCGATTCTGTTAATTTAGGCACTTTTATGATTGAAGGTAGAGCGTTTCCTCACATATTAAACATATAGTAGGATTAAGCTGGATGTAATGAAGGTAGTATTATTTAGCACTGATGTCTATACATTACTTACGTTTTTTCCACTTGAAGCAGTTTTATATTTAACATGTGATCACGATGTTTTACGTTCATCTTATTCATATTGTCGAAATGCTTGTATTATTATTCACACAAAGGCATCGTATTCAGTGTTTGTATCAGAGCATAATGATTTAGAAATATAGACGGATAACAATTGTTAATTCCAGTGATTTCAAAGGCAACAATCTTTTTAACAAGATAACAGCGATTGCATTTGTTTACCGATGGATTTTACTTTTGTTTAATTTCACATTCAAATTTGTGGATAGGGTGTCTTTACCAAGCGTTATGTTGTAAAGAAACAGACTAAGGTATTCACGTAGCTTTATGTTAAGATGGCCGCATTATTCTGTATTACTTTTCTACACTGTCGGCACTGTCCTATTTCTATCTCTATTCTTCATACGTAGCACGTCAATATGTAATTGGTCAGAGATATTCAGTAAGCTTATATACAGCGTGGGAGGTTCACGCAAACTATTCGGGATCCAGGAAGAATTTGGTACACCGTTATCCACTTTTCTTTGGGTGAGTGAAGTTAGGAAACAGCATCACAGGATTCGAGCGTGAATTAGTCAGGGTTTACATGGGTGCTTTCTTCTTTTTTCAGCCAGCAACGCGACTCTGAGAGTAAGAGCAGTGGGTAAATTTGCCTTGGGGAACATTCACTTTCCGGTAAGCTTCAGGTTGAGAATACATATAGGTAGCAGGCAAGTTTTACACTCTAAGTAATCATTAGCGTTTTCATTCTCTTTTTAAATATTTTTTCCTCAGTACAACAATTAGTGGACAAGAACACAGTTAGCTGCACTTGAGCTTGTTGGAGAACGTATTCTCGTTTACAGCAGATAACTTACGCTGGTAAGCGGTTGATCTCTTTAGTTGATTTTAGAGTGGTTAGTATTTGGCAGTGAGCCAAGTGTGACGTATACTCTACATTGTTTTATGCAGGGAATTACAAGGTGGTCGTAAGACGCTTATAGGCACGGGCAGTGGACCCGGTTAGAGTCACATCTCGTACAAGAGTGGAGGTATTATTTTGAATCAGTTTAGCATAAGGATCACAGCAGATTCACGGGTGTCTTGTATATCATTTTCAGTTGCACGATTGGGTACACTGATTTTGAATCTTTTTGGGTCATTGGTTTTCATGTCTCTACTGCTAATTGTTTCACCCTTGGCACCTAAGCCTGATGCGATTGTTCTCGGCGTATAGTGTGTGATTATTTTTCACATTAATAGTCACTGATATTAGGCCTCGTAATCACTATAACCTTCCCGGTTGTTTATGGCACACTGATGTTAAATTATGTTTTGGTCTTTAAGTAATGATGTTGTTTCATGTAAAATATGTTCATTTGTAGATTTCCCCTGACGAAGGGTGATTATTCACCCGAAATGCATTGGGAGTGATGAATATCCACGTTTGAATGTATTATCGTTTTCAAGGACTAACAAGAAAATTGTTGAGATCTTCAGTTGTGAATAAAACAAGTTGAAGACACACAGTTGAATCATCATAATTTCTCATCACTTGTTCGGAAGAGTTTTTGTAAAATTCGTGTTCATATAGATAACTTTGTCAATTCTGTGATTATTGATGTTAAAATATTTGATTAGCATTAAGTTAATATACTCATTTTGAGTTTATCAAGCAGTGCGCATTCTGTCTGAGACTAGCGTCCTGGAATTGTTTTTTCAATATTGAATAGGTGGTAGGGTGGAACCACCTCAGAATCGCACGCTAATCCTTTAATAAGTTCATGATTCTTTGGTAGACTAGGTTTACTTTTAGAATTCAGAGTGCATCACCGCTGTTGGTTTATATAACTTTTATTGCACTATAATTTTTCACCCAAAACAGCATTCAGTTGCACCACAAGATGTCATTTGAGGACATTTTACATCTCACTGATAATAAGGCAGCAACCAAAGCATACAGTGCGACGGAAGCACAAGATATTTATGGCCTCATCCGGGAGGTTAGGTCATTTGATATGACCCAAGGACCTGTCACACAACAATTACGTCAATTAGAATATTTGATGCGTCGTGAGATTAATCAGAGGTTACACGCCACAACCCTTATTCAGTACCATAAGGCTAGCAGGATACCGAGAGGTCTGAGATTACCATTGAAACCCATGATGTTTAAGGCTAATAAGAAGTTTATGGATAGATGGTATTCAATTTTAAACAAATGTTCGCTCGACCTTATACTTTTGATAGTAGAAGAATTATCTTCAGTTTTATCGGGTTTAGAACAGGAAATTAAGGAGTTACAAGATTCCATTAAACAACGCATGGAAGCAGATAATTGGGATAAGACACTTGAGGAGATTAACGTTAAGTTGGATACGTATGCAAAGGAGATTCATGAGCGAAAAGTTCGCAAGTTCAGGAGAGACACAATAGACTACAAACTAGACGAGGTATACACATGGGCGGAGGTGTATGCCCAAAAACGCAATTTTCAAAGAACAGGAACTACTTCTTCAGAAGAGAGTTTGGTATCTGTTAGTGATACACGTACAACAAGAGCACCAGTTCCATCTACCAGTGCAATAGTGGGCACGGAAGCTTCGACTTCCACAACTAAGGTTTCTTTTTTAGAGATCAGCCCAGCAGCCAACAGTCCTCCATCAGATCAACCAGAGGCACAATCAGAGGCAAAAAAACTCGCAGAGACCACGGAGGCAGCAAAAACAGTGAGCACGGGACGCAGACAAAAGAAACACTAGTAGTTAACATTTCATCAGTGGCATTATCAGAGGCCCAAAACAAGTTACTGAATAAGGGGACTGCATTCGTGCCCACCTTTCACACTAATGTCTTGAATACGGAAGTCGACTTATATAAATTTATGAGGAAACTTAGGCTCCAATATTTTTTCATCAATAAGGAGTTGACTCAAGAGAGCTCGGGGACACTTGACTCTAAGGAGTTCAGACCAAAAAGCACATTTATGTCGCCTACTTCTCATAAGATTTTGGATTCGTTTGAGACTCTAGTGAAGAAAGATTTAGCTCAGTTAACAGTGCCCTCTAGGAAGAGACATAATTTGACCATGGTTGATAGAAAGGCACTCAGAAATCTTCGAGATAACGAGTCTATAGTAGTTTTCCCAGCAGACAAGGGTGGAGCACTAGTGGTTATGGATCGAATTTTTTATGAAACAAAAGTAGAACTGATGCTTTCAGATGAAACTACCTATTTACCAATGAATCATGATCTGACACATGAATTTCAGGAGACCTTGACTCAAATCCTCATACATGCAAAAGACATGGGGTGGATTTCTGATAACACATTAGCATTTCTTCAGTCCAGGTATCCACGCAGGCCTGAAATTTACATGCTACCAAAGATTCATAAAAATCTCAGGGACCCCCCGTTGCGTCCAATAGTATCAGGTTGTGGATCAATTCATGAGCCACTTGGTCAATACTTAGACAATTTTCTTCAACTGATTGTACAATCTGGTTCTACGTATGTGCAGGACACTACTCATTTTTTAACTCTTTTGGGTAATCTTGTATTGCCAACAGGGGAAGAAATATGGTTATGTACAGTAGATGTGGTAGCACTTTATACATCTATACCACACATAGAGGGGAAAGAGGCTGTTGAGTGGGCCCTTCTTCAAAGAGAGGACATACAGGCTGATAAAGTATTTCTTTTGGAACTTTTGCAATTTTGCCTATTTCACAGCTACTTCAAATGGAAGGAAAGGTATTTTTTACAAACCACAGGAACTTCCATGGGTTTTTCCGGGGCACCGAGTTATGCCAATATTTACATGATGAAGTTTGAACGAGAGTACATTCTGAGTGACCCAGACTGGATAGAACACCTAATTTTTTATCGTCGATACATCGACGACATATTCATCATGTGGAAAGGTTCGTCAGAAGCATTGAAACAGAAATTAAGCCAGTTGAATGACAAAAATTCCAGAATACAATTTACGCACATCATGGATAGGCATACTATTTCTTATCTAGATGTAAAAATTGAGTTGGATGGCTCAGAGATTACTACAAAGGTCTTTATCAAACCTACTGACCGCAATAATACATTATTATATACTAGTTTTCATCCTGAGTCTCTCAAAAAACATCTTCCATTCTCTCAATTTTTGCGCATTAAGCGCATCACTTCTGATAATTCACAATATAAGAAGACATTACAAATTTTCAAAGAAGGCTTTTTAGACAGGGGTTACCCAAATGAGATTGTGGAAACAGCGGCTAGGCGAGCTGATGACATTCAAAGATCTGACCTGTTGACTAAGAGAGTTAGAAATAAGGGCAGGCGTGACGTGTTTGTTTCAACATTTTCTACCCAGTCTATAGCCATTAAGAGAATAATTCTCAACCGTTGGGAGTTACTACAAACAGAACCAGATTTCGGCACCCTTTATCAAGAACCTCCTATTTTTGCTTACAAAAGGTCGCACAACATCAGAGAGATTCTAAAAAGAAAGAAGGTTGATAATCAGGGAGAATTCAAAGGAATGCAAAAATGTCATAATTGTTCACATTGTAATAATGTGTTATTAGGGACATCTATTTCCCACCCATGGTCAGGTAAACCTGTGAAATTGTTGCTCACAGCCAACTGCAACACACAGAATGTAATATACGCCATAAGATGCCCATGTGGCTTATATTACATAGGCAAGACAGAGAGATCCTTGCGTACATGTATAACTGAACATAAAAGCAGAATAAGAACAAGAGTCTTGACTTCTCCGCTAGCGAATCATTGGATTGAGTTTCATCATACAATAGCTCAATTAAGATTCACAGTGTTAGAGACTGTAAAGAGTAGCACAGACAAGAATATGACTAAATGTATCACTCAACGCGAGACGTTTTGGATAAAGTATCTGGATACTTTGAGCCCGAAGGGTCTCAATGATAAATTGGAACTCTCGTGTTTCCTGTAATGGCAGCAAGTAGCGATCTTTAAAGGGGTCAGGCTTAGAGTCACAATGATAGAGGCATTTTTATGATTTTTCACACAGAGGGTTCGGTCAGCACATATATTCAATTTATAGGGTTAATGCCCTAGTAAGATATAGGGATATTAATCATGTTGTTCATCATTTTACATTTATTTACTTTCATATTTATTTTTCATTATTTATTTAATTTTCAGACATGTGGTATTTAGTCACGATATGTAGGATACAATTTCTTTCATGTCACTTGCACTAGTTTTGGAATAGCCATTCACATGCTGATAGAAGTTTGTTTACAGTACGGCATCTCATTTCATCAAGGTATAAGTGTACAACATTCACGGAATCTAGATAGTCAATAATTGTCAACAATAGAGACTCTGTAAGCAATGATGATTGTTAATAACTCAAGTGACCTTAGCATGAAAATTGTGATTGTATTAGATTATTGCATTCGATTCTGTTAATTTAGGCACTTTTATGATTGAAGGTAGAGCGTTTCCTCACATATTAAACATATAGTAGGATTAAGCTGGATGTAATGAAGGTAGTATTATTTAGCACTGATGTCTATACATTACTTACGTTTTTTCCACTTGAAGCAGTTTTATATTTAACATGTGATCATGATGTTTTACGTTCATCTTATTCATATTGTCGAAATGCTTGTATTATTATTCACACAAAGGCATCGTATTCAGTGTTTGTATCAGAGCATAATGATTTAGAAATATAGACGGATAACAATTGTTAATTCCAGTGATTTCAAAGGCAACAATCTTTTTAACAAGATAACAGCGATTGCATTTGTTTACCGATGGATTTTACTTTTGTTTAATTTCACATTCAAATTTGTGGATAGGGTGTCTTTACCAAGCGTTATGTTGTAAAGAAACAGACTAAGGTATTCACGTAGCTTTATGTTAAGATGGCCGCATTATTCTGTATTACTTTTCTACACTGTCGGCACTGTCCTATTTCTATCTCTATTCTTCATACGTAGCACGTCAATATGTAATTGGTCAGAGATATTCAGTAAGCTTATATACAGCGTGGGAGGTTCACGCAAACTATTCGGGATCCAGGAAGAATTTGGTACACCGTTATCCACTTTTCTTTGGGTGAGTGAAGTTAGGAAACAGCATCACAGGATTCGAGCGTGAATTAGTCAGGGTTTACATGGGTGCTTTCTTCTTTTTCAGCCAGCAACGCGACTCTGAGAGTAAGAGCAGTGGGTAAATTTGCCTTGGGGAACATTCACTTTCCGGTAAGCTTCAGGTTGAGAATACATATAGGTAGCAGGCAAGTTTTACACTCTAAGTAATCATTAGCGTTTTCATTCTCTTTTTAAATATTTTTTCCTCAGTACAACAATTAGTGGACAAGAACACAGTTAGCTGCACTTGAGCTTGTTGGAGAACGTATTCTCGTTTACAGCAGATAACTTACGCTGGTAAGCGGTTGATCTCTTTAGTTGATTTTAGAGTGGTTAGTATTTGGCAGTGAGCCAAGTGTGACGTATACTCTACATTGTTTTATGCAGGGAATTACAAGGTGGTCGTAAGACGCTTATAGGCACGGGCAGTGGACCCGGTTAGAGTCACATCTCGTACAAGAGTGGAGGTATTATTTTGAATCAGTTTAGCATAAGGATCACAGCAGATTCACGGGTGTCTTGTATATCATTTTCAGTTGCACGATTGGGTACACTGATTTTGAATCTTTTTTGGGTCATTGGTTTTCATGTCTCTACTGCTAATTGTTTCACCCTTGGCACCTAAGCCTGATGCGATTGTTCTCGGCGTATAGTGTGTGATTATTTTTCACATTAATAGTCACTGATATTAGGCCTCGTAATCACTATAACCTTCCCGGTTGTTTATGGCACACTGATGTTAAATTATGTTTTGGTCTTTAAGTAATGATGTTGTTTCATGTAAAATATGTTCATTTGTAGATTTCCCTGACGAAGGGTGATTATTCACCCGAAATGCATTGGGAGTGATGAATATCCACGTTTGAATGTATTATCGTTTTCAAGGACTAACAAGAAAATTGTTGAGATCTTCAGTTGTGAATAAAACAAGTTGAAGACACACAGTTGAATCATCATAATTTCTCATCACTTGTTCGGAAGAGTTTTTGTAAAATTCGTGTTCATATAGATAACTTTGTCAATTCTGTGATTATTGATGTTAAAATATTTGATTAGCATTAAGTTAATATACTCATTTTGAGTTTATCAAGCAGTGCGCATTCTGTCTGAGACTAGTGTCCTGGAATTGTTTTTCAACCTTCTAAAAGTGGCATTTTCAAAATTGTAATTTAAAATCTGACTTATGTTAGGATTTTAAATTCCAATTCCAGAGACACCAAGCATGAACTGGTTATCGCTTCCATTCAGAAATTATACTTAGAAAATGTAATAAGGTAACTCCAATGCTATCCTAAGGGAGAGATAGGCCTTGGAGTAGTTTTTCACTACCAGGTCATGTAAACCTTAAAAGTACATGTCCTACCTTTTACATACACTGCACCCTGCCCTCTGGCCTGTCCAGGGACTACCCAGGAGTGACTTATATTTATTGAGATTTGGGCTTGACAAAAGGTTTATTTTTCCAGGTCAAAATGGCAGTTAGAAAGTGCACACACAGGCTGCAATGGCATGCCTGAGACATGTTTAAAAGGCTACTTAAGTGGGGGCACAATCAGTGCTACAGACCCACTAGTAACATTTAATCTACAGGCCCTGGGCACATGTAGTGCCACTTTACTGTGGACTTATAAGTAAATTAAATATGCCAGTTGGGTATACGCCAATCCTACCATGTTTAAAGAAAAGAGCACAAGTACTTTAGCACTGGTTAGCAGTGGTAAATTGTACAGAGTCCTTAGGTCAACAAAAACAAATTCAGCAAAAAGTGGAGGGTTTCATCTTTACATAACTACAAGGCAGCTAAGCTCTATGAAAAGGCGCATGATAAATAGCAGTCTAAAGAAAATCAAATCTTCAGGTATCCAGTACAAAGTGGGATAGAAAAAACAAGTCTAATTTTACGATGTGAACAGGGGCGCATATGCGCCAAATGAAATTTTATAGCAAGTGGCTGCTGTACAGAACCCCTGCCCTTCTCCATAAAATTAATCCTCAGATTTCCGCAAATTGCTTTAGGTGCTCTATGGAGGGGTGGTGGGGGGGGGGGGAGGGAATTAGACCCACATCTTATGGAGCTGTCCAAGATTAAGAAAGTTCTGGGATGAGATCGATCAGAACTGTTCTTAAACATTAGAATTGCAGCACCCGTTAGATGTTCAGACAGTGGTCTTGGGGTATTCATCTGACCTAAACGTTGGACTTTTACAAAAGAAACAATTACATATTATTGTTTTAATAGCCAGATCATTAAAACTTCAAAAGTGGCGGTTTTAGGAAATTCCCAAATTTCAACATTGGTGGCCCAAATTATGTAGAATCAAGGAATCAAAAAAGAGATATGCATTTAGGACCTGATTACGATGACTGTGGGACTGCCACCGACAGCCTGTCGGTGGTGGTCCCACCGCCATCGTAATAATCTTTTCTGTCCGACACATTAGGTTGGCCGGCAGGTGGGTGGCGGTCGGAGAGGCCGACCGCCATGGATCCGACGGGCTGAAGGAGCCCGTCGGACCCTCGAAGGGAAATCCAATCCCTAGAATTCTGGCAGTGCCTGCAGGCACCGGCGTAGGGATTATGATGTCCCTCCCCGTCGGTCGTTTCATGGAGGTTTACCCACCATGAAAAGGCTGGCGGAAAGGAACATTGGGCCCCCTTGCCCACAGCTATGGGTTTTGCGGGGCACCTATGGTGCCCCCCTACATATCCCTGCACCATGTGGCAAGCACCGCATGGTGCCTACCACATAGTGCAGGGATATGCTGAAAGTCTATTTTTTGTACTGCGGCGTGTGCTGCAGCCCGCAGCACATGCCGCAATACAGAAGATATACTTTGTGACTGCCTTGAAGGTGGTTGCGTTGTAATATCATTGGCGGGAGCGCCAACAGCAAGTCGTGCGGTCCCATCTCCGATAGGATGGTGGTCGGACGTAAGCCTGACCACCATCATAATGAGGCCCTAAGTTCTGTATCTTACAGGACATTTTTAAAACTTTGGGAGGCATTTGGTTAGGAGCTTTATTGATAAATATGTGGAATATAAAATGTAAAATTATGAATTGGTTTTTATCAAGTTGTTGGGGGGGCTTTCCCGTGCTCCATGAAATGTAAGTTTAATATAATGTCATTCTTCCTGCCTTTTTTTACTATCTTATCTGTGTATCTATTTATTAAATTGAATTTCTAAAGTCATTGTCAAAAGAAAGTAGAACAAAAAAAGGATTGTAATGATGTAATTTCTATGCAATTATTGATTATGAAATGGATGAATTCTCTCAATAAAAATAAATTAAAAAAAAAGTTCCATCTCTTTAAATAGACTTCCTAAAAGAAAAACTACAATGTGAAAAAATGATAAGCTGCCAGAAAATAATAAATATCACAAACCAGCAGAAAGATATAAAAAATAAGTGAACATAAATTAATAAAAAGCTATAAACTCACACAAATAGCAAGCAAAAATAAACCTAACAACGTTAAACTTTAGAATCTACCAACAAATTAACATTTAAAATGAAGCTTATGTTTTTTTCAACTAACAGAAAAGGAAAGCACCTGCTCCACATTAGAACACCCCCAGCGGAAAAGCTGTAAAATCGTGTGAAACATCTAAACAAAACATACTTGTAAGTATACAAAATAGAAGCAGCTGCATAAATAACAAACACAAACTTTATAATATTATATATATGTATACTATTACACTTCTTTCAGATAAAATGACAGAAGCTGCCAAATATATCACATCACAGAACGGGAAGCAGTCACATAGGCTACACCTACAGCCAAGAAAATACAAACTGTAAATGTACTAAATGTTATTCTAATGCATGCTATGGGAGGGCAACTACAAAAGATGATATTGTAATTTATGTAAGAGAACACAGCCACCCCCCAAATATGACAAAGCTAGAAGTAAGTGAGATATTGCAGGATTTAGGAGAGGCAAACACTAGCTCGCAGAAACCCACAACCGAACACATAAAAGGCCAACTGCTACCTATCACCACATTAAAATGTTTAATTGCACAAACTAAAAAAGCCACCAGTGATACCCCACCTGCCCCTAGAAGATACCAAGATGTACATATACCTGAGCATTTACAATTACACATAGTGATGAACCTCTCCTTTTACATGACAACCTAAATAATGAGAAGCAAATCTTAATATTCTCTACAGCAGAACTTAATATAAGTTAGCCATTGTCAAACACGGATGATGCATGGGACCTTCAAAATGTGTCCCAAACTATTCACTCAGATATACATCATAGATGGTGAATATAAAAACAAGAAAATGCATTTTATATATACCCTACTACAAAATAAACAAACCAGCTCTTACTATGACCTCTTAAGCCATAAAAAACATAAAACAAATAACCACTACGCCCAAAATATAAACCTCGACTTTGACCAAGCCATGATTCAATTGATTCTAAACATGTACCTCCACACAGCCATACAAGGTTGTTACTGCCATTTCAATCGAAGTATATGGTGCTACCTCCAATGATCTGCACTAAGGTCCTGATTATGAGTCTGGCGTTCTGAGGACCACCAGACTTGTGGAGGCACGGCAGGTGGCTGTTCAGCCACGGTCACACGCCACTCCGACCGCCCTATTACAACTAGGGCGGTCGGATAGCCATTGCTCTGCAGATGCCGCCAGGGAACCGCCATTCACTGGTGGTGGCAGGCACCAATATGCTTGGTGGGACTGCTGTGGTCCAGCCAAGCATATTACGAGTTTCCTCTCTACCATGGTTTTCATGGTGGTTCCTTCTCCATGAAAACCATGGTAGAGAGGAAACAGAGGGGGGTCCTACAGGGCCCCCTTGTGCCTCTGGGCCCTGAGGTGCATGCAGGGGGGCACAACATGTGCCCCCCTGTCTGCATTCACCACTGTTCCTGCATGGCATGGACTTTATAGTCCATATCATGCAGGAACTATTTTTGGCGTTTCCATTGCGGTGCCCATTTTCAGAGGCACCACCATGGGAACACCAAAAAAAGCCCGCCAGACACGAGGAAACTCGTAATCTGGCGGGCGGCCCAACCACGGGTTTGGCAGTGCGGGAGAGGGCCACCAGCATGGCGGGCCGCTCTTGCACTGCCAAACTCGTAATTGGGCCCTAAGTGTAGAATATTCTACAAACAGCCAATTTGCCTTTGAAATAAAAAATGATAGCACTAACCTATGTCCCAGTCACAGAGGTAGCCAACCATTACAATTTATTAAAAGACAGCCCTTTCTACCAACAAAACGAAGACAAACGTAGTTCCCTAATAGACTATTTCAAAGAGACTTGGGAGAGTGCATTGCTCCGGTCATTGACGACAACCCAAATTTCAAATACCATGATGGAAGGTCTATGACAGCACGTTGGCACAGGAAGCCAAAACAAACAATGCAGTGAAAGATGGCACAATGCCTTCCAATCCGCACTAGGCAAAACCCAACCTGCATTCTAAAAGTTTATAGACGAATTTCAAAAGAACAAGGTTACCAAGAACTATGAATGGAGCAATCTGTTAGCCAAATTGGCCCTAAACTAAGCAAACAAACCAAAAAAATGTATGAGATGCTACAATTTAAAGTCAAAGTCTTTACAAATAACAAAGGAATAGCTTACTTAGAAATCATGTCTGGAAGCATATTATAAAATAAATTGTAACCTACCAAAGTTCTCAACAACTATGACAAATTCTAATCCAATGTCCCAAAGCTTTTTATTTAAAATAATAAATGTATTATTTTATTACCTCAGTCAAAAATCTAATTATAGTTCCAATGTTACTGAAGACTGATATAATAAAATTATATATAAATAATGTTTTTGAAAGTAACCATCACCAACCAAGAGAGTTAAAAACAAACTCAATCCATCACATAAAATAATTACAACACATAAACCAAACAATTCCACATAACAATCCCACATTGTTTATACAAACAATATGTCACATTTTCCACCCAAAAGAAAATAAATAAATAAAATGTACTGTTTTGTAGCAGCAGATATTTCACTGTATCCACATTATAAAAAATAGAAATCAAAATAAAAAGCATTGGTTTATTACAAACCAAAATGATTTCCTTAAAAAGAAACATAAACTTGCAATGTCCAAAGGACAACCTTGTTTGACAAAAACCAGTAAATTAAATTAAAAAACCCACCCACAAAACACATTTCCAAAAATACACATACATATAGTGATCAAAATATATCTAACATAACACAATTTAATATAACATAGCAATACATTACTAAAATAGTGTACAAAAAGCCAAAACTGCAAACTAGTGAAAAACAGTAACACTAATACATATAAATATACAAAAAACCCACAAACAACACTATAACTAACTTGTAGATTTTCCACCTAAACCACCCACCCTTAAAACTCTTAAAAATACTTTAAAAGAATTTACCTGTTCAGAGGAACTGCAGCACCTTAGCGCAACCTGGTTCCCGGAAAATAGACTAAAATAACACAAATAGGTTACAAAATAGAAAGTAGTTGTAAAAAGCTGCTAAACGAAATGAGAAAAAAACTATCTCCTCATAGAAATGAATAGGAAATATTGTAAAAACGTTGAATAAAGTTATAATTTTTAAAAAAAACGTATTATATATGTCAAAAAAGGTGGTGATAAAATTTAAAAAATGGTAAAGTATAAATGAAATAATAGTATAAAATATACAATTATTTAACTTATACTGAATGTTATGTTCAAATAATGTTGTAACAATGTGTATAAAAATGTTAAAAGTCTGTTAAATAATGGAAAATAAAAGTTGCAAATATCCAACTTACAATAGTATTGAAATATTATTTACATGTTTTGTTATTCATAAAAAAATATATATTTACTGAACTTTATATATGTTTTTTTTAACTTGAAGTACATATTAAAAATGTAAAAATAAACAATAAATAAACTTTGGAACACAAATAAAATTAGAAAATGTATTGAAAAAAATTTCATTAATATTATTATTTGTTACAAACATACAACACACTTTTTTTATTATATTTCTTATCACCAACAATACTACTAAAACAACATAATAACACTACATACAAATACAAGTAAAATATAATACCTCAAAATAAAAATCTACACTTAAAGAATCACACTCCAAAATAAATCATTTAAACAACTGTTAAACACTAAAGGGGAGACATGTACTATTCCCACTCTAATCTAACCATATTGGGGGAAGGTGTTGGACACTAAACAGGTGAAATTTACTATTCCTACTCCAATGTAAACCAATTTGGGGAAGGAGCTGGACACTAAAAGGGTGACATTTACTATTCCCACTCCAAACTAACCATACAGGGTGAAGGTGTTGGACAATAAAGGGGTGACATTTACTATTCCCATTTCAATCTAAACAAATTTGGAGGTGTTGGACACTGAAGGGGTAACATTCACTATTCCCACTCCAATCTAAACCAATTTGGGAAAGGCATTGGGCACTAAAAGGGTGGCATTTACTATTCGAATTTCAATCTAAATAAATGTGGAGGTGTTGGACAATGAAGGGGTAACATTCACTATTCCCACGCCAATCAAAACCTATTTCAGAAAGGTGTTGATCAATTAAGTGGTGACATTTACTATTCCCACTCCCATCTAAAGCAATTTGAGGAAGGTGTTGGACACTAAGGGGCCGATTCCGATCTCGGCCGGTAGGGCACCGAATCGGATTCGGCTGAACCGGATCCGATTCGGAGCCCTTATTCCTGACCGAATCGTACGTGCGTCCGGGCGAACGAGTATGATGCAAGCGCGTGCAAATTCGCCGACCGACTCGTACGCCCGTCCCAACCGCACCGACCGACTCGCACGGATGCGCTGCGCACCTCGCAATGGAGACGTTGCCCGGCCGGGTAAGTACGATGCGCGCCGCGAGCAGTCCGACCGAGCCGCGCACTCCGGCTCGAAAGAGCTGTCAGAGCCATACTTTGGGGGTCCGTGTCGGACCCCCCTGTACGCGTAGCCGCGTGAGTTGCATACAGGGGGGACCCATGGGTCCCCCCTACCTGTGCGTGTACGGCGCGAGTCGCTTCGCCGCGTACACGCTGTAGGGGGCGCCCTTGTCCGACTCGCACCCATTGAGTCAATGGGAGCCCGCGTACGCGTGGTACGACCGGCTCCCATTGACTTCAATGGGAGTCCGACCGACTCGAGTCCGATGGCATACGTGCGCATCGTACTCGTTCGGTCGGGCTGCTAGGGTCCGATTCGGTCGGAAATCTCTCCGAGTCCGGCTCGGTCGGAGAGATTTCCGGCCCGAATCGGAATCGGCCCCTCAATAGTTGACATTTACTATTCCCACTCCAATCTAAACCAACCTGAGAAAGGTGTTGGACAGTAAAGGGGTGACATTTACTATTCCCACTCCAATCTAAACCAATTTGAGGAAGACATTGGATACTAAAGGATTGACATTTACTACACCCACTCCAATCTTAACCAATTGGGGAAGTTGTTGGATACTAAAAGGGTGACATTTACTATTCCCATTTCAATCTAAACCAACTTGAGAAAGGTGTTGGACAGTAAAGGGGTGACATTTACTATTCCCACTCCAATCTAAACCAATTTGAGGAAGACATTGGATACTAAAGGATTGACATTTACTACACCCACTCCAATTTTAACCAATAGGGGAAGTTGTTGGATACTAAAAGGGTGACATTTACTATTCCCATTTCAATCTAAACAAATTTGGGGAAGGTGTTGGACACTAAAGGGGTGACCATTACTGCTCCCACTGCAATTAAAACCTATTTCAGGAAGGTGTTGGACACTGAAGGGGTAACATTCAATATTCCCACTCCAATCTAAACCAATTTAGGGAAGGTATTGGGCACTAAAAGTGTGAAATTTACTATTCCCATTTCAATCTAAACAAATGTGGAGGTGTTGGACCCTGAAGGGGTGACATTTACTATTCCCACTGCAATCAAAACCTATTTCAGGAAGGTGTTGAACAATAAATGGGTGACAATTACCATTCCCACTTCAATCTAAACCAATTTGGGGAAGACGTTGGGCAATCAAGGGTTGACATTTACTATTCCCACTCCATTCTAAACCAATTTGAGGAAGGTGTTGGATGCTAAAGGAGTGACATTTCATTTACTATTCCCACTCCAAACTAAACCAATTTGTAGAAGGCGATGGACACTAAAGGGTTGACATTTACTATTCCTACTCCAATCTAAGGCAATTTGGGAAAGTTATTGGACAGTGAGGGGGTGACATTTACTATTCCCGCTCCAATCTAAACAAATTTAGGGGAGGTGTTGGACACTAAAGGGGTGACATTTACTATTCCCACTCCAATCTAAACCATATTGAGGGAATATGAACCATATCAAGGGAAGATGTTGGACAATAAAGGGGTGACATTTAAAGAAGGTGTTGGATGCTAAAGAGTTGAAAATTTACAATATCCACTTCAAAATATAACATTTTACACAAGGTATTCTCACTCCAATCAAAACCTATTTCTGGAAGGTGTTGAATAATTAAGGGGTGACATTTACTATTCCCACTACAATCTAAATCAATTTGGGGAAGGTGTTGGACACTAAAGGGTTTACATTTACTATTCTCACTCCAATCTAGACCAATTTGAGGAAGGTGTTGGACACTAAAGGGATGACATTTACTATTCCCTTCCAATCTAAACCAATTTGAGAAAGGTATTGGACACTAAAGGGGTGACATTTACTATTCCCACTGCAATATAAAACAATTTGGGAAGGTGTTGGATACCAAAGTGGTGACATTTACTATTTCTACTCCAATCCAAACAATATTGGGGGATGGTGTTGGACACTAAAGCGGTGACATTTACTATTCCCACTCTAATATAAGGCTATGTTAAAAAGGTTTTGGATACTTAAGAGTTGAAATTTACAATATCCACTTCAAAATATGACATCTTACACAAGAAAATACAGATTAAACATTTTAAATACACAATCAATAATCACACCCATTTATTCCACCCTTAAATTAAATAAAATGTTGTCTAAAAACACACTAACCAACACTACAAACCTATATATACACATTTTAATATTAAAATAAATGTAAAAAAAATAAGTACTATTAATAATTAATATATTTTTCAAAATATTTACTACCATGCATAAGTTTAAAACTTAAATGACAAACAGAATCCTAATACAAAATAACTAGCATAAACAAATAAATAAATACATTTTTTAAATTACATTTTTTTTAAAACATTTTTTAAAATAAAATGTCAATTTTAAAAACTAAAATATTAATGATATTTCTACAATTTTATTAAATTTGTTACAACAAATTTAAATGTAAAAATGTTACATACAAATATTTCTAAATATTTAACTTTATTAAAAGTTTTGTTACATATTTTTAAATGTTATATTATTTAATTTTCTTAATTTTTATTATTTTATACCATTAATATATATCTTAAGTAATATGAAATTAAAATGCATTACAAGTATTAATATAACAAAATATATTTTAAACTTCTAAATTATTAATTTGCATATCTTTGAAATGATTAACTTTTAATTTAGTTTAAAATATCATTTGTTTCTAAAATCTCCCCACCCTTATCCCTTAAAAGTCCAAAATCCCACTACAAGAAAAATATTAAACAATTATTTATACACAGTAATACAACAAAAAAGTACAAATCTCATAATTTCATAACAAATAAAATTACATTACTGAAAACATAAATATATAAAAATAATAAACATATACAACCAAACTCACTACAATAAATTATATGCTAATTAACACTTACAAACAATATTACATACATCAATATTTTCTACATCGATATTTATGATATTAAAAACAACACTAAAAACCATATTTTTACCTTTGATGTTCCTGTCGACAATATTTTTGATATTCTGATATTCTTGACACAGTATTTCTGTATCATGATATTTTTTCTTCAATATTTTGTCCAAATACCATTACAACAGATCCCAAAAGAGAACTTGAAGACTGATCCTGTGGTGGCTGTGGCACACTGGCAGGCTAGGATGGGGCATTGCCAAAGTTCAGAAAAGTCCTTCCAGGTCATTATATATAAAGTCAGAAGGAAGCCACAATGCCTTGCAAATGTTTGTTGTAAGGTTTCCGCTTTCTGTTGTCAGCACTCAACCTTTGGCTTTTTCCGCATTTGGTTTGTTGGTTGGTTCCTCTTGCATTACGGTTCAGTATTGCAACTCTAGTATGGGTTATTGCTCTAACCTGTGTTTGCTCCCAAGCAGGATGTGTCCACTTCTATTTTTCTCTTATTTCCTGGTTCCTCAGTGCCATTATATTGGAGAAGTGGTCACTGCCATCAATGGTTACTTCACTTATCTTGGTTCCGCTATTGCTTAGACCTCCCTGCTCTAGTGAGACATTTCCTGTGAGACCACACGTGTATCTGAAGTCCATTCAGCAGTCTGTGTCTCCTGTCTCCTCTCTACAGGCATATTTCCAGGAATACCTGCTTTCGTCTCTCGGCTTAAACTAGTGTGGAAGTTTAGAACATGCAACTGAATTCCCCATCTACTAGCTTGATTCAAGACACCCTGTTCTGGGGACTATTAAGATGGAAGGATCTTTCTCCCTCCTAATTTCCACACTAAGGCTGCTTTATTGAAATGAAAATCTAACCTTCCCAAACCTCCCCATGTTTATTCTAGAATGAGGATACCCCCAACTGTAAGCAGGGCTAAAATGGGTAGGAGAGTTCCCAGTTCAAATGCCTTTATCATGGTAGACCCTGTTTAGTGTAAATATGAAAAAAGGGTTGGCCTTGGCTTATTTCTACATATTGGCATCTGTGTTGCTGTCCCTATCCCTCTCACTCTTCAGCATTCCAGGAAAAGTAGCAAGTGATTACGTCTCACAGTCTTCTTGCCAGCTAAGCTAGTTGTATTGTCTCTTGGAGGAGAGATAATTTATAGCTCATCAAAAGCTAATCACTGTCACAAAGGAAACATGCCAGAGAATTGAATTAATTACTGCAAAGCTTCTAGGTAGCAAAAAGTAACTTTTTATAAAGTCACATTTACATTACATTTAGCACCAAACTACCTACAACACTGTACTAGAAGTTTGATAAATACTAAAAATAAACTTTGAATGAACTTTGTAAGGTTTGTCTAACTTGACTTGTAAAAAGTGAAAATTTAACTTTTCACCACAAAAAGGCCTTCCCAGTTGTTGTATTAATATGCTATTCTCAATATTTAGCATCTATTTTGTACATTGAGATCCGTCCTCGTGGCTATAAGGCACACTTAGAAACAACTTACCTACTGTTTCAAAGTAAGCTGTTCCCTGTGTCAGAATAGTTTCTTTTGACTTGTGCTGCTGTAGGGTTTTAGTCTGTGGCCTGTCAGGCTACAGTGGTACGTCTGAAACCATGATTTTTATGGGTAGTGTTAATATACACTGCTGTGCACAAGTGACATTCAACTTGTATGCCAGAGATGAAGTGCCTTGTTACTGTAACCCTATTTAAGGGTAAAAATACTAAACAGGGTTAGCCATCTTTACACAATGTTTAACGGTAAGATCACATGCACCGGAAGGTGGAATGGTAGTCTCACAGTGCCCAGGGTCAAGATGCCAGCAAAACATAACCAATAAAATGGGGGTACTACTCAAAGAGATGCACTTTCCTACACCTTTGATCTTACTTGACCTTTGCCACATTACCAGGCCAAGATGTGGAAAATTGTGGCTTAGCAGCAGCTCCATTACCAGTCAGAACTTCACCACTGTGTATCCCACTCTCAGTTAGGGCTCAGCTCAGGATACGAGACTGCAACTTTCCTTTGATGACTTTGAGGCACCTTGTGGATATGATTGGTGAGCGCTGGTCATGTCTTTAATTTCTTAGCAGTCTTTGATACAATGGACACGGTATCCCTCTGGAAAGAGTGGGTTTGGTGGCAGGGTATTGCACATTAAGGGGCCGATTCCGATCTCGGTCGGAGGCGTACCCAACACCATTCGGTCGGGAAAAAAGCCATGCGAAAGCCTGTTTCCCGACCGATCCGTACAGTACACCGAACGAGCAAGTACGATGCGCACAACAGCAAAAAATCCGGCCGAGCCGTCCTCACCCAAACCAGGTCCTGTTCTCCGACCGAGGCGAATCCGGAAACGCCGAATCGAGTCGCACGGAAGGAAAAATGCAGGCCCGTCCGGCCGGACAAGTACGATGCGCTTCCCGTACGCGCCGAACCCGTCGCTACGCACGGCACGTCAAAGCATCCGGGAGAGGCGCACATAAGCTCCGATTCGCGCCACAACACGATCCACGGCTACGAGACGAACACGGCACCGACGAGGACGAGGCGAAGTGACGAGGACGACGCGAAGCAACGAGAAGGACGAACGACACGAACCAACCATGAATCCCTTCGTCCCGATCATACCAATATTCTACATCTACTACCGGAACAGGCACGGACGCGTACGGCGCAGAAGGTAAGCCAGACACCAACCACAAAACACATACAACACGTACACGACACATCACACACACACACGGGGATGCTGAATATACTTACACCAGCAACAGCAGCACCATAGGGGCGGGATGCCCATCACCAATGCCACATATGCACACAGGGGCCTGAATGCGCACCACCACCCCTACCCAGGGGGGCTGGATGCCTACCACTACTACCACCCTTAGCCAGGGGGGCTGGATGCCTACCACTACTACCACCCTTAGCCAGGGGGCTTGATGCCTACCACTACTACCACCCTTAGCCAGGGGGGCAGGATGCCTACCACTACTACCACCCTTAGCCAGGGGGGCTTGATGCCCACCACTACTACCACCCTTAGCCAGGGGGGCTGGATGCCTACCACTACTACCACCCTTAGCCAGGGGGGCAGGATGCCTACCACTACTACCACCCTTAGCCAGGGGGGCAGGATGCCTACCACTACTACCACCCTTAGCCAGGGGGCTTGATGCCCACCACTACTACCACCCTTAGCCAGGGGGGCTGGATGCCTACCACTACTACCACCCTTAGCCAGGGGGCAGGATGCCTACCACTACTACCACCCTTAGCCAGGGGGGCTTGATGCCTACCACTACTACCACCCCCACTCATAGGATGGACAATGCATGACACAACAAGCACACCACAACCTAGGGAATGCAAGATAAAGACATCCCCCCACCACCATGACAAGCGTGTGTAGGCTGTGTCAAATGCCTACAACACCGAACATGACTTTGAACATACAATGTGACCCCCTAGCACATGTGCCACACATATATGTGTGTGGCACCCACAATGCAAGCAGCCCATGACCATTGTGGCAATGGGGCCTAAACCCCCATCATCACAGTGACCAAAAGGTAAGTGTGGGGCCCATAGCCGAAGCACATTTTGACCATTGTGGCAATGGGGTCTAAACCCCCATCATCACAGTGACCAAAAGGCAAGTGTGGGGTCCATAGCTGAAGCACATTTTGACCATTGTGGCAATGGGGTCTACACCCCCATCATCACAGTGACCAAAAGGTAAGTGTTGACAAAGAAAGAGCTGCAACTGCCAAACTGCATGGATCATTCCTGGTCACAGAACCAAAAACTCATCTGTGGCAAAGTAGTGTATGTGTCCCATTGCAACATAAATTGGGTGAGCCAAATACTGCAGTGCAAATGAGACATTCCTTTGGCCATGTGCAGACAAACAACACCCATGGGGGCTGACACCGTCAACATTCATCAATGACACAATGACAGAAGTGACCATCAGAATGCAGAACCACATATTTGCACCAATGGGCACACAAATGCAGATATCCTGTGGAGACAGCAGATGTGAGGTGAACAGATACCATACCATGGCAGCAATGGGACACACAAACCATGATCACTGTGCTGACCGATGACCTAGGAGTCCCAGGGACAGCAGGGGAAACACACCAAACAACATACAGCCAATGGCACACCCAAGATATGCCAATGCAGTGGTGCAGATGCACAAACACAAACAGGCAGACCAACACTGTCATCATACACAGCAGGTGAGGGGTGGGGGTGCCAGTGTCCCCAGGCAACCACACAACACATGAGGAGAGCTGAATACCAATCATACAGATGTGCATACACTGCCACACTAAGGTAACTCATGGATCCAAATCCCCTATGTGGGCAAGCAGGCATTGTCAGATGAGAGGGAGCACAAAACACACATGTCACACAGGCACGTAGGAACAACAACTGACACAGCAAGACACAGACACACCACAGCACCACCCCCAGGGCCCCCACAATGTGGTGACCCTGGGCTGAATAAAAATCCCACTGTGATGACAAAGCTAAATGTCGTTCACACTGTGAACCACAGTCAGGTGTCCTGAGCAACAAACTACCATCACACCTACACAAGCACAAATCAATCAGCATGGCCAGTAAGCCAAGGCCAACATGGAGGCAGGGGACTAGCTGGGCAACGACTCCCATCTGCACACACTCAAGACCACACCCCTCGACCTCCAACAATGTGCAGCAGTGAAGTACACATGCACTGGTGACATTGCACATGCACCCATGACCATTCCAGGGTGGTGGGTGGGAACCAAGGTGCAGAAACACATCACACATGGCCACTCAACAAGACTCCTGAATGTCTGACACACTGCACACTACGCTGTACATGGACATGACGGCGATACCACACCAACCAATGGGATCCCAGCCACAGTCACACACCAATGAAGAAGCCAAGGTCACCCACAAAGAACACACATAGACAACAACCAACATTGCAGCCCGGACCCTGAGGAGTGCCAGCAGTCACACACACAACGTGTCACAATCACTGAAAGATAACACGAACTGAAAATCACATGACAGGGGCAAACAACAAGTGCCAAGGGGAAACCTGACTGTGACCCATCTGCGTCTGCACACAAACTCAGCCCTGACAGCAAACACACCTATGGGTGACACCCTGATGACCAGTAATGTGCCATGCACCCACATCACAGAGAACACAGGGAGAAGACTTTGGGGGAACATAGCTCAAGTCAGCAAGCATCACAAACAGGTACAACACTAGGGATCACAGCATGCGCAGATAAATGGAAGTGAACACACAGACATGCACACACAACACACACCTTGGGCGCAGGCAATGTCATACGTGTACACACTGCCATGAGGGGACTCCACTCCTGTGTGAGGAAAGCTGTGCCATATGTTGCCTCAGTAGGGCCCCATCATGTCAGCTGAGCACTTGGTCACACAATCAACAATTAGCACCAAATGAGGGCTCCCATCACATCAGCCTGGTCATGGATGTGCCAACGGAATCATCAGCACAGATCCAACACACTTGTATAGCAATGTTGCACTGACTACACGGATGAGTCCTTCCCCATTGATGCCCAAACCTGCATGTCCAGTGGAGATGGCAACACGGTCAGGGAAGTAGACAAATCCAACAATGGAAGGCACAACAGATGTGCAGGGGTGGAAGCCACAGATATGAAATTGCTAATGTAAGTAGGAAATCCCATTGCCAAATACTGAACACATGACACCCTCAGATGCTGCTATGGATGACATGGATACACCACATGATAGGACACATTCCCCCTGGACCACATGGGTTCCTGCACAGTAACACCTCATAATCATGAGACCAGATATCACCATCACTGCAGCAAGGGCATGGTTAGCAGCACCAACAACATGTACATCTGAAGCATGAGCACTAGAGAAAAGAAAGTTGCTTTATTCAGCATATGTGTTGATTGAAAACGACGTCCAGAAAAAAAGAGCAAAGGCCAATGGCCAGTCCATTGTCAAAGTTCAAACAGGGTGACACTGGCAGATGTCACCCTACGCATGCCTGCACAAAACCAGGGACAATCCACTAGGAGGGGCAACCGGGGGGCAGGCCAGGCACGCAGGGACAGGATCAGGGCTCACCAGGGAGTCAGGGAAGGGGTGGTGGGTGCTGGAGAGCCACTGACAACTGCAGTGGAGGTGTCTGACATGGTGTGTGCCGGCACAACTGGGGGGCATGACTCAGATGTCGTGGGTGCCGGCACAACTGCAGTGGACCCTGCAGATGCAGTGGACAGGTCCGCCACTGCAGTGCCCAAGTCAGACAGGGCGGTAGTGGACTCCACTGCAGTGCCTACCTCCAGGGGAGGAGAATGGGGAACAGGCAAGGTGGGTTGGACAGAGGGGGAGGACACCCTCACCACATCAGTGGCACAGACAAGCACAGTGGGGGGTGTGGTGCTGGGAGAGCAAGTGGCAGGGGGAGAAGGCCGGAGCATCTTGGGGATGGTATATCTGTGGGTGGGGGAACCTGGGGCAGGGTGTGGTGGGGGCACCTGTGGAGTGGGGGCCTGAGGGATGGAGGAAGGAGACCTGGTGCTTGAGCTGCAGGGCGGTGGCGGGGTCTTGCTCTTAGGACTCTGTGGGGACTTGCGGGTGGGGGCCTCAGTCCGTCTGCGCCTGGGGGAGGGTGTCCGGGGGCGAGGGGCACTCTGCTCCGTGTGGGTGGGCTTCCTCTTCCCCCGGGATGCTGGAGCAGCTTCATCGGTGGGGAAGAGGCCGAGGTCACAGAGGAAGAGCTGCTGTGACTTTGGGGTTGCAGGTGAGGCAAGGGAGGGTGCTTTGGAGGGAGAGGGAACTGAGGACTGCGCAGTGCATGTGGATGCGTGTGTGTGTTCCAGGGCCCCATCCCCTGTGAGTCTGGCTTCAGTCCCCTGAATGTGCGTGCGTGTGCGTTTTGTCATTGGCGTGCGTGTCAGTGTGCTGGATGTGTGTGTGCTGGTGTGTGCCTGTGCCGGTGTGTGTGTGCTTGGGATGGGTAAGGTGCTGGGGAGTGTGGATGGAGCAGAGGCAGGAGGGGTGAGGGACCGTTTGAGGAGGGACACTGCTGCCGTCAGGGAGGAGTCCATGGACCTATTGCCCCTCTGTAGGTCAGACATGCCCGATGAGATGCCCTCCATGAACGACACCAGCTGAGTCAACAGCGCGGTGTGCGCATGGAGGACACTCAGCATGGCTGTCTGCCCTACATGGAGCTGGCGAAGGAGGTACACAGACTCCTCACTCAGGGCAGCAGGGGACACAGGGGCAGGGGCTGCGGTGCCTGGCCCAAAGGAGACACGCTCCCGGACATGGGAGCCTCCACGGACCTGGGGAATGGGAGCCGATGGGAGGGCGGTGGTGGTGCTGGTGGTGGCGGGGACAGCAACACTAGCTGGGGTGTGGTGGCTGCTGACACCCGCCTCCACAAGGGAGTCATCCTCCGAGTTGCTCTGGTCCTCAGCTGAGGTGGATGCTGCTGAGGACTCCTCGGTGTGGCTCCCCTCGCCCTCCGTGCCACTGGGTCCCTCCGACCACTCCTCGGCTGCTGACCCAGTCTGGCTCTCTGGCTCCTCCTGGTCCGTGGAGCTGTCCCCTTCCGTGGCCGTGGATGTATCTGCAAACAATGGGGAAACAGACAGACATCAGTCACCTGCACATAACGCACACACCACTGTGAGCACAGCACATCACAGAGCAAGCCCTGGCATCATTAGTTGTACATTGCTAAAAGTGCCCTAACTGAACAGGAGAAGCCAATTGTCAGTCTGATGCCAAGCATGGCACTCACATCCCACATGGCCTTGCACCCATCTGTCTGGTGTCTGTTGGATTGCAACACCCCAGTGTGGACACATGCACCAAGTACACAGTAGTTGGACAGTGCAGAGGACACAGTGTGGACACATCACAGCTCTTGCCACTGAGTCAGTACAGGTTTCCGGATGAAAGGGATGCCCAGAGTCAAATAGGAAATGCATGTGATGCATACCAGCGACAGACACCATGATGCACCCATGTCCTGATAGCCAGCGCCACTATGGTGTGCATGTAGCACATGTCACTCCCCTGCAGGCTCAACAACCAGTAGACAAATGCCATGGCGGAGGCATGACTGCAAAGTCATACATCACTGTCTCAGTGATGTATGACTTTGCAGCCAGGCAACAACACTCTGCACTGTGTCACAATAGTAGGTCATGGGGAATGCAAGTCCTGGAGCTGCACAAGTGCACATGTACATCCCCCCACAACACATCCTCTTAACCCTCATCTGTCCAGGTCATACCTATTGGACATATGGTAGACCTGTGACACTACCCTCTGAACCTGAGCCCCTCACACTCTGCTGTGCATGGGGAACAGCTGCCTGAACTTCACATTCACATGCCCCAGTCTGCCTGGGCAGCTGATCAGACACCTATGTGTCACACAAGTATCGTCTCCTATGGTCACATCTCCAGTGGCATGCTGAGCCCCTACCAAGAAACTCCACAGCAGTCCTGGCGACTAATCCACAGCACACTGACACAGAGGCAGACACCTGAGGGGTCAAATCACTGCGCACAATGTGTCAGCTGATACACGGGAGTGGGAGTACAGAGTGTATTGTATGGCCTGGAGTAGGCATGACTGTCCAGCCCCACATGAATGAGGGTTGAGCCCTGGACTGTAGGCAGCTGGCTAAGTATGTGTGACACACGTCATATACATACTCCTGGGGCCCAAACATTGTTCCCACCCGCAGCATGGGTGTGTGCCAGATACCCCAGCCACATGTGGTGGATCAGCTCAGCAATTGGACCACAGATCAAAGTAACACGCTGAATACATGTCAGAATACAGGCATTGTGTAAGCAATGGACCCACCCATGATGCCCACCACAGAGTCAGGGAAACAGATGCTGTCTCCCACCTTGAGTCAAGCAAACTGCAAGGACACAGTCCTAAGTGACAGAATCCCCTGCATGTAAGGGCCACACCTGGGTATCAGATGAGGAGTGGGCAGTGCACAATAGAGGGACATGGCTCCTGGACAACATGACTGCTGTACTGTGGCAGTTTAACCAGGCCCGAGGAGGGCACATAGCATGTTAGACAGAGTTCACAGTGCAGTCTTTGACTCACCCCCTCCTTGCTGCTCTCTGGCCTTCAGCTGCCCATCCAGGTCTGGAAAGACCACCGCCAGGATCCTGAGCATGTGGGGGGTCAGGGTCCGTGTTCCGCCCCTCCTGCGAGGAGGCGACAGCTTCAGCTGGACCCGTGCAATCCTCCGGGTCCAGCCCCGAAGGTCCTGCCACCTCTTTTGGCAGTTGCGGATCCGGCGCTTGTAGACCCCCACGGACCGGACAGCCCGGACGATGTCCTTCCATATCTCCTGCTTCCGATGGGCAGAAGCCTGTCAGGATGACAAAGTGATAAGGCCATTACTACACATGCAACATATCCGTGCATGACACAGTTGCATATACATGTCGCAATCACAGGGGCACATGGTGTACACAGGCAGTGCACGGCTGCCCATGGACAGTTTTCCAGAAGTCACTACATGGTATCATTGCATGGGGAGTAAAACCCTGTTCAGAAGCACTGTCACTGCACCATACCTGTCCAGTGCAAGTCACTACACACTATGGGGGGTGACAACTACTCAGTGAGCCTGCTAGCCAGTGGCGTGCAGACTCTCAGCCTTGCTAGTCTGACAAAATGCACATTCAGAAAGGCAGTGCACAGGACACTCACCTGCTCCCCTGGTGTCCCATACAGCTTGCTGTACTGTGGAAGTAGGCTGTCCAGCAGGGCCTGGTTCTCTTCAAGGCTGAAGGCTGGGGCTCTCTCCACAGTACGTGCCATTGCAGGGTCCAGAGGGGCAGAGACAGCAGCAGTGCAGTGGCAGATGTCGTCTTGGAGCATGTAGTGCAGGCAAGTGGGCTCTCAGGGGAACAGCCAGCAATATATATGTGCTGGAGAGGCAGATACTGTCCCTTGTGTCCAAAGTGATAGGTCCAAGTCGTTTGCATCTTCTGAATCTGGCCAATCCATGGAATAGCAGCACCTAAACACGCCCACAGCATCCTTCAAATCTTCAACTTCATGACATACATGATTTTGCAACATTGTTGTGGGTGACCAACTGAATTTCCAGCAACCGACTCGTTCGAAATTCGAAAACGCGTCCGTTGCCAGGCAAGCCCATTGTCAATGGGTGCGCACCGATCGGTCCATTGCAGTTCAACGCGCACAGGGGTACAACGCGTACCCGCACACATTGAAGGCAATGGGCCGGCCGGAGGCACCGATCGGTCCATTGCGGTACAACGCGCACAGGGGTACAACGCGTACCCGCACACATTGAAGGCAATGGGCCGGCCGGAGGCACCGATCGGTCCATTGCGGTACAACGCGCACAGGGGTACAACGCGTACCCGCACACATTGAAGGCAATGGGCCGGCCGGAGGCACCGATCGGTCCATTGCGGTACAACGCGCACAGGGGTACAACGCGTACCCGCACACATTGAAGGCAATGGGCCGGCCGGAGGCACCGATCGGTCCATTGCGGTACAACGCGCACAGGGGTACAACGCGTACCCGCACACATTGAAGGCAATGGGCCGGCCGGAGGCACCGATCGGTCCATTGCGGTACAACGCGCACAGGGGTACAACGCGTACCCGCACACATTGAAGGCAATGGGCCGGCCGGAGGCACCGATCGGTCCATTGCGGTACAACGCGCACAGGGGTACAACGCGTACCCGCACACATTGAAGGCAATGGGCCGGCCGGAGGCACCGATCGGTCCATTGCGGTACAACGCGCACAGGGGTACAACGCGTACCCGCACACATTGAAGGCAATGGGCCGGCCGGAGGCACCGATCGGTCCATTGCGGTACAACGCGCACAGGGGTACAACGCGTACCCGGACACATTGAAGGCAATGGGCCGGCCGGAGGCACCGATCGGTCCATTGCGGTACAACGCGCACAGGGGTACAACGCGTACCCGCACACATTGAAGGCAATGGGCCGGCCGGAGGCACCGATCGGTCCATTGCAGTACAACGCATCACTGTACATGTGACTGGCATAGGTCAGCATGCCTGTCTCAGATGGACATATGCCAGACACAGATAGCTCCCAGGGAGTGAGGGGCACACCTACATCACGACAGCCTGTCCAAACCTTATCATAAGGCATGTAAGGCTGCATTTCCTATTGTGTGTATGTTGGTGTACATGTTGTCCTGTGGGTGTCACCTGTGGGCAGCCACCCCCAGGCTGTGCACGTGTTCATGGGGACAGGATCCTGGGTGTTACGTGTACGTGACCACTGTGATGTGCAACTGTTCATATCTGTGCATGTGTCATGGTCACATTTCACAGTGGTGTTTGTGTATGTCATGTCACATACCCCGTGAGTCCCATGTGGGACGGTATGTTTGAGCCAGGGTGTCCCAGTGGCACAATAGTGATGGACCTCCACAGTCTTTGTGCATGTAGTGTTTACAATGTCTCTGATTTCATGTGCACAATGGGAGACAGTCTCCACATCCACGTTGTGTGTGCATGGACTCTGATGTTGTGCGTGTGTGTCACAGACGTCCATGTCTGTCCTGCCATGGCAAGTGTGGCCACTACCTGTGGGGGTCATGTTTGTTTTGCTGTGGTGTACACATGATACTCCAGGTGATGCCAGTGTCCATGTGGCATTACAGGGTCCCTGGGAATGTACCTGTCGTTGAGCTGTGGTGCCTGGGGCACATCTGTCCTCACATGTCACTGTGGGGGTGACTGTGACACGACATCATGATATCCAATGGGCCAACCTGGGACAAATTGATGCCACCTGTAGGACCGTGTTGACAGATGTTGGCCATGTATGTACCATACATGTCCTTCCGGTACTGCACACTTCATGTAGTTGTGCCTCATGATGATGTATGTTGGGATCTTGAGTGTGTTCAATGCTGCATATGTGGGGTGACTTACGATCTTGCTTACTTCTCCTCTGCACTGCAGGGCTCCTGCTGTCCATCGGCCATTCCCAGACCTGGCAACGATGGTGGAACGGGACAGCATCCGACGGTACCGCTTCACCAGGCAGCTGATTGAGGATTTGGCAGTGCAGTTGTCCCCACATTTGCAGCCTGGCCGGCCGTATCCTACAGCGCTGACCCCCAAGGTGAAGGTGATGGCAGCCCTACACTTCTTTGCCACCGGTACCTTCCAACATACTGTGGCGTCTGCTGGTGGGATGTCACAGACCATGTTCAGCCGTGTGCTCCGCGATGTTTTGGCAGCAATGTTGCTCTTCCTGAACCGGTACATCTATTTCCCTAGACTGCGACGACTCACTGATGTGAAGAGTGACTTTTATGCCCTGGGGAGGATGCCGCATGTCATTGGCTCCATTGATGGGACACATGTGGCTTTGGTACCACCACAGGCCCAGGAGCAGGCCTACAGGAACCGCAAGCACTACCACTCGGTCAATGCACTGGTGGTGTGTCTTGCAGACATGACCATCACACACGTGTGTGCCCGTTTCCCTGGTTCAGCACACGATGCCTTTGTGATGAGGAGTAGTCGCATCCCCAGGATGATGGCACAGATGCAGAACCAGCGTGCCTGGCTTGTCGGTGTGTACTGACTTTGTGCCATTGTGTGTGATCTGATCTGTAGTATTCCGCCCACTTTTCCAAGTCAGCTAATGTGCACTTGTCTGTCCGTAGGTGACTCGGGATACCCCAACATGCCGTGGTTGCTGACACCCCTCAGGAACCCTGTGACACCTGCCCAGATGCGCTACAATGAGGCACATGGTCGGACCAGGAGAGTGATTGAGCGGACCTTTGGTCTCCTGAAGAGCCGCTTCCGCTGCCTGGACAAGACCGGAGGGTCCCTCCCATATGCCCCTGCGAAAGTGTGCAAGATTATCATCGTCTGCTGCATGCTCCACAACATGGCAGTGCGGAAGGAGTTGCCTCTCATCCAGGATGACGATGACCAACATCCGCCACCTGTGGAGGATCCTGGCCTGGACCACGATGCCAGTGACGATGATGATGATGATGGTGATGGTGATGTCCGCACACAGCTCATCACCAACTTCTTTAGCTGAATGTGAGTATCCTGAGGTGTCATGTCAATGATGTGAGTTGGCATGATGTGTGGGTGGTGCTCTGGTGCTGTTGGAGTGTGTCCATGGGCTACTTGACTGGATGTGTGTTGCGATGTGTGCTTACAGGTGGGCTGTACTCCCCAACAGTGTTGACATGCTAACTTGGTTCTGGGTGGGTATCTTGTAACATGTATTGTGCATGAGTTTTGCTGTTCTGTCCTGTACTCCATTGCTTTTGACTGTGTGTCATTTCTGTCCTTCACAGGGTACTTTCAGATTCGTTTGGTCAACTGTGTCCACCGACGACGTGATTGCACATCCAGGCTGGTAGCTGTTGTGTCCCTACAGGTGATGTGCGCCACACCCATGGACTTCCTTCCATCTACAGTTGTTGACTGTGTGCCCGCTACCAGGTGGGGTTACCTTGCATCTGTAGTGGTTACGGCATGTTGCTACTGTGTAATAAACCTGTGCTTCACTTAGTGATGTGCGTTGTCTGTGGTCACACATTTGACTGCCATTTGCTTACTGCACCTGTGGGCTACTTGACTACAACTGGGAATGGGTGTGGTGTCTGTGCATTGCACCGTCTTCCCTGGCAACATCAGTGTAGGCAATGAGTCAGATGGCCTAGGTGTGTATGTGTCGTGTAGCCCTGGTGGTGTGTCTCCCTCATGTGTGTCACGTTGCCTGTACTCACATACCTGTGTTGTCCTTGCTGTTGCAGTTCGCATACACAGTGTAATTTTGCAGTTCATCATCCCCATAACAGCACCCACGTTGGAATCACGACAGAGGCAAGTATGGTGTATTAGTGTGTTTATTGTGATACATTTGTGTTAATAGTGCATAGGATGGGTTGTGCTGTACATGAATCTTGCAATCCCAAGTTCCTAGGTGAATTGAAAGTCCGGGTAGACAGGATCCCCAGTATCGGGGCCACAGTTGTCTGACACATTGGTCCAACTTGTACTCCCCATGCAATGTGTGGGAGTAGTGTTGCCGTCAACAGGGTGAACAGTCTGTGCACAAAGGCGAACATCCAGAACAGGTTCAGGCTTCCTGGGAGTTGCGCTTGGCCATCGGCCTCTCACTTTTCCCTCCTCGGACGACCCCTCTTCTTGGGGGGGGCCCTCAAGTGCAGGCTGCTGCGGTGCAGGGGACTCTCCGCCAGAGTCCTCCTCCCTCCCTGTGGCAGTTGCAGTTTGTTCGGCACCAGATGTTGTTGGCACACAGGGAGGTGTGGACTGGTTGCTGTTCATCTGGCGGAGGCATTGTAAAATGTCCCTGTGCACCGCCGTCATCTCATGCAGTGCATCCCACTTGGACTCCACGCGGGACATGTGTGAGTCCACACGGGACATGTGTGACTCCACGTGGGACATGTGGGAGTCCAAGCGGGCATGATGGGCAGCCTGCTGCTGTTTAATGTCTCTGAGGAGCCCCACTACCTGGCTGAGCTCTCCGGTGCTGGTCTGGTACGCATCAGCTATGCGTACCAGTTGTGGGTCGTCATGCACACCAGCAACATCTGCAAGCAGCGACCTCTGTCTCCCACCCCTCCCACCACCCCTGCTGACATGTGCAGTGTGTGCAGTGGCACGCACAGATAACCCTGGTCCACCTTGGGGGTTGGTGGTGGTGGTGGTGTCCATGGCCCCAGGTTGGTCCAGGGTCACTGTGCTGGTGTTGCTCCTTATTCTGTCCATGTCGGCAGGGATGGTATTCGTGGTGACAGTCGTTGTAGGGGTGGGTGCAGGGGGTGCAGCTGGTGGTCCTGCTGGTGCTGCAGCTGGTGGTCCTGCTGGTGCTGCATGTTGACTTGCACCGGATGTGCCAGGTTGTTCTTCATCGTCCGAGGAGGACAGAGGCTGTACGACGCCAGTGAGCTCGGCATCCTCTTGAGCCTGGGACTGGGACTCCTCAGCGTCTGCTGCTGTGTCCCCATCATCACCTGTTTTTGGGAGACACAAACAATGTATGTCATGTTTCTGCAGGCATCAGTGGTTGACACACATGACAGTTGTGACTGTGCCTCTGGGTGCGGGCCTGTACATTGCATTGTCCTAAGTCGTCACAGTCAGGGGTTGATATTGGTGTGGCACATTGTCCTGCATTATTTGGGCATTTCTATGTATTTTCTGGGGTGTGAACATGGTCTGCATTGCTTGTGTTTGGTTGACAGCCAGACCTCCTTCCCACCCAGCCAGCCAGTCAGTTATCCCACCATGGAACGTGCTTGCGTTGCAGGGAGTGTAAGTTGTCTCTCAGGATGTCAGTCAGTGGTGTCCTGCTGTTTGTTGGTGCACAGTTGGCAGCAGGGCCTTGTGCTCCCCACAGCAGTAGCCAGTGTCAGCCATCTTGTGAGTCCTTCTCCACTCCCTGTGATGTGAGCATGGTTCAGGGTGGTGTTGATGGGCCAGTTGTGAGGCTGAGCAATGTCTGTGACTACGACTCCCATCATGCTATTGCCTCCACCCCCTTCCCAGCATGCCCATGTTTCCTTCCTTTTGACTCTGCTTCCCTGTGGGGTGGGCTGGCTGTGCTGACAGGATGGCTGGGAGTGTTGTCCTGGCAGTTGTTTGGCTAAGAGTCCCAAGAGTGTCCCTGTGCTTCACACAACATAACCCAGGGTGGTGGTGCTTTGTGGGATCTTGTGTTAGGATGGAGGGCATTGCATTCTACCAGGTGGGTACTGTGGAGTTTGTGTTGGGGGGTGTGAGGGGAGGTGCTGGTGACTATAGTCAGTGCTGCAAGTCCCCCTTCCCACCCAGCCAGCCAGATATCCCACCATGGAACGTGCTTGCATTGCAGGGAGTATAAGTTGTCTCTCAGGATGTCAGTCAGTGGTGTCCTGCTGTTTGTTGGTGCACAGTTGCCAGCAGGGCCTTGTGCTCCCCACAGCAGTAGCCAGTGTCAGCCATCTTGTGAGTCCTTCTCCACTCCCTGTGATGTGAGCATGGTTCAGGGTGGTGTTGATGGGCCAGTTGTGAGGCTGAGCAATGTCTGTGACTACGACTCCCATCATGCTATTGCCTCCACCCCCTTCCCAGCATGCCCATGCTTCCTTCCTTTTGACTCTGCTTCCCTGTGGGGTGGGCTGGCTGTGCTGACAGGATGGCTGGGAGTGTTGTCCTGGCAGTTGTTTGGCTAAGAGTCCCAAGAGTGTCCCTGTGCTTCACACAACATAACCCAGGGTGGTGGTGCTTTGTGGGATCTTGTGTTAGGATGGAGGGCATTGCATTCTACCAGGTGGGTACTGTGGAGTTTGTGTTGGGGGGTGTGAGGGGAGGTGCTGGTGACTATAGTCAGTGCTGCAAGTCCCCCTTCCCACCCAGCCAGCCAGATATCCCACCATGGAACGTGCTTGCATTGCAGGGAGTGTAAGTTGTCTCTCAGGATGTCAGTCAGTGGTGTCCTGCTGTTTGTTGGTGCACAGTTGCCAGCAGGGCCTTGTGCTCCCCACAGCAGTAGCCAGTGTCAGCCATCTTGTGAGTCCTTCTCCACTCCCTGTGATGTGAGCATGGTTCAGGGTGGTGTTGATGGGCCAGTTGTGAGGCTGAGCAATGTCTGTGACTACGACTCCCATCATGCTATTGCCTCCACCCCCTTCCCAGCTTGCCCATGCTTCCTTCCTTTTGACTCTGCTTCCCTGTGGGGTGGGCTGGCTGTGCTGACAGGATGGCTGGGAGTGTTGTCCTGGCAGTTGTTTGGCTAAGAGTCCCAAGAGTGTCCCTGTGCTTCACACAACATAACCCAGGGTGGTGGTGCTTTGTGGGATCTTGTGTTAGGATGGAGGGCATTGCATTCTACCAGGTGGGTACTGTGGAGTTTGTGTTGGGGGGGTGTGAGGGGAGGTGCTGGTGACTATAGTCAGTGCTGCAAGTCCCCCTTCCCACCCAGCCAGCCAGATATCCCACCATGGAACGTGCTTGCATTGCAGGGAGTGTAAGTTGTCTCTCAGGATGTCAGTCAGTGGTGTCCTACTGTTTGTTGGTGCACAGTTGCCAGCAGGGCCTTGTGCTCCCCACAGCAGTAGCCAGTGTCAGCCATCTTGTGAGTCCTTCTCCACTCCCTGTGATGTGAGCATGGTTCAGGGTGGTGTTGATGGGCCAGTTGTGAGGCTGAGCAATGTCTGTGACTACGACTCCCATCATGCTATTGCCTCCACCCCCTTCCCAGCATGCCCATGCTTCCTTCCTTTTGACTCTGCTTCCCTGTGGGGTGGGCTGGCTGTGCTGACAGGATGGCTGGGAGTGTTGTCCTGGCAGTTGTTTGGCTAAGAGTCCCAAGAGTGTCCCTGTGCTTCACACAACATAACCCAGGGTGGTGGTGCTTTGTGGGATCTTGTGTTAGGATGGAGGGCATTGCATTCTACCAGGTGGGTACTGTGGAGTTTGTGTTGGGGGGTGTGAGGGGAGGTGCTGGTGACTATAGTCAGTGCTGCAAGTCCCCCTTCCCACCCAGCCAGCCAGATATCCCACCATGGAACGTGCTTGCATTGCAGGGAGTGTAAGTTGTCTCTCAGGATGTCAGTCAGTGGTGTCCTGCTGTTTGTTGGTGCACAGTTGCCAGCAGGGCCTTGTGCTCCTCACAGCAGTAGCCAGTGTCAGCCATCTTGTGAGTCCTTCTCCACTCCCTGTGATGTGCGCATGGTTCATGGTGGTGTTGATGGGACAGTTTTGGGGCGGGCAATATGTGTGACTGCGACTCCCATGATGCTATTGGCTACACTGACTTGGCCAGCATACACAGAATTCCTTCCTTTGAGTGGTCTTCACTGTGTGTTGGTGTTGTTGTGGTGGCTACATGTGTGGATGTGTTTGTTAGTTCTATTTGTGCCACTGCCTAGCTGTAGTTGTGGTTGTGTTTGTACATGTGTTGGCACGGTTGGATGTGACTTTTTTGATGGCATGTGTTGTGTTTCTCTGACTGACATACACATTTTGGGATGATTCTGTTCTGGTTGCTGTGTGATTGCTATGAGTGCATGGTTTGACTCTCCCCTTGACAGTGATGTGTGTGTGTTTTGTGGCAGTATATTGTGTACATTTGTTGTGTACTCACCAGGCTCTGGGATGTCCTCTAGTCCATATATGCTCACTGGCGGTAGGATGGCCCGCACCTTCTCCTCCCAGGGCCTGAGGTATATTGGCTTGGCAGGAGGGCCACTGCCGGTGTGTTGGCTGTTGATGTAGTCTTGCTTCAGCAGTTTCCGTACCCTCCTGCGCACGTCATACCACCTGTTCTGGATGTCGGTCCTTGTGCGCCGACATGGTGATTGTGCGTTCACCCTGTTGATGATCCTCTCCCACATCTTGGTTTTCTGCGACATGGGGGTCTGTTGGACCAATGTGCCAAACAGCTGTGGCTCTACCCTGAGGATCTCGTCAACCAGGACTTCCAATTCACAATCTAGGAACTTGTGATTCTTCTTGGGGGGCATGGTGATGGGTGGTGATGGTGAGTGATGTGTGTGTTGGTGTGCAGGTGAGGGTGTGTGAGTGTGTGTTTTGCTGGGTGTATGTGAGGTAGGTATTTGTAGGTGTGCTGATGGTGTGTGGCTTGTGTGAGGGATGAGCTGTGGGTGTGTGCTTGCTTCCTCTTGGGTGCTGGCAGTGGAATGGCATTTGCAAAGGCTCATGGTAGTGATTTGTGTCCTTTATATAGGTGGAGTTGTGGGTGTGTCTTTGTTCTCTGTCCCCACCCCCCTGTATTTATTGGCTTGGTAATTGCTTGTTTGGCCTTTTTTGGGTGATTTTTCCTTTGTGCTGTTTGTGTATGTTGGAAACGTTCTTGTGACCGAGTCGGACCCTGCATTGGTCTCGTACGGTGTTTTCCGTTTCGTTCACGCTGTGTTTGTGCAGTTTTCTATGCTGCGTACGCGTCGGTCGCGGTGTATTGTGTTGCTTCGGCTCGGTTTTGTATGCGTGTCGGTCGTACGGCTTGTCCTCCGTCCGACTCGCTCGTGGTTTTCGCGCCTTGCATTGTACTTAGCGGTTTGGAGTTAGCGTGTACGTTTCGGTCGGATTTGTTCCGGGTGCGTGTCGGTCGGTTGGATTCGCGTGTTTTTCCGGCCGGATTGCTGTTTTCCGTGCGGCTCGGTCGGTCGGCTTGGTTTCGTTACGTGTCGGTCGGATTTTTCGCGCCTTGCATCGTACTTGGCGTGTCGGGCGCCTTGGGTGCGTGTCGGTCGGTATTTTTTCCAGATCCGAGTCGGTCGGTGCTTTTTCCGGCCCGAATCGGAATCGACCCCTCAATGTTTCCTGTTTTCTCTTGTTTCTCATTAAAGACTATCAGTTTGTCTGCTCTGGACATATCCTCTTTGCCCCTATTTATTTTGTCCTGTGGCCTCAGAGGCATAATTTTATATCCCACTCCTCTTAAGTATCCAGATTGTGAGGATTCATGTTCTTGGATAAAACTCATGTTTTACACAATTATTTGACATAGTCAAAACTTATATTCATATTTTCTGTTGTTTAGAGTTAATGATCAGATGGCAGCAAGCTACTTGTAACTTAATAATGAATTAGGGCCTGATTACGAGTTTGGCAGCCTGGGAGCTGGCTGCCACACCAATGCCCCGCTCCAACACCACCAAACTCAACCGCTCTCCAGATTAGGAGTTTTCTCCTGGTCTGGTAGGCGGTGCTTTGGCGGTCCCACAGCGGTGCAGTGTTAAGGCGCGTATGTTAGCCTTTGCACGGCATTGCTGTGGGACCACCTAAGCAAGTTCCTGCACTGTGCCAGTCCATGCCATGCAGGAACAGGGGTGCAAACAGACAGGGGGCACAACATGTGCCCCCAAGCATGCACCCCCAGGCACAGGGACAGCAGGGGTCTTGTAGGGCCCCCTTAGTTTCCTGACCGCCACACTTTTCATGGCGGCCTCACGGCCATGAAAAGTGTGGCGCTCTGGAAACTTGTAATATGCTTGGTAGTGCTGCAGCGGCACTACCAGCATATTGCTGCGCCAGACCGCCATGCCACAGCTGAGGCATCATGGAACCCCAGTGGTTGCGGCGGTCCAATGATGGTCCGACCGCCAAACTCATAATCAGGCCCTTAATTCTTTTGGGCCTACATCCACTCTGATATGCAGAACCATATTCCTGTTCCTCTTTCTTTCATTCTGACACTCCATTTGAAAAATCTTGAGGTTCTATTTGACTCTCAGATGAATTAGAATCTCAATTAAGATGTGGTGGGTGGTACGCCTGCTGCCAGCACACCGAGGCCAATGCTTTTATTTCCCTGAAATTGGCTTCCTCCATTTCCAGAGTTCCCTGCCTGACTTGAGAGATGTCCTACCTACAATGCATTTGCTGGTGCAGTGGATGCACTGTCGGCAGGGATGAATGCTGAGGGGTATCATGTCTTTTTCGTATGTGCAGTATTCTTGTTTTTGCTTTTTACACAAACTCCCAAAGCTATAATTGCCTGTATAAAACAACAAATTAACAGCCCTAACAGATACAGGGTTTTCTCCCTGCACGTGGGGCTGTTGCACATTTTCCCGGCCATGTGAAGTATGGTGGACCCAGGCAGAGAATCCATTGATGTTTGCCTGACCCTAATTACGGCAGGGCAAGCGTCACTGTGATTGGCAACCAAGTGGCTGATGGGCTTACAGATTAAGACATCACTAACTTGTTAGTCTACTCAATACCCAAAGTATCTAGATATTGTCAACCATCTTATCTGGGGTCCGCCAGTTTAGTGGACTAGTGTGTCCACTGTAAGGGCCTGTGTTTGACTTCATGGTCAAAGGTTCAAATCCTGGCTGGTCCACTCATCCTTCTGCGGTCAATAAAATGAGTACCATTGAGTTGGGTAACAATAAACATCTGTTATTCAGCGCCAACATAACCTTCACGGTGAACGTGCACTGTACAAATACACGTTATGTTTATCTGTCTAGCTGTATTGAATTTCTAAACTCTAGCTATGCCAAGCCATGTATAGTTTCCTTGCATATCTTATGTTGCCTTCGGGTTAGCAGTTGGAATTCTGCCCTTCAGCATTTCCCCCACATCCCTCCTGTACTGGTACCTTGTATAACTTTACTACCAATGATGTCTACTGGAGCAAATAGCTTTGCTACAAAAATGTGGAAATAATACTCCTTTGCACATCATACGAAGGCTATGGCAGCTACTGCTACTTTTTCCTTCTTCCTTCTAAAATAGATCTCTGCATGGTCTCTTCTTTTGCAGTCACAACACGTGCACCAAAGAAGTGCAAAGTATTTGTCACAAAACATGAAGTTTCTAAACCAAAAAAAAGGCTTTTGAGCACACATTACTATTCAAGCAGTTAGGGCCTAATTACAAGTACGACGGTCCACAGGACCGCCGTTCTCGTGGTGGTGGTCTGACCTCCGCCACACTGCGGGTCCGCCCGCAGTATTCAGAGTGTGGTGGTCTGACTGCAATTAGACCACCGGCTCCACCAGGATCAAGGATCCCGCTGGGCCGGCGTTCTGCAACCGGCATGAATATGCTGGCGGTATCACTGCCGGCACCTCCAAACATATTCTGAGTTGCCTTTTCACCGCCCTTTTCAAGGCGGTGAGCCCGCCATGAAAAGGATGGTGGAGAGTCAACTAAGGGGGCCCTCTAACAGAGCCCCCTGCTGGATCTGGGCCTGTGGTTGCATGCGGGGGTGACACATGTTTTGCTCCCCTGTAATTGCACCCACGTTCCTGCACGGTGTGGCATGCATGATACAGCATGCAGGAACATGCTGCAGGCACTGTCATGCTAGGCTCTCCTATGAGCCAAACAGCCAACCGCCATGAGACTGCCGCAGCACCACCTGCCTGACCTGGATTACACTCGTAAGTCCGGCGGGTGGGTGCACCACGGCTTTGGCGATCCTGTAGTGAATGGCGCAGTGCTGGTGGAAGACCGTCATAATTAGGCCTTTAGTCTACATTTCTATGCCATACGCCAATTACACACATCCTCTAGGGGCATGTTTACAAGGAACTGGCATAGGGCAGCATCGCAAATCATTTTGCTGTACTGCCCTACACTAATTCGAAATAACAATAAATGCACCCTATTTACAAGATACAGTGCATTCTTGCCCTTTCAGCCAGTGCACATTTTGCAGCCGTGCACCAGTGCAGGCACCCTTGCACCATGGTGCAAGGGTGTCTGTGTTGGCGGCACAATTGTTTTTGTGCAGGAAGGGGCACCTTCCTGCACAAAAACAATCACATGAGGTGTTTTCCTCTTTCTGCAGCACACTTGGAAGGAGGAAAAAACAAGGAGAAATTTAAACATTTCTCCTCGTTACGCCTGTTCTAGGGAAGCGCAAGGTTTTGGCACTGCCCCAGGTTTACCTAATGTTGTAAATCTGGGGCAACGTCAAATTCCATGGGTGTTAGGTGGGAACACCCACAGCAACTCCCATGGAATGCCTCTTTCACGCATTTTAAGGCAAGGCAGTGACTTGTGCTGCCTCGCCTTATTCCATATCTACAAGGCCATGAAAAGTCACCCAGGGTTTGTAGATATGGCTAAGCCCTAAGTGACGATCCGGTGGTGCACAGGGCTTATAAATATGCCCCCTTGTATTTAGTGCCACCATTTTACCACACAATCAGGTTTATCTTTCTTGCAAAATGCACCATATCAGATGAAGCCCTGCCCCATATGGTACAGCGATCTTTTTCCCAAAGTTTCTCTTTGTATATCTTCTAAGCTTTAAGCAGTGAACGGATAGACTGCTTCGAATTGGACACTGGATGATATTAAGAGTATGTAGGGAAGACCTCCAGGCCATTATGTTAGTGTAAACCATTGCCGCCAAGTTCTCAGCGGTGACCGCTCACCATATTTATAGAACTGAATAAAAAGTCAATGCAGTTGCTGCAGTGGAGGATCAGCTGAGGCTTCTCTATCACAATAGAGCTGATCCCTTGACTATAATGAGGCATGGAAACCTTGAGTTTGATGGGTCAGGGGCACATTTATATCACTGCTGACACTCCATGAAACTCTAAATGTTGCCAGAAGTCATCACAAGTGGGTTATCTGTGATTCTCGCAGACATCCATTTATATATTAATATAAACCTTTTAAGAGAGCATGCCCCTTAGAAATCCACCAACCATTCTGAGGGGGACACATGAACAGATACGAAGATGATAAAGGACAGGCTCCAAAACACATCTGTAGGGAAGCAAATTAAAGATTTCTCAATCATACTTTTGCCTCACCCTTCATTTCTATGGCCCAAGGTTGAAGGTTTAATCCTGAGAAGCGAGCATCTACCTTCTATTGGGGGGCTACCCTCTATTAGGGTGCAACCACTATTGGGGTGCTACCCTCTAGTAGGGTGCCACCTTCAATAGAGCTGCTGTAGCAGTGGCTCAGTTAAATGGAGTGGTCCCAATCGGCAGGTATGCTGATTTATGGCAGTAGCCCTGCTTTGCCAACTTCTAAAAGAGGCCCATAGTTACTCTCCTACAGCGAAGTGACAACAGTAAAACTGAGGAAAGCTTGCCATAGAGCCACTAAAATGTCACCTTTAAGTACCTGAATACCCAACATGGAGAACATTTCAAACTATGAGTAATACTTCCATAACTTTTTTTTGTGTGTGTGTCTGGTACATCAAACGAGTTCCCGCTTGTTGTGTGGAAGAGTAGTAGGGCAACAATTGGGCTGCTTCCAAAGGTACAAAAATGTATTTTCCGAAGTGCAGTTTCCAGGACGTTCCCTCATAATATGCTAAAATACTTTCAGCCCACTGGAGAATAGTCCAGTACCCACATACCTGCTTGTGTATTCAATAAAGACTGTTTAGAAGATGGTTGTTGCTATTATATGAAATATTAAATAACAGAAGTCCCTTTTCTGCCATTCCCTCTGAGTGTAACATCACTAGAAAACACAAAGGCTGTCATTTACTTTATGGCTTGGGGTCAGCCTGGCTAGCCGGTCAGTGACGCCCACTATTTCCATCTTTCCAATGGAAACCTACCCTCCATACTGAGAGATTCTAGCCTACAGTGGCTGCACTATAGGCAGTGCAACTTTGATGAATGTTTTAAAGTATTTTTTTTAAAGAATATACTCCCAAAGCGGGATATTATTCTGTAAAAACTAAAAATGTATGAATCTGATGCACAGGGAGTTTTCTCACCTGCAGCTAGGGGCCAGTGAGTGATTTTCCTGTCCAGTACCAGATCGGTTGTCAAGTTAAAGCCAGCTGTTTCCTCCACCTCTAAATAGAGCGTAGGAACCACACCTTTGGTGGGGTGGAAGCAACACCAGTTTATGGCAGTGCTCTCGCCTTGATGAACTCTAAATGACCCCCTAGTTTGTTTGTTGATGAGTTTTGGTAATGGGAGCTGAAATGTACTATATACACTTAGGGGCTAATTATGAGCCTGGCGTACCATGGACTGCCAGACTTGCGGGGGCGTGGCGGCAGTGGTCTCCCGACCTATTAAAACTATGGCGGTTGGGCCGCCTTAGTACCGTCTTGAGGCCTCAATGTGCTTGGCGGGACCACTGCGGTCCAGTCAATATTCCGAGTTTCCTCTCCACTGCAGTTCCACTTCAATGAAAACCGTAACAGAGAGTAAACAAAGGGGGCCCTACAGGGCCCCCTGTTGCCTCTGGGCCATGGGGTGCATGTAGGAGGGCACCTGTTGTTCCCCCCTGTGTGCATGCCGCAAGTACCTGCACGGCATGGACTGCAGTAGTCCATGCCTTGCATGTACTGATTTTGACGTTCCCGTTGCCCTGCCTATTTCATAGGCACCGCCGTGGGAACGCCAAAGAACCACACCGCCAAACTCGTAATCAGGCCCTTAATGGTTACTTTGTACACTGAAAGAGATGTGCCACTGCAGTAGTGCAGAACTCTGAATAGGGTATTTAGAACAAATAAGATGCATGGGAACAACAAATATATGGCAGGGGCTCAAGTTATAGTTAATTTAGAAGACAAGTTATAGACTCTTGAGATAACTATAACTAGTGAATTTCGGTTATTGTGTTCATTTAAAATGGTATGTTTTAACTAATATTTTCCTCTAAGTATAACATTCTTTTAACCTTTATTTTTTAGTGAATTTATAAGGGTTTTTCTAAATTAAAATTACGTATTATTACAATTCCTAACTATAAGGCCACTTTAACCTTTGTTTGTTTTAGTGAATATAAAACTAACCAACACACACACACTCAGACATACAACTGTAGCTATTATGGTAGATAGCATGGGGCATACTTCAAAAATACAATTTACAATGTACTGTTACCCAAGAACACCGAAATAGCACACTCTAAAAAGATATAAAAAGGATAAGCCTGACAGCATTTTAGGTTGTGGTGTGTTGGTGTAGCACTGACAGCTCAATGTTGAATTAAGGTGATGTTGAAGCTTAGAATATATATCAAAGAAGTTGTGAGGGTAGTTTCACTGCACCATATAGGCTATTATTTAAATCAGATGTAGAAATATCAGACGTAATCTGTTGTAGAACAAAGCCCTTCATCTTTTTACTGATGAGTACAGTGGCAGCGGCAGTGTAGTAGGGCGGAGAAATAGGTCCACCCCCTGAAGATGGAGCAGCTTGAGTGGGTGCAAGCAACCTGTAGCATTTAGGGCCTTATTATGACTTTGGGGGTGTGGCAGCGGGTCGCCACACCAACGCCCCACTGCCAAAACCATAATGAGACCGCCCGCCGGATTCTAACAGGAATCCAGGTCACCGGTCCAGCAGTGGCTTGCCCACAGCGGTGCAGTGCTTAGGCTCATACACGAGTCTTAGCAAGGCACCACAATGGGCACGCCATTGCATGTTCCTGCAGGGGCATGGACTGCTAAGTCCATGCCCTGCAGGAACTGGGGGTGCGTGCAGACAGGAGGACACATCATGTGACACGTTACATGCATCCCCTGGCGCAGAGGCACCAGGGGGCCATGTAGGGCCGCTTTGTTTCCTCACTGCCACACTTTTCATGGTGGGTTCACTGCCATGAAAACTGTGGCGTAGAGAAAACTCCTAATATGCTTGGTGGTGCAACAGCGGCACCACCAGTATATTAGGGGCCTCAGACCGCTGCAAGACTGCCAGGGATAGCGGATCCCTGGCGGCAGCAGCGGTCCCATGGCGGTCTGACTGCCTAACTTGTTATAGGGCAGTTGGACCACTAGTGCGGCAGCAGCCGCACCGCCACCATGGGTCTGGTGGTCCATCGGACTGCCAAACTGAAAATAAGGCCCTTATAGCAGTTTTTGGGTGCAAAGCTTGCGCTAAAGTAAAAAAAGTGTAGACCTAAACCACATCCATAGCTGAGAACCCTTAGCAGTAAAAATGTAAATGTCTTTCTGTTTACCTGTTCAGTTGGTGTACACCAATAAAAATCCTAGCTGGAAACACCTTTAAACATTTCTCATAATTACACCCAACACAGTTCAAACTGAATACTGATGGCCTAATTCACAAATTGCACATTGTAGTACGTATTGTAGTACTACAGTAGTACTACAAAACTTACTACAAATTGCTGTTCACAAACTGCACTTTTGTAGTAGCTTACACTTTTGTAGTAAGTCCAGCACCACACATGTCCAACCACTGGTATTGCAATACATTCCCATAGAGAATAATGGAGGTAGGGACTTCAAATAAAACCCTACAGGAAATAATATTAAATGAGTTTATTTTAAATAGTTAAAAATATAAATAAATATAATGTAATGTTAAAATATGGATAATAGTATATATGTATTTTGTGCTAACCTATTTTTTATTTAAAACATATTGTAACATTAAATTGTATTGAAAGCAGTTACAATAAGTTTGATTAATTCTATACATCACTTTTGATCATTATTAATGCATATTATTTTTTTTTCCTTCGGGGGAATTTTCTTTTTATTCTAAACTTTGGAAAACATTTTTTTAATACATTTTGATTAATTAAAGTATTAATTCAAAGTTACTTTAACAGCACTGTGGCATTTTTCTTTTTTATTGTACATTTAAAGTAAATATATAAAATGTATTTAAATTAATATTTCACCTAAAAATATTTTCAATATTTATTTTTGAGTTAAATATTTGTTTTACTTTTTCTCTATACTTTTCCATGCAAAGATCTCTGCCCCGACTAGACTCGCTTACCCATCACCCTGCTTCTTGATTCAGATCCAATGTGAAAGACCCATAACCACGGGTAGAAAGAATACACTTTTTTAGCTCTATACAGTTTAGAGATCTTCCATAATCAATAAACCACTATTGTACTTGTGTATCCTGATTTCTCCCCTCTGAACCTCTTAGTGGACCTTGTTAATTTAGTTAGTTATTTGAAATATAAAAACATTTATTTTGGTCTGGGCTCTGCTGAGTGGAAACTATCAACAGATGTGCAACTTACATATCAGAAACTTGGCAATTCTGATTATAGTCCCATTTGAAAGGCTGTACCATCAGTGAGCTCCACTGAGTGGCTTTAGCAGCTTAAGTCCCACTTATCTGAAGCCTGGTAGTGCTGACCACAGACTTGTCTCAAATGCTCTTCTTGCTTTGAGCTCTACTGAGTGTACTCTAGGAGCAGATGTCCCACTTAAGCACTAGAAACTGTGCTGCTGGCCACAGTCCCATTTGAAATGATTTACCTGCCCTGTGCTCACTTAAGCGGACATTAGGAGTTGCAGTGTGATCTGGCCATGCCTCCTTCTAGTGACTGTGTCAAAGAACAGCAGAGGCTGAATGACTGGATCATTTGGTTGACTGACATGGGCACACTCAGCTAAGCCTTATGCTCACGCCACGTCCACATAGTAAGGGAGTGCAATGCTGACAGTCAAATAAAGCTCATCAGCTGGGGCTGTGAGTTGCAGGTCTCTCACACAGTGCAACCGAACTGTATTATTTTGAGGAACATGATTGCAACGTCTGATAGCTGCAGATATTAATTAGAGGAGAACTTAACAGGCAAGATATGTATGACTAATTCAGAAATGCAGTGATTGACCTAAATGTGATAGTGCCACATGCAATGTGTGACCCTTGCCAGGCATGGGCATATGTGTCTGAGGTCTCTGATCACCTAGCAATAGAAAGGAGGTAGCTCTCTGCCAGCCAAGACTGATGTAGTCAGCCTAGAGTGGTGGAAACCAGCTTGTGCATTCTGGGTGCCCATGGGAGTTTGTGACATTTGTTTTATACCTATGAGAGGCATTAGGATCATGCACTGTAGATAAGGACATTATGCCTATCATGCTGTCTTATCCCAACAGGACCAGAGTAGAACTCAATATAATCCTGTACCTTTCATCATATAAGCCTCATACTCAACGGAATGATCCTGCCTTCTAAAGGGAGGCTTTTTTCTTTTATTCTTGTTTAGATTCTGAAACCATGTGATCCTATAAGACAGTATCTAGAAGCACTGATTGCAAAATAGTTCAGAGGGACCACTTGTCTTTGAAACCATTCATGAAAACATTAATGGACGGCTGCAGGGATTGCACATTCTGCTCTTATATAAAAAACACCATTTGCTTTTTTTGTTTAGATCTGGAACACGGAGTGTTGTCATAAATATCGTATTTCACAGTCATCCTCTGCCATGATGCTTGGCAAACCATACTTTTCTGCAGTGTTGAGAGAGTAGTAAAACAAGTGTTACGGGGCCAATAAAAAGGCACTCCTCACACACTGTTGGGTAGTACTACAGCCATAATTGGGGTGCACTGGAATTCTCACAAGTCTTGTCTCCAGTGCCCCTGCACCTGCTGCACCAGTGAATAATAGAAGTTCTATAGAACACTAACACTTCACACTGTTCCAAGGAGAGCTGTACTGAAGCGCCCAAGAGGGAATGAGCATTGGCCTCAACCCTTAAGCAACTAGTGTACTTTTGATATCTCGAAAGAACCAATTTAGATCACTTGCTCGCTTGTTAATTTGTCCAGTCACTCAGGGGCATATTTACAAGCCCCTATCGCCACAGGAACATCACTTTTAAAGACGTTCCTGTGGCAATAGGGGCTTTGCCTTATTTACAAGGCAGCATTAAGCCACTTTACGTGACTTAACGCCACCTTGTAAATAAGGCTCCGTTTCACGCTACACTTAGGGGCCGATTCCGATCTCGCTGGGAAAGCCCTACGGCCGACTCTGTCCCGTAGAGCTTTCCGACCGACTCGTGCTCCGGGGCTCCGAGCGACAGAGTACGATGCGCTGCAGCGCTGACGGACTTGGGTCGCTCGGAGCCCCATTGAAGTCAATGGGAGCATGTTGTACGTCGCGTACATAGGCTTCCATCACGAAAAATGTACGTCTTGGAAGAGGGCGCCCCCTGTTGCGTGTTCGTGTCGGTGCCCCCCGCAACATACATGCAAGGGTGAGGGGGACCCCTGGGTCCCCCCGCTGTCCGAGTCGTAGGGCACCGGGTGAAGGGGGGTCCGGCACGGACCCCCGAAGTACGCTTCCCGGAGCTTTTTCGAGCCGGAGGCTCCGACTCGCACCGGCTGCTCGCTACGCGCATCGTACTTGGCCGGACGGAAACCGTACGCATTGCACTGTACGCGTCGGACAGATTTGAGTCGCTCGGGAGGCATCGCTGACGGGTACGAGTCGGTTGTCGCGCGAGGCTTGAGGCGCATCGTACTTGCTCGCTCGTACAGCTGTACGAGTCACACGGAAATCACGCGTACGACTCGGACTCGCTACTGACGGATGCCGCTAGGAGCCCTTCCGAGCGAGATCGGAATCGGGCCCTTAGTGTGAAAGGGAAGGGCAATGTGTGTTGCGTTGGGCGATCTGCCGCAACACCCATTGATTTTGATGCTGCCTCCTATTTACAAGGGTGGCCTAAATAGGAGAGCAGCGCCAAAATTAAGACCAGTGAAGACCTGGTCTTAACATGGTGAAACGAGGAGAAATGCTTTATTTCTCCTCATTTTTGCTGTTTCTATGTGTGCTGTATTGTGCAGCACACAAAGAAACAGCAAATTGCCATGAATTATTGTTTATGTGCAGGAAGGTGCCCCTTCCTGCACATAAACAATCATTAAAAAAATGGCACTGTGCAACTTCTATGTGTGCTGCACAATGCAGCGCACCAAGGAGTTACAAATCGCTATACTGGATTGTTTATGTGTAGGAAGGGATACCTTCCTGCACCTAAACAATCATTCCCTCAACACAGGCACCCTTGCACTATGGGGAAAGGGTGCCTGCGTTGGCGCTAGGCAGCTGAATTTATCGCCAGTGCAGGGAGAAATGCAGGCCATTCTGGGTTTCTAAAGTGACGGAGTGTGGCATTAGCAATTTTGGAGCTAACCCGCGCTCCACCACTTGCTTGTAAATATGCCCCTCAGTTACTTCCCAATTTGCAATGTCCTATTACACCCACCCACTTAGTATATCACACTCAATACCTCACTTATCTCATTTACTTAATATTTCACTCATTGCATGCACCACTCACCCATTTACCACACATGTTCTCAACATTTCATATCCAATGTCTTAAAAGGCCAGACTTTGCCAATGCTCATTATAAATCATGCGTGTTTTCTAATAAGCGGAATCGAAAAGGAAGTATTCATAAATAAGCTTGCTAACTGGAAAGCAGACAAAACTCTCCTGAATAGATTGGATATTAAAAAGTTAACTGGAAAACACATTTGTCACTCGCCAAATGACGGGCCACAGATGTCTCATTCGAAGAATTCCGATTCAGACTTCACCATCTATCACCATTCACAGGTCTTCTGCTGAAGGTTAATAGGGATAATAGCTGTTGCCCACTCATCGAAAGGGCTGACTCATGTACATTTCAAGATTGACATTGCTGTTGTCTGCTCTCTGCACATCTGGCATGTGATTGCCTATGGACTCACTGTGTTAAAGGCCGAGACATGACTTATTAAATTTCTTCACACAGTTCCACAGGCCTGAGGAGACTGAGTTACTTTTCTTGACGCTCCGGTGGCGCATGCCTCTCAACCAAATCTAAGAGGCCACGCAAAGCCACTGTACGTGGCTTTGCGTGGCCTCATTGATATGGAGTAAGACAAAGCAGCTCAAGCCACTGCCTTGCCTTACTCTGCATCAAGGCGGCGTTCCATGGGCGTTGCAGTGAATTTTCCCACGCAATTCCCATGATTTTGGCACTGCCCCATATTTACTTAATCACGTAAACCTGGGGGAGCGCCAAAATCTAACGCCTCCCCAGAGCAGGCGTAATGAGGAGAAATATTTTTCTTTTTCCTAGTTTTCTCCTCTTTCTATGTGTGCTGCATTCTCGGTATTGTTTTTTGTGCAGGAAGGGGGCCCTTTCTGCACAAAAACGTTGTTGTGTAGGAAGGGGGCCCTTTCCGCACAAAAACAATCCTGGCGCTAGGTAGCAAATTATGTCCTAGCACTGGGGGAAAGGACAGGAATGCACTGTATTTAATAAATACAGTGTATTCCTGCCCTTTCACATTGGCGTAGGGCATCGCAGCAAGAAGAATTGCAGCACTGCCCTACGCCAATTCCTCATAAATTAGGCCCTGAGTATATAAATGCCAAATATCATAAAAGGAGGAAAGAACTACTACAGAAATACATTTGTTCAGTTTGTTGTTATTCATACTACAAGAGATAGAAACATGATAAAAAAGAAAATCAAAAGAAAGTGGAAGCAGCTTAATAATAAATAACAAGTCAAAAGACATTCCCGCTCGCCTGTCAAAAGCTTTTAAAGCACGCAACTCATCACTTCTAAATTCTCAGTGTCAGAGATGGTCAAATACAGCACAATTATCAGCATAGTTTATTGCTCAAGTTTAACAGTGCCTGAAATACGGAACATGTCAATCAGCATTTATTTTCATGTTTATGCTTGAGAAGATTTCTCTCTCACCATCCCTTCCACCATAACTAAATACAGTTAATCCATAATTAGGAATTTGAATACCAGAACAAACTTGGCAAACAATGTGGAGCTTTTTTGTTTCTAAAAACTACAAATCCAATTATCATTTATTGCTGCCCCCTCTCGCCCCCCCCTGCCCCACCTGTAGTCTCTTCTTAGGTTGAGCCTAGCAGCAGCGCGCAAACACTGCTCGCTCTGCGTGACTGCTGTAGTAGAGTATGAGAAAGAAGTTGCGCCCACTCTGCGCCCATATTTTTCATTGGCTTGTGTCGTTGTCTTTCGTAAATGCTGCCTTCAGATTCGTTAATAGGCTTGTTAGTCCCTCCTTAGTACGGCCTTGTCTTCATTTGTAACCTCCCATGGCTACTGGTCCATTTACTTTGGTTGTTACACGGGACCCGTTATTTAGTCTGTAAGCACTATTTACTTTATTGAGTTTCTCTTACTGCAGGCCGGACATGCGCTGCTTCAGCTGAAACTGCTTGTTTTTTTTTTTAAGCAGCATGGCCGCCCCAGTAACACGGGCGCCTGCTTTCAATCACTTTAACCGGCATTATCTCGTGTCTGTTTCAACCCCCCAAGTAATTCCAGGTAGCACATAATCCTGTGCTAAGGGGCTGAAGCTGACAACAGAACATCTGTGTTACATGTCATCTGTACTAAAGCCACCTGACGTCTTTTTTCCAAAAGCCTGTTTTATTAACAGTACCACAACCACCACTACCAATACCAACACCACCACCTCCACCACCACCAATACCACCACCACCAATACCACCACAACCACCAATGCCACCACCAACAATGCCATCACTACCAATACCACCACCACCACCACCACCACCAATACCACCACCAATACCACCACCAATACCACCACCAATACCACCACCAATGCCACCACCACCAATACTACCACCACCACCTCCACCACCACCAATACCACCACCAATAACACCACCACCAATACCACCACCAATGCCACCACCACCAATACCATCACAACCAATACCACCACCACCACCAATTCCACCACCACCAATACCACCATCACCAATACCACCACCACCGCCAATACCACCACCACCAATACCACCACCACCACAATACCGCCACCACCAATACCACCACCAATACCACCACCACCAATACCAATATCACCGCCAATACCAATACCAACAACACCACCACCACCAATACCACCACCAATACCACCACCACCAATACCAATACCACCAATAGCACCACCAATACCACCACCACCACCAATACCACCACCACCGATGCCACCACCACCAATACCACCAATACCACCACCACCAATACCAATACCACTACCACCAATACCACCACCACCACCAATACCACCACCACAACCACCAATACCACCACCACTAATACCATCACCACCACCAATACCACCACCAATACCACCACCACCACCAATACCACCACCAACATCACCACCACCAATACCATCAATACCACCAATACACCCACCACCACCAATATCACCACCACCAATAACCACCAACACCAATACCACCACCAATACCACCACCACCACCAATACCACCACCACCAATGCCACCACCACTGATACCACCACCAGTACCAATACCACCACCACCAATACCACCACCAATATCACCACCACCACAAAATAACACCACCACCAATACCAATTCCGCCAATACCTCCACCACCACCAATACCACCACCAATACCACCACCAATATCACCACCACCACAAAATAACACCACCACCAATACCAATTCCACCAATACCTCCACCACCACCAATACCACCACCAATACCACCACCACCTATACCAACAATACCAATACAACTACCACCACCAATACCACCACCCATACCACCACCACCACCAATACCACCACCAATACCACCACCAATACCACCACCACCACCAATACCACCACAAATACCAATACCAACACCACCAATACCAATACCACCACCACCGCCACCAATACCACCACCACCAATACCACCACCACCAATACCACCACCAATATCACCACCACCATCAAAATCAATACCACTGCCAATACCACCACCACCAATACCACCACCAATACCACCACCACCAATACCACCAAGAATACCACCACCACCACCAATACCAATACCACCAATACAACCACCACCAAAGCCAATACCGCCACCACCAACACCACCGCCACCATCAATACCACCACCACCAATACCACCACCAATACCACCACCACCAACACCACCACCACCAATACCAAGACCACCACCAATACCAATACCACCACAACAATACCAATTCCACCACCACCAATACCACCGCTAATACCACCACCAATATGACCAATACCACTACCACCAATACCACCAATACCACCACCACTATCACCACCACCACCAATACCACCACCACCACCTTCACCACCAATACCACCACCACCAATACCACCACCACCAATACCAATACCACCACCACCAATACCACCACCAAGCCACCACCACCAATACCAATACCACCACCACCAATACTAAAACCGTCAATACCAATACCACCACCACCAATACAATCACCACCACCAATACCACCACCAATACCACCACCACCAATACCAGTACCCACACCAATACCACCACCAATACCACAACCAATATCACCACCACCAATACCACCACCACCACCAATACCACCACCACCACCAATACCACCACCAATACCACCACCACCACCACCAATATCACTACCACCAATACCATCACCACCACCAATACCATCACCACCACCAATACCACCATCACCAATACCACCACCACCAATTACACCACCAATACCATGAATACCAATACCACCACCACCAATACCACCACCAATACCAATACCACCACCACCACCAATACCACCACCACCAATATGACCACCACCAATACCACCACCAATACCACCACCACCACCAATACCACCACCACCACCAATACCAATACCACCAATACCAATACCACCACTGCCAATACCACCACCAATACCACCACCATTACCACCACCAATACCACCACCAATACCACCACCAATACCAATGCCCCCACCAATACCAATGCCACCACCAATACCAATGCCACCGCCAATACCAATACCACCACCACCAATACCACCACCACCAATACCACCACCAATACCAATACCACCACCACCAATACCACCATCAATACCACCACCACCAATACCACCACCTCCAATACCACCACCACCAATACCAATACCACCAATACCACTGCCACCAATACCACCACCACCACCAATATGAACAATACCACCTTCAATACCACCACCACCAATACCACCACCAATACCACAACCACCAATACCCCCATCAATACCACCACCAATACCACCACCACCAATGCCACCACCATCAACACCACCACCACCAATATCACCAATACCACCACCAATACCACAAATACCATCACAAATACCACCAATACAACCACCACCAATACCACCATCACCAATACCACCATCACCACCACTAATACCACCACTAATACCAATACCACAACCAATATCACCACCACCAATACTACCACCACCACTACCAATATCAGCACCACCAATACCATCACCACCACCAACACCACCATCACCAATACCACCACCACCAACAATACCACCACCAATAGCAATACCAATACCACCACCACCACCACCAATACCACCACCACCAATACCACCATCACCAATACCACCACCGCCAATACCAATACCACCACCACCAATACCACCACCATTACCACGAATACCAATACCACCACCACCAATACCACCACCAATACCACCACCACCACCAATACCACCACCACCACCAATACCACCAATAGCACCAAAAATACCACCACCACCAATACCAATACCACCAATACCAATACCACCACCACCACCAATACCACCACCATCACCATTAATACCACCACCAATACCACCACCAATACCAATACCACCACCACCAATACCACCACCAATACTACAACCAATACCACCAATACCACCACCACCACCAATACCAATACCATCACCACCACCAATACCACCACCAATACCACCACCACCACCAATACCACCACCACCAATACCACCACCACCAATACCACCACCACCACCAATTCCACCACCATTACCACCACCATTACCAATACCACCACCAATACCACCACCAATACCACCACCACCATACCAATACCACCACCAATACCACCAAAACCAATACCACCACCAATACCAATACCACCACCAATACCAATATCAATACCACTAATTCCAATACCACCACCACGAATACCACCACCGCTAATACCAGTACCACCACCACCAATACCACCACCAATACCAATACCACCACCAATACCACCAATGCCACCACCAATACCACCACCACCAATACCACTAATACCACCACCATTACCAATACCACCACCTCCAATACCACCAATACCACCACCAATACCAATACCACCACCTCAGCGCCTCTCGCTCACTAGTAATTGCAGGGGCACTGTACGAGGCCGGAGCTGCAGCCGAGTCCATCCCTCCCTCCCTCTATGCCTGCCATAAAGCACAGCCCGCCCTGCACCAGGAGGTGAAGCCAGGGACCTACTACAGCTGGAGTGTTTTTTATTAGGCCAAAGATTGCAATGACATTACGCAATGCCACACTGCACACTCAAATCTTGGAGAGGGCAGGAAATAGCCTCCCCCCCGCTCTTCCTCCTGAGCCGCGACAGTGTAATCACAGAGCGAAAGGTGTTGGAGTGCTTTGTTAGTGTTTAGTCTGTGTAATTTACAACACGTACACATCTTCTTCACGGCACTATTTATCACTACTTTGAAGATGCTGCAGGCCAGTCTCTTCCTCTGATATTTACTATCTAACAAGTGGTCGAGAAGGCCCTTTATTGCAATGCAATAGGTCTCGCATTTGCGAGAGTTTAAGCTATTAGAATTGTAAATGACAATGCCTTTTATTTATGTTTTAAAACCCAAAACATAAATAAAAGGCATTCTCATTTACAATGTCAATAGCTCAAACTCGCGTGAATGTGAGACCTATTCCATTGCAAATGCTTGTTTCATTTATTATTATAAATGTTTTGTGGAGGACAACGCACACATTGCTTCTGGATCGTCTGCCTTAGGAGTGCTTTGGCACTATTTCTATATATTTTTTTTACTTTACTGATCCATCTTGTTTCCGTAAATAAAAATAATGACACCTGTTTGATTTGTAGGTGTGCTGACAAAATGATATGGCTGCACGACCACGTCATCACGCCTTTTTTTTCTCTAGCTTTTTAGCCATGCTGCACAGCATACTGCCATGCTATACAGCATGGCTAAAAGGCATAGATACCTAAGGCTAGAATTATTGGCTTTGCCAATCCTTGTTTGCAAAGCCATTTGTGAAGGTAATTTCAGAGTGTGATTCTCGCAATCATAGTGGGTGGAATTTTACCCTCACAAAGTGCATTTGCGAATACTGAAATCCTGTCAGTGCGATGGAATGGTTGTGGGAGGTGCCCTGGTTGCTGGATGTGCCTACCTGCAAAGTAAATCAACTATAGTATGAGGTTTAATAGACTATCAGAATCCTAAACATCAAAAAATGCTTAGTGAAAAAGTCATATTTTGAAAATGTCCAACAACTAGAAAAAATTAGAAAAACATCATTGACGTGGTAACATATCAGGAAGATTGAAACACAACATAAATCTATTGAACCTTAAAATAAGTATGTACAAAAATGTCCACCATTCCTAAACAAGCATTGGTAAATGCGTTAGCTTTCACCTATCTAATTAATAATCAGCTGTTTTCTGTTGTAAGTTGTAGCTTGGTGAGCAGTTGTGCAGTATTAGTTACTGAAACTCCATTAAAGTGTTATGACTTGTTTATTGAGAAAGGAACTATATTGTGCTGGACACAATTGGGGAGATTTACTAAGATTTTGCGCCGTGTTTGCGTCACCAAAGTGACGCAAATCGGCGCAAAATCGTTTTTTTCCAATTTACTTTTCAGCACTAAACTTGTTTAGGGCGTTCCCATGCAACCACCCAAGGTTTCTCACGCTAAACCCAATTTACTAGATAAAGTAGATTGGGTTTAGTGTGAGAAAACTGCGCCCTTTTCAAGTAGGCGCAAAGAAGGAGAAATGTTTTCATTTCTCCTTCCTTTTCCGACTTTGCATGCATGCTGCACTGCACGCATACAAAGTGTGAAAAACTTTGCATCGTGTCTGGTCATCGTATTTTGTACATGAAGGATACCCATCCGGTACAAATCCTATGCTAGACTAATGCACACACCCTAGCGCTATGGCGCTAACGTGTGTGCGTGGCGCCCGGCCACTGAAATCAGCGCCGGCGCAAGGGAAAGGGGAGGAGAGAGCCATATCTCTGAAGAGTGACTTCTGTGCGCACGCAAGGCTGGATCGGCACATAATTGCATCGAGCCTCAGAATATCATTGCACATCGGGATATCCAACCCACTAAACTGAAGACAGTCTCTCCTCTTGGAGGGTTCGATTCCTTCCCACTGAAACTCAAGAACTGAGGATAGGACCATTGGAAATTAACAGTCCAATGTATTGGCGCTTTTGGCAAATACCGAAGTGCCCTTAGCCCCCAGAATTCTTGTCCTGAGGAGACCCTGATACCCGTAGTGGGGTCGAAACGTCGTCGGCAACCAATAAAGGATAGTCCGGAGAACAATAGAATATACTCTAGGACCTTAAAGATTTAATCAGAATCCCTAAAGGACATCTTTTGAATTCCAATAACCGGCCCTTGTGTTTTATGACATGCTGGTTATGGTCACTTCACTGGGGTCATATAAGTCACTTTCCCTTACTTCTTTTATAAGTATGTAAATAGTATCAATACATGTTGTGTTTTGTGAGTGTATGCTTTTACTAAGAATGTTGTATTTGCAAATAAATATCACCCACTTCGGCTTAAGTGAGTGTTTAAAAAATATTTTTTCGGGCTACATTTCTCCAGTTTAACAATCAAGGAGACACTGAAATGTGCAAATTAATTTGAACAGATTGATTGTATCATTCTCATTTTAGGCCTTTGATCGAGTCATTGCAAAAAATCAGGGGGCATATTAGCAAGACCCACGTTAAAATTATCGCCGTTTTAGCGGCAGGAAACTGCCGCTAAAACGGCGATAATGGGCTTGCTAATATGCGTTATGGTATTGCAATAGAAGCCCATGTTAGATGTCCTGCACATCTAACCTGGGCTTCTATTGGAATTCTATAACGCATATTAGCAAGCCCATTATCGCCGTTTTAGCGGCAGTTTCCTGCCGCTAAAACGGTGATAATTTTAACGTGGGTCTTGCTAATATGCCCCCAGATATTTGCTAAAGTGAAAAAGCCTTATTTAAAATGAGTTCCTTGTGAACGATTGTGCTGAAGCTGATCTTATTAAATATGGTACGGTTCAGAAGGGCACGTTCTCCTGTCTCTAAGGTAAAACCAAGTCCCTGCTTTAAAAAAAAAATTAGAACTCAGCTTTTACTAAAGAAACGTGTTTATATTTTTCAACCGAAGCACGAATGGGTATCCATTGTCCAGCAACACTTTCAAGTTCAAATCCAGACAAGGGCTGGTATGTGGATGGAGACAAGGAATGCGGAAAGTGCAGCTGTAATGCAAACAGGACCGTAGAGATTTCATTAGTCTGACAGCGGGCACACACCAGGCCTTCATTCTCATTCACACAAGGCCCTTCAGTGAGTGGGGATAAAAGAAATGTCCTTCAAACTGGCATGAGGCGGAGAAAAATGCACGTCTCCAAGGCCATTCCTTTGGTAACCCTGTTTGTCAGATTTGAATAGTTCTTCCGAGGTGTTTATAAAAAGTGGTTTCTTTGCCCCAACAAGTTCTAAGCCTTTATCAATGGTGGCTCTGGAGTCCATTTACCACCAGGTGGAATATAAGTGGTGGGGGACAACTTTCTCAGTCACATTAGCTACACCCAGGAGGCTAGAGATAGGTTCAAAGTTGGACAAATTAACTGGATGTGCGGTGGATTTAGTTAGCATAATGGTGATGATTGCATGTTTGAGGGCCAGAGGAATGGCTCCACTGGAGAAGGAGGAATTTATTAGGCAGGTGATGATTGGTATAAGAGATGTGAGGCCTGGGTTGATGAATATGGCATCAGAGATATCACAAGGACTGGAAGATTTGTCGACATATGACAGGATATTGCTAATGTCAAGTTCAGAGACTGCTGGTAGCTAACAGAGTGGGGATCAAGTGGGCATCAAAAGGTGTGTGTAGGTGAGTGAGAAAGAGTTTGTGGCAGTGGTGGTGATCTGAAACCTGAGGATGCCAATTTTGTGGATAAAGAATGTCAGAAGATTGTCACAAATGTCAGTTGAGAGTGCTGGCATGCTAGATGAGGAGTTGGGAGCTACCATCTCCTCATAATTGCAGAATAGGTCTTTGGTTCAGTATAATGAATAAGCGATATTTGATTTTAAGTTGTCTTTCTTTGCTTTAGCACAAGCTCATTTGTAGATTATAAGGCCAGTGGGTAGTTTGCTTTTCTGCCAGTATTTTTCCAGCATTCTGTCCTGATGTTTCAATTGGTGGAGTTTATTAGTTTACCATTTATTAGTCTTCAGTGTGCACAGTTTGCAGGAGGAGATTAGAGAGCCAGAGTATCCAAAACATTTGTGATTTTAGATTCTAGGAACTCTAGACTGTGAGCAGGATATTCAAGGGGAACTTCAGGCATTTCAGGAGCACGGTGGAGTGGATTACAGTTAGTTCGCCTTATTTTAAATGACAGGGTTGGGCCTCCGGGTTAATTTAATTTAGCTTCTGGATTTTTCTTTTTCCTGGTGGTCGGATCGAGTGTGCTGCAACTCTCAAGAGTTGTTTACAATCTGATCATATGCTGCTCTACCCCCACTTGTCGTTTTTCCCACTCCCGCAGGTTCCCACTCCCCACCCTCCCTGCCAGCCCCTCCCACCTCCCTGGACTACTTATGGAGGGCGCTGCACCCGTTCATGCCCGTTCATGCATGGACCGCACCCAGCGTCAGGACCTGTGGCCCTCCCGCCACCTTCTGCTACACCGCCGAGGAGCTCCGGGCTCTGAACACCAAAACAACAGCTGCTGCACTGCCTCCACGTGATCCACCAAAGGACCATTCACCTGCCGCCATTGCCACTTCCCCTGCAACACAGAACCACCATCCCGCACTGGAGCCCACACCGCTACCGCCCAGAGGACCACAAACAACCCAGAATGGCTCCAATGCATTCTGCTAAACTCCTGATCCCTCTGCAAACACGCCACAGAAATCTAGGACATCATCACCACCGTAACCCCAGATGCTGCCTTCATCACCGAAACATGCCTCAACCCCTCCGCAAACCCCGACATCACCACAGCAAAACCCGAAGGCTACAAGGTGATACACCGAGACTGCTGCAACAAACACAGAGGGCATCAACATCATCTTCAAGGAAACCATCTGATGCATCGCCACCAACGATGACCCCACTCCACTCATTGAACACCTCAACTTCCAACTATAGACCAACGGCTTTCTGTGACGCCATTGTCAACCTCATCGCCCCCCTAGCCATCGACTCCTAGCACTACGTCCTACTCTTTGACCTCAATTCCAATGTCGACGACCTCAACAATGCCAACTCCACCTCCCTACCGGAGAACCTGAACAACATCAGTCTCCATGAGTAGGTTTGCATGAGTGGTGCCTCAGCACGGCCCCAAATACAGCAGATATGTATGTTTCTTACCAGAGTTTGACACATGCAAAGGCTTCTAGGTAAAACAACCTGATGAGAGCCATGCAAGTCATGCAACCCTGGACTCACCTGGTTATCTAGTTTTCAAAAATGTTCAGCATATGTATGCCAAGGTGTGACTGCGCTATGGCCCAAAATCCACAGCTACCCACTTTGCAGAAAGGGTCAGTTTTTAGTAGGAAAATGTGATGTATCCATGTTGCGTTTTGGGCTGTTTCCTGTCACGGGCACTAGGCATATCCACACACGTGAGCTACCATTTTTAACGGGAGACTTAGGGAAATGCTGAACTGAAGGAAGTTTGTGGTTCCCCGCAGATTCCAGACCTTTCAATCACAGAAATGCAAGGAAAATGTGTTTTTTAGTCAAAGTTTGAGGTTTGCATGGGATTCCGGGTAAAAAGGCCTGGCCAGAGCCCCTCAAGTGACCCTGGATTGCCCCAGGTGTCTAGTTTTCAATAATGTTCATGTTTGCTAGGTTTCATTAGGTGTCGGCTGAGCTAGGGCCCAAATTCCACAACTACCCACTTTGCAAAAACAGGATGAGTTTTGAGTGTAAAAATGTGATGTATCCATGTCATGTTTTGGGCCATTTCCTTCTGCGGGCACTCAGCCTACCCAGACAAGTGAGGTACCATTTTTATCGGGAGATTTGGCGGAATGCTGGAAGGAAGGAAGCTTGTGAATCCCTGCAGATTCTAGAACTTTTCAATATAGAAATGCAAGAAAAATTTGTTGTTTAGTGTAAGTTTGAGGTTTGCAAGGCCTTCTGGGTAGGAAAACCTGGTAAGAGGCACACGAGTCACCCCACCCTTGATTCCCACAGATGTCTAATTTTCAGAAATGTGCAAGTTTGCTAGTTTTCCCTAGGTGCCGGCTGAGCTAGGGCCAAAAATCCACAGCTGCTCACTTTGCAAAAAAAGGGTCATCTTTGAGTGGGAAAATGTGACGTATCCATGTTGTGTTTTGGGCCATTTCCTGTTGCGTGTACTAGGTGTACCCACACAAGTGAGGTACTGTTTTATCTGGAGACTTGGTGTAATGCTGGGTGAAAGGAAGTTTGTGGCTCCCCACAGATTCAAGAACTTTTCATCACAGAAAAGGCAAGAAAATATGATTTTTTAGTCATAGTTTGAGGTGTGCAAGGGATTCTGGGTAAAAAAAACAGGTGAGGGTCACACAAGTCACCCCACCCTGGATTCCTCCAGGTGTCTAGTTTTCAAAAATGTGCAACCTTGCAAAGTTTCCCTATGGACCGACTGAGCTAGGGCCCAAAATCCACAGCTGCCCACTTTGCAAACAAGCAATGGCAATGCCAATAGGTCTTGCATTTGCGAGAGTTAAAGCTATTGGCATTGTAAATGACAACGTCTTTTATCCATGTGTTTTGGTTTGGTTTGGAGTAAAGTGGATGTATGTGGTGTGGAATGGAAGTATGTGGTGTGGAGTGAAATCATGTGGGGTGGGGGTGATGGTAAAGCGGCAAGAAACAATGGGAGGAGGGCAAGTCACGACACAACAGTTCAGATGGAGCATGCGGAAAGCACAAAGAACAGGCAAGAAAGGAGGTGCAAAGTGGAGGGACAACGGGCAAGTAAGGATGCAGCCGGGGGCACAGGAAAGCACAAATTATATGGTAGCAAGCAACAGCGGAGCAAGCTGCATTAACGACGGCAGAAGAAAAAATTGGTGCAGGTGCTCTCTTTTTTCCTTTTTATTTTCTGATATGAGTTGAAAAATGGTTCATTACATCAAAGTCTACTGCTCAAGATAAGGGCCACTGGAATTATGAGATTATGCGGCTGCAGCAATTTTCACATACTTGTGGATTCGCCACACAATCCATCACCTCCTGCATAATCTGCAGATTTAAAAAAAAATTGTAGCTCAAACGGATAAAAAGTTACAAAAAATATGGTGACTTGGGTTCCTGTGCACCAAAGTGCTTTTTTTCACAAAGGTTGACAGGTCATCTTTAAGTTGCTTATTGCTGAATTTGGGTGTTAAATTGTGGAGGAGAGAAGGGGCCCTGCTGGGACGCAGTTGGCACAAGCAAGTCACACAGAAAAGGTATGTGCATTTAACTTTCTCCCTGGCCGAGAAGTGCATTTAGTGCAGGGATACAATTTGTAGCACAAAATAAAAAACAGAGCTGGTGCCCACGTGAGCAGTGTTGTTGCATCAGGCAGAGATCTGAGCATAGAGACTAGGCTGGCATTCCTTTACATATGTGAACATGTAAGGCCTCAAAGTCCAGCTCATTAGAGCAACGCAGCACCAGCACATCAGACTTCAAGCTGCATCTCTGCGTGGAGCAATTTTGGACAGACATTCAACGTCTTGAACAGAATAGAAGAGAGTGCATGAGGCTGCATCTTTTAGTGAAGGACACCTCCCTACAAAAAGCGGTCAGAGACTGGGGGGCAGTGTGGGGTGATGGGAAATATTTATTCACCCAAAGGAGAGTGAGTGCGTGGGTCACTCTTCCACCAGACATGGTGGAGGCACACTCTGTAAATGAGTTTACATTAGAGCATAGGGGCAGCAGGGCTGAAGATGGTGACCTTGTGCTTTGGAGTTCAGCCAGAGGGAGCCAGGGGCCCCTGTCTGCTGCCAAAGCGCAGACTTCCCTTGCCCAATGCAACTTCTCATGAAAGGGTGAAAGGACAAGCATGGCTCATACTTAGCTGCATGTTTCACGTGCCAAAGGATGACATCACTCTGAGTGCAGATCTCTGCATGTCCACCCCCGGAGTACATGTGTGGTTTCTGGTGCTCACCAGGTGTAGAAAGGTGCATTACATTATAAATCATCAGAGGAATGCCTCATTCACTGGTCATGTGCAGCCTGTATGGGTGGGCAGTGAAGCGGCATCAACAGCGGCCTGGGGCCAGGCAGTCACTCTCATTTACAGAAAAAACACAAGGAATCGAACATACCCACTTTTGGTCTTTTGGTGCCAACATATTACATAGTAACACGTAAGCGGTTGTGCTTGTGGAAATGTGGAAGATGGACAAGCTGTCTGCGTCAGGTGGGTGGAGCGCAATTGATGGAAACCTAGACATCCTGTTATAGGATATGGTGTTTGATCAAGCAATATGGCACCCAGCTACGGGTAGCATTTAACAGAGGAAGAGAAGCAGCACAGGGCATGTTAAGCTTCAAAGGAAGACTAAAATCCCTGCATCCGGCAGACCTCGCAATCCTGAGCGTCATGGAATGGGTTGTGGCCCATGCAGCAAGTATTTCACTGTTGTATGTCAAGAGAAAATCTTGCAAGCCTAGATCGAGTACATTCAACAAGGAGAATGAATTCTCCAAAGTATGGGTGGAATTAATCATTGCTAGGCCAGAAAATCTAGAAAATAAACAAAAAGGTCAACTAATGTGGAGAATATTGTGACAAAGCAGCATTCTCAAAGACTTTATGAACCCCCCAAATGACAATGTGTTTCCCCATTTTATTCTTAATGCATAGCAATACCGTACTATAACCCATACACTAATCGAGTCCTGTTATCTGATAGTCATGAAAAATTCCAGGTTTGACCGATTGTCAACTTTGGACTCAGAACACAGGAGTTCAAATTTCTCAGCGACATTTTCTGATCCTTAAAAGGAAATTTCTTCTGGTGTCTCAGCTCTCATTTTACAGTGCAAGGTACAATAAAAAATATATATATTAGGTACACTAAAAACCGACCTTATGGAGGTAGGAGGCACTGTATGAATTCATGCAAAGGTGGGTGGAGGGGGGGCGCTGATGCATATTTATGTCAGAGGCTGCAGAGGGGAGAGCCTGGCTCAGGGGGGGAGGGAGCCTGTGAAGGGAGCCCAGCCGGGGAGGGAGAGGGTGCCCGATCTCAGAGGAGTGCGAGAAGGGATCCCAGGGTGTAAGGCATCCCGGTCCCAGAGGGATTCTGCCCGGCCAAGGAGGGAGGACACGTCTGTAGTGGAGGAAGTGCATTGGGGAAGGGAAGCCGGGTGACAGAGGCAGCTGGGGGGTGGGTCGGATGAGCCAGGCACTGTGCTGCACTAGAGCGGCTACCCCTGAAGGTGGGGCCTGTTGCGAGGGGGTCCATCCATCAGCAGCCAGCGAGGGTCAGAGATCTCTGTGTCCTGCTTTGTTCTGATAATGACTGTCTCTGGGTACGGCTCTGGCCTGGCCGTCAGCCCCCTCTACGCCCACACTTGACAGATCAATGGTCAGTCAGTGTCAGGGGGCTGATTGTTGTGCATTCCTGAGGGGAGCGCAGTCCTACAATACACAATCTGGCACCCAGGGTTTGTTTACGTTCGGATTCCAGCTGTTGCGCCACTGAAGGCGCCCACGGCATATAGCAGAGGGGCGCCGTTAGTCGATCCACGGGCAGGAGCCAAGGTGGAAAGTCCTTCATCGGTTTCACCACAGTGGAGGGTCGCATCGCCCATGACGTCATCGGGTGGCGCCCAAGGACTGCAGCATATAAGGCCACCCGAAGCCAGAGATCGACCTCTTGTACTTCCCCAACGTTTGTAAAGAAGCAAGAGTCGTTGTTTTCCCTAAGGCTGGTAAACCACTAAGAGACCCTGCGAACTACCGCCCTATAAGTCTGATATCTGGCCTATCGAAGCTTTTTGAAAAAGTTATTCTCGCTCCCCTCATTGACTTTGCATCAAGTGAAAACCTCCTCTTCAAAGATCAGTTTGGGTTCCGGAAAGACCACTCAACAAACCACCAACTTCTCAGAGTTGTGGATATCATTAGCCATGGATTCAACATTCATAAGTCTACTGGAGTAGTCTTTATGGATGTAGCCAAAGCATTCGACCGAGTGTGGCACAAGGGACTGATTTACAAGCTTATCAAGCTCAAGTTTCCAAGCTACCTGGTTAAATTGCTGACTAGCTACTTGTCAGAACGGATCTTTCACGTGGCGGTACGAGAGGAATACTCATCATCATGCCCTATTCTAGCTGGAGTGCCTCAGGGATCAATTCTTGGACCATTCCTCTTTAATATATTCACAAACGATATCCCACGGACTTAAAGAAGACAGATCTTGCTCTTTACGCTGATGATGTTGCAGTCATCTCCCAATCCTTCAGTGAAAAAGAAGTGGCTAAGAACCTTGAGACATCGCTCAGCAGACTCTCCAAATGGTACAGCGACTGGCAGATAACCCTGAACACATGCAAAACCACAGCAACATTATTCACCAGAAAGCTGAATAGGAAACTTCCACAGATCCTCCTCAATGGAGAGGAGATCAAATGGGAAAACAACAGCTCCTACCAGGGCCGGACTGGGAACAGAAACCGGCCCTGGCAAACTGCTCAGCCGGCCCCCCCCTGGGGTGAGGGGGAGTGCAGCCGAGCAGTTTACGAGGGCCGGTTTCGGACGATTTTTTTACAGGGGGCCGATATTGCCGACCCCCGGTAACAAAAACGGCCCCCCAGGGGCCCAAAACCGGCCCCCACCCTAGCGGCCTACCGGGGAAACGCCCGGTGCCCGCTATGGCCAGTCCGGCCCTGGCTCCTACCTAGGGGTGACTCTGGACTCCAAACTCAGCTGGAGAAACCACATAGAGAAGACTTGCAAGAAAGCAGCAACCAAACTGGCTGCATTGTACCCACTTCTGAGGACCAAGTCAATGCCTATGCAGAGCAAGGTGCGGGTAATCAACGCAATAATTCAACCAACAATGACGTGCGCTTCACCGGTTTGGAGTGGCTGCCATCCACAGTATCGGAAGGACCTACAGAGACTACAGAGCAAGGCCTTATGGAGTGCAGCAGGTGCTCCTATCTTCACAAGAACAGCAGACCTCCACAAAGACCTAGGCGTTGAGATGTTGGACGACCATCTCCGCAAACTCAACAGGACATTCTACAAAGGATTGGATCAAAAAGAAAACCCACTGATCAGGAAACTTGCTGACATTTCTCCAAACCCATTTGACCGTGGCTCATCACAGCGCTAACCTTGTGAAACTGAAACAGCAACTCAGCATCCAAGACTCATCACTGCCAGTAGGCTACCGCCTCGGCATGCACCCAAAACTCATCACTGCCAGAAGACTACAGCCTCGGCAGGCACCCAAAACTCATCGCTGTCAGAAGGCTACAGCCTCGGCAGGCATCCAAAGCTCATCACCGTCAGAAGACATTTGACAGACAATAACAAGTCTCTGCGATAAAACTTGCTGACATTTCTGCAAACCCAATTGACAGCTACCCGTGACAAAATCACAGCGCTGACCTTGTGATCCAACTTCAACTGTGACAAAGCGTCACACATCAATAAGAAAACCTAGACAGCGACTAAAAAACTCAAAATGAATGTGGAGTAATGAGGCTACCAAAAGCTCACCACTGTCAGAAGGCATCTGACAGACGAAGACAAGACACTCTCAGATCGACCTCTTTTTCCCTTCACTGCGCACCGGGATCCATCGTACTGCATTCGCACAAGACCCAGAGTTTGTGCACATGGGAGGATGCAGCATAAAGGTGAGCATGGTAAATGGAGGGGCACAGTGGGGGGGGGGACCATTGCGTAGCCACGGAGGTGATGTGCTTATTTTAATTATAGCAGTAATGGCTCCGTAGTTGTTTCGACAGCAAACAGAGGTCGCAGCGCGTTAGGTACACTGTTTCACGACCGGACTTAATTTTACTTTTGTCTTTATTACATATTCGGACCACCTCGCAGAGATGGCGGCAGCGCAGGTCCAGGAAGTTGAACGGCGTATCCGGAGGAGGTTGGCCAGCCGGCAGCGTGAGGCAAGGCAAGAGGGTACTGAAGACCGTCATGGTGCCAGGAGACATGGTGTAAGGCGCCGAGGTCACGTATGGTATCAGTAGGTTTGTTATGTCCCAAGTTAGGAAAACCGCTTCCAGGGTTCGGGAATGGTTCGGGCTGGGATGTTACTGCACAGCGAGCGGAACCCAGCGACAAAGTTTAGTCAGTATATAACCTACGGGTGTACAGCCACGTGTGCCTTCTTTAACTCTTCAGGGATGGCGGCGTGCGGATAGGTTATTTACCCACGTATGAACGACTCCGTCGGGACCGTCTAAGTAAAGGCAGCAGTTTTTTATATTAGACGAACAAAGAATTGTGCATTTAGATACAGCTGGGTATTTGTATGGTTAGAACGTTGAGTTTGAGACTGGTATAGGTCCTGTTAGGTAATTCTCCTTTCACAAGAAACGGCGGATAGAGCAGGGTATTAATGCATCTTTGGAAGGGAGCCGCAGGTAACATTAAGTTAACTTGTGCGTATCCTGATGTGTACATGCTGTCTTTCAGCAGCTGTGTTGTCTGTGTTGAATTGTGATAAACTCCAGCTTTTCCTGCTTCACAACCGTAGAAAAGATATCTTTGCAAGAGCTGAAGGGCAAGGAGATAAAAGGGCTTCCTAATATGGTAGGTTTTCATCAGATGGAATCGGATTGAGGATCGTCTCTTGGGACTCCATGGCCTATTGTCATCCAGCACCGCTTAGGCATGCATATAGAATTTGTTTGGCCGGTAGGCGACACTGGTTTGGCCGGATGGCAAGTGCCTCAGAAGTGCAGGAGCGCGCGGCTCGCACGCGCACAGAGGACGTCACGTGCTTGCCAGTATTTTACATTGCCTTCTCTGAACTACAATTGGGTCGTCATGCAGGGCTTAGAACGGCTGTTGGCATTGTGACAGTAATGGTATGTTGAGTGAATGAATCTCCCCCTCAGTGACGCCAAGGTTTTTTACGGTTCGATCAGCAGACCCCAAGGATGGCTTTAAGACGAGTGACGCAGTTTTTGCAATAGAAGTCAAGTCCTCAGGGAACGTGGTATGCACCTGATAGCTTCAGATAACAGGAAACATATGTAATCAGCCTCCCAACCAGTGAAGTAGGAGTTCGATCCCAGCTAAAGACGGGTGTTTCGACCTCAGCTTTTAATTTTGTAATCTAGTAATTTAGTTACCGTAAGTAAACTCTGGTGCAATGGTAGGTTTGGTGGCACTAGGTGAGCATCCAACAGCAGCGCCGGTAATATGGCTCTCCGGGGATCCAGACTAGCTGGTGTGTTGGCCTTGAGGCATGCCTACACGGGCTTCACATAATAGTGTGACACGAAGGAGGGTGTTTAGCCAGCAAATATCTAGAGCTCTGGGGAAGGACAGATGGGTTGTACAATTGAGGTGATGGCATCCTATTACTGCAAATCGTGTGTTACATGCTGGTTGCTACCCGTGCTGTACTCGGGGGAAACTGCTACTCCCAACTTTCATTCGAAGAATCAAGTTCCCTCCATGGTTACGAGGGTTCACGATTTTCAGTTACCAACTGTTGGTGTACGCTGCCATCCTTGGGCCTCACCAGAAACTGTTAATTCAGGGCTACCAGGTTTCAGGTGTAGCAGGCCTCCATCCCTACGAACATCCATATAGGGAACATCACCACTCCCAGGCGTGATTGTAGTAGCCAATGTTCAGTTTAAGGCTGTTGTTAGAGAGGTTAGCAGGCGAGTATTAAGAATGGGCGTCATTCGGTTGGGGGATAATGAGAGGCTCCCACTCTTAAGGTATGGCAAAAGGAAGCCAATTCTTGAGCTGGTGAGGAAACTATTTAAAAGGGAGATTTGGCCCGGAGCCCATCATGGGGTCCGACCTGGCTACAGGAGCCCAAGCATTAGCAGGGTGTAACTTTTGGCACGTAGGTCAGGCGACGGGCATCAGATGGAAATGGGGTAGTATATCAATTTTAAAGGGTACATCTGGAACATGAGGAAACACTGCACCTCAGAGCGTTAGACTACATTGCGGCATGCATTGGCCAGCTATACCATAGGGTAATGGTGTACATCGCTAGTCGGGAAATGCAATGCGTCCATCCGTAGCCAATTTTTGAAGATGGGGCCGCAGTTTCAGGGTCACATATTCATGGTGAATGTCGCACCTATTACATCACCAGCTGCAGTTTCTCCCAGACTAGCAGGGGTATTCAGCCTATGGGAGTATGAGGGGTGCACGTGGCGATTATTCTGCGCCCTCCACTTCTAAATATTTCCAACACCAAGGGGGGCATGCGGCATGGATTGGGGTGCACATTTGGGTAAACAAGGATTCGATTTTGTGGCGCGGACGCTTTCAGTTTGGCACATGGGGGCAGTAATAGATAGCTTCTCGAATAGACAACAGAGTTATCATCCCAGCTTGATGACTCAATACTTCGTCTTGGACATATCCGCTTCATGGTGCCAAGAGCTGGCGAGCGCCCCAAATGAGCACGTTTAGGCCAAGAACCTGGGACGGCTTGTGGCTTCCGCTGCTTTCAGTGAGGCGCGGCATGCTAAGGAGCATCCGAAAAGAGCCTTTTTTAAGCGCAAAACGCTCGGTAGGGTACTCTGTTCCTTGGGCATTTGCAGGCAACCACTGAACTCGCATATTGATTATTTCTACACATTAGCGCATCGTCTAGGGGGTGCAGTTAGTTTGGACAGTTCACATAAGCATTTTTTCATGTATCTTTCTACCCTAAATACCGAGATAGCATTCATTCCCAGCTGCTTAGCAGGCACAAGAAGCAGTGCAGTGCTGACGCCTCGGCTGGGGTGATAGGCGATATATAAGTGCAATTACAGTTACCTAGGGCGCGGATTTAGGCGTAGGTTGGTGGCACATGGGGGATCCCTGTTTTGAGAATGCGTTATTAAGGGAGTTGATGTACTTGGCTCTCAGTTGCACTTACCATCTATGGGGTTTGGGTGATTGGCCACAAGAACAGCTCGGTTGGAACAGCGCACTTAAGTCGGAGCCCAACCGCAAATCTAGAAGACACGGATGACAGATATGGCAGTAACTCCTTTCACCGGTTGGCTAGTTAGGAATGCGTAGATGCACAGACCTTGAGAGCAATGTGATGGTCCCCTGACAGCAACGACTGTATCCCCAACAGCTTCCTAGGGGGAGTAGTCTTTTTGAAGATGCAATAATGACTGTAGTCGCTAGTGATGGGTATTTTTACTGGCACTTCTAAGCAAAACAGAGTCCCACGCCTTATTCTTTTTCACAGCTAAAGTCTGCTTCAGAGCAGGGAGGTGGCGCAATCGAAGAGCATTGGTTCTCACCACAGGGGTGGAAACCTTCAATGGCCACAGGAGTAAATTTCCAATGGCCTCAGAGCTGGGTACTCACAGATAGACAGGTCAGCCCCAGTCATGGTTACAGGTTCACTTCTGACTGACATTTTGACCAGAGGCCGCCAATTGGTGCTGGTTACAGTATTTTATTTGAACGAGAGTCTTAGTGACCTTTAATGATACAGGTGTCTCATGCATCCCATCTCTTTGCTAGGGGTGGACACAAATCACTCAGCTGCGAGGCTGGCTGTAATTTGGTGAGGTCTAGTCCCAACTGCGTGCGGTACTCGCTGGTCAGGAAGGGTTGGAACAGGGGTGTCTCAGGACATTCCAGAGGGCAGCAAGGGGTATCCAGGTGGCAGTGTTACTTGCCTGGTACAGGCGTGCAATTCTTATTAGGCGGTGTGGAAGTCCGGTTACGACGAAGGCAGTTTGCATGACTCATCAGGCCCCCACGCTGGTTGTATTGTCTACATCTCACTGACGTTTCTGTATTAAGCCAGAGACGCCTTGTCATGAATTGAGAGGACAAAGATTTTTCACCCCCCTTTTTGAGCATTAAACATGCTAGCCCTCAATCGTCCTCTAAAAGGATGGTGGAACTATCAGTGACCTGAGGTTTGGGAGTAGAACCCAGTTGCCATCCAGCAGCGCCCCGCTGGGGCTCGAGGTCCTTGTTATGCCCACAGAGTGAAACACCAGGGATCAAAGGGCAAAGCAATTGTTTTTGTGGGGGGGGGTGTGCTGCTGAGGCGCTAACGGAATGTGGGGAGCCAACCCCTGGGAGTTGCACTCGGATCAGTAGGTGGTATCACCTGGATCAGTTTTTCCAAGGGATTCTGGCCTCAAGTGCGGTATCACTCAGTGAAAACGTATTTATCCCGCAGCCAGCAACCTTTTCGCAACCCATGGGCCCAACTGTGGCCGCAGCTATGGTTACCTACAGGCAAGGTATGGACTCCGGGTTCAGGTAGGCTGAGCATATCGGTAAGTGGCGGGGTCCCCTCCGTGGGATACGGGTTTTAGGTAAGCTAGGAAGTTGGCATATGGTACGGAGGAGTAAATCTACCCCTGGACATCGGTGGTCCAACAGGGGTATGCTCTCAGTAGCCTCCTACTTGGGAGGAAGCTGAGCTTGAGTGGAATACTTACAATACTGCAATGGAGTGAGCCACACTTCTAGGGGGTCCGTCGCCAGACGTAAGGGCGGTATGGCCTTCAGTTCATGAGGTGCAGTCATAACCAGGTTGTGTATAGGCACCCATGGAGGAAGCTGGGTCAGAGGAATATCAGGAAGCGCTCATGGAGTGTGAGTCCGGGGTACGAAGGAAGGCCCCCTCAGGGAGGGGGGGCATTTGTCACACAAGGGCCGGAAGCTCTGCATTGGGCAGTTCCACAATCGTAAGGGATGTTAAGGAGACCCTTCAGTGGTAGCGGAGGGGGAGGGCGAATTCGCCAGTGACCTCCTCACCCTGTGGCGGAATTTATTGCAGCAGAAATGGGGGCTACCCCAAATGTGGACTGATTTACTGAATTTTCCCCTTGGAGGGGTGTTGCTTTGTGTGGGCACTGGGCAGGCAGGAGGGGGGACTGACCTGCCGGTGGTCCTGGACCTTTCTGCCCTACCCCAGGATGCCGGAACTTGAACATTTTGGGGGGATTTTGCCTGGTGACAGGTATCCCCTGGCAGGGACGAAGCGCTATGCGGTGCCCTGGTGGATGTGTTGGTAAATGGAACTGCGGACACTACCCATTCCTCAGAGTGATGGAGGGGAAGTTCCTAATAAGGTATGCCCTTGGTTGAGGGCGTGGGCGATGGATAAGGTAAAAGGGGCCTTCTGGCACTTTGCATTATTCTGAAATGTTCCGCTGTAAGGGAAGGTGGAGATAACGGTTGTATTGCTTGCACAATCTCTGAGCTGTTATTTCTGCCTTATGTCCTGCATTCTCATATCAATTATGTATGAACTGGCTAATCTTATGTCATGTATTCTCATAACAATGTCTGCTTAACTATGGTTATCATTTATCATTTGACAATGAGTCTATGTGAATAAAAGGCTACGCCCTTGGTCAAACCGCACTAATTGCAGTGGTCTATCTCCTTGCTTGGGAGTTGTTTCAGTGGGGGACAGCGAGTTGCACGTTGTGAGCGCACTATTAACATTCACCTTTCATACAGCAGCCATCACATGCTAAAGGGCAGATTATGACCTGCTGCATATGTAGACTTATCTATGTTTATGTCTCATTACAAAACAACACGACTAGGTAGTGTAATGCTTGAGCTTTGAAAGTTGCATAGTCTAGATCATTGACCCCAGACGTTTGTGCGTATTGATACAGTTTCAAAGATGTTCCTTTGAATATATTATTTCCCTATCCCTGACATGGTGCAGACGTAAGCTACATGACTTACATTTTCATCGTATGCATAAAAAAAAGAGTACATACACAGTCACAGTACACCATAGTTTAGCTCAGAATTGGAGCCCCACAGCACCGTCACAGCAGGGTAAAGGTCAGCTGCCATGGTAATCTGTAGAAAAGAAAACATCCTATGCACTGCACACATGACTGGAACCCCTCTGACCTCAGTAGTGGGTTAAAAACCACAGGCAAGAGCAAGTTGTGCGGGCACAGATTAAAATGGCCTTACCCATGTCTGTCAATTGCTTCACTCCTGTGCTTTAAATGAAGTGGAAGCCCTGATTCCAAGGTCCCATAAGCAAAAATGTGTGCCTCCCTCCAGGCAACACAGAAACGGGCAGAGGCACTAATGGCTTCGCCCCGCAGCCTACGTCCAGTAATACATATCTACGAAACAAAAGCAACGCCCCCAAACAAAGAAATCAGCCATTTGAAGCACTCTCCGGCTGCATGCTTTTAGTTAGCTCGAACTGCACATGCGTTGAGGGCTGTCGGCTTAGTTGTCGAGCAATTCTAGGCAACGATGGGCAGATCTGATAAAAACCAAGATTTAAAGCAAGAGGGAGGAGGAGGCAGCTGCAGCCCGAGGAGAGGGAGTGAGCGGCCGTACCAGGGGAGCAGGCGAGAGAGGCGGGGGAGAGCGAGCGGTGCCAGCAAAGAGCAGAGGAAGCATGGCAGCCGTGAATTGGGCATCACGCTGTTTAACAGCTGTTCAGAATTTTAAAAAAGCAGAAAGTGAAATAGAAACTAGCGGAAGCCGACAAGTCCTGGGGTGATACTCAGGGGAGTGAACAACTTGCAAAAAGGAGGGACCAGGAAGACAAATTGCCAACAGGCAAGAAAGGAATTTTACAAAACAACGACAAAGTGCATGCAACAGATCATCCTGACAGCGCAAGTGCTGTCTAGGCTTGACCTAAAAAGGGTCAGTTTTGAGTGGAAAAATGTGATGTATCCATGTTGTGTTTTAGGCCATTTCCTGTCGCGGACACTACATCAACCCAATCAAGTGAGGTACCATTTTTATCAGGAGACTTGGGGGAGTGCTGGGTGGAAGAAAGTTTGTGGCTCCCTGCAGATTCCAGAACTTTCAACACAGAAATATGAGAATTCAGGTTTTTTTTTAGTCAAAGTCTGAAGTTTACAAGGCATTCTGGGTAAAAAAAAACTGGTGAGAGCCATGCAGATCACTCAACCCTGAATTATCCTTGGTGTCTAGTTTTAAAAAAATTTAGAGGTTTGCTAGTTTCCCCTAGGTGCCGGCTGAGCTAGGTTCCAAAATCCACAGCTACCCACATTGGGAAAAAAGGTCAGTTTTCAGTGGAAAAATGTGATGCGTCTGTGTTGTGTTTTGGCCCAATTCCTGTCTCTGGCACTGGGCTTACCCACACAAGTGAGGTACCATTTTTATTGGAAGACATTCGGGAGCATAGAATAGTAGAACATTTGAAATTAACAATTGGATTTACCTACATTTGTGCCTTCCAAATGTAAGCCAGTGTATAAGAAACAAGACATTTTGAAAAATACCCTCTAAATCTTATGCTAGTAAGGGTAACCACAAATTAGGAGATGTACAAATAACCACTGCTCCTAAACTCCATATCCTGTGCCTACATAGGTTTTCGTAATACCCACTTTTCACTCTACATAGTTCACCATATGAATTGGTATTTACTCAGTACACAATGAAAAACCATTGAAGAGTACAGCTCAGTGTTTGACTCTGGGTACCTTAGGTTCTTGTAGAATCTGCAAACTCTATATAACCTCCAAACCAGAAGGGTCTGGCGGTAATGGGATATTGATTTTCTAAATCGGCTATCGTGACAAAAAGTTAAAGATGAAAACGTTGTCACAAATGGCCTTTTTTCCTGCTTATTTTCAATATTTCTTTATTTCAACAGTTATATTTTTGGGGAAAACCTTGAGGGATCTACACATATGACCCCTTGCAGAATTCTGAATTTTGTCTACTTTAGCTCTAAAGCTTTCCTGGATCACCCATGTTGTTTTCACTGTTTTCCACCTCAGACTGGAAGTAGGTTGAGAACACAAAAATAGGGAAAATGTGCTATTGCTTTGAAAAATGCCAAAACTGTGGTATAAAATCAAGTTTTTGATTCAGCTCTGCATATTCCTGAAAGCTGCGAAGATGGTGACTATAGCACAGCAAATGGTTTGTGGATGCCACTTTTAGAAAAAAAACAAATCCTTTATCCAGAGCACTTTTTTGCCTATTTTTCTAAAAAAAACTCAAAACTTTGCCATATTTAGCCTATTTTTTCAGTATCCTCCAGGGAATCCACAAACCCTGGGTGCCTTTAGAATCCCCAGGATGTTGGAAAAAAGGACACACATTTGGTGTTGATATCTTATGTGAAAAACATTATGGAACCCTAAGTGCGAATTACGGCAATAGCCAAATAAAGGCTCAGCACTGGGCAGCGGGGGAGTTGGGAGGTAGAAAGACCCAGCAGCTAAGAGGTTAATTACATAAGACCTCATTACAGCAATTCATCTGCTATTACCATACATTAGATAAAGGTAAAGTAGAATTTCAAAGGAGTAGAAAAAGTTCAAAAAGCAGATTCGTACTATAAAGATCTTTAATTACAATATACAAAAAAAAGAAAATGTTAGTCAATGTTCTGCGGGGATGTCTAGAGAGGTCAATTATAATACAAATGTTTTCAGCCTCAGATGCCCTAGTTATGGTTTCCACAATATTTGATTCAAGGAGATGATTCCTCTTTGTATTGCCCCTGGCAGGGTTATCTAGATATTTAACCATTTTGAAAGATAGTCTGTTATAGCAGCCCTTTTTTACATGGCATGTCATATTGGGTCACTTCGCATTCACACTACTGCTATTTAGGGTATTTTCACCCCTCTTCAGCAGGCACATTAACCTAACAAACTATATGGCTCCTGCAAACAAAAGTGCGATATGCAGAGTAGATACATGATCTGACCAGGCCAGTGTAGGCTGGAGCAATGTCAGTCATACCTGACTTGAAATAACTCTGGCCCAGCACAATAGGCTAATTCAAGCACCATACCTTACTGGAATCTGGAGTTTACTGATTGGACTTGATTCTGAATGACTAGTAGTTTTAGCTAGAGACAACCACTTGTGCAGTGCTTAATTTGTAATGGAATGAATGCTATTGCCCAAACCTTTGCTCTGAAATCTGCAGCTGGTGCAATTAAATGTAGGTGCACTGAATACCAAGGCTGCATAGTCCTGAATTCACCTCGGCCTCTTTCATTCACTACCAGACAATCACTGTCCCTTTATCTCACTCTTACAGGCTCCTACTTTCTCCCTTTATGATGGTTTTTCCATATTTCACATCCTCCATCTTTCCGCTTTGTTTGTTTTTCTGTCTCTTGTTCAGAAAAATAAGTGGCAGTCCCCAAACATAAGTGCTGGTGCCCTCCACTGGCAACCACCAGCTCAAATTAAGGACTACATATATGTATCAGGAATATGAAATGTCATGAAGTTTGATGGCTTAAGAACAACATGACTCAATGTCGTGTTCAGTTGTGCAGTCTCTTCACACAGCAAATTCTTGTTTGACAAACCATAAGTGAAAGGTGAGAAGCGAGTTCATCTAATGCCTATTGAATTCTCGGTCTCTCAGCTGTGACTGTGAACTTGTGTTGATAGCACCTTTCATATCAACTTCTCACACATAACATTGTGGTGTCCCACAGAGGTCCATCAGATCACCTCCACTATTCAACATCTGCCTAGCCTCCTTATAAAACCAGATTAAATCATCCAGGGGCTTATTTATGGGCCTTTGCGTCACTTTTGCGCCGTCGGTCCATACTGTAAATATGACGCATCATTGGTGTTGCAAGGAGGGCACAATGAAAAGTGACATATCGCTGTTTTCTCGCAGAGATGCGTCACTTTTCATAAATGAGGCCCTCAATCTCACCTGTTACAACTATGTAGATGACACCCAAATCATTTTTAAAAGTGGATGGTCTGAAAGACGTCTACAATATAAAACTTGACGACTGCCTTTGGGTTGTAAACACATGGATGATGAATAACCATCTAAAGCTAAATGCCACAAAGCCTGACCTTTTGACCTGTGTACAATGACAAAAATACCAGCCTGCCGACATATGGCCTAAGGAACATGAGGCGCCTCCAAAAATACAAGAGAAGTCAGGAAACCTAGGGGAGATAATGGATTCAGACCTATATTTGATACCACATGTTAACTGTGTAAAACAGAGTGCCTTCTATACAATGAAAGCACTACATTGCATCTTCTTATACCTTTGATACTAATAGAAACTGCAAGCCCTCCTCACACACATATTCTCCAAAGCCTGACTATGTCAGCAGCCTATACCTTGGTGCTCCTGCATTCATAATATGCAAAATACTACTCATCCAAAATAATGCTGCAAGATTTCTTCTCTGCCATCATCCAAAAGAACACACAGTTGCAGTCTTGCAATCACTCCACTGGCTATCTATCATCGGCGGCTCCTCCGCAATGGTCGAGGAGCGTCGCCCCACTGGCTCAGAGCTAGCAGCTGAAAAATAAAGCAATATTTTATTATTATTTTACTTTTCAGCTGCTGGCTGAGCCAGTGTGTTTAGGGAGGAGAGGGGCCAGGCTATCGGAGTGAGGAGGAATGGAGTGGTATGTGCACTTCTAAGTGCGCTTGTCTGTTTGGCCGGCCGTCTTCGGCCGGCCAAACAGACATGTGCAGTTAGGTTTCTCCAACCCATCTGTATTGCACAGCTGGGTTGGAGAAACAGCACAGGCTCCCTGTGTCTGAGCGAGCGTTAAACCAGCCCGCTCAGGCCAATCCCTGCGCTGCTCTCATGCTTCGTAATAGCATGACAGCAGTGCAGGGATTGCACAGGGAGTCTCTGATGCTGTCCCAGTGTCTGCTGGGACCAGGAAGCAGAGGAACACTGAGGCGCAAGGCGGCTGGCAGCTTCATGAAAGTCTTAATTTATTTTATTGTTAACTTCCGTGCTCCCCCTCCCGCGTTCTCCCAGCCCCCTCTTCACCCCCTCACCACTTTTTGTTTGTGTCAGCCGCCACTGCTATTTGAGGCAAGAAAGGCAAAGTTCAAGCTAGTTTGCATTGTTCACAGAGCCTCCAGGGAAAAGGACCGCTATACCAACAGGCTAAACTGAAGCAATAGTAACAAATCAGGACACTACACTCCAGGTGTTCACCACTCATATTAACTTACCATAAGATATCCATAGGAGGCACTGCTTTCTCAGTAAGAGTCGCCAAGTTCTGGAACACAGTACCAGCCAGCATTCGAAGCATCCAAGAGCGTATACACTTCAGAAGACAGTTGAAAACATGGCTATTTCCAAGACAACTACATCACCACGCATCCTGGCAACAGAACCTGGAAAGACATTTGCACCCTCAAGTTCAGTTTTTAGCTTACAATCTACAGATTGGCAACAACCCAACCAGCAAACTATTTTGATAAGCAGGTAAGTTAAGGAGAGCAGACCTATGCTTCACCGGGGTATTACATAGTTATGCAAGTTCATGCAAAACATTTCTAGCCGGCAATATTACTAATATCATAATACTCAGCGGTCCGCAGGCAACTGTAACTTACACCTCTTGCATTCAATAAAGGCTTATATGTTATGAGGGATGTCCATCACCAGTACTGTGCACCCAATAAGCCAGCCATCACTAAATGTACAGAGATGGAATAACTGAAGAGATCTGTCACACACTGAAGGTCAATCTGAGAACTTTAATATAGTCCATGACTGCAGGTCCCAAATACTTATACACTATGGCTGCTTCTTTACATCTAACAATGACTTTCAGATATGAGATGATAGTAACAACGCACATCCTAGCAGATCTCTCTACTTCTCTCTCCCTCCAACACTGCCAGATCTGGCCCAGAGCAGAGGGCAGATTTCCTAAGATTTGACGTCAGGATTACGTCACTTTTGTACCTTATGTATGTGATGGCTGAACAAAGCAGGTTCAATTTTAGAAAATGGCCACTCTTATTGTGGAGCATTTATACAGTATTTCTGGATGGTTACATATCACATGCTGTTGCTGTGCTTTCGATCACATTAATGATTAGGCATTTCATTTTAAATGCCACGCTTTACAATTGATAAGTTGAACAATATGCACATTATGGGACACTATCTCTTTTTTATATCATGACTCAATTTGGATTCACAAATTCAGTGATTGACTTTATTATTTGCAGCCCATTGCTTTTTGGTTTACTGAACAATTGGAAACATTATGATGCTTCTTCTTACCATGTTTCTCATATTCTGTAATAAAACTGCTGCTATGTCCACTGGAACATTTAAATTGTTGTGTTTACAATGATCTTTTCTGCACTTGTTGTACAGACTTAATGTAGCTTTAATCACTTTTAAGACGGCCTTCTTTTTCAATACCATACAACTTTGTTACTCAAGATGGCTGCCATATGCAACGATATACTGATCAAAACACTTAACGAAACACTTATTCAACACATCCACTAAGACATTGTGTCTATAACCTTCAGTTTTCAATATCAGGAGGTGATTAAGCCCCTCGTTTTTTTATGCAGCATGTCGCTGGGTTAAACAATTTGACAGATGGCTTGGCAATCTCGTTAATCCCGCTCCCGCTCCGTCCACAGGCACGCCGTGGAACTCTGGGACCTGCTCGACGCAACAGCACCGGACGTCGCCTTCCTCACCGAAACCTGGATGAACGCCTCCTCAGCGCCCGACATCGCCATAGCCATCCCGGACGGATACAAGATCACCCGGAAGGACCGCGTCAACCAGACGGGAGGAGGCATCGCCATCGTACACAAGAACACCATCCGCATCTCGACTAACTCCGACGAGACCTTCACCGCCGCCGAACACCTACACTTCCAGATACACACTGACCCCAAGACCACCCTCCGAGGCACCCTCATCTACAGACCCCCGGGACCACGCACACTATTCAGCGAAGACATCGCAGACTTCATCAGCCCGCACGCCATGCCCTCCGCCGACTACATCCTCCTAGGGGACCTCAACTTCCACCTGGAGAACAACAACGACAGAAACACCACTGCCCTGCTGGACAACCTCGCCAACCTCGGACTCAAGCAACTGGTGAACACGCCCACCCACTACGCCGGCCACACGCTTGACCCCGTCTTCTCTTCCAGCAAGCACATCTCCTTCAGCCACGCCACCGGACTCCACTGGACCGACCACAGCTGCGTCCACTTCAGCTTCAGAAAGACTGCGACCCACCACCACCCGCAACAGGCTCCCCGCCGGAGCTGGAGCAAGATCACCGCCGAGCAGCTCACCGCCTCCCTCAGCCAGAACACACCCACCAACACAACGGACCCAAACGAAGCAGCCAGCAACCTCGCCAAGTGGCTGACCGCCTGCGCCGACGACCTCGCACCACTAAAAACCCTCCCAGCAGACCCGGAAGCAAGAAAACCCCTTGGTTCACCAACGAACTCAAGGAATCCAAGAAGAACTGCCGCACTCTCGAGAAAGCCTGGCGACTCGACCAGACCACAGACAACAGGACCGCCCTCAAGCACGCCACCCGCAAACACCACCAGCTGATCCGTGCCACCAAGAAGTCGGCACTCAAAGAACGACTGGACAACAACGCCCACGACAGCAAGGAACTTTTCAGCATCGTCAAAGAGTTCTCCAACCCCAGCGCCGGAAACAATGACATCACCCCTCGCAAGACCTCTGCAACTCACTCGCCGAGTTCTTCCACCGCAAGATCACCGACATACATAACAGCTTCGACGCACAGACCACGCACCCTACCGCCGAACCAACGCCCGCCACCACCACCCTCTGCAACTGGACCCCGATCAGCACCGAAGACACCACCCGCACGATGAACTCCATCCACTCCGGATCACCAACCGACCCCTGCCCACACCACGTCTTCAACAAAGCCGACGCCACCATCGCACCCCATCTCCGGGACATCATCAACTCCTCCTTCCACACCGCCACCTTCCCGGAGAGCTGGAAGCACGCCGAGCTTACCGCCCTCCTGAAGAAACCAACGGCGGACCCCACCGACCTCAAGAACTACCGTCCCATCTCGCTCCTTCCGTTTCCGGCCAAAGTCATCGAGAAGACCGTCAACAGACAGCTTGCCGCCTTCCTCGAGACGAATGGATCCCTCGACCCCTCGCAGTCCGGGTTTCGGGCCAACCACAGCACCGAGACCGCCCTTATCGCAGCCACCGACGACATCAGAACCCTAACCGACAACGGGGAAACAGCAGCCCTCATCCTCTTGGACCTCTCCGCGGCGTTCGACACCGTCTGCCACCGCACCCTAGTGAAGCGCCTCAGCAACATCGGAATCCGAGAGAAAGCACTGGAATGGATCATCTCGTTCCTCGCCGGAAGAACCCAGAGAGTCCGCCTCCCCCGTTCAGATCCGAGGCCACCGAAGTCATCTGCGGCGTTCCACAAGGATCTTCACTCAGTCCAACCCTCTTCAACGTCTACATGAGCCCCCTCGCAGCCATCGCACGCCAACACAACCTCAACATCATCTCCTACGCCGACGACACCCAGCTGATCCTCTCCCTCACCAACGACCCCACCACCGCCAGAGCCAACCTACACGACGGGATGAGAGACGTCGCCGACTGGATGAGGAACAGCCACCTTAAACTGAACTCAGACAAGACGGAAGTCCTCATCCTGGGCTCATCACCCTCCGCCTGGGACGACTCTTGGTGGCCCCCGGCCCTGGGCACCGCGCCCAAACCAACGGACCACGCACGCAACCTGGGCTTCATCCTGGACTCCTCCCTGTCGATGACCAGACAAGTCAACGCCGTCTCATCTTCGTGCTTCAACACCCTGCGCATGCTCCGCAAGATCTTCAGATGGATCCCCACTGTAACCAGGAAGACCGTCACCCAGGCACTCGTCACCAGCCGACTGGACTATGGGAACACTCTCTACGCCGGAACCACAGCCAAACTTCAAAAAGACTCCAGCGCATCCAGAACGCCTCCGCACGACTCATCCTGGACATCCCCCGACACAGCCACATCACCGGACACCTGAAAGACCTGCACTGGCTCCCCGTCAGCAAGAGAATCACGTTCAGACTCCTCACCCACGCACACAAGGCCCTCCACGACCTGGGCCCCAAGTACCTCAACGACCGCATGACCTTCTACACGCCCACCCGCCAGCTACGATCAACCAGCCACGCCCTCGCCACCGTACCACGCATCCGCAGAGCCACCGCCGGAGGAAGATCCTTCTCCTACCTGGCAGCCAAGACCTGGAACTCCCTCCCCACTCACCTTCGGCGAACCCAGGACCATCTCTCCTTCAGGAAGCAGCTCAAGACCTGGCTGTTCGAGCAGTAACTTACCCCCTCCCCCAGCGCCTTGAGACCCTCCCGGGTGAGTAGCGCGCTCTATAAATGCCGTGATTGATTGATTGATTGATTGATTGATATGGCCGCAGTGAATGACCAAGATACCAATATTCACTTGCTCGCAGTGTTTTCTATGATAAATGTGATGATAAGCTTTGAATTTGAACATTAGTAGGTCACTAAGACCTTTTGAAGAATCCAATATCGATTCACCAATTGTTGGTTTGGACCATTTAGTGAATAGTTAACCTCGTTTCCAATTCGATATGGCCGCCGTGGCTGGTGGTGTAGTTGTTTGAATCACTTTCGGTGCCAAAGTTAGGTTTACCACGAACACGCCCCATGCTATTTTGCCAATATTACATTGATAGACCACTAGTTCCCTAATGATTTATCTGAGTTCACCCTCTGATTCTGTCTGTTGTCCCGTAGGAATTGTTCAAATGCACTCATAAGGATGATTTTGTTTTTTTCAGCTTGCTGTATGATTTCTCCCATTAGTGACCTATGTGTGGTTCTACAAGTTACTGTTAATTAATTCACAAACTAGATGAATTGATCGCTCAAATCCTTAGTTCTCTCTCTGCTTCTAGATTACATACATTTCTTATAACAGTAGAATGGTATCATTTGCATCCTAATGTAACTAACTTTTTTGCTTGCTGATTTGTGCTTCGGCCTATTTCCCTCTAGAAAGGATGTTCCAACATTAAGCACTACCTAAAATGTATTCACTTTAGGCTTTCACCTTTAAGCACCATCACACTTGGTTTGTTTGCAGTGGAACACATGTGAGCTGCACTATTGCCATGTCACGGGCACCTTTAGATGTACAGGTGTTCCTTTGTAAATCATTTTCTTAAGTTTTTAACATTTTTATCAGTCTGTGTGGAGTCATCTTTAAATTCCATTAACCGTCTCAGTCCCGAGGATGGTCTTGCGTACTACTGGCATTGGAGAATGAAACATCCACGCCACGCCCACTTCTTTCTTTAAAATCACTGGATTTTTGTCTATGAATTGACTACTTTCATATTGGACTGATACTAATCAAACAAAGATTAGACTTTACATACATTGATCTATGGGTTGCAATATTGACTCTTGATTGTTTTTAGATGTACATGGTTAATGTATGTTGGGATTTTTTCTGTTGTGCACCCTTGATTATATGTAAGGAATTTAGAAATCTTTTTTATAACTTGATTATTGTGTACGCCTGTTTTCTTCAGATTAATCCACATGACAATACAACATAGCTCTAAATTATTTCCTTTTTGGGCGGTTACCCTTACTCTGGTTGGTACCCAAGATCAGAAGGGACTACGTGGTTGCCCTTTTCTTTATCTTCCTACATTTAGAAAGTTGGCATTTTCCTGCCTTAGCCATTTAGTACCTTCAGTCTGTTACTGGGTCACATGACTGTGTGTAGTTGGCAGATAGTTGTTGTGTATACCTCCTAGACAGCCATGTCAGGTGTGCCTGGATGGGCCATCACTGGCACAATGAGAGGGTAGAGCTGGTCACATCCCTACTTACACTTGAATAGGCTGTGTCCTGCCTCCACATAAAGAACTGCATCCCCCCTGTAATGAGTCTAGAGCCAGGACAGCGAAGTCAGGATCCTGAGGACTTCAAAGGGAAACCTCTAAAAACTTCTCCCACTCCAAAGGAAGGCCCAGATATAAAAATTGGATCTCAGACACCAACTCTTCAGTACACTTCTGGACCTGTGGATAAAATGCCAGGAAGGAGGACTGCTGTGATGCTGAAAGGACTTCCACTCTACTGGACGCCTGCTGTGAAGGACTGCTACTCTGCTGTGCTGACCTGCTGCCAGCTGCCCTCTTGCCTGGGTGAGAAGGACTAGGACTGCATCTGTTAAATCCTTGACTCCAAGCTGGATTCAAGGACTAGCTGGCTGGCTTTCTGACTAGAGTCTCTGGGACAGAAGGCTCCAACTACCTTGAACCCAGTACCTGGACTGCACCTCTGTGAGTCTACCTTGCCAAGTGGTGCCACCCCAGCCCTGGACCCTTGGAAGTGGGCCTAAGGTTCTCTTCCAGCCTCTGTGGATCCAGCTGAACCAAGGCATCTCCTCTGCTGCACGACGCAACCCTGAGGAGAACTGATGCATTGCCGCCGCTGCATGACTATTCCCCGTCAAAGAGACCTACATCGTATCACAGCCTGCCTCCTCATTGGAACCACCACTGCGTGATGCATCCTCAATGGCAGACTCCACGACAATGCCAGACTCTGCAGCCTCGCAACTCCTAGGAACCGATGCATCACCTCGACTGCGCGACACATCCATGACACCAGACTCGCACCACAAACCCTCATTGACAGGATCCTCAACGATGACACAGACCCTCCCACCGCAGCCTCACTACATCTCGGAACCGAGGCATTGCTTCAGCCAAGTGATTCCTTTTTTATGCGTACCGTTGCAACGCTCCACAAACCAGAATTCAAGATACTCTGTTCAGCGGGCATAACTGGGTCTCTAGAGCCGGCCCGCGCTCGGCCTGAACTTGTGGCTTTGTCTTGGGTTTGTGCAACCAGATATCCACAGTTGGTGCTTTGTGCTTTTTGGAGCTATGTTCTCCAAAATCTTTAAAATTGCATTTACTACTGACTGGAGTTCAGTCGTTTTAGTCTTGTTTTACTTATTAAAAGTTTCCCTATTTTTCTATTCTGGTGGGGGATCCTTTTGTGTGGCGTTTTCACCGTATTGCTGTTTGAAGTTTGCACAAATACTACATGCCCTCTAAGTTAAGCGTAACTTCTCTGTGCTACGCTTCCAGATTTTTGAGCACAGGTTCACTTGGGGTTGGCTTGTGCCTCACCCTGACAAGGATTGTGGTTGCTATCTGACTAGGTCTCACTCCCCAGTCAACCAACAACCCAATTTTTACAGGGGTCATCTCATCATCCACATTCTTTTAAAAGCCAGCTCCAGTCCCCTAATGGCTATGTCATAACTAGAGCACTAGCCCTTATCAACATATCGACAGTCGCCATCTTAGAACCATACAAGTATATAATATCTTCTACCATTCTTTGAGAAGGTCATCATCAAGATCATTGAATGTTGGGAAAAATAAATATTCTCAACCCTTTGGGTACTAGTTTGTTTTTAATATAACTCTTTAGGGTGGCTACATCCCACCATTTAGAGATCTCAGCTGTCTTTAATCTCAGATGTATAAACTTCTTTTTTAAAGTTCATTTGTGAATCCCTTATGTTTAGGGTTTCCCCTCTTCACTCACACTAATTTAAATAGGTCATTCGTCATTTTCTCTCTGTTAACATCAGCACAAGACATTATAATTATTTACTCCTAGACCATTTTTATAGTAAATTGGGACTAGATTTTATTGGTTCCAGACATGAAACAATGAATGAGAATAATAGTGATGGCCTTGGGAAATGGAGTGATTTGTCACAGGCAACATTCTGATAGAATTAAGCGGTATTCGATTATGGTTTAATCATGTGTACATATCAAGATGGAGACACAGTGTAATGAGTTAGTACAGGGGTTTATGCCTGCACGCGATGACGGAATAATAAGTTTGTTATTGTTACTGTCTACATGTACATTGCGACAATAATGATGGATTGGATAATTAGAAGTGGTGGATATCACACAATTATAGCGGATGCAGCGATGAGTCTCAGTCCGTAGAGTGGTGTTGGATTATTAAATACCCTATGTTTTGGTACTGAAGAGCATTCCAAGATGGCACATCTTCAGCACCAGATGATAAGTGAGTGTTTGTCTAATGGTGGAAAGCAGCTGCACAATGCTCAATACTCATAAGGTTCTAAGATGGTGACTGTCAATATGCTGATATGGGTTAGCGCTCTAGAATGTTGGGCTGTGATATAAACACGGTACAATTTCTAATTCTGTATAACTTAAGGAATCTAATGGTGCAAGCCAAACCTTCTGTTCCCTGGCTGGCTTACTGGTGCAACATGTTGAACATGGCATTTATCAGATTTTTACCAATTTTTTTTTAAAACATGGAAATTCTCTTCAGTTTCCCTAGTGCAGGAACTTATCTCAGACAAAACTTGGTTTGAAGATATGCTTTGCATTGTCACTTTAGTGGTGGCACAACAGGTGCTGCAGTCCACTAATGATATTTGACTTACAGGTCCAGAGTACACTAGGTACCATATAGTAGGAATTTATAGGTAAGTTAAATGTGTCAATTAGGATTTTAAACCAATTTGACAAGTTGTTACGGGTCAGAGCACAGGCACTGGGGCCTCATTACCAGGGTCCCAGTGTACAGAGTCCAAAAACCAACAGCATCAGAATTACAATGGGGTGCGTATGGGACTATTAAAAATGTATGGGTTCTCTATGGGTTCAGAGTGCCCATGGGCTACAAACTTGGAGTAGTGAATTTGGGAAATTTGGAAAGTAAATGAAAGCAAAATGCTTGTTTAGTGGACTTGTCTTTTGATCACCAGCCTCACCCTTGAGCTGTGTTTAAATGTATAACAACCATACAGTGCTTAATTTGAGCTTGTGGTTTCGGGTGCTCGGCACCAGCACTTAATTGTCAACACCAGCGCTTGTGATAGTCTGCCACAAGCTGGCGCTGTCTTGCTAATTTAGAGATGACCACAACAACAGTTCACAATAATTCAATATACATAAAAAATTACTATTACCTGCCTCCCAAGCCATTCTTACAGCTTTGGGATCCTGAAATAGTCCAAATTGTCACGCTTCGAGGAGTGTGATAGTTAGCAGTTGTGTTGTTACTTTCATTGACAGCATAGCAGGAGTAATATGTGGTGCAAGCTGCAGTGGGCTCCTGACGAGAGACCTGGCACTTATGTTTTTTACAAAATAAGCACTGCAACCATATTTTATCAACATCTCCACATCCTAAGGTTTCTGTTGCTGAATGCCAGCCCTCTCTTGCCCTAACTAGTTTGCTAATAGAATGCACTGAACATCGAATTTTGGAATACCTAATAGTGACAACAAAAAACAAATTTATCTCGCATCAAATGATGTGCCCACAAATGCTCAAAATGCGCTCTGTACTGAGAACCCCCCCACCCCCAAATGCAACATGTGCGGGTAATGCCCACTCTATAACACCTTTGTGTAAAACAGTCAGCCACAAATCACACTGAAAATAGTGCATCATTAAACTGAACAATGAAATTTACCTGCCGTGGTCGGACAGACCGAGACTCATCAATCCTTCAAAGAAAATTCTATTAACCGAAGAGGATGTGACATGCTCTCTTAAATTCTGCCAAATAGCTGATCTGTGACATGTGATGCATCCTCCATCAAATAGAAATAAACAAAATCCTTCAAACATGCCATGCGGTCTGTGACACACACTTAATCAAATGTGAATAAGCAGACTGTAATGGTTGAAAAAAGTTTTGGGAAAATAAAATAAATCAAACAACTGCTAGAATGACATAACACAGATAGTCATTGTGAAATAGCCTCAGTGATGGCCAGCTAGGCCTCTTCGGCCACGGAATGACATGAGGCACACACCACTGGTATCTCTCGGCCAAAGCCACGAGCGACCTTCAGCCCTTTTATTTATACCCTCGGGTGGAGCCCGGCCCTGAGGGCTGTAGTGGATACATTTAGATGTAGAGGCTCTCTACATCCCTCTCATCTTTCAATCAAAGAATATAACGAAACACACAACCATAACATTCGCACAAAAAGTCTTTCAGTATCTGACTGGGTGCCGAGTTCGGGTGCAGTTAGTACCTCTGCCTCCTGTGTATCGCATACGGCTCCTGCCCGCTTTGCTGCTCCCTTTCTGGAGCATTACTGGATGAAGCTGACAGAGACCCTGGCAAACTGTCAAGAGGCATCCACACGGCGCTTGCATCCTTCTCCGCTTACTTAAGGGACAAAGGAACACCCCCACCTTCTGGCGTGTCCTGCAGTCTCCAACCTCTTCCGGGTCACCGTCGTCACCCCTCCTTCGGCTGGTGGGCTCAGTGCTTCTCAGTATCTCCTTGAAGCAGGATATGTTTCTTGCAACTGTCTGCTGACCACATTTCGCTGTTACCATGGCCCCTCTGACCTCCTGGCCAGGGCCCCTGCTCTTTACCCCTGCAGCTCCGCTGGTCTGCCACTGCTGCCTACACCTCGCCTGCTGGTGTTCAAGGCCCGCTGTCTCCGTTCGCGTTGCACCCCTGACCTCTGCCCGTGCATTCCTGGGCATTCTTGTCAGTCTGTATACCTGCTAATTGCGCTTAACTTAATTGTGCTGTTGTGTTTTTTGCCTCCCTGCTGCTCTAGTGTGTTTTGCTTGGTTGCCCCTTCTCTCGGGGTTTGCCCTGTGCTTTGCTCGTCCGTTCCCCCTGCCCCACGGCCCCTCGCCCCTCTGCCGTTCCCGCTCCCGCCACCCAGCTCCGCTTCCCGCCCCCTCCCCTATTTAATGGTGGCCGCTGCGCGGCCACGCAGCGGACGTGCGCAGCAGGCGCGCCACTGGTGCATCCATGACCAGCGGGAGGGACCCTGGATCTCCAACCATCCACCGCTACGACTCAGCCACCCTCCTCGCACTCAACCCCGGAAGAGACAACAACTGTCAACAGTCCATGCCAAACACGACCCACAGCCAGTTCTCCTGCCGCCACTGCCGCCAGACCTTCACCACCGCCCTGCCGCCAACACCGCTGATGCCCTAAGGTGTATCCTCCTCAACGTGCACTCCATGCACAGACACGCCGTAGAGATCTGGAACCTTCTGGACACCCTCTCACCCGACGTCGTCTTCCTTACAGAAACCTGGACCAACGCCTCCTCCCCCCCTGACATCGCCATCACCATCCCGGATGGTTACAAGATCCAGAGGAAGGACCGCCCCAACCACCCGGGAGGAGGACTCGCCATCATGCACAAAAACTCCTGCCGCCTCTCCACCTCGAGCGACACCTTCCCCGCCGCCGAACACCTGCACTTCCAGTTCCAGAACAGCCCCAACTCCACACTCCGCGGCACACTCGCCTACAGACCACCCGGTCCCCGAGCCCTCTTCCCCGACACCATCACTGACCTCATCGCACCCGACGCCATCGCCTCCATGGACTACATACTCATCGAAGACCTGAACTTCCACCTCGACAACCCCAGTGACCCCAACTCCACCACCCTCCTGGAGAACCTCGCCAACATCGGACTGAAACAACTCGTCACCACGCCAACCCACAAGGCAGGACACACCCTCGACCCCATCTTCGCAGGAGGCACAGCATCCACTTCAGCCACACCACGCAACCCCCATGGACAGACCACCACTGCGTACACTTCCTCGTCAACAAACCCAAACCACCCAAACCCGCTGCGCACCTTCCACGAAGGAACTGGAGCAGAGTCACTGAGGAGCAGCTCAACTCCACCCTCAACTGCGACACCCCCACCGCCACCCACACCGCTGCAACCGATGCCAACCTCGCAGCCAGGGAATTTCACACATGGATCTCCAACTGTGCAGACAAGCTCCCCCCGCTACACAACTCTGACAGACAGCGCCCCAGGAAAGCCATCTGGTTCACCACCAACCTCCAGGAAGCCAGACGCAGCTGCAGACGCTTCGAGAAGAACTGGAGAAACAGCAAGACGCTTCAAAACCACACCACCTACAAGAACGCCTTGACGGAATACCACCACCGCATCAGAACCACCAAAAGAACCATCATCCACAACAAAATTCTCACCAACTCCAGCAACTCCAAGGAACTCTTCAGCGTCATCCAGGAATTCACCAAGCCCCCCATCGAAGCCACGGAGTTCGCCCCCTCCCAGGACCTCTGCAATAAGCTCAGATCCTACTTCCACCTGAAGATCAAAAACCTCTACAACAACTTCAACGATCAAACACCTGACTCCGGAACCATCCCGCCCCTGGCAACGCCAGACAACCCACCATCTCCTCCTGGACACCTGACACGACCGAAGAGACTGCCTCGACCATGAAAGGCATCTAGTCGGGGGCCCCCACAGACTTCTGCCCACCTCACATCTACCACAGAGCCACCATCGCGCCAGAGTTACGATGCACCATCAACGCCACCTTCCAGACCGGCACTTTCCCCGGCGACTAGAAACGCACAGAAGTCAGACCCCTGCTCAAGAAGCCCTCAGCAGATCCCACGGACCTCAAGAACTACCGGCCCATCTCGCTCCTCCCCTTCGCGGCAAAAGTCACTGAGAAGACTGTCTACGCACAACTAACATGGTTCATCGAAGACAACTCCATCCTCGACTACTCCCAATCCGGATTCAGCAGCAACCACAGCACCGAGACCGCCCTTCTCGTACAGATGACATCCGCACCCTCCTTGACCTAGGCCACACCACAGCCCTGATCCTACTCGACCTGTCAGCAGCATTCGACACCATCTCCCACCTCACACTCGCCGCCAGGCTACATGATTCCGGCATACAAGGAACCGCCCTCGACTGGATCCGCTCGTTCCTCACTGGCAGAAGCCAAAGGATCAGGTTGCCACCCTTCCTCTCCGAACCCATGGAAATCAACTGCGGAGTACCCCAGGGGTCATCGTTCAGCCCTACCCTCTTCAACATCTACATGGCCCCCCTCGCCGCCATCATCAGACAGCACGGCCTCAGCATAGTATCCTACGCCGACGACACCCAACTCATCCTCTCCCTCACCAAGGAACCCATCACCACCAGACTCAACTTCCAGGAAGGAATGCAGGACGTCGCATCCTGGATGAGCAACAGCTGCCTGAAGCTCAACTCAGAGAAGACAGAAGTCCTCGTCCTCAGAACCACCCCATCAGCATGGAACAATACCTGGTGGCCCCCCACCCTCGGCAGCCCTCCGACCCCCATGGACCACGCCAGAAATCTCGGCATCGTACTCGACTCCTCCCTCTCCATGAACCGACAGGTCAATGCCGTTGCTTCCAGCTGCTTCAACACACTCCGCATCCTCTGTAAGACTTTCAAATGGATCCCCCCGAGTCAAGGAAGACAGTAACCCACGCACTCATTCTGCTGGCCGGAACGTAAGGGGGAGAGTCACTGATCGCATTGTTGATGGTGGGGTCTTCGGTCCCTGATAGGTATCCCTATATAGTACGACATGTGGCAATTGTCTGGGAGCAGGCGTTACGTAGGATAGTCCGACATGCCCCGTATGCACCAGAAATGCCTTCATGGGCGGTTCGTCCATTTGCAGCAATTGCGGACTCTATGTTGGTTAGACGCTGGAGAGAGGGGCGATGTCTACTCATGGGGGATCTATATAGGAATGGCTGTTTCGTGACCCGTGACGAGGCGCAAACTGAATTTAACCTAGGCCCGGGCCAATTTTTGCAATATGCCAAAATTTCAAGGGTCGCGCGAGAGCTCTGGCAGGCTTTTCCTGACAAGCGGCCCGTTATCCTTAAAACTATGCTAGAAATGGTCCAGGGGGGACGATTGATAATGTTCTTATATAGAGCCTTGAGAGAGGATCTTCCAAGCGAGTCGCTGCGATTTCAGCAGAACTGGGATAATGCATTGGACGAGCCACTGACGGAGGCAGAATGGCGGAAGGTACATGGGGGGTTCGTAAAGTCAGCACGAATGCTCGTTTTAAATTACTTCATTACAATGTAATACATCAGGTGTATCTAACCCCGCATACGTTACACGTAATATACCCCGCCCGGGAGGACAGCTGCCCTAGATGTCGCACTCAGGGGGCGGAATTCATCCATATGATCTGGACTTGCCCCACATTGCAGTTTTACTGGGAGGAAGTATTAGGACGATTGGGAAGAGCCACGGGCTGGACTGTCACGCGGGATATTAGGACGGTGTTACTAGGCCTTCTTCCAACTCCCAAAAATAAAAAATTAAACAGACGATTTGTAAACCTGGGATTGGTGTTAGCCAAAAGACGGGTGGTGATTGCCTGGATGCAACCATGACCCCCGAAGCATTCAGACTGGGTACGGGATATAAAAACGACGGAGCTGGTCCGGATGCGACTTGTAAGACACGTCGAGAAAGCGGAGGACGATAGGTTAGCATGGGCATCTATGATTTCGGAACTGCAGGCAGATCAAAATCACCACACACAAGACTCTCAAGATAGGGATGATACGCGTGGGGATTACCCCAGTGGGAACCCGGATGGACACACCCCAACACCTGAATAACAGACACCCTAGGCTGAACTAATGGTAGTCACAGACAAAGACCGAGATGGAATGGATCGGAAGGAAGGAGGGGGGGTTATTGGGGATTGTTTAATTTCTGTTACTGTTTTATTAAACGCTCTGGGTTGGTACAGACACTACTCCTGGGAGTGCACACTGTCGGGGGATGCCGGTGGAATGCCACCTGTGGTCCGTCGCGCTTATTTATATAAATGCTGATTTCAACACTGTGTCTTATAACATGTAATGTACGTATTGAGCAGACTGTATTGTACTTATGGTTGAAATTGCTAATAAAAATATATTTAAAAAAAATACCCACGCACTCATAACCAGCAGACTTGACTACGGAAACGCCCTCTACGCCAGCATCAACAAGTCTCTACTCCGCAAGCTCCAGACGATACAAAACACCACCGCCAGATCCATCCTTGGCACGAGCATATCAGCCAACACCTACGGAATGTCCACTGGCTCCCCGTCGAGAAGAGAGTCACTTTCAAGATACTCACCCACACCTACAAATGCCTCCACAACACCGAACCCCAATACCTCAACGAGAGAATCACCTTCCACGCACCCAAAAGAAACCTCCGATCCGCCAACCTCGCCCTTGCCGAAACCCCACGCATCCACAGAGCCAGAACAGGGGGAAGAGCCTTCTCCTACATCGCGGCCAAGACCTGGAACGAGCTCCCGATCGACATCAGATGCACCCCCTCCCTGAACACCTTCAGGAAGGCTCTCAAGACCTGGCTCTTCAAATGAACGGATCTGGGGTGCCCCTCCCCCCCGCCCCAGCGTCTTGAGACCCTCTCTGGTGAGTAGCACCCTTACAATTCCCTGATTGATTGATTGATTGATTGATTTGTAAGACAGTCCACACCTCTGGCTCATATGGCGTTCTGAATTTTCTCCCTGGGTGGCGGTCTTTGAGAACAACTTGTGCCCCAACCTAGAGAGTCAGGATTTTCCCCTGCCGATCCTGGCTGGCCTTTTCGTTTGTCGCCTGTTGCTTCCGTTGGGCCTTCTCCACATCCATGCTCAGGGGCACCCAGTCATGATCTTCAGGGATGAAGTCTCAAGGTGTTCGCTTGAACAGTAGCTTTGCGGGAGCACACCCTGTAATTAAATGTGGAGTCTGTCGGTATGCTTGAAGGAATTGATGGAGGCAGACTTCAGCGTCTTGGTGTTGGTCTACCCCGATTTGGAGGCTCGGTTAGTGTCCTCATGAATCTCTCGACTTCCCCGTTAGCTTGCGGCCATTGGGGGGTAATTCTTCCATGCCGGACTGCTCGCCAGAGCAAGAAGTCCTGGAATTCTTGGCCCTGGAAGGGAGGGGCATTATCAGACTGCACGTCCTCAGGTAGACCTAGCAATGCAAAAGTCTTCTCCAATGCCGGTTGGACATGGGCAAATGCCGTAGAGGGAACTAGTTTGACCACGGGAAATTTGGAGTATGAGTCCATGACCACCAGGGTGTTGCACCCATCGGAAAAATTCCGGAAGTCGATGCTGACCTTTGACCATGGGGTGAGACTGGGCTCTTCCATCAGCAAGGGTGCAGGTATTGGGTCTTTGCTGGTTATGGTGCAGGGGTGACATCTCCTGAGCTCCTCATCGACTAGATCATCCATGCCTGTGAACCAGGTCTTGGCTCTCAACCTCGCTTTGGTCTTCGCAGCCCCTTGGTGGGTAAGGGTGACTATCCAATTCTGGAGGACTTTAGAAATGACAATTCTCTGTCTCCACAGCGCCAAAATAGTGCTAATCACGCTGAGCTCATGTTGTACCCTCCAGAGCTGACGACGCATGTTCTGCTCCTCCCACATCATCCATTAAGTATAATGGGGTTACCCAGTGACCCTCAGAACCTGGGTGTCTGAAATCAAAGGTAAGGTAGGTTCTGTTGGGAGTTAGATAATTACTTTAACAGCATTTATAAATAAAAAGAAAAAAGGTAAACACACCTATATTGATGTAATCAGTAGCAATTGTGTTCGGAAATTAATTCATTTTTCAGGTATACAATTAGGGTTATATCTTAGTCAGGCTGTCATAAAAAAACAGTTTTGTTTTTAAAAGGGCGGCGCAAACAATAAACTAATCAGTGAAAGGTGATCTAGAAGTGACAAAGTGCTTTGGGTGAATAACATATATACAGTGCTGTACAAAATGTATATAAAATGTTCATTCAGTAGACATCAATCCCTATTTCATTGAATCTCCAATCCATACATGGTTCTGCTATTACATGGATTGTAGAGAATGGAGAAAGATTATGTAGGCACGTCGACATTTCGACCCAAGAAAGTGCGTGATTCAATTGAAGTCACGTCGGGTCTTCTTCAGGATGAGGTAGGACAGCCAGTGGTAGTAACCAAAAAAGATCTGATGAGTGCTTCGATTGGTCGATCCACCAGGGGTTGGATTCTAGTCAAGAATGAAAAACTGCTACTATTTTCTAATAGTACACTCTGGGATAGTTTGGAGTGAGGCAAACTGAGAGTGCTGCAAAATCAGGTAAGGGTTGCCCCTGGAACATTTTTGTCATTGGTTAGGGAGTGTCCAGGAGTCACCTCCATCTACTTGTTGAAGAATCCTACCAAACTGGCAACTCACCCACAGCTCAGCAGAACACTTTCAGCAGGCCCTGTCATAGACAGGGCCTGCTGTCTAAGACCTGTGTGAGCCCTGCCTCCACTTGTACCCAACTAATAACCCACCTTCTTACAGGAAACATACCACAACAATATGTTTTTAACATCTACACGTCCTGCAATTTATATCATTGGATGCCTGGCTTCCGTCACCCTGATTGGCTGGTCTGGAGATCGTGCTGAAATTGACATTTGTCAGATTTCCAGCATTTGTTTTTACTAAACACTGCAGCTCTCTCCAGTCTCCCTCATGCAGGAATACTTCACTGACAAGGCTTGATACCAAACTTTCCTCCTCTGGCTCTCCTGAGCAGGGGGATACCCGAAATGTGTTTGTTTCAAGGAGCCCATAGGTGATAAACTTGATGCAGTGTATTTGGGAAATGTGGAAAGCAACTGAAAGCGAAACATCAGTTTGGGATATCTTTCACTTGGTCACAGGAAGTACCTAAAGGCATTATGGAAACAAATCTTAACCATACATTTTTAACATCGACATATCATAAGGTTTTAATTGCTGGGTTCCAAATCCCCCCTATCCTGATTGGCTAGTCAGGAGACTGCACTGAACATGACATTTGTCTGATTTTTAGTATTTTTATTTCAGAGCATGGTAATTCACTTTAGACTCTCTTCTACAGGAACATATCCTTCAAAGGCTTGAACCTCAACTTTATTCCACTGGGTCTTATGAGCAGGGGAGTATCAAATATGTATGGGTTTTCTATGGGTTTAGGGTGCCCCCAGGAAATAAACTCCTCTTTATGGTACCCTAGACTGCATGGAAACATACCACAACCATACCCTTTGAATGAATGAAGGAATGAATGATGATCTTATAGAGCGCGAACTTTGCCCAAAGGCGTCAAAGCACTAGGGATAGAATGAATGGTCATGAAGGGGAAACAGCCATTACAACGCAGCTGTTTCCCCGCATGTTATTACATCGCATGCGTTACAACGCATGCGATGTAACAACGCGTAGCCATTACTACGCATACCATTACATCGCATGCGCTTTTACAATGCATGCGATGTAATAGCGATCCACATCATTGTGAGGAAACTGAGGCTCTTCCGTTTCCTCACAACGACGTGCACCGTGCACCGCCCCTCAGACGATGCAGGAACCAGGAGAGAGAGGAACCACGAGGAGAGAGAGGTAAGGGGGATTGGGCCAGGGGTGGGGGTTACTTTTTTAGGGTTTAGGGTAGTGTTGGGGTAGTGTTGTGGTGTTTGTGTAGTGTAGGGTAGTGTTTTAGGGTTTAGGGTAGTGTCGGGGGTCGTGCAGGGTAGTGTTTGAGTGTAGGGACCGGACTGGGGGAAGGGGGAGGGTTGCGTTGGGGGTAGTGTATCAGGGTTTAGGGTAGTGTCTGGGTGTCGTGCTGGGTAGTGTTTGAGTGTAGGGACCGGACTGGGGAAAGGGGGAGAGTCATGCTGGGGGTAGTGTATTAGGGTTTAGGGTAGTGTTGTGGTGTTTGTGTAGTGCAGGGTAGTATTTTAGGGTTTAGCTTAGTGTCGGGTGGTCGTGCAGGGTAGTGTTTGAGTGTAGGGACCAGACTGGGGGAAGGGGGAGGGTCGTGCTGGGGGTAGTGTTTTAGGGTTTAGGGTAGTGTTGTGGTGTTTGTGTAGTGTAGGGTAGTGTTTTAGGGTTTAGGGTAGTGTCGGGTGGTCGTCCAGGGTAGTGTTTGAGTGTAGGGACCAGACTGGGGTCAGGGGGAGGGTCGTGCAGGGGGTAGTGTTTTAGGGTTTAGGGTAGTGTTGTGGTGTTTGTGTAGTGTAGGGTAGTGTTTTAGGGTTTAGGGTAGTGTCGGGGTGTCGTGCTGGGTAGTGTAAATGTAGGGAGAGGACTGGGGGTCGGGGGAGGGTCATGCAGGGGTACTACATTAGGGTTTAGGGTAGGACAGGGTAGAGTCACTTACCTTTCAAACTTTTACCATGAGTATACCTTTACCACGCATGCCTTTGCGTTGTAATGGCATGTGTGGTAAACGCATAGTCGTGGTAAAAGTTTGCGATGTAATGGCATGTCGTTGTCATTGACATCGCGTAGTAATACCCGCGTTGTAATGGCACGCGTGGTATTGGTATGCGATGTAATGAGACATATTTGTCATGAATAGTAGGGATGAAGCTTCAGATATTAAAGTGCGAAGAGCCATGTTTTTAAAGATTTGCGAAAAAGTAGATGCAACTCTTGACAAGAGATCGTTGGTGGGCGAGTGTTCCAGAGCTTAGAGGTGGCGACGGCGAAGGCTCTTCCCCCCCACCTAGCCCTCCTGAACCTGAGGACTACCAGCCAATTGTTATTGGCAGACCGCAGCTGTTTGGTGGGGACATACCTTTGGAAGAGTCTTTTGATTCCTTCAGGACCAGAACTATGAAGAGCCCTATGGACAATGCATAGGGCCTTAAACAGAACTCTCTTTCGTAGAGGAAGCCAATGTAATTTGTGAATTGCCGCAGAAACTGAGTAGAATTTAGGAAGATCCAACACGGGTCTCGCTGCTGCATTCTGAACAAGTTGCAGCTAATGGATGGATCCCTTATTAATGTCCAGGTATAGGGCGCTACAATAATCCAACCTGGACAAGATCAGGGCAACAGCTACCTGCTTTCGAGAAGAAAGAGAAAGACATGGAAAATTCTTCCTCAAGATCTGGATGACCCCGAAACAGGTCGAAGCAGTTCTATTGATCTGGGGGTCAAAAGAGAGTGAGCTGTCAACTATAACACCCAGATTCTTTGTTGATACAGCAGGGCAGGGGCAAGGTCCAAGCATTTCAGGCCACCAGGATTGTGACCATATAGATTGTTGGTTGCCAAAAACCAGGACCTCTGCTTTATCCCCATTGAGTCATAAATAGTTGTTTATCATTCAATCGGCCATGGCCCGCATGCAGCTTTTAAAATTTGCTGCGAATGCTTCAATGCTGTTTGTGATAGACACAATTATTTGTATGTCATCAGCATAAGACAGAGCCTCGAGCCCGAAAGATCTAATTACCCTGGCCAAAGGAGAGACATAAATGTTAAATAAAATAGGACTCAAGGAGGAATCCTGTGGAACTCCACAAAAGGTGTAAATGGAGTCAGAGTAAAATTGGTCCATCTTTACTTTTTGTGACCTATCTGAGAGAAATGAGGACAAAAACTCTAAAGCGGAGCCTGATACTCCAATTTCTTGAAGACGGTTAATCAGCCTTGTTGGTGAGATGGTATCAAAGGCCGCAGATAGGTGCAAAAGTATTAAGAAAGAGGTATGCCCAGCATCTACTTGGGTACGTATGTTGTTTACTGCAGATGTTAGGGTAATCTCAGAGCTGTGGCCACTCCTGAAGCCATATTGAGAGCCGTCAAGCAGGAGATGTTGCTCCAGGTAGGTGCTTAGTTGGGTATTTAGGTGCTTCTCCAAAATCTTGGCAGGGACTGGTAGCAGCGAAATGGGCCAATAATTTTTAGGTTCTAAAGGGTCCAGGTTGGTTTTCTTTAGTAAAGGCTTAACCACCGCTGTTTTCCAGTTAAAAGGAAAAAGCCCTGTTGAGATGGCCTAATTAAGCATGGACGTTAGATGAGGGACAATCATCTCCATTCCTAATTTCATAATCTTCAGGGGGAAAGGTTACAAAGGAGATCCGTTTGCTCATTCGACAGGGGAAGAAAGATCCTTTTGCCAACTACATTTAGGTCACTGTGTGCCAGGCCTCCCTTACCATGATTGGCTGGTAAGGATATTGTTCTGAACATTACATTTGTCAGTTCTTTAGCATATTTTCTCAAAGCATGGTAACAATCCAGTGTCAATGCTAGAAATTGGGTTACTGTTTGACTATGGTGACAGCCCTGGTCAAACAGCAACCACAATCCTTGTCACGGTGAGGCACAAACCAACCCTAAGTTAACCTGTGCTCAACCGTCTGGTAGCTTGGCAAAGAGCAGTCAGGCTTAACTTATAGGCAATGTCTGAAGTATTTGTGCAACACTTCAAACAGTAATAACGTGAAACCACCGCACTAAAAGGATCCCACACCAAGTTCGAAAAACAGAACTTTCTTTAATAAATAAAAGAATCAGTAGAACCGCAGATGTTAAATTTCAAACACTTTGGTGACAATAGCGCCAAAAAGCACAAAGTGCCGACAGTGCATTTCTGGTCACACCAGACTGGGACAAAGTCACAAGTTCCAGCCGACTGCAATGGAGTGCGGGCTGGCTACAGGGACCCTGTTAGGCCCGCTTAACAAAGTACTTTAAATCCTGATTTGCAGAGCGTTAGAAAAAGAAATGGCAAAACTCCCAATAACCAACATTCTTTCACTTCTGATAAAACTGTTACTCTATGTGTGTGAGCGTATTTCATGGAAGAGGAATAGGCCAACATTTGGACTTATGAAGACTACATTGAAAGTACAATTATTTCAATGCCAATGTTGGAACACTGGGTGGTGGAACATTTGCTGTTCCCCTCAGATTTCAGAACTTTCCATCACAAAAATTTGAGGGAATTCAGTTTCTTGAACCATAGTTTTTGCACTTGTAGGGCATACCGGAAATTAAATAGTGGTGGCATCCACATAAGAAATACCACACTGGTACGATGGTGAGTTGTTTTCACAAATCTCTAGGTTGGTAAGTTTCCCTAGGTGCCGACCAAGCTTAGGCCAAAAATACTTCACCTACCCACATCCCAAAAATCAAACTAATTCCAAACTTCTTTATTGCCCTTTTGATGGTGGTGTTCTTTGGCCTTTTCTGTACAAGATGATAGACCCACCCATGTCATACATTGAGTCGCTGGGAAGACTACATGTTCAGAACTGGGAACGCTCACTTGATACATAGTGCTGCTGTGTAGCTGCTGCCACTCATGTTTCTTTGTCTGGAATTTGCATCAAGAACCAGGTCAGCATTCGTGACTGTCACTAGGGCTACACAGTTCAAACCCAGAAGCACATTAGAATAGTCAGCCCTTACGCTTCTCATAATATTTTATGTTTTGTAACATGGATTGCAGCTTACATTATTTTTGTATGCAACATTAATAGTAGGCAATGTTACCTTTCCTGATATGTTCTCTGCCTGCAATTTGGGTTTAACAGTCTAAATTAGTATAACACCTAGGGCCTAATATTTTGCGTCATGGTAATGCCACTTTTGTGATGCATGTCAAAAAGTTGGAGCCTCGTCAGGTGTCCCCAGCCTGGGATGCACTACCATAGAACAGAATTTCATGCAATCAACAGTCTTGACTCAGTTTTAATAATTTCTTCAATTTTTTTAATCGAGTGAATTTTCCTTCTTCAGTGTTCCTAGCAACAATGTCAAACAACAAGTTCAACGAGATGGGAATCCAGGCTTTTCTCTAACAGCGCATGGTGTATCGCCATTCCCCATGAATCAACGAAGATGATCTTTACCCAATGCATTTCGGGCCAGTGCCCTTCATCAGGGGTAACTGTGATGCAAATAAGATCACATCAGAACTACCATTCACTAGCCTATAATCAAACATTAATTTGTGCTCATTGTATCATCGCTGCAAAACAGTTAACTGTTTAATTATGTGAAAAACTTTAACTATTTAATGATGTGAAAAAAATCCTTCACCAAATGCATCCAATTAACTTATTAATAAAATACATACTTATGTAAAACAATTAGGAATACCTAATTGTGATAACAAAAACCAAATTCATCTCTTAACAAATGATGTGCCCACAAATGCTCAAAATGCACTCTGTACTGAGAACCCCCCCAACAGAAACATGCATGGGTAATGGCCTCTCTATAACACCTTTGTTTAAAACAGTCAGCCACAAGCCACTCTCAAAATAGTGCATCATTAAACTGAACAATGTAATTTACCTGCCGCAGTCGGACAGATTGAAACTCATCAATCCTTCAAAGAAACTTCTATTAACCGAAGTGGATGTAACATGCTCTTTTAAATTCTGCCAATTAGCTGATCCGTGACACGTGACGCTTCCTCCGTGAAATAGAAATAAACAAAATACTTCAAACATGCCATGCAGGCCTTGACACAAAATTAATCAAATGTGAATGAGCAGACTATAATGGGTGAAAAAAAACTGGGAATATAAAATAAATCAAACAATTACTAGAATGACATAACACAGATAGTCATAAATTAAACAAACAGATTATATGTGAATGGAGATACAATTGTATATGCCATGTACATATGGTAACTTAGACCTGATGGCTCTATACATATATGTATGCCCCATGGGGCAAGGGTGCCTGCGCTGGTGCTAGGTAGCACAAAGTGTACCAGTGCTATGAGTGACCAGAAGTACGCCATATATTAGTAGCTCTGGTGCATTTCTGCTCTTTCCTTTGTACGCAACGCAGCGCAGCAAGTTGCCTTGCTGCTCTTCTTTGTGTGAAATATTAGTAAATCTGGCCTCTAGTTTCTGTTTTAAAGAATCATTTTAGTCTATGGGATTTTTCCAAAATCAAGCTGGAGGACTATCACTTCTGAGAAGATTCAGAAAGTGATACTATAAGTCAGGTTAGTGTTAAAGAAAAACAACAAGACAGCATCACTCTGCCGGGTTGCAAATCCACAAAGATTTCTACATTTCAATAAACTGTTAATAGAAAAGGAAAAGAAAAGAAAAGAAAAACAAAGATCCCGACTTTGAATTAAAAAAAAAACACCTAGAAAGAAAAGTAAACACCAAAACATAAATTAATATAAAAGTAAAGTAAAACAACCCCCTACCTAAATTTTACATTAGGAGATATACCAACACAACTAAGAAATGTTTCATCTTGACAGACTTCAACAAAAGAAAACTGTAGCAAAAACAACAGCTAACTGACCTGCAAAGCAAAAATCTACAGCTAAAATGATGTAAAGTCAACATCCAAACATAAGTTAATATGTACACATGCAATGTAAAAATACTAAAATAAATAAAAAATCAAATTTTTTTCAAATGATTTATATTTTCTATACTGTAAAACATAGAGATAAACTGTTGGAAGCAGCAAATTAATTACATCAAACCCCAAAATGGGAAGCTGTTATTAATTATAAAGGGTATACTTAAAGTAAGGGGAGCGTCACCAATGAAAAAAACACTTGAAATGCATCAAATAATATTCAACTAAAAATGAAATAGTTGAATGCATTAAAAGCATAACTATCCCCCTCACATTTCTGAAAGAGAAGTCAGAAATATTCTACAGTATCTAAAAGAGACCAGGAAGAAAGCACAAGAACCAACAGGAACTATACTTAAACATATTATACCAAATTTTCCTGAACACACAACAGGCCAAATCATCCCTAGAATAATCTTAAAGAGATTAATTTCCAGAACAGATAGAACAGCCAGGGAAACAGCAGTCACTCCTACAAAATATGAGGATATAGAGATACCCCAACACTTACTAATCACACATAAAAATACACATTTTTGCTATATGACAATCTCAATAAAGATTAAAAAATAATTGTTATTGCTACCAGTAACAATTTACTAACCTTAACGCAATGTAACACATGGATGATGGATTGTACTTTTAAGTTGTGGCCTCCACCATTCAGTCAAATTATAGACAATACACAGTCAATATCAAAATACAAGCATTCCAATAGTGCATGCCCTGTTACTTAACAAAGTGCAGCTTACAATAAAATGCTAACTCACATAAACAACACCTACAACCCACATAAAATCATCATAGATTTTGAACAGGCAATAATTTCGACCCACACACTACAATTCAGGGGTGCTACTACCACTTTAACCAAAACCACCTACAAAAATCCACCCTGAGCACAGAATATGCAAATCAGCTAAAATTTGTTGATGTAATAAAAAAGATGATAGCTTTAGCATATGTCCCTGTGACAGAAGTCATTAAACGTTATGATATACACATCTGTATTTGTAAAGCGGACATTCACCCTCAAAAGGGCATCTTGACGCTGAATAACAGATGCTTATTGGTACCCAACTGTACTCATTTTATTGACCTCAGAAAGGATGAGTGGCTGCGTGGACCTGCCAGGATTTGAACCTGTGACCATGAGGTCGAACACAGGCCCCTGCAGTGGATGCACCAGACCCAGGTTATTGGCTAATCAAATCCCTTTATTAGCAGCAACCTGAAACAAAACTAGCTTTATTAATGCATATGTTAGAAATTGGGTCTCTAGTTGGCAGAGGTATGCACCCGGTCCAAGTAGGGACCACAATCCTAGTCAGGGTAAGTCAGAAACACACCCTAAATTAACCTGTGCTCGCCCTATGGTAGTTTGGCACAGAGCAGTCAGGCTTAATTCAAGAGGCAATGTGTAGCATATTTGTTCAGCACTTTAATTACAGTAACACAGTGAAAACACCACAATAAAGACTCACTCCAGGTTAGAAAAATAGAGAATATTTATCTGAGTAAAATAAGACCAGAACAACAAAAGCTCCAATAAGTAGAAGTCGAGATATTAATTTTTAAAGATAAATCCAAAAAAAGTGCTTGGAAGTCAATAGAGCTAAGAGGTTACTTGAGGTCGCACTAGACCGGGGAAACTTCAAAGTTCAGTCTGTCTGCGATGGAGGGCAGGTCAGCTACGGAACCCACACAGGGCCCGCTGAAAAACTACCATGTACGGAGCAAGAGTCGGTGTCGAGGACTCCAGGCATTGGTTCCCATTTTCGCAGTCAGGTCGATGTGTCGCAGTCAAGCCTCGGAGCCAATGTCGAAGGATTGACGCTGCATTGAAGTCGAGACTCACAGTGGTGTCTTTGGATTAGCACTGCGTCATCATCGAACCTCGCAGTCAGGACCCGCATGGTTTTTGAATCTGCACTGCGCCGGCGTCGGCGGGCACTGCGTCGGTTCTGATCGGCGCAAAGGGATCAGTACATCGATTGTTGCAGAAAACAGCTGTAGAACCCACTTCTGAGGCTCAAGACTGGAGGGGGCACCTCAGGCAAGGGTAGGACTCACAGATGGCAGAGTGGAGTTCAGCAGCACCAGCAGAGTTACAAGAAATCTTTTGTGACTCTGAGACTTCAGATAACAGGAGGGAAGCCAACAAGCCCTTGGAGAAACTTGGTTTAAAGGGTGTAGAGAACAGGTCCTTCTCACTCCCAGGCAAGAAGCAGCAGGCGAACACAGCAATGCAGATAGCAAAGTGGCAGTCCCTCCTACAGCACAACAGCTCTTCTTCCAGGCAGAATGTCCTTGGTTCCAGCTAAGTTCTGAATTGGTATTGTTAGGGGTCCAGTACTTATACCCAAATGTACCTTTGAAGTGGAGAAGACATCAAAGAGGCCTTTGAAGATCACATTGTACCTACCTTTCCTGCCCTGGCTCCAGGCTCACTACAGGGGGGTATGCAGCTCTTTGTGTGGGGACAGGCATAGCCCTATTCAGGTGCAAGTGTCAGATCCTCCCTTTCAATCTACCTCAGGAAGGCCCAACAGCCTGGTGATGGGCCATCAGGATGCAAATGTCACACTCCAGCTCCCTTTGTGTGACTGTCTGGAGGACTGCACAAAGCCCAGCTGTCACCCAACCCAGACGTGTATTCAGAGACAGGCAGAGGCATAGAATGGTTAAAGAAAAAAATGCCAACTTTCTAAAAGTGTCATTTTAGACAAGTTAAAATCCAACATCATCATAAGCTGTGATTTCAAATCTCTATCTTTTCCCAATTGGAAATTACATTTAAAAGATGTGTTAAGGCAATCCCAATGTTAACCTGTGGGAGAGATAGCAGTTGCAGTAGTGAAAAACAAATTTAGCAGTTTTTCACTACCAGGATATATAAAACTCAAAAGTACTGCTGCCCAGAACCTCTGCTGCCCTGCTGCCTTAGTAGGAAGAACTGGATCTGCATCTTGAACACAGGACCACCTGAGTGACTGAAAGGGCTAGTTTGCTACCCTGCTGATCAGAGCCTAAGGGACAGAAAAAGCTCCAACTACTGGAAACCCTGCTCCTGGACTCTGCCTCCTATGAGTCGTAAGCTCCCAAGTGGTGCCCCTCCAGTCCTGGACCCTTTAAAGTGGGGTTAAAGGTGCTCTACCAGCCCCACTGTGGTCTCTATCAGAACCGAGGCAGTGCAACGCAAACCAGACAAAGCTCACTACAGACCCTCATTGGCAGGCCTGAGCAGAACTCACGGACCTTCACTCTGTGGAATTCTGATGAATTACCGAAAAACTCCATGCGATTCCGCAGAGTTCCGTGAGCGGGCAGAGTGTATTATATAATGCCGCTCTCACTCCACAATGCACCTGGTGTTTGAAGAAGAAGTTGAAAGTGAAAACTTCCTGACAACAAGACCGTTTGAAGAAAGCATGACAGTCCTTAATCAGCAAGTTCAATGTTTGCACTGCTACTGACAAAATAATAGCAGCTGCTCAAATTGGCCTGCACCTACTGCCAGTAGCATGCCATCTTGTCATGGGCGCATACTCCTCAGCTCGTGAAATACCACCCCTGTCAAAGGCCGCATTGTCAGGAAGAAGAAAGCCAGCGCACGCTGGCTGCGCGAGGCAATTGCCTAATTACAGTAAATAGAGTGAAAAATAGCTTTTTCTTTTAATCATATGACCTACAGCAGACAGGCATTAATTCAGAATGTACACACATATGCAACACGGATTATATTTGTGGAAAAAATGCACAAACGCTGGCTAGTCATGCATTTCTCTTTCTTTTTTTCTGAGATGGAAATATGTGGCATTTATAGGATTATTTTGTATCAGGGATACTTAAAACAAAAATAAGAAATGTCTCGAATACACCTTGCGAGGCAAAAAAATCAGCAAAGCATGCATACAATGAAAAGAAATATAGGTGTATTCATTACATATAAATGAAGCAGGACGATTGTGCTCGCTCCAAAGAAGCTAAATTCTCTACATGCGAAGGAATGCTAAAAATCTGGATACATGGGGGCATATCTACAAGGGCTTTATCTCCGCTTTTTTGGCTTCTAAAGCCAAAAAAGCGGAGATAAAATCATCGCCCTATTAACAAGAGGGTGCTAACATGCATTGGCGCATGTTAGCACCCTTTTACCCGACGTCCCCCTTTGCATCTCTAATGAGATGCAAAGTGGGCGTCACTGGGCAGTACAACCTTGTAAATATCGCTGATGTGCACATCGCGATATTTACAAGGCTGCCAACGCATTTTAGCAGACGTTAGTTTTGGGCGAAAACCGCTGTTTTCGCCGAAAACTAACGTCTGCTAAAATGCAGACTTAGGCATACCTATTATGGGGGTGGATTGTGCTGATACGACCACAGGGTCGTATCAGCAAGGTTATCGCCGTTTTGCAGGGAACATCGCTGGAAAACCAGCGATGTTCCCTGCAAAACGGCGATTTCCCCCGCTATCGCTGGTAATTATATCGCCCTGGGGAAATGCGTTGTAGATAACACGCTACCAGGGCGATATGATCAAGCGATAGACGGCGATAAGTAGAAAAGCGCTAAGCGCGCTTTGCGTTGACTTATCGCCGTCCTCGTAGATATGCCCCATGGTTGGTTAACGGCTTTAACGCTCAACACGTCACTGTTGGTACAAGTGTTCATACTGCCATAACTCATATCTCTTTCCCCCTCCCTCACCAGCACTTCCTAACAACTATCCAACTGTTCATAAGTGTACAAAGCAAATACAATGAAATACATGCAAAAAAAAGAGACGATCATTCTACATGTTAAAAGGATAGGGCGCATTTGCTGATAGTTAATAAATAAATACATCAACTATTACTATGCATAACCAAAAGGCTGTCTTGGTGAGTTAAACACTCGCCGCTGAGATGTGCACAAATTCCGGCAGTCAATTTGGATATCAAATCAGGGCAGTTGAACTAAAATTTTATCCTTAAGCAATTAATTTTTCCATGATTTATTTCAGCCAAGACGTGCTTTGCAAGTCAGAAGCCTTATGAAAGACAAACTTGGACTTGTTTCGATGGCATTAGCTTTAATTAATATCGATGCCAAAGCCTAGCGATGTACTTGATTTGAATGTTTAAAAATAATTAATTAATCTAAAAAATAATAAAAAAAATAATCAGGCCTGAAGTCGCAAACTTCAATTGAATTTGCTGACGACCGTCATCAAAAAGACACGACCATTAATCAGGGATCATCTGAGAATTGCCCTTCATGGGGCTGATTATTTTTCTGATTTCTATGAAACCTTTAAAACATCAAACGAGTTGATTGCTGAGCCTCGACATGGCAATTTGTTGAGATTAAAATGTACAAAACAAGTCCATGTTCATCTTTCAAATGCATTAGCTTTGAGAAAGAAGTTGATGAGCTGCCGAAACATGGCTTTTATAGTTGATAATAAACTGATCGTGTAGATGTGCCAACACTAAGGGCAGCCTCTTACCGGCATGATAAAAGTTAACCGCAATGGCCCAGATTTTGATGTCGGTCGGAAAGTATCTGACCTGAGGTCGGAGGCTTTCCGACTGACATCTTCGGTTTAAATTCCGACTGCTGTATTACGAATACGGCGGTCGGAATTGAAACTGGCTGGTCATTCTGGCTGGCTTCCGATGGGCTCAAGGAGCCCATCTGCCAGTCGGAACCGGCACGTGATCCCTTAAGGACAGCGTTTCCGCCGAGATTACGATGTTGTTTTCCCACAGGCTTTTCATGCTGGGCTTTCCGACATGAAAAACCTGTCTGAAACTGACTTTGGGGGCCCCTAGCAGGGCCCCCTTGCAACAGCGGCCTCCGGTTTGGGGTCTGGGGGGCACATATGGTTCCCCTCTGTCAATCCCTGCACCGAGTGGTACCTGCCACGCGGTGCAGGGATTAACAAGAACTCCCATTTCTCTATGGGAGCTTGTGCTGCAGCCGGTTTCGACTGCAGCACAAGCTCCCATAGTGAAATGGGAGTGTGCGACCCTGCCATGTGCGGTCACATCCTAATACTGCGGTTGGGACTGCCGACCGGAGGTCGGTCAGTCCCGGTTCTGTAACGGTGTCACCGCCCGATATCGTAATGAGGCCCGATGTGTCCTCCTGAGTCTGACTGAGTCCTGGGCCTACTTCAGGCAAGCGTTCGACCACGGTAGCTTAAGGTGTAATTATTTTTCTTTTAACTTCGTTATGGTCACATGCTGATCACGTGCTGTGAGAAACTAGAATGCTCACTTTGGCTCTCTGGCATTCTATCCTAACCACCATTTTACCTCACGATTGCATATTAAACATACACTGACGGTTGGCAAAGTTTTTGCCTAACTCTGCGCTCCAAGCGGAGCACATAGCAGCAAAACTCCATCGGCAGAGCGCAATTTACCTCACAGCCCTACATATCAGAACCAACGCAGCCCCAATGGAAGCCCACATCGCTTCCTAAGATGCTTATTAGAGCCACCGCTGCAAAACGCATAGTCGATGAGGCCCTCGCACCACCTCATTGGAACTGACACAGCAAAATGCAGCCTCAAAGTAAACCCACATCACAGCCCTAACAGCTCATCGGAACCACCGTTGCATGAGGCCTCCTCGACTGAGACCTCGCATTGCTCCTCAGGACAGCCTTTGCATGGCACAATGCTCTGCAACCATGATTTAAGACACACTTCTCAGCTGGACTAACTTGTCTCCTGTATCCGGCCCACTCTCTATCGCAGTCGGCCTGAACGTGTGACTTTCTCCCAGTCCAACTAGATAACCACAGCTGGTGCTTTGTGCTTTTAAGCACTATTTTCACCTAAATCTTTAAAATTGCATATCTGCAGTTCTATTAATTGGACTTTTGTTGTTTTGCTGTCAAATAATTTATTAACATTTACTATATTTTTCTATATTGGTGTGGGACTTTTCTTGTGTTGTATTTTCACTTTATTACTGTTTGTGTGCTGCATAAATACTTTACTCATTGCCTCTACGTTAAGCCTGACTGCTTTTTTGCCAAGCTACCAGAGGGTTAAACACAGGGTAATTTGGGGTTTGCTTTTGTTTCACCCTGGCAAGAATTGTGGTTGATAATTGAGTAAGGTTTTACCCCTGTTATGTTTCATATAGAGGCCCTAATATAGACGCGTTCATATATGCCGTATATGGTCATATTCGTATATGCCCTATTTTGGTCATAATCGTCTATGCCGTATTATAGTCATGATTTTCTATGCCCTAATATAGGCATGATCTTTCACCTACATTAGTTCCCTACAGTACACAACGAGCTCTGAGGGTTGAACGTTATCTAGTCTGTGGTTAGAACACTGCAGGGTTTTTCCCAAACACAGGCCTACAATGTACTCATAAATTATGCATGAGCATTCACCAGCTATATCTCCCGCATAATATGTATGTACAAAGTTCACCCCTGACGTCTTCCTCATGTCTAACAAAGACCAATACAAACCATACTGAGGGACAAGATACTTTAGGGTATAAATACACCACATCTTGCCACGGTAAGATAGAGGGAACCGAGACTTCCATGCTGACACACTGACCAGAGACGCTGAGGCTCCTGCATGCAGTCGCTCCAGCTGCCAGCGGTCTAACACAGCCCTTGCGCGGTGTCCAACTCGAGACCAGGTCGGGGTCCTCACTCTCTCTATTCAGGTAATGGGGTTCGACTAAATCCTAGAAGGATTCTTGGCTCTTAGGCTTTTAGACCTACACACATGCTAGGTACACTTAGGTACATCTAGTTAGGCATCGTAGGAGTACGTGCACTTTTATAATGCATTTTATATATTCATGTATGTAACCATGATTATTGCAATATGGTAGAACTGTACTATCACTTCACTTTGATCGTACTGCTGATAATATATCTCTGCTATTGTCTACTGGTTGCTGCAGCACATATATTCTACACCAGAATAACAACTGTTCAATAAATACTTATTGAAACGCCCAGACTGTTTATTCTGTGTAACTCTCTGAGACAAACCGAACAAGTAAGCACGAGTGACTGAGCGAAAAGTAGTACATTGTTTCCACGATTCTGAGGGATCAGGGTTGTCATGATCTAAGGTTGCCAGAAACTAATCTCTCCCCGATAAGAGGAGATTCTAGTGGCACTGTGAGCTAGCTAATGCAAATCAGGCTAACATAGGCGGTGGGGGTGCACAGAATCAGTCTAACACCAAGCCCACAGTTTATGTTATCCAAACGCGCAGGTCCTGCAGGGGTACTATAGGAACTACACGACATGGCACCACCAACGTTGGTTGGGTACTTATTTAACAGTAGAATCTGAGTAGTTCAGTCGTGCTATTCTCAGAGAACCTACTCACAAAACCCCAGAGACGTCTGGAGGCGGTGGGCACAAAATCCGCTGCAGCTGAGTAGTATGAAAATACTATTTATTGGCTGTTGGTTATTCAAGCTTGAAAGGACATAGGGTTCCTAAAAATTGTGCATAACACCTTATCTTAGTTCTCTTGGAACACTTCTTCCTCTAAAACATGTCGGATACCGAGGTAAGGGCAGAGGGAGTTGAACTGAACTTCTCAGAGGAAGATCCCACGGATGCAATACAGATTGCACCGAAATTCAGAAGGACAGTCACCCTAAGACTATTAGAAAATGGTGTACAAGCCAAGGGTGGCATTGTTGTTTTTGTGATTGAGGCACACGAATCAAACAAAACAGAGGTGTTCTATTCATGGGTTACACTCCCAGCAGCAAATGCAACAACAAATAAATTTCACTATTATATAGAAGGAGATGCACCACGGGAATATTGTCCGTTTGAGGACATAGAGATTCCACTCACTTACCAGGAACATTATTACTGGTTTAATGGCGCCCTACCCCACGTATGACAAAGAGTAAGGTTAGGCCCACTCGGAGGAGACGGGGCCACATAGCCGATACTAGCGGCTTACACACCGCATCCTGACATTAACACAATGCCACAGCCAGACTTACTAGTACAACACAAAGATTTAATTAAAATCTACAGAAACATGACACAATTTGTCGTGAGGACTTTAACAATCCAACCTGCACCAGCTGCAGCAAACAGTACTCCAGCTCAGGGTACAGAAATAAAATTACTCCTCAAACATTACATGCGGTAATGGGCAAAATGCCCGCAAAACGCGAACAAATACCATTCTGGATAGCTCAGAAAATAACTCAGCTTGAGGCGGTATTCCTGAATACTACCACCTGTGATAAACACAGAATACTAACAATCTGCTTGCCCATGGGGATCACACCACAACTAGAGGACTGCACCTCTTGGGGTTCAGTCTTCACTGCCATATATACCGAAACACATGGTATCCCGTCCTTATCATTAATACCTGACGTATTGAGACAGATACAAAATGAGTATGGAGCAGAGCCTGCCCTTAACTTAGGGATGAAGTTACTAAATAACTTTGACCAGGTATCAGCCATAATACTAGTTAACATTAAGGGGGAAGCAGCTTCAGTGGTGATCCGCCAACGCCTAAGGGAGTTCAGTCCAGTAGATCAACAACACGAACTACCCAAAATAATTGAAACTGCATATGCAGAACTAGGCAGAGACAGTCTAGGTGGGAAAGCATTAAAACCACAACTAGTGGGAAGTTCTGAAAAGGACACCACAAAGCAGACACCTACTTCTTCTAAAAAGAAGTGGGAAAATAAAAAACAACAAAAGTCTAAAGACAGCAGATCTCAATCCAGAGGTAGGTCTCCTCAACAGGGGCCCTCTGAAAGGAGGTATAACCTCAGGAATAGGGATAATATTAAAAAACCTGACAGGTATCAGGATACTGATACACGTTCCTCTCGTTCCTTTCAGGGTTCATCAAAAAACTCAGAGAGGGAAGGACGGTCAGAACACAGACAAGAGGAGCGTACAAAGTCCACAGACACGCAATGCGCTGCGGACTACGCACCTAAAAAAGAAGATAAACAAAAATCAAAACCTCAGTTCAAAAAGAAGAAGGTAGCAGGTCTCAAGATCAGACATGCCCAGAATTCTGAGGACACAGCTTCTGAACGGGGAATGGGCTCTGACGATGCTAGACAGCGCGGCAGAAGTAACGATAGCTCGCCAGAACCTGAAGGAATTTCTGGTGACAGCGGAGTTGAGTGAGCATATCACGGTGGAAACCCCTGATACTCGGGTAAGTGTCCCACATAAGTTACATGAGATAACACTCCGGATGGAGGGGGACAAACCAAGGAAAATTAAAGGTCTATTTTGGAAAAATCTGTCATCTGGATATGACATCCTATTAGCAGAACAAGACTGGCCGCCAGCATTCGTCATGGAGTGCCCTAGGGGAGAAACGATAATTTTTCCAGCCATTTCCGACCTCGTTCCCATACATTTAAAACATGCATATGCGCAGGAGTGGGCGGTTGCCCTAGCTCCAGCATTGTACAAAAATCATGTTGGTTGGGATGAGGATTCAACCCACCACGTGATCCCGTTAAAAGTTTCCCCAAATGCTCAGAGGCAATACCCTATAAAGCAGGAAGCTAAAAAACAGGTCAGGGAGATCCTAGATCAACTAGAATACCAGGGGGTGATTGAAAATTGCACTTCACCTATGAACAATCCATTGTTTCCTGTAATGAAACCTGACAACACATATCATTTAGTTTTGGTTTACAGACATTTAAACACTTGCACAAAGACATTTGCAGTTCAAAATGCACACAGTGTCGCATTAATGAATAACATTGTGCGCAAAAAATACAAAACAACACTTGATATCGCAAATGGATTTTTCTGCCAAAATATAGCGCCTGAAAGCAGGTATCTGACCGCATTCAGTGCGTTAGGGTCCCAGCGACAATTTTGTCGACTAGCCCAAGGGTATAAGAATAGCCCCGGGGTATTTTCAGCAAGAGTAACAGAGTTACTCCAAAATTTGGATGAAGAAGCATTGTCCTATGTGGATGATATTTATCTGACGGACGATGACTTACCAAGGCACTTGACCAGGGTGAGCACCATTATTATGGGATTCGCCTCTGAGGGCTATAAATTTAATTTAAAAAAATCAAAAATTGCCCATCTCAATGTCTTGTTCTTAGGGTATGAGCTGTCAAGTGAAGGGAAAAGCCTAGCAGCTAACTTTTTAGAAAAGTGTGCGCTGCTCCAACCTCCAAAATCATTAAAGAATTTACAATCAATTCTGGGATTCCAAAATTTTGGTCGAACATACATTTTGGATTACGCAGAAAGAGTAAAACCTTTCTGCGACTTAATAAAACCTGATTTTTCATTCAGACATTGGACACAGGAACATACATACATCCTACGTTCACTACAAGAAGACTTGATAGCTTCAAAACACTTACAGACACACGTAAACGTACGCAACTTAGTGATCCGAGTAATAGCGGGTCAATGCGGCTACACTTACTTGACCTTCAATGAAGGAGAAACGGTACCAATCGCATACAAATCACACCTGTACACAAACGCAGAGATGCGTTTCACTTCAACAGAAAAAATCCTGACAGTAGTGCAGACCGCTGTAGCAAGAGAAAGAGCTCTGGCTCAGGGAAAGCGCATAATAGTCGTGACCCCGGTACCAGCCTTAGAAGCTGTTGCAAAGGCTAGCATTCCAAATGCGAAAGCCTTACTTCCCAGATGGATACAATGGGCTAATTCTCTTACTGCAACGGATGTTGAATACAGATTTGATCCAAGTTTAAAAACACAAGCATTTCTGCAATACGAACAAGAATATCCTCTACCAAATGAAATTTTGCCTCTAGATCAGTATGAATATATTATTTACACTGACGGATCTGCTCAACTGGCCATAGGGAGTAAGCAAGCTTACAGCGCAGCGTGTGCAATTGTTAAAGGTGGCATGCGCGATGGAAAGTTCCATCCAAGTTGCACTAAAACGCAATCTCTAGGAGACTGCACGGCTCAGTTGGCAGAATTTAAAGCACTTATACTGGCACTGGTGAATACGGAACACGAATTCCCCACACTAATTGTGTGTGATTCGTTTTACTGTGTACAGTCGTACAATGAATACTTACATCATTGGGAACAAAACGGGTTTAAAGACGCAAAAGGTGGCACAATTAAGCATAAAATGCTATGGGAACAGGTAGTGGAGTTGAGAAACAAACTACCAAGGGCTCACGTGATACATACACTGAGTCATCAGCATGATGGCGTTCACGTTGAAGGGAATTCATCGGCTGATGAAGCCGCAAAGGGGGCTGTACGCACGGCTTCCGTAGCTGCAATCACTCGTTCAAAAACGAGAATAGACGGCGAGATTTTGGTAGCTGTCAATGCTTCACGCAAAGGCAGCACAGCAGTACCTAAAAAATTTCCACTCAAGTACTCCTACAAGTTCGATGCACAAAACATTCCATATGCTCAAATTCCTGGAGTGGGGGATAGAGTAATACCAAATATGGATCGTAGGCAAAGCTTAATTCTAGCAGCACACGAGGGTTTGGGTTCTGCGCATACAGGCATCACAGCGACTATTTCTTTACTGAAACAGCGCTACTGGTGGGCAGGGTTAACAAAGCAGACCAAAGACTATGGGGCCGATTCCGATCTCGGCCGGTAGGGCTCCGAATTGGATTCGGCTTAACCGGATCCGATTCGGAGCCCTATTTCCCGACCGATTCGTACGCGCGTCCGGGCGAGCGAGTACGATGCGAATTCGTCGACCGACTCGTCCGGGCGTCCCGACCGCTCCGACCGACTCGTTCCCGGGTCGAACCGCACCGACCGACTCGCTCGGACTCGACTCGCACCGCGCAATGGAGACGTTCCCCGGCCAGGTAAGTACGATGCGCGCCGCGAGCAGTCCGACCGAGCCGCGCACTCTGGCTCCAAAGAGCAGTCGGAGACATACTTTGGGGGTCCGTGTCGGACCCCCCTGTATGCGTAGCCGCGCGAGTCGCACACAGGGGGGACCCATGGGTCCCCCCTACCTGTGCGTGTACGGCGCGAGTCGCTTTGACGCGTACCCGCTGTAGGGGGCGCCCTTGACCGCCTCGCACCCATTGAGTCAATGGGAGCCCGCGTACGCGTTGTACGACCGGCTCCCATTGACTTCAATGGGAGTCCGACCGACTCGAGTCCGATGGCATACGTGCGCATCGTACTCGTTCGGTCGGGCTGCCAGAGTCCGATTCGGTCGGAAATCTCTCCGAGTCCGGCTCTGTCGGTGAGATTTCCGGCCCGAATCGGAATCGGCCCCTATGTCTTAAAGTGCAACATCTGTCAGCAGATGAAGGGCTCCACCGTAGCACGCCCGGCGCAGACACCATTGCTGAAATCAGACAAACCTCTCGCATGTGTTTATTTGGACCACTGCGGACCCCTACAATCTGATGGGGCCAAGAAATATATCATGGTTGCAGTGGATTCCTGCTCTAGATTCCTATGGGTTTGGCCTCAGCGCTGTGCTGACGCTCAAACTGTTATAAGAGATTTGCGAGTCTTTATCGGCACATACGCAATTGGCACGTTACATTCTGACCGTGGCCCGGCGTTTAACTCTCGGGCTTACAAAGAGGCCATGGAAGGAATGGGCGTAGCATTGTGGTACTCCTCTCTGTACCATCCTGAGGGTAATTCTGTTGTGGAGAGGAAAAACCAGGACTTAAAGCAATGTTTAACAGCTAGGGTATTAGGCAAGGGCGGTAGATGGGTCGATCACTTATATGGGGTACAAAGAGCCCTAAACAATCAGCCAAGAAGCTCACTAGGGGGTGTCACTCCTTACGAGGTCCTATTTGGGACAAGAATGTGGGTACCTGATCTTGATTGTGAAGGCACAGTGGCGGATGAAAAACCATTTGATATCCAAGATCGTTTGGCTGTTTTACAGGATCTAAATGAATCCAGGACACAACAAAGCAACGTCCACTTAAAACAGACAGCCACTGAGGAAGTCTAGGCAGTAACGGCAAGACCTGTCTGGATCCCAAAAGTCGGGGATCTGGTCAGAGAAAAGATTGCAGACAAGAAAGAATTCGGACCATCCTACAGAACAGCTGCACCGGTCCTAGCAATCCACGGCACAAGAACTGTACTTCTGCCACCTCTTGCCGGGAAAAAGGAGAAAAGATTTGTCTCAATCGACTTAATCAAACCACACTATGTGGCCGATACTAAACAGTAGGCCTCGTGGACTCCACAGTAGCAGACACCCTCCTCTTGCTACAATCCAAGAAGTTCAAACAGAAAGACTCATCACTTTTGAAGAGCCATCTGTACGGAATGAAGGACTAGCCAACAATGCTATGGAACGCGTTCCACTTCAACAAGAAGAAAATCAACTTAACAACCAAGTTGCAATCAGACCGACTACAGACGTCTACGTCAACATGCCTCGTCAAGAGTAAAATCCAATTTCAACAAATCCCGATGCAATTCCAACAATTGATCGAACTGCTTCTGGCTATTTCATGAACTTTGATACGTTTTCACTGGATCCAAGCGAGCCAGAAACGACGCCAGCCAAAAAATCACACAAACAGAAAATCATTGACTTTTTGCACTTTTTTTGAAAGACTTACCTGGTGTCATCTTGGATAGAACTATGGTATATCGCTGGGATTTTTTTTTTTCTTTTCTGGCTAGGTTTAATTATAACTTTTAGTATGCTTATTATTGGACGATATCTCCAGCAGAGCTCTACAGCCCAAAGAGTCAATTTGATTTTAAAGCCACACCAGTCTTCACATCGTGAACCGAGAGACTTGTCTTCAGTGAACATCACAGCAGTTCCTATACCGGATGGTATAGTATGGGACAAGATTGATTTCGATATATTCGGTCCGACTGAACTTTTAAAGCTTAAACATGTATTTAAAATTTCTTTAAGTGATATCATTACCTCCAGTACATTTTCTGATGATTGGGACACTGAGAATATGAATAATATAATGTCTGATTTAGAAAAAACTGCAGCATTTCCGAACAATGAAATGGTAGAAGGTACTTCAGACTATGATACATTGTACTGTTACCAACATTATGGTCATCATTTCTTGCACAAATCTATAACACCTAGAAATGTATTTGAATACCACCAGTGGGAACACTGTCCAACACCTCCAAAAGGTAGTTCGCAAACTTTTGCACAGAAATTCACATACTTTTCAGGGTTTAATACAACTGACCCAAAGTCATTTTATTGCAAAGTGGCAAAAACATCAGCACAGAAAATTATGTTGACTAACACCAAACAGATTTACTCTGCTTCCTTTATGGCCCAGTTGTCTACACAGGGTTTCGACCTATGGAAGGACACTATAGATTTAAAATCGATCTAGGGTTCTAGGGACTGGGAGGTCCAGGGAACAGAAGCGCTTTTTAGAGCATGCCTCATTCCACAGCAGATGATATTTCTAAATGAAACTGTGCAACAGACATCCTGTCTTGGACTAGCCAAGAACAAGGAAATGAACACACCGGGGTTTCCAGCACCATCACAGATAGGTGGGGGGCAGAATTCAACTACACATGGGGTAAGATTAGATGACATTCTCCAGTACAACAGGTCAGATCCCAATTGGACAGAATGGCTGATTTGGCCCATTGACACAAACACATGTCAACAGAGAATCCTAGGTATAGCCGAGGGGTTTAGTATCAGTAGGCCAGATACACGGTATGTACAAAGACCACACCCAGGGGTAGTGACCTCCTACAGTGTTGGGAAGTTGTGCCTTGATTGGCTAGAAACCTCAACACTCACAGAAGTAAAATATCACTTGACCTTACTCACACCTGATGTAGACCTTAGGGATTTCTTGCTAGGCCCAAGGAAAACACGTCAGAAACATTTCATATATGCTGGCATCTATGCCTACTATAATGAAAACTGGAAAATATCCCAACAGGAGGCCGCAGAAAGAATACGGGAAATAGACCGTATTAACCTAGTGTTGTATTCCTCTTACGGTGTCCATAACGGGCTTTCCAGTATCATGTCCTTATATAGGCACAATTCGCCCTGCCCTTATATAGGCATAAATTCACAGGCCTTATTTAGGCATTAAACCATGCACTCCAAATACAGGCATGGTCTCCGACATCCGTCCACCCTAACGTCACAACGAGTACATGAAGAACAGACCCTTAGGCTGCGGGAGTTTCCCTAGTCCAGGACTATTGATTTCAAGGACTCATATATTATGCATGAACCGTTATTCCTTAGGGGTTCATTCATGACGTCTTTCGCTGTCCGACTCACGTCAATACTAACATTCCTAGGTACTCTCAGGTATAAATATACCTTCCCTAGCCCTTGTAAACTAGAGGAGACCTCGACTTCAGAGGAGCCCGTTTCCCGGCCTGACGCACTGAGAAGACGCTGTCATCCCTGCACGCAGAGAGTCCAGCTTCCAGTGATCTGACTTCCCTTGCGGGGTGTTGGAGTTCGAGTCTGGCACAGAGATTCCTACCTCTCTCATTCTTCAGGTATGGAGCTGATAAGAATCTAGAGGGACTCTTGGCATACTAGGCTTAACATACTCTTAGTATACCATAGTAAGGAATACTTCACCTACTTCATACCTCTCCCTACACCTAGGTTAGGTTAGGTACATTGGGGTAGAACTAGATTAGAAACGCATCGTATGAGTACTCGCATTTTTAGTCTGTGTTATTTATGTAACAGCATCTACACTAAAAGATAATGCTATCGCAGTATTATTTATTTCTACTGCTCACACTGTACATTATTTATCTCGCATACTGTCTTGTGATCGTAACAGCACATTTAACTTACACCAGAAACAAGACTGTTCAATAAATATTTTATTGAAAACGCCCGTCTATTTCTTTCTGTGTAACTTGTAGAAAACTAAGCATGCACGATTGAGCTGAGTGAAATAGTTATCTATTGTTTCCACGACTCTGGTACACGTTCTGATTCTAAAGGGAAACATAGTGGTCATGTTTTGCGGCTGCCAGAAACTACTCCCTTCTTGTTGTCAAGGAGTTTCTAGTGGCCTCTGAGCTAGCTGGCACAAGTAATTAAGTTTAATATACTTGATAGGGACATACTGACTTTAGTCCTATGTCAAACCTATAGGATATATTATTCCAATGCGCAGAGCCTATTTGGGAAATAGGAGCTACACTACATGGCGCCCAACTGTTTGGTAAGGCGGTAATTCAATGTTAGATACTGAGTAACTCAGCCGTGCTTTTTTCTCTCAGAGACCCCTACCCATATACTCCAAAAGACGTCTGGAGTGGGCAGGGTTCAGTATCCACCACGGCTACATATGGAAACACCCTATATATTAGCTGTTTGGTTTGCTCAACGTTGAAGGATACAGTGTTCCAAAATATTGTGCACCTTATCTTTGTTTCCTTGAAACTTGTTCTACATTTTTCAAACAACAAAATGCCTGACAACGACAATAACACTGGAAACAGTGGTGCTGCGGCTGATCCAGCCCAAGCAGCAGTTTTTAACTTTACAGGTTTAAATGAAACCGAGGAGGGTGTTATAGACATCCCTCAAAACTTAAGAAGAGCCATCACTTTAAAACTTATAAAACATGGCCTACCGCCAAGAGGAGGTAGAGCAGTTTTTGTGATAGAGGCACATGAATCCTTTCAGACAGAGGTATTCTATTCATGGGTAATACTTCCTGAATGCAATCCAGTATCACACACATTTCACTTCTACAAAGAAGATGATCCACCAGAGGAATACATTCCTTTCCAGGATATTGAAATTCCATTAACATACCAGGAGCATCAGCTCTGGTTTAAAGGCGCCCTAAAACATCACAAAAACATTACTAGGCTCGGTCCACTAGGTAGACCAGGAGCAACATGGCCGATTCTAGCCGGCTACACACCTCATCCTGAACTGGATATAATGTCAGATGAGGAACTACTTACTCAAATACAAGAGTTAATAAAAATTTACAGACAATTGGTCCAATATGTCATGCGGACTTTTACAGTCCAGCAACCATTAACACTTCCAAATCCAACTCCTCAACAGGGGAATACACTAAAAATTACACCACAGACTCTATACGCAGTCATGGGTAAAATGCCCACAAAACGTGAGCAAATTCCGTTCTGGATAGCTCAAAGAATTACTCAAATCGAAGCAGTATTTCCAAATACTAGCCCGTATGAGAAACACAGAATCCTAACAATCAGTTTACCAATGGGGATCACACCACAACTGGAAGACTGCACCACTTGGGGCTCAGTCTTTGCTGCCATCTATACTAAAACACATGGCATTCCGTCCATTGCGGTAATACCGGATGTCCTCAAACAAATTCAAAATGAATACGGGGCAGAGCCTGCTCTAAATTTAGGTATGAAATTACTGAAAAATTTCGACCAGGTCTCAACAATAATATTATCTAATATTAAAGGAGAGGCAGCAGCAGTTGCGATCCGCCAAAAATTAAGGGAATTTGATGTTACGGAACATCAAACTGAGCTACCCAGAATAATTGAACAATCTTATGCAGAATTAGGCAGAGATAGTTTGGGTGGAAGACCAGTGAAGCCGAAGCTATCTGAAAGTCCTGAGAAGGACTCTATTAAACAAACTCCTACATCTTCTAAAAAGAAGTGGGAAACTAATAAACAAATTTCAAACGAGAAACGTTCTCAATCCTGAGGTAGGTCTCCTCAAAAGGAGCCCTCTGCAAGGAGGTATAACCTCAGGAATAGGGATAATTTGAGAAATCCTGACAGGTATCAAGATACTGATACACGTTCCTCTCGTCCCTTTCAGATCTCATCACAGACTTCGGAAAGAAGAGGACGGACGGAACACAGAGAAGAACGCGTGAAATCGAAAGACGACAAACACGCTCCAAAAACTAAAGCAAAACCTCAATTCTCCAAAAAGAAAGTAGCAGGTCTAAAGATCAGACATGCCGAGAATACTGAGAACACAACTCAAGAACGGAGAATGGGCTCAGACCATGCTGGACAGTGCAGCAGAAGTCACAATAGTTCGCCAGAACCTGGGGGAACTTCTGGAGATAGTGGACTTGAATGAGTACATCACAGTAGAGACTGTAGGCACCAGGGTTAGTACTCCACAAAGGTTATATGAAATAACACTTCGGATGGAGGGAGACAAACCTAGACAGGTGAAAGCACTTTTTTGGGAAAGACTATCAAAGGGCTATGACATACTTCTAGCGGAAAAAGACTGGCCACCACAATTTGTCAGGGAGTGCCCACATGGCGAGGACATTATTATGCCTGCCTTCTCCAACCATATTCCAATTCACCTAAAATATACATATGCCAGGAAATGGGCAGTAGCCCAGGCCGCAGCATTATATAAAAATCATGTAGGATGGGATGAGGACTCACCTCACCATAAAATACATCTGAAACATGAACCAACTGCACAACGGCAGTACCCAATAAAGCAAGAAGCTAAAAAACAGGTCAGGGAGATCTTAGATCAACTTGAATATCAAGGGGTGATTGAAACATGCACCTCCTCAATGAACAATCCTTTGTTTCCTGTCTCCAAACCAGACAATACATATCGTCTAGTTTTGGACTACAGACACCTAAACACTTGTTCTAAAACTTTTGCAGTGCAAAATGCACATAGCACAGCATTAATGAATAACATTGTGCGTAAAAAATATAAAACAACATTAGACATCTCAAATGGTTTCTTTTGTCAAAACATTGCACCTGAGAGCAGGTACTTAACAGCATTGTCCATAATGGGGACCCAGCGTCACTTTTGTCGACTCCCACAAGGGTTCAAGAATAGCCCCGGTTTATTCTCAGTGAGGGTAATGGAGTTACTACAAATTTATGACAATGAGGCATTGTCCTATGTCGATGACATCTATCTGACAGACGATGACCTGGACAAACACTTGAACAGGGTGAGCACCATTATATTGGGTTTCACCTCTGAGGGCTACAAATTCAACTTTAAGAAGTCCAGAATTGCCCATCTCAATGTCCTATTTCTAGGATATGAGCTTTCAAGTGAAGGCAAGAGCTTGGCAGCTAACTTTTTAGAAAATAGTGCGCTGCTCCAACCTCCAAAAACGCTAAAAAACTTACAATCCATCCTGGGTTTCCTAAATTTTGGAAGAACATACATTCTAAATTACGCAGAAAGGGTTAAACCTCTCTACACATTAATCAAACCTGATTTTTTGATCAGAAATTGGACACAAGAACACACAGAAATCTTGCGTTCACTACAAGCTAACATGTTAGCAACAAATCACTTACAAACACGCGTAAGTCAACGCAATTTGGTGATCCGAATAATTTCGGGTCAATGCGGATTCACCTACTTAACTTTCAATGAGGGTGAGAAAATACCAATAGCGTACAAATCTCATTTGTACACACAAGCGGAAATGCGCTTCAGTTCAACTGAAAAAATTCTAACAGCAGTTCAAACCGCTGTAGCAAAAGAAAGAGCCTTAGCCCAAGTGAAACGCATTATTGTCGTCACCCCAGTACCAGCTTTAGAAGCGTTTACAAAAGCGAGCATTCCAAATGCTAAAGCATTACATCCAAGATGGATACAATGGGTTAATTCTCTTGCTGCAACAGATGTTGAATATGTTTTTGATCCAGATTTAAAAACACAAGCATTCCTGCAGTATGAACATGAATGTCCCCTGCCTACTGAAATTCTGCATCTCGATCAGTACGAATTCATAATTTACACTGACGGATCCGCACAACCCGCAATAGGGAGTAAGCAAGCTTACAGTGCAGCGTGTGCTATCGTTAAAGGTCGTATGCGAAATGGCATCTTCAGACCTATGGTCACAAAAACGCAGTCTCTAGGAGATTGTACAGCTCAGCGAGCTGAACTACAAGCATTCAAACTGGCACTTGAAAGTACAGATCGAGAATTCCCCACACTAATAGTGTGCGATTCCTTTTACTGTGTTCAGTCGTATAATGACTATATACAAAACTGGCTTGAAAATGGTTTCAAAGATGCGAAAGGTGGCACAATAAAGCACAAAATGCTTTGGGAACAAGTAGTTCAGTTGAAAAACGAACTACCAAAGGCTCACGTGATCCACACACTGAGTCATCAACGTGATGGCGTTCACGTTGCAGGGAATTCATTGGCTGATGAAGCCGCAAAGGGGGCTGTGCAGACGGCTTCCGTAGCTGCGATCACTCGTTCCAAAACAAAAATAGACGGTGAGATAATGTTGGCTGTCAATGCTTCAAGCAAAGGCAGCAGTGCAGCGTTACCAAAAAGTTTCCACTCAAGTACTCTTATGTAATTGATGCGAACAACGTTCCTTTTGCTCGAATCCCTGGAGTGGGGGATAGGGTAATTCCAAACATGGAACGTAGAGCAGCCTTGATTTATGAAACACATTTGGGGGAAGGTCTGTCACATCAAGGGATCTCTAAAACAATTTTGACGTTAAAAGAGATGTACTGGTGGCCTGGAATGAACACAGAAATTCATATATTCATCAACAACTGCTTAGACTGTAAATTACAGTGAGAAAGCCACCAGACACCATGCTGCGAATGCGGCAACCCAGCACAGACACCATTGGTTAGACGGCATTAGACTATCTACGCACCTGCGTCCTACTGGACAAAGGCATTCCCACAAATACTGAATCTAGGTTCCTATGGTTATGGCCTCAGCGCTCAGCTGACGCTCGAACTGTTATAAAAGATTTGCGAGTCTTTATCGGCATATACGCAATAGGCACGCTACATTCTGACCAGGGTCCTGCGTTTAGCTCTCGGGCTTACAAAGAAGCCATGGCCAGTCTGGGCGTTGCATTGCGGTACTCCTCTCCATTCCATCCTGAGGGAAATTCGGTTGTGGAAAGGAAAAACCGAGACATAAAGCAGTCTATAACAGCTAGAGTATTAGGTTCGGGTGATGGGTGGGTCAAACACCTTAGTGGGGTCCAACGCTCTTTGAATAATCTGCCAAGAAGTTCTCTAGGGGGGGTCACTCCATATGAGGTCCTATTTGGGACAAGAATGTGGGTACCGGACCTTGAACACGTAGGCACAGTGGTGGAAAATAAACCTTTTGATATCAAAGATCCTTTGGCTGTTTTACAGGACTTAAACAAATTAAGAACGAAACAAAGCAACGTATTCCTACAGCCAACCACCACTGGGGAAAAATCGGCGGTCCCAGCAAGGCCTGTCTGGATTCCAAAAGTTGGGGATCTAGTCAGAGAAAAAATTGCGGACAAGAAGGAATTTGGACCTTCTTACAGACAACCAGTACCTGTCCTAGCAGTTCAAGGAACAAGAACAGTACTTCTGCCGCCCCTTGCTGGAAGAAAGGAGAAAAGATTTGTGTCCATCGACCTCATCAAACCACAGTATGTGGCCAATACTAAATAGTAGGCCTCGTGGACTCCGACCTAGTAGCAGACGCACTCCTCTCGATACTATCCAAGAGGTTCAGACTGAAAGACTGATAACCATCGAGAATTCAGCAGTAACAGATGGAGGACTAAGCAACAACGCTATGGAACTCATCCCTCTTGAACACCAAGTAACAGTTCGTCCAAATACACCTGTCTACACCAACGTAGCAAGTGATCGACTGGTTCCAGTGATTTCTACAAATCCTGATGCAATTCCAACAATTGATAGAACTGCTTCTGGCTATTTCATTAACTTTGATACGTTCTCAGAAGATCCGAGTGAACCTGAAACGACGCCAGCATCATTCAAATTCAAGCAGCAAGTACAAGACTTTCTTCACTTTCTGAAAAAGACTTATTTGGTTTCTCCATGGATTGAACTCTGGATTATATCTGGACTTTTTGTTTTCCTGCTCTGGCTAGCTTTGGTTACAACTGTGAGCGTGCTTCTAAGTGGCAGATACATCCATGTGAACACTGAAGGAAAAGGCGTGAACGTACTTTTGAAACCTCATAAATCTTCCCATCGTGAAGCAAGAGACTTGTCATCAGTGAACATCACAGCTGTTCCTATACACGATGGTATAGTGTGGGACAAAACAGATTTTGATATATTCGGTCCGACGGAACAATTGAACATTCCACATTTGTTTAAAATTTCACTAAGTGATCTAATCTCGTCCAGTACCTATTCTGATGATTGGGACTTTGAGACTGTTAATGACATTATGTTTGACCTACAAAAATCTGCTGCATTTTCTAAAAATGAATATTTAGAGGGTTCATCAGACTATTAACAACTGTATTGTTATAACCACTATGGTCATCATTATTTGCATAAAACTGCATATCCAAGAAATGTGTTTATGTTTAACCAATGGGAAAATTGTCCTACACCACCTAAAGGTAGTTCAAAAACATTTGCTAGTAAATTTCCATATTTTTCAGGTTATAATACATCTGATCCAGAAATGTTTTACTATAAAAATGTAAACAAGACAGGACTGAAAATTATGTTAACAAATACAAAGCAGATTTATTCTGCATTATTTAATACCCAACTGTCTAGACAGGGTTTCGACTTTTGGAAAGACACAATAGACACAAAAACTGTGTGGGGTACTAAAGAATGGCAAGTGCAGGGGATAGAAGCTTTATTTAGAGCCTGTATCATCCCTGAACAAATAATGTTTTTGAATGAAACAATCCAACAAACATCTTGTCTTGGATTAGCCAAGATCAAAGAGATGAACACACTTTCTGTACCAGCACCTGCAAGAAATAACGAAACACAGGCAGTGGTGACAGTTGACAATATACTACAACTCAACAGATCTAATCCTGATTGGAAAAAATGGTTGATCTGGCCCACAGACACGAATAACTGTCAGGAAAGATTCCTGAATAAAACTCAGGGCTTTACTATTAATAGGCCAGACCCAAGTTACGTCCAAAGACAACATCCGGGGGTAGTAACAACATACAGTGTAGGAAAATTGTGCCTCGATTGGCTGCATAAGTCTACACTACAGGATGTGAAACAACACTTAACCTTACTTGCAAAGGACGCAGACCTTAGGGAATTCTTGCTTGGACTAAGAAAACCGCGTCAAAAACGTTTCATATATGCCGGCATTTATGCTGCCTATAATGAAGCATGGAAAGTATCACAGATGAAAGCTGCAGAACGAATACGTGAACTTGATCGTATTAATTTAGAGAAAACACTCTCTGTGGTCGACAATGCGTTAACAACTTTGTCCTCCAGAATATATTCACTGGACGGCATTGTATCCTCTGCTATCGACATACTAGAACAAGATTTGGCGATGTTACAACAAGGCCAATCTCAATTACGTTCTATTGTGTTATTAAGCTGGACGCTGCAATCTTTGCGAGCGGGCTATGTGCCTTGGAGTTTTATCAACACAACGGCTCTGTTTGCAGAATACAATCTCACTGATAAACAGATCGAATTGGCACAAAGAGGAGCAAGGTATTCAGTGCTGAGCATTGAAAAACTGGAAAAGTTACCATTCACAGTGGCAGAAAAACCAGCTACAGAATGGCTTATTCATGGCAAAATCACACTACCTGTGACTACTTTTCAGTTTCAGTATTGCCTCAGACAAATGCAAGCAGGCAAATATGAAAGGTTGGGTAAGGAATACATTAAGACATCTTGGGATTTACCGTATACATATAGATGTTGGAGTGGGGATCGTGAAGTGTTTTTGAGCGGTACAAACTGTAAACGTGCACTAAGCGGTTCGCTTATATGTCAGGACATTTCCTTACACGGGGCTTGTAATGGTTCTGTGGCAAACTTGTCTTGCCATCAGCAGGGTACACCAGCTGCTGTGATTAATCCAACGTTTGGACAACTTTCTAATGGGAGTTACCTCATGTTGAATGATCAGAGTTGCTGTGGCATGCTGCCAGGCATCCCATATCTAGTAACGGTCAACTCCAGGGTCACTTGCTGTATGCAAGTATTGTTTGCCCCAATAGACACAGTCAGGGTGTCGCCTCTATGGCCTTCGCTGAACGTCTCTTTTATAAGATTTGATACTTTGAGCAGAATGAAAGCCATGCTTTTACAGCAAACAGTGCCTTTGACCTCGGCCAAAGAAACCTATGATCTACAAGTAGCAAGGACTTCGGCTGAGATACAGACTTTAATACGTACAAACTGCCCTATACATTTCGTAGAAATGATAGGACGAATCTTCAATATGTCTGATACAACCGGACTTGTACATGTATTTAAGAGCATCTGCTCCGGTCTGTTAGCACCTTTCCAGGCAATACTCAGAATCATCCCGAACTTTGCACATTCGGTGTTTGGTGGCATACCATTAATTCTAGCACTTGTTGCCGGAATTCTATTTCTCTTCCTGCTATTGCGCTATGGCCAGCCTATTCGCCGACATCACTCCGAGCGAAATGGAGAAAGCTCTCCTTGAACGAAAGTGCTGTGAGCAAATAGTACAGCTTTTGGGCATAAATCGTCTACGGGACCTTAATACCACGTGGTTCCTGTCATTCAGACCAATCTGGCAAGATTGCATCTTACCTGTTCTACGATGCCTGCTATGCGGTGTAGAATGCGTGTTGGACACCTGTCTAACATATCCATCGGATACGCCAACGGATGTCGATACTCTGCTGGACCAGATAACGGCCCATGCTCTGTGTTGTCCCCAGAGGCTACCAATCCTGATGTCAGCATTCATTGAGATCTCACAGACGCTTCCGGCTGCTGCTGAGGTACGAGAAAGATCTACAGGCACACAGGTAACAACGGACGCGAACATTGCTGCGGCGACCAATGCTGAAAGCGATGCTTCACATCTCTGTGCGATTAACTTGCTTCACGAGGTGTTCCAACTCACACCAACTACAGTGGATGATGTTTTGTCTATAGAAATAGATGATCTCATGTTTACACCAGACCCGTAAACTGTCTCTGATTCAGCATACAGTGTTCCAGAGATGCAGTAACAATTTGGCCTTCATTCTACAAAAACTTGGAACTCTACCAAAATTGAACTTTTTCCCATTTTTTCGAACGAAAATGGCACTTCAATCTGCTTAAAGTAGAACTAGCCTTATAGTACAGACTTGGCGGTCCTTCCACAGACATTTAGTCATCTTATGTGTCTAAAAACAGTTCATTGATTTTCATGACATGAAATGACTTTGATTTTTGAACAACTTATCGATCATTTTTTTGTCACATGTAAATATTACTGCTTATTTCATTCCAATTGCATTTATTTTCAAAACTATATGCCTGAAATGAAAAGCTGTTGCTTCAAATGTACAGTACCTTTTGCATTTTTATTATGTTTTTTAATATTTTTAAGAAATATTTTTTAAATATGCGGTGCTCCATTTTATGTTTAGCATTTTAAATGTTTAGCATTTTAGTATTATCGTATACACGAAAGTGGAGTGGGTGTTGTATTCCTCTTAGGGTGTCCATAACGGGCTTTCCAGTATCATGTCCTTATATAGGCACAATTCGCCCTGCCCTTATATAGGCATAAATTCCCAGGCCTTATTTAGGCATTAAACCATGCACTCCAAATACAGGCATGGTCTCCGACATCCGTCCACCCTAACGTCACAACGAGTACATGAAGAACAGACCCTTAGGCTGCGGGAGTTTCCCTAGTCCAGGACTATTGATTTCTTCAAGGACTCATATATTATGCATGAACCGTTATTCCTTAGGGGTTCATTCATGACGTCTTTCGCTGTCCGACTCACGTCAATGCTAACATTCCTAGGTACTCTCAGGTATAAATATACCTTCCCTAGCCCTTGTAAACTAGAGGAGACCTCGACTTCAGAGGAGCCTGTTTCCCGGCCTGACGCACTGAGAAGACGCTGTCATCCCTGCACGCAGAGAGTCCAGCTTCCAGTGATCTGACTTCCCTTGCGGGGTGTTGGAGTTCGAGTCTGGCAAAGAGATTCCTACCTCTCTCATTCTTCAGGTATGGAGCTGATAAGAACCTAGAGGGACTCTTGGCATACTAGGCACACTAGGCTTAACCTATTCTTAGTATACCATAGTAAGGAATACTTCACCTACTTCATACCTCTCCCTACACCTAGGTTAGGTTAGGTACATTGGGGTAGAACTAGATTAGAAACGCATCGTATGAGTACTCGCATTTTTAGTCTGTGTTATTTATGTAACAGCATCTATACTAAAAGATAATGCTATCGCAGTATTATTTATTTCTACTGCTCACACTGTACATTATTTATCTCGCATACTGTCTTGTGATCGTAACAGCACATTTAACTTACACCAGAAACAAGACTGTTCAATAAATCTTTTATTGAAAATGCCCGTCTATTTCTTTCTGTGTAACTTGGAGAAAACTAAGCATGCACGATTGAGCTGAGTGAAATAGTTATCTGTTGTTTCCACGACTCTGGGACACGTTCTGATTCTAAAGGGAAACATAGTGGTCATGTTTTGCGGCTGCCAGAAACTACTCCCTTCTTGTTGTCAAGGAGTTTCTAGTGGCCTCTGAGCTAGCTGGCGCAAGTAATTAAGTTTAATATACTCGATAGGGACATACTGACTTTAGTCCTATGTCAAACCTATAGGATATATTATTCCAATGCGCAGAGCCTATTAGGGAAATAGGAGCTACACTACACTAGAGAAGGCATTAGCTGTAGTGGATAATGGGTTAACAACTTTGACCTCCAGGATTTACTCCTTAGGCAACATTGTATCTTCGGCAATCGACATATTAGAACAGGATCTGGCCTTGTTACAACACGGGCAATCTCAGTTACGTTCTATTGTGATGTTAAGCTGGACGCTGCAATCTTTGCGTGCAGGCCTTGTGTCCTGGCGTTTTATAAACACCACGTCTCTGTTTTCAGAATACAATCTAACTGATAAACAGAAAGAAATGGCACAAAGGGGAGCCAAATATACAATGCTGCGTATTGAGAAACTGGAAAGGTTACCATTCACTGTAGCCGAATCACCATCAACTGAATGGCTAATTCATGGCCAAATCACTCTGCCGGTTACTACTTTTCAGTTTCAATATTGCCTTCAGCAAATGCAGGCTGGCAAATATGAAAAAATGGGTAAGGGTTACATTAAGGAAACTTGGGAGTTACCATATAGATATCGATGCCGGAATGGGGATCGAGAAGTGTATCTGAGTGGTACAAACTGCAAGAACGCTTTAAGCGGTTCTCTCATGTGTCAGGATATTTCTCTGCACGGAGCATGTAGTGGTTCGGTAGCGAATCTATCTTGCCACATGTCAGGGACCCCAGCGGCCATGATCACGCCGGTTTTCCAGCTGCTCTCGAATGGGAGTTACTTGATGCTAAACGATCAAGGTTGCTGTGGGATGCTTCCGGGCGTCGCCTATCTGGTCACTGTTAACTCCAGGGTTACTTGCTGTATGCAAGTATTGTTTCCGCCACTGAATACAGTCAGGGAGGCGCCGTTATGGCCTTCGTTGAATGTTTCCTTCATACAATTTGATACTTTGAGCAGACTGAAAGCCGTGCTTTTACAGCAAACCGTGCCCTTATCCTCCGCTCGAGAAACCTTTGAACTTCAAGTTGCAAGGACCTCGACTGAGATACAGGCGCTTATATGTACGAACTGCCCCTTTCATTTCGTAGGTATCTTTAACATGTCTGATATGAGCGGTATTGTACACCTATTTAAGACCATAGGGTCAGGACTATTAAGCACCTTTCAGACAGTCCTCGGAGTAATCCCAAATTTTATACACTCTGTATTGGGAAGCGTGTTTGGAGGTCTCCCGCTTATCCTGTTCCTAATTGCAGGAGTCCTGATTGTAATCTTACTGCTACGCAATGGACGGCCCAATTCCTGAAGAAATGGCGAACATCCTCATGGAGCGGAAGTACCGTGAACGCATGGTACAGCTTCTGGGAATACCTTGCCTAAGAGAACTGAACGCCTCTTGGTTTCTATCATTTAGATCAGTCTGGGTGGACTGCATCTTACCTGTTCTTCGATGCCTGTTCTGCGGAGAAGAATGCACATTGGATCTCTGTCTAATGTTTGCATCAGATACGCCTCCGGACATGGATGCTATGCTGTACCCCCTAAAGGCCCATGCTCTGCGTTGTCCCCAGCATCTTCCAAATCTGATGAACGCATTCCTTGAGAATCCACAGGTGCCGTTTGCTCCTGCTGGGTTAGGTGGCTCCTCCACAGGCACTCAGGTAACAACTGCCGCACAAGCTGCTGCAGCACCGACTGTTGGCAGTGCTGAATTCCATCTATGTGCGATTGACGTTCTCTGTGAGGCGTTGGATTTGTCATCTGCAGTAGCTAACACCAATAATGCTGTATCTCCCAGCCAGGACACTTAATCTGGAATTGGCTCATCGCGTCCTGAGAAAGAATTCGGCTTCTCCACTTCGTTTCATAAATAAATAAACTAAATTTGGAACATTTCCTAAATTGACACTTTCACTTGAGAAAGAATGGCCTTCTTCTGCTTACGGTAATGCAACTTTTATGAGTGGGACAGAATTGACTTTTTCAGGTGGCAACTAAAGAATAGCTGATTTGTAACATTTTTAATCATTTTTTAACGGTCTTTTTAAAGCCATGTTTTTAGCTGTTTTTAAGAAAAAATTTAAATTGTCCAGATTTTAAGTATGGTCATTGTCATCCAATTGGGAAGTGGAGTGGGTGTTATGTTTCATATAGAGGCCCTAATATAGACGCGTTCATATATGCCGAATATGGTCATATTCGCATTTGCCCTATTATGGTCATGATCGTATATGCCCTATTTTGGTCATAATCGTCTATGCCCAATTATAGTCATGATTTTCTATGCCCTAATATAGGCATGATTTTTCACCTACATTAGTTCCCTACAGTACACAACAAGCTCTGAGGGTTGAACGTTATCTAGTCTGTGGTTAGAACACTGCAGGGTTTTTCCCAAACACAGGCCTACAATGTACTCATAAATTATGCATGAGCATTCACCAGCTACATCTCCAGCATAATATGTATGTACAAAGTTCACCCCTGACGTCTTCCTCATGTCTAACAAAGACCAATACAAACCATACTGAGGGACAAGATACTTTAGGGTATAAATACACCACATCTTGCCACGGTAAGATAAAGGGAACCGAGACTTCCATGCTGACACACTGACCAGAGACGCTGAGGCTCCTGCATGCAGTCGCTCCAGCTGACAGCGGTCTAACACAGCCCTTGTGGGGTGTCCAACTCGAGACCAGGACGGGGTCCCACACTCTCTCTATTCAGGTAATGGGGTTTGACTAAATCCTAGAAGGATTCTTGGCTCTTAGGCTTTTAGACCTACACACATGCTAGGTACACTTAGGTACATCTAGTTAGGCATCGTAGGAGTACGTGCACTTTTATAATGCATTTTATATATTCATGTATGTAACCATGATTATTGCAATATGGTAGAACTGTACTATCCCTTCACTTTGATCGTACTGCTGATAATATATCTCTGCTATTGTCTACTGGTTGCTGCAGCACATATATTCTACACCAGAATAACAACTGTTCAATAAATACTTATTGAAACGCCCAGACTGTTTATTCTGTGTAACTCTCTGAGACAAACCGAACAAGTAAGCACGAGTGACTGAGCGAAAAGTAGTACATTGTTTCCACGATTCTGAGGGATCAGGGTTGTCATGATCTAAGGTTGCCAGAAACTAATCTCTCCCCGATAAGAGGAGATTCTAGTGGCACTGTGAGCTAGCTAATGCAAATCAGGCTAACATAGGCGGTGGGGGTGCACAGAATCAGTCTAACACCAAGCCCACAGTTTATGTTATCCAAACGCGCAGGTCCTGCAGGGGTACTATAGGAACTACACGACACCCCCTTCAACCAGTAACCCAGTTTCTCACAGTGGCACAACGGTTTCCAAGGAAAACTTGAAAGAAGCCACATTATACTCTACTAGTTCCTAGAGATACTTAAAAAAGAACAAAGCTACCAGAGCTAAGAATGGAACAATTCCTAACCAAACTGAAACCAATAATCTCCAACTTACCTAAACAAATGTATGAACCCCTAGCATTCAAAGTAGGAATATTTATTACCAACACAGACCTACCATATCTAGACTCAGGGCCTAATTACAAGTACGGTGGTCCTCAGGACCACCCTACTTGGTGGCGGTCTGTCCACAGCATATCGAGTGTAGCAGACGGACTGCCTCAGGACCACTGCCTTTGCAGGGATCCAGGATCCCGCAGCGGTGGCGTGGTGGAAAGGGGCAGGAATATGATGGTGGTGCAGCTGCAGCACCGCCGAGCATATTCCGAGGTGCCTTTCAATCGCTCATTTCATGGCGGTGAGCCTGCCATGAAAAGGGTAGTGGAGATACAACTAAGGGGCCCCTAACAGGCCCCCTGACGCATCGGGCCTTCGGGTGCATGCGGGTGGGCACATTTTGTGCCCCCCTGGAATTGCATCCCCATTCCTGCACGGTGTGGCATGCACAACATGGTGCATGCCAGACATTGCTGGAAGGCGTTGCAGGTGTTGTCACAGCGGCGGTCTCCTGTTAAGGCTCTCCTATGAGCCTAACACAGTTGCTGCCATGAGAGTGCCGCTGCACCACCTGCCCATCCTGGATTCAACTCAGAATCTGGCAGGCAGCCGCATCGGGGCTTGGCTGTCGTCCTGCCAGCGCAGCAGTGGTGGTGCTGCAGCAGGACCGCCAAACTCGTAATAAGGCCCTTAGTAGCAAGAACCTTACTTGAGAAATTAAACTAAAACACCATTTAACCTGCCTAAAAATCAAGCCACATACTTAAAGAATATTTATTTCTAAATATTATTACACCAAATTTAAAACACCAACCTGAATAAAAAAAAATCAAAAGACAGAAATTCAGATTGATGCTAATATTTACTATAATGCATATTAAAGGATAAATAAATAAGCAATGCAAAATAACCAACATTATTTGAAATGCATACTTTTCTACCACCTATAAAATATGCTAACACCATAGAAAATTGTATATGTAGACAATAAATAGAAAATACACATAGGATCAATAAAATTAACATTACCCACCTAATAATATCATAAATAAAAAAAAAGATAACACAATTTCATAGCTGAAGTCCTGGTTATTAAAATCACAATTCAAAAATTAAAATCCTGAACTAAAGCAATATAAAATGAGCCAAAAAATGCAAAACGAAACCTGAGAAAAATAGAACATCTAATATGAATCCAATAATCCAAGAAATCCATTCAAAACCTGAAAAAGAAAAGAAAAAAAAGTTTGTTAAAAAATACTCAATTGTTTTTTTTTAAACAAAGTAAAATGCATACTGGTTAACATCGAAAAATCCTGTGAAGGAAGAAACATATAAACCTACCCAAAAACCCTTACAACCCTAATAGAAAGCAAAGCATATTACAAAAGTATTAACCACAAAGAACACACATATAAAATAGGAAAAAAAAATACATTTGACAATAAGATCTACCACAATATTGTAAACTAACACATACTGCACAAATGAAAATACTCTGCAGTAATATTGAACTACAACGACTCCCTAACTATGTTAAACTCCTCTCCACCACTAAACCCTTAGAAAATATATGTAAAATACCCTTAGAAAATATATGTAAAATAGTTTTACATTAACTGGACACCAGTAACAGGAAAACACAACCGCAAGGTCTAAAACAGCCCAAATGAGAAAGAAAGGCTACAAAATCAAAGAAACCAGGAAAATCATAAATAACATATTCAAATTGTTTACAAAAATGTTCAAAAATGCTTTACGTATAAATATGTATTAAAAAAAACTATATGTAGTGAATTTTAATATATTATAATGTTTAAAATTGTAAGTAAATGAAACAAATATGTTTTCTAAAAGTTATTGTACAACATGTTTAAAAAAATATGTACCTACAAGTAAACATGTATGTACCATACAACTATACAGTTATTATCTAAAATAATGCATGGTAAAAATGGTATAAATAAAAAAATATAAAATACAAACAATATGCTAAGAATTTAAGGATATCACCTTTACTATTCCTAATAAAAACTGTTTTGGACCCTGGGGGCGGCGGGGGGGGGCTGAGTGTCAGAAGGGCGGCGGTAAAGATTTACTTTTCCAACTTTTCTAACTCCAAGCACTGGGGAAAGTGTAGGACTTTGGGGCAGGGGGCAGAGGGGTCAAATTTACAATTTCCAGTCCAATTCCAATGACATTTTGGAAAGTATTGGACTTAGGGAGGTTCATATTTACTATTTCAATCCCAACTTAACCACCTTGAGCAAAGTGTTGGACTTTGTATTAAATTTACTACTCCCACTTCAAATGTTACTACATTGGGGAAACTGTTGGACTTTGTAGGGGTCAAATTTACTATTACCACTCCAGTCTCAACAACTTTGGGAAAGTGTTAGACTTTTGAGGGTGTCAGAGTTACTATTAAAACTCCAAATGTAACCAAATTAGGGAAAGTGTTGGACTTTGGGGGATTAAGATTTACTTTTCCATTTCCAAACGTAATCATGTTGGGGGAAGTGTTAGACTTTCCGAGGGGGGAGGGCAAGATTCACTATTCCAACTCCAAACTTAACCACATTACAAAAAGTGTTGGGCTTTGGGAGGTGGCAAATTTGCTATTCCCACTCCAAATGTAATCACATTAGGGAAAGTGTTGGACTTTGAAGGGTTCAGATTTACTATTCCAACTCCAAACACAACCACATTGGGGAACGTTTTGGACTTTGGGGGGGAGCAAATGTATTATTCCCACTCCAAACTTAATGACAAGAGGGAAAGCGCTAGACTTTTAGAAGTTATAATTAACTACTTCCAAAAAACAATATTAGAGACTACACTAAAATGCTACATTACAGAAAACCCTTTTATCTATCCAGAAATAGCAAACACAAAACATAAACATTTAAATTGAAAGTACAACCAAAATATTTTTAAATGCTATAAATCTCAAATTAATAACCAAACAAATTAATAAAATAAATGTTAATTTTTTTTAATTATAATCTTAAATTACATACATTTAGAATATCCATATTAAAAAATATATAAATTATGCTAATTAATTAGAACCAATAAATATATCAAAATGTAATAATTCCAATTATTTTAATTAATAACTTTTAAGGAAATGTCATTTTAATTATCAAGTGTTAGACCTGGCACCATTGGCGTGGGTCTCCACTGCATTTTTTGCCTTTGCCTCCTGTGTTTTTGCTGTGTGTTGGACTCCGTTTTGCTGGTCTAGATGCTTTGGGCACTTTGCCACTGCTGTTCAGTGCCCAAAGTGCAAGTGCTCCCTTTGAAAATTGTTGTTATGGATTGGTGTTTCCATGATTGGCTGATTTGATTTACTAGTCAGTCCCTAGTACAGTGCACTGTGTGTGCCCAGGGCCTGTAAATCAAATGCTGCTAGTGGGCTGCAGCACTGATTGTGCCACCCACATAAGCAGCCTGTAAATGTAACTCAGGCCTGCCATTGCAGAGCCTGTGTGAGGTCTGGTACTGCCATGTCGAACTGGCAAGGGCACCCACTTGCCAGGCCCTACCCTTCCCTTTTCTTACATGTTAGTCACCCCTAAGGTAGGCCCAAGGTACCCCTGTGGGCAGGGTGCAGTGTATGTGAGAGGTAGGACATGCCCTGGTGTGTCTGGCATGTCCTGATAGTGAAATACTGCCAATTTCGTTTTTCACTATTGCAAGGCTACCTGTTCCCATAGGATAGAATGGGGAGTTTGCTTATAACATCTTATAAACATAACTACCCCTGGGAACAAGGTAGGAAAATAAAGTTTAGTATGCCTGAACTCAGAATGTTTAAATGCATCTTTTAGTGAGGGTGATTTTTACATTCTGTGTTTGAAAATACCACTTTTAGAAAGTAGGTATTTTCTTGCTTAGCCATCCAGTGTGCCTCTGCTAGGTTTGTGTATTGCATGTCTGGCTTTGGATGACAGGGGCTGGGGAGGAGCAGTGGCTCAAGAGAGCCTGATGAGTCAGCGTTGGGCTGAATAGACCTGGGCTGCATTTAAAGTAAGGGGAGGAGAATTCCTTTCACCTGAATGGGCCTGGTCTGCCTTCCACAATGCCGTCTCCACCTCCTGCCAGGAAGCTGCACCAGAGAGGACAGAACAGGTTTTGACTGGGCACAGGGCTTCTCTGCCACCAGAGAACAAAGGATTTTGTAGTATAAATATGGGGTGCCCAGACCCCAGAACTTTTGATCACTTCTTGGAATCAAGAGGAACCTTTGCCAAGGAGAAGAGCCGGAGAAGCTGAGGAGGAATACTGCCCCTGTGCTGTTTGCTGTCTGGGGTTGGGCTGCAGTGGCTACTTGCTGCTAAGGAAAGGAGAAAAGGAGTTTGCTGTGTCCCCTGCTTGAGGAAGATCTCCAAGGGCTTGAAACAGAGCTGGCCTCCTATTCTGAAGTCTCAGGGACACAAAGACTTCACCACCAGCTCCCCTGAACTTCCTTGCTGGGTGTTCTGACCTGCAAAGAAGTGCCGGCTTTTGTTTTGGACCTCTAGAGACTGTTTTCCGCTGGGAGCTGGAAAATCAACGCAACACCGAGAAGCATGACGCATCCGTACCTGTTTCCGATGTATCGCTGAAGAAACCGGCGCAGTGCCTGCCGCGGCTCAAGAAATTGCTGCACACCACATCGAGTGTATCGATCTCCGAAGTCTGAGATCACCGCGCCGATTTCGATGCAAGGCCTGCTGTGCAGCTGCAAGAATCCACGCATCGTTCCGGATTGTCGCATCGCGGTGCCAAGTCTGTCGCATCGTTGGGGGACGCAGTAAGAAACCGACGCATCACCTACTCTCCGGTAAGGAACCGATGTATCACCTTCCTTGCGCCGCGGTAAGGAACCGATGCATCGCCTCCCCAGGAGCAAGGAACCGGCGCATCACCTTCCCTGAGTGTAAGGAACCGATGCATCACCTTCCCTGCTGCCATTTTTGTTTGTGTGCACGACACATCCAAGGTACTTTGTGTGAAAAGTGTCACATCTGCAATTTGCTTTGAACTGAACTATTTCTACCATCTGAAAGTCATATTTTTATTACTGTATTGTGGATTTGTGTCGTTTGGTCTTGTTTTGGTTTAGATAAAGAATACTTATTTTTCTAACCTGGTGTGGTGTCCATTTGTAGTGTTTTCACTGTATTACTGTATGTGTTCACAAATGCTTTACACACTGCCTCTGAGATAAGCCTGTCTGCTTGTGCCAAGCTACCAAGGGGGTGAGCAGGGGTTATTTTAGAAGTGTATCCCCCTTACCCTGACTAGGAAGAAGGGTCCCTACTTGGACAAAGGTACCTACCTCTGCCAACTAGAGACCCCCATTTCTAACATCAAGGAACAAAACACTTTTCATATAATTATATGTAAAAAATATATAAGAAATGTAAAAATATAACATTATTAAAATACATTTCTAAAAAGTTAGAAACATTACATATAAAATTTGGATTTTGCATAATTATAATATAAAACATTAACAAAAATACAATATATCATTTCAAAAACAAATTGTACAAAGATTTTAAGATTAACATAAACAATTAATACAGCAACAATTATAAACATAACACATTTAAAAAAAATACATTTTAAAATAAGCCCCACCGTAGGCCCCTTAAAACTCAACAACTTGATCCCAAAATTAATATACAAAAATACATTTAAAAAAAGAAATAAAATATATTAAAACACAAAAATTGAGAAAGTACACTTATAAATGATATAAATTACAAAGATAAAACACATACCAATAATTTTAACAATCATAAAAAACATTTTTTTTAAAACATAATCTTACCTCTGATATGCTGATCCACAATATTTCTGACATCATGGCATGTAAGACATATTTTTGGGCTGGAACAGCTTTGTGAATATATAAAAGGAAGAAAGCTTTTATTCACTCCCAATTTGGATTCATTAAAGTTTTAATTTTCAAGTGAGCCATGGTCAGTACACAGTAAAAACTGCCACTGGATTTTTGGCTTTCGAACAAACCATGAACACTACACATGCAATACTAGTTTTGTGGATAAGACTTCTGTACAAACAGTTATATATGAAAACCACTTGCACCTTAATGAAAGGTTTCTTTGGAAAATCTTTGAGCGGCATGCACAAATAATCACTTGGTGAATTATGCATTGTGTCTATTTTCAGCATTTTCTAGTATTTTGGGGTCTCCTATTGGTTTCACACCTGTTTCACCACACATTGAAAGTACGTTTAACTTCAGGGTATGAAATACAAATGGTGTATTGCTCCTTGCTAGGGCATGTGCACACAGATCCTTCCTCTCACTTTGCATTGTAAGAGGAAGGAGCTGTGTGTCTGCAGCCCAGTAAGGACTCAGACTCTGTTTGGATTGTTCTTAGCTGTGGGTCTGTGTCCCAACAAGCAGTCAGATTATGTTGAGATTTTTCCTATGGTAAAAAAAATCTAAAGAGTGTCCTGCTCTTGCTGGGGTATAGACATTTGTATCTGTGCTTGAGAATGGAGCTAGATGCTTAGTGGATTTTTTCTGAGGCTAAGAAAAATTCCCCACAGTGTCTGGATCCTTTCTTCATGGATTGAGCTGGTGGCTATGACTATGGAGGAACCGGGGGCACTAATAACTGCACGTAGCCTCTTCTGTACCCCAACCACAAGCTCGATCCTTAGAGCGATCTGAGAGAGGCTAGGGATCTTCCCCTAGATCTAACAGATGTGTCTGTGACATCACTCATTATGTCACACACTTATTGATGAGGCCGCTCAGAAGTGAGCACAGGGCTGTTTCTTTCAGGAGGTTTCCAGTTCCCAGTAGGGAATGAGCACTAGCAAACTCCTTTTCTGCACCCCCAACCCCAGGAGACGTTTGTCCTCCATCAGGATGACTAGTTTTTTCAGAAGAGCAGCACTGTGATGGCTAAGGTGCCCCTTTGGCTATTGTCGTATATATACATCATAAGTATATTCTAGAGATACCTTTTCATTACATATATTTATAAACATAGGGCAGCCAAAGGGTTAAAAAGGATAAATACAGCACATGATAATCTTAAACCTAGACAGGATGCATGTAAAAAAGTGTTTCAAAACCCAGTGTAGGAAAACGGAGCTTGATCTCATTAGGTACCTACTGAAGTAAAAGTCAAACAGTAGTAGTGTTCTAATAATAAAGAGAATGGCCTACCCAAGAATGTATGATCATTTGCCTAACATTTTGTTCACCAGCATGAACATGTAACATTTTTAGACTATAATCTGTTCCTCAAAGATAATTGATTTATTTTTGTTTAATAAAAATCATACCATATTATCCGTGCACCATACATATGTCATCCAAAGAATTGACTTAAAAACGTTTACATTTGAAATGAGACTCTGTGCAAATGAACAGCTGCACATATAGGTTAAAATATAAGGTGGCACACACTGGCAAATCCAGTAGGCGTGGCTTGTTAGGAAAGAGCTCTGTAATAGTTGGGCGACTTTGTATGTTTTACCCCCAGCTTCAATAGTAAGAAAATCCCATAAGGAAGGGTTTCATCAATATGGAACCAGGGCATACAGCCTCTATGGTATCTAGTCTGCATTAGCAGAACTAAGGTTCATCCTCAAAGATGAGTGTTATGAAAATGATTCAGAAAATGAATTTTGTGCTGTAAGTGGTGAACTTAAAAAGCCAAATACTGCAAAATATTGGATAGAACATACTTTTGGAAAAGGCCCATATATTCTTTGCTTCTTTAAGAAAACGTATGTGCATCTGTGTCTTTACTTTGTGAACAAATTAAAGCCTTAAATCCAACATCATGTTATCATGACAGCAAAGTCATGATTAACCCTGGGCAAAGCACTACACTACGCTCGCGTAGTTTGCGAAGTTTGCGCAACTTCGCACAACGCGAATTGCACGTAGCACAGTGCAAACACGCGTAGCGTAGTGCAGCGGTCATTTTTTGCTTGCTCGCAGTCCTCAACGTCAAGTTGGCGACCGCGAGCAAGCAAAATGACATCCCGGCGAGACTTTTTCCTCGTTCGCGATCAGCAGCATCAAGTTGCCGATCGCGAGCGTGGAAAATAAACCTCCCGGCGAGATTCTCAACGCGGGGAGGTCAGGTTTCTCATTGCGAGTGGTCGCGTATGCTCGCGACCGCTCGCGATGAGAAACTACCAGTCCGCGTTGAGAAAGCTGCCGCTCGAGTAAAAATCTACTCGAGCGGCAGTAAAAGACAGCTCGCACTGTGCAAGATGCCGTTTTCAATGATTGCACAGTGCGGACAAGTATCCGGCACTGTGCAATCATTGCGAACAGTGCACTACGCAGTTCGCGTAGTGCTACGCGTAGCTCGCGTAGTGCGAACTGCACTTTGCGTAGCTTCGCGTAGCGCTACTTCGCGAACTACGCCCAGGCTTAGTCATGATCACAAAAGAAAGTGCATGGGTATTTAGTGGTTAGCACTGTGAGTTTATGCCAGGATACAGCATCCAAAGAGTAAGCACTTTCTAAACAAAAAAGAACCTACATCAACAATCACAATGTAATCATGTCAACAATTAGAATACATCAAATAACACACGTCTCTCCATTAGAAGCTAGTTGGCATGTCGTATCTGCAGTCTTACAAACCTACTACTTTATATCCATCCCCAAAGGCTAAAGGGAACACAAATGAGCGAATAAAGCCATCCTCCATAGCCACGTGTTGGATGTTTAGCATAGTCAAGCAACAGTAAAGCATAAAAAACACATGAAAACTAATAGCTGGAAAGAGGGCTGAAGCAAAGCCTTCTCTCTGCACTACGTCTTATTATATGTCTTAAAGGAATAGACAACATGAGAACTTCTAGTACTGTCTGTATCCAGTCTTAAGAATCTGCAAAGATGGGGACAGGTGGGCGGAGCCACCCGCAAGATGGCCGCTGGTCTGTGAAGCTCCGTACGCCGTTGGAGGCTTTCACGGCATATAGACGGCGGTTGGTCTCCTGAGTGAGCATGCTGAGGAGGTCCGTGGTCGCGAACGCGGGGAGAGCAGGTATTCTTCTTTTGGCTAAATTTTAGCCGATTTTACCTTGCTCTGGCTCTCCTGCGTTGCGCGCCTCGGGTTCTGGTGGTCGCAGCCGCCATTTTGTTAAAAAAAGAGCGCGAAGGAGCTGCTTTTCGTCCGGTCGCGCTGAAGGCTTTTCATCTTCCTCAGACAATAGAAATATTATGGGCCCTTAATATGGTCTCCCTCACCATATACACCAGTCTTGCCATGGCACTCATGCTACAATAAGTTATGCTGATATTTAATGCTGTGGAGGCATTGGAAGTATAAATTACTTGCCAGGTATACGCTTATATGCCGGACATTCATTAAACAGGAGCAGTGTTACTAAGAGACACTTTCCTTGAATAGGCGGACTAAGTATATTTAACATCTTCAACTCCATTCCTTCCATACTACGTTGCTTCAGGTAATTTTGGAAGGCATACCTTGAAACGGTGTTGTTGCGCTTTCACGTTAGTCATTTTTTGAGTTTCTTATGGCGGCCTCTATGTCTGCTAATCCGAGGACTGTTGCTTCTGCTGCTTCTTCTACTATCATGCCAGTTGTACGCAAGGACTCCAATGCTTCTACAAAGCGGCAAAAGAAGAATCCTGGGTCCCCTATGAAGTCTCCTCTACCCTTGACATTGGAAGACCTCATGGAAGAGATTAAACATTTGAAGCCTTTTGTGATGGAAACTAATGTAACGCTCCAGCGCATTGAAGAGAAATGGTCCACCTTGGAGTCTAGAGTTTCATGTGTTGAAAAGTGGGTTGGTGAAGTACAGGATGTGACAGCCAAGGTGGTTGGCATGGAAAAAGAGATACTGCTCCTGAAGCGACAGACAGAGGACTTAGAAAACCGCAACAGGCGCAATAACCTCCGAATTTATGGTATACCGGAAGGAGCGGAAGGGTTCGTAATGCTTGCCTTTTTGGGGATTCACATTCCTAAATTGGTGGGTCTTAAAGATGGGTTACACCTCAACATACAGCGGGCGCATCAAATCGGACCCAAACCTGTAGCCACCTCGAGTTCTGGTAGCCCCAGAGGGATAATAGTGCTTTTTTTGGAATACACTGATCTGCTTATGGTTTTATCGGCGGCCAAACAAAGAAAGCAGATGTTATGGTCTGGTCAGCGGGTTTTCATCTCGCAAGATGTGGCGCGTGCAACTGCTGCTCGTCGGAAGGAGTTTCTATCCTTTCGCCCCACTTTACGATCCATGAATGTGAGATATGGTCTTGTGCACCCATGTTTTTTTAAGGTCACCTATAATGGACAAACTTTTTCGTTTGAGTATCCAGAAGACCTAAGAAAATTTATTCTTCGCCACAAGGGTCTCGGTTTAGTGGTATACTTGTATTTTGGTCTCCTTTTCTTCTGTTTCTTTAGGTTTTACAAGTTACTTATGTTTATTATTTCTAAAAAAATTAGCTATCATATTAATGAAAATCTAACTTTTGTTACTTATTTATTCCCTTACAGATATATGTTGTCTAATCTGGATGCCTTCCCTGGTGTGTTGTTCCCCGAGTGCCTCCCTTCCCAGACCTCCCATTTGCATATTACCCTCTTGTCTTGGTAAGTGGTATTTATTGTTATTATGGGTCTTTTATGTGTCTTAATTTCATGTGTTGATTTAATTGTATCGTTGTCTTGTGTTTTATATTCATCTGACCAACTACTGTCTTCTCTTATAGTTTATATTCTCTTTTCGTTTCCATAATGATTGTCTCTGTCATTAATGTTGCACAGCCTCTTTTGACTCTTGCTTGTTGTCCATCTTCAGTAGTCACGGTTCTCTACCCCTTCATTGTACTTTTTTCACACTTGATGTGTCCTATTTTCTTTATGACTGTAGCCCTTTGGTTTTCTGTCATCTTCCTTGTTTCTATCAAATTTACGGTTCTCTCCTTTATTCTCATCTCTTTTTTCTCTCTTTCTTTTTTCCCTCACTTTTCTTTTACTTTCTTTTTCTTTGATCTTATTATATATTACAGTTTTTCTTCAAATGCAATTGTTAGGATATTGTTAGTGTTATTTATATTTAGTTTCTTTAATGCTTCGATAATACGTCTTTATGATTCTCGTGGCTTATTTATTATGAAACAAAGCTCTTCTTTGTATATAAAGGTTAGATTACTGGTTATTATGTTTACGTTTATATGGGCGGTTTTTGTGCCTTTTTTTATATTCATTGTTATTTAATATGTATGCTAACTCATTGCAATGGTAAATAATCTGAAGGTTATTTCCTGGAATGTCAAGGGCTTACGGAATCCTATTAAGAAGCAGCGAGTGGTTTCTCATTTATCCCGTCTTAAATGTAATATTGCTCTATTGCAGGAAACGCATCTACTCGATAAAGATCTAAATTCATTACGTAGGAATTGGGTTGGTCAGGTATACTGCTCTCCAGCCCTTGCTCATAAAAACGGGGTTGTTGTTTTGATACATAAATCTCTTCCTTTGATAATTGAGAAGGAGGAAAGGGACACGGAGGGGCGATGGCTACTTTTACATGCTACTATTCACAATACACCTATTTCCATTTTAAATGTCTATGGTCCCACTGGTGTTGATGTGCAATTCTGGGTTCAAATGTCAGCTATGTTATGCTCCTGTCCGAATGCAAATCTTATAGTCGGAGGGGATTTAAATCAGATTGTAGACCCTTTTCTGGATAGAAAGTCACAGGTAAAATATGTTCCTAATAAGATGCAGAAAACATTCACAAGATTTATTCATTCTAGAGGGCTGGTCGATGCCTGGAGACTATACTCTCCGGATACACTGGAATACACCTTTTTTTCACCCACTCACAAATCACAATCCAGAATTGACTATGTATTCATTTCCCCTCCTTTAGTTCCTAAACTTACTTATGCTGAAATTGGATCAATACTAATTTCAGATCATGCCCCAGTTATAATTGATCTTGATCTGTTACCAGAAACTTCTAAACCAATTTGATGGCGATTCAATAATAGCCTCCTAAAGGACAAAGAATTTGTTAAAAATTTTGAAGGCTTTCTCCAAGAATATTTTTTACATAACCTCACACCTGATATTCTTTTTCATAGAATTTGGGATGCATTTAAGGCATCAGCCCGAGGATATATAATTAATTATGTCTCGGCTAAAAAGAAGAAAGCAATCAAAGAAACTTCTCTATTATTTCATTCTATTAAAAAATTAGAACATGAATATTTCACAACCTAAAAGGAGGATGCGTTACGGCGCCTAATGTGTGCTAAATTCGATTTTCATAAGAGGAAGCCGCCGGAACACTGCTGAAAGTTAATTCCTAAGTTTTATGGTGGGTGTAATAAAGCAGGTAAACTACTTGCTGACTATCTGAAGATCAAATCTCGGAAGTCCAAAATAGTAAAGATAACAGATGAAAGTGGAACTCCTCATTTTAAAAATACTGAAATCCTAAAAATTTTCTCTGACTTTTATACCAATCTTTATACACCAGACCACTTCCCCACGGATGAGGAACTGGATATCTACTTTCATTCTCTTTCACCCAAACAACATCAGATACAGGATCTCTCCTTTGTAGATGAGCCCATTTCAATTTCTGAGCTAAAATCTGCTCTTAATTCTTTACCAAAAGATAAAGCACCTGGTCCAGACAGCTTTTCTGTTGAATTCTATTCCTGTTTTTCACATCTTCTTCTCCCACATTTACTTACTCTATATGAATATTTTTCTCAAAAAGAAGCCCAGGGTACTTTCTTGGAGGCTATGATCTGTTTAATCCCCAAAAAAGATAAAGATCCTTCCTCATGTGCCAATTATAGACTCATTTCTCTCATTAATTTAGATTGTAAACTCTTTGCTAAGATTTTATCTATTAGGATTTCTCCTCTTATTCCTGATATGGTTTGATTTTAACAAACTGGACCTAGTGGTATACTTGTATTTTGGTCTCCTTTTCTTCTGTTTCTTTAGGTTTTACAAGTTACTTATGTTTTTCTCTCCTTTCTTTCTTTTCTTCCCCTTTCTTCTTTCTTTCTGTTGTTCTTTCTCCTTCTTTCCTTTTTCTCCTTCTCCTTCTCTCTCTCTTTTTTCTTTTTTCTTTACAAAATATAAAAATGCAATCTATAAGTACAGAACATTGATTTTACTTCAATAAGTCTATTGTACAATATATCTCCCTCTCTATTTAACATTATTTATTGTATGTACTCTCTTTTGTATTGGTCTATTCATGTACTAGTTACATGATAAACACAAGATATTTCTGTACATCTGTATTACATTTCAATAAAGCTTTTTTAAACAAAAAAAATAAAAGAATCTGCAAAGTTTAGCAAATAATATACTTCAGTCTCTACAGTGTTCCTCAGAGAGGCAGAAGTACTCTCTGTGCAATGAGGCTGGGACCTAATCATATAAACTAAAAGACACATTAATCAAACTCCTATCTGACCAAATTAATACTTGATGTAAAAGACAATTTGAATTCCCCAATAACCCCCCTATCTAAAATATAATGTGTGAGCATATAGCTTAAGGTCAGATAACTCTGTTTTCGGTATCCCACTAACAAATTAAATCTCACCGTGGTGTCCAACCAATAAGTATCTATAAGTGCAATGACCTCCCAAGAGTCTAGCAACCTCACAATTATTGGAATTGTGCGACTGCTTTTGTAGGCAAATGACTGTGTCTATGTCTAGGAATTAAAGTGCCCACACACTAAATTTCTGATTTTGTTTTACTCACTGACGACTTAGGGACTTGTTACAATTGGGTTAATTTAGAACACTATAAGAAATGGTATTATTATGTGGGGTGGGCAACTGCCCACCTCAAGGAATAATCACAACTCTTGCCAGGATAAAACCCAAAAATTTCACTAAATTAACCTGCGCTCAATTTCCTCTAAGCTACAGCACAGAACTGACAGGTTTAACTTAGGGCAATGTGTAAAGTATTTATGCAGAACCAAAACAATAATAAAGTCAAAACAGCAAGCAGTCAAAATCCCAAATTGAGTAAAATATAATAAAATAACACCACAGTGACATAAATCCAATAAGGAGGAGCCATAGATCTGAATTTTTACAGTTTTAAGAAGAAATGGCACCAAAAGGCACATAGCGCCAATGATATTCAATGATCATGGTAGGACAGGATGTATACTCGATTTGAGGTCACTAGTCAATTAACTCTGGTCAAATACAACAAGTTGATTGTTGCAGCTGAAAAGTATTGAAGTCCAAGTTTTAAAACATTTCTAAGTCCGAATTCAAACAAGACTTTGTCACTTTTTTGAGTTGAAAATCCTCTCCATGTGGGTTGAAGCTGAAACTAGAGTCACCGTCATGGAACAGCAGGTTGTATACTGGAAACAGGTTGGTCCCACAAATGCTCTGGAGCTTTTCAGTTTTTGGTTGAAAAGTCTTCTAAGTTCCAATGTAGAAAGGAGAGTAGTAATTTCTTCGGAGGTGTGGAGATCTCCATGTGGGATAAAGCTGAAATTCAATCCGATGCCAGTCGTATACTTTTCACGGTGGGTACTGCTGAGGCTCTGGAGAAAAAGCTTTTTGAAGTTTTCAAACTTTCGTCTGATGACCAAACAACCTCACAAGTGCACTTCTATTGTTCAAAGGACCACAGGGTAGGGCATTTAGAGACTCTCAGTTTATCAAACAAAGGCCAACAGCAAAGTCAAGTCCAGGTCCAGTTGCCACTGGTTATCTGGGCACTTTAGGAAAAAGGCCACTTGAAGATTTTTGTCTTGCTGGAGCCACCCAGGAGAGCAACCAAAAAATCCTTGGAGTCCACTTCGTTGTCCTGAGTACAAAAGGGAGCAGGCCCAGTCCTTCAAGGCTCCTCTCAGGTCACAGGCAGCAGGTCCAATTCTCTTCTATTCTTCTGCAGGTCCAAAAAGTGTTTTGCTGGGGTGTCTTGGGGTGCCACCTTAATGCCTGGCATTAGCTAGTGGGTGGATGACTCCTGGGCCTTACCTAACCAACGGAGCAACAGTTTCCAGGGGCAAATCTATTCACATTTTCAGTGGTTCCTTTTGGCCTTACTACAAACAGGTCCAAAATGGCAAATGTCAGGGCATTTTCAAAGATGGCTTATGAAAGTCTTCAGCCACACTAAACTTGCGCTTTGAGGGTTTTGTGTGTGTAGGGAAGTGGAGTAAGATAATCACCTGTGTCCTCCTACATCCTAGAGCACCCAGACTGGAGATACAAAACAATTTGTCCTGGCATCCGATTTTCTTTCTTTTAAGTGTACCAAAGGGTTAGCTGTTGCTTAAACAGATGTCTCAGGCAGGATTTGACACTGTGGTGTCAACAAGATGCCTACAAGCTCCCACCTCGAGGATTCTGCAGGGATCGGAGAAGCTATCCCTGCCCAGTCAGGTCAAGCTACTGTGTAGCTCCTGAGAGGAATTTCACATGTCGTTCAACCTCATTCAAGGCTGAGCACAGGTTAGGAGTTGGCAGAGGCTAATGCTATTTAGCCTTCTGGAAACTTAGGTAGGTGAAGGATAACTTTCTAAAAGTTACTTTTCCATAATATTTAATAAAATTTTGACTTCACCCTTGAAATAATTTTTCTTAACTATTAAAAATAGTCTCTTAAATACTTTTCTAGCTGCTCACGCTAGCAGCATCAGCATTTTACTCTTAAATCTTGTTTTCTACATAGGAGAGTTAAGCCTGCCATACTTAAAACAGCAGTTTGGGCCTTGTCACTGTAGGGACATGGTAATAATAGTTTTCTAAGCAAACAATGTGGACGTACCCACTGAGAAGAAAAAAGTCTAGACTCACTGTAGTAGTAAACAGTGCTGAGGAGCCATTAGGTTTTATTAAAAGACCCCTCACACACCAACCTGGTTGGTGTCATGCTTCATCATTGGGGTCCCAACCGGGTGGCCAAATGCCCCCCGGTTGTGCTACGACGCCTGATTACAGCGGAGCTGGTGTTGTGTATTTGTGTGAAGTGATAATGTGCAAGTTAAAAATATCTCTGGGAATCCTTGCCAAATGTGTTTATTCGTGGCGGCCCAGGATATGGTTAAAATCCAAGAGCGCAACTAATGGAGTGATTTACTCTTAGTTGTCTACAGTAGGTCTACATGTTTCAGCCCAGGGACAAAAATGAATGGGCTTTCGTCAGGACCGTGTGAGAAAGTGAGTGAGTGGCAAAATCTAGCCACGTGAACAGTGAATTTACAACACACGCGCTAAGGTGTGTTGAAAAAATGAGTGGTATCGGTACTTACGAACCCACTTGTGGAAACCTGTAAGGAAAAAGACAAGGCACATAAAAGAGAGAAGCAACATAAAATGCAATCTTTTGCGTGATCAAAAGGGCCTGTTAACGAGTCTCAGGTAGGCGCAGCAGTGAGTCTATATGGTCTTACAGCCGGGTGGAAAAAGTGCTATGACAATGCATGGCATATGGCAATTAACCGGCTGTGACTATAAAAACAACATGCACATACTCAAATGAGTGAGACTGTTCTGCACGAGCACTGGATTGGCGTGCGGCATGCTGTTGAAGTACTAAAGATTTTGGGCTATTAGTGGCCCAGTGTGTGCCCTAGGTATGGGGATACTCTAAGTATAAGGTGGTCGGCGTGATGGTAGCCGGAACGGCCAGCTTGTCATGGAATGCACATGCGGCCAGTGAAAACTGTAAAAATAGATTGCAGAAGGTGCGTTAAAAAGAGAACATATTTACACTAAATTAGAGTGTATGGCAGCGTTTCAAGGCCCGGGAGGGGTTCCGTCTGTAGTCACACTCTGCGGATGGGGAAGGAAACGGAAGGCACCTTGAGTGATAGTAAAACATGGTGATTAGCTGTATTCGAAAGCTAGAACAAATGAGGCAAAAGAGTATAGCAACAGCGCGCTACAGAGCGTCTGCACCTTACTTCGTCAAGACGGGGGACCCGCTACGACCTACATCAGTCTCCCATGGTCCTGGCTGCTGGCGAGTGTCCGGTCGCAGGAGGATTAAGTAACAAGAGCGTCAGCGTGAGGGAGCGGGTCTCCCGGAAGCGGGAGAAAGACTAGAGCGGCTACCACTGAGCACAAGGCTCATGCGCGAGTGCCATGTTGCCGGTATGACAGGTAAATGCTCGAGATGAAATGGGCAGGTGCGCTAGTTGAGATCTGAGGGGGACAATGTGTATGGTGGAAGGCCCATTGCGTGCTGTCCTCAACCTGGAGGAGAAGTCAGTTCTCGTATGAGTGCAGCATGGCGCATGCGTGGGCGCTATATTAGAGAGACAATGTCACAATGATAATGGCGTGTGCTGGGTCCCGCAAATGGTGAGCCACACCCGTAGGGGAATAACGAACGGAAAATGTTCATATTGGTATGAAGGGCATAGTGTTCCCGATTTGAATAAAGTGGTGCTATACATTTACAGAAAAATTAATCAAGAAGCAGGGTGGGAAAGGAATAATAATGCCTTGCTTCTTAAGTCAAGAGTACTTAATCAAGAGGCAGAATGGTGAGAGGATAATACTGTCTAGACCTAACGGCATTGCGTTAAGGTTATTGAAGTATGTCAGATTAATGTCATATCAGGGGATATGCAGAGTTTTTATGAGTGACTATGCTCAACGGGATTGAGGATAGGCAGAGAGTGTCAAGATGGTTTGCTCAGAGAATTCCACGGGATATTGTCGTTAAGTCCCGTCAGATGGCTGGACAGGCGGTAAATCCAGCGCTGTTCCTTCTCCAAAAGGCGACTCTGAATGTTGGTGGTCTTCGGGTCCAGTGTTTCTATCACGACCCACCGCATGTCATTTGTGGTGTGACCTGCCTCTATGAAATGGTTGGTCATCCGGGTGCTGTTTTTCTTGCAGCGGATAGTGCTGCGATGCTCGCAGATGCGGGTTTTCACTTTGCGGTTAGTCATACCAATATAGGTGAGACCGCAGGGGCAGACAATGCGATAAATGGCATGTGAAGTGTTGCAGTTGGTATGCTGTCTGATGTTGTATAATCTAAGCCCCATGCACGCATGTGTGTTAATATCCACGCTGGCTGACATCTCTGTTGGCTGATGTGTTAAAACTTACAGGAAGTTTGAGTCCTGTGATTGTGCCGGTTTCAGTTATCTGCCGGGATATGCATCCCCACATTTGGATTATTCTGTGGCTATATATTGAACTTGTATTTAACTTTTCACCATTCTAAGATGGCGCCCGTGCTTGCTGTAATGCCGAGGAGCACGCAACCGGGGGTCATGTGATGAGGGTACAGCAAGACGTGCTTGGAGAGTGAGCGCGTTGTGTTTAAATAGACGAGATCCACCCGCGAATGGCGTGCCGGGTTGAATTACCGCTTGGAGTCCCTGGGGAGCGGTAAGAGTGTGTCGGTTGAGAATGATGGAGGCACGAGCGCGCCCCTTGGAATAGTTATGTGACTGTGAATGAGGGCGAAGAAGAATGAGTGATATGTCACTCAGTTACCACGTTCAGGGAATCGGCAGCGGCTGGGCCATGGCTGAAACCAGAGTATTTAATGCCGCACAGCGAGGATGTTGAGTTTTTAACTAGAGTGTGCACGCGCCTTGAGTTTTCAGCAGGTTAAACATTGGGGCATGGCTGGAAATCAAAAGACCTAAAGTCGCATAGCGAGGATGTCGAGTGTGGTTTTAAACTAAAGTCTGTCCGCGACATGTGTCCTTAGTAGACTGGACACTGTGGCATACTTATCAGGCAGACTGAGGGAGAGTGTGTTGGTGAATGCATGCCATTGATGGTGTGCTAATCTCGATGGTACAATTTAAACACACCAAATGATGTATGTCTATTTCCACAGATAAGATTGTAAGCAACGACAGTGCTATATGAAGGGACAGAAATTATAGATGATACAGATCCCTACGACTCAGTGGGAGCTGGTATGTGGGCCCATGGCTCCCGCTAGGTAAATACCACGAATTTTAACACAGGACTAGTCGCTAATATCTAGCCTCTCGTCCGTTTTTTTTAAAGCATACCTGTACTGGAGGGAGCCTGAAGTTGGGGGTGTTTTCTCTAACCAAAATCTTTTTTCTTTATGTGTCTGTCAGTCACTCTTTTTGTTGTTAGATGTCCAGGGAGGTGATTGTTGACCTCGGTTGCCCTGACGAAATTGCCGCTAATATATAACTGGTAATGAAACATGTTGGCCGTCCTTGAAGTGGTCTACAACATGCTGTGTTTTTAACCTTGTGCAGACTCTCAGTTTGGAATAAAAGTGACAAGGTTGTGTGTGAGTCTAGCCCAATTTTAATAGAGGCTTCTTGAGTCTCATTTTTTCACAGGGTCTTGATTCTTTCTTTCACACTTTTTTTCCTTCACTGGACACATTACACTTGTTTTCATTTGAGAAAGTTATCAATGATGACAAAAATGTGGGCAAGCTGGTGAGAACCTACCAGTAGCTCCTCTGCTGGTGCGCACGTGAGATACTTTCTCTTTTCTCTACACATTTTTCTAGCACACATACACTTAAACAGAGGGGGTATGTTGTGTTTTGAGTGAATTGACTTACCACTTCTCTTTCCTTTCTTTCTCTTTTTCTATAACTGTTTTAAAACTAGTGGGCACGGAGGATTTGGCCGTATTGTGCTATTGAATAGCTGGCCGTGGGCATAGATAAGAATATCTTCCTCACTCTATTCCTATAGACAATAAATAATTGAGAAAGTGCCTGCTAATGCCAGATCTTTGATGTATGAATAGATGTTGATTGGAGGGTGATCTGGCACGTTTTTGCCCTCTACAGCTCCTTATTGAAAGCATGCTGTCTGATGTGCCATGTTTTCCCTGGTTCCAGTGATAAACTTTTTGTGGTTTCGGTGATGTGACAGACGCTACAGTTCCCGCATGGAAAATGACCAACTATGTTGGGAAGGCCCCACGCATTCAAAACTGTGGGGCATATTAGCAAGAAGAGGCGATAATCATCGCTAACCCTGCTTAGCGTGATTTTTTTTATCGCCGGCTATCGCTGGAATATATCGCCACGCTAACGCTGTATTAGCAACGATTAGCGCTATGGCGATGAATATTCCAGCGATAGCGGGGAAATGGGCCAACATCGCTGAAAAACCAGCGATGTTGCATGGAGAAGGGAGAACACCTTGCTGATACAACCCTGTGGTCGTATCAGCATAATCCACCCCCCATGTTAGGTATGGCTAACACCTGCTAATTGCAGGTGTTAAATAAATGGCGATGACCCCGGTTAGCGCGACTTTTCACGTCGCTAACTGGGGCCATGGCCACCTTGCTAATAGGCAATAGGCCTGTTAGCGAGTGTTTCCCAGGTTTGTTCGTCGGGAACGCCCACTTTGCATGTCATTAGCGATAAATATCGCTGACATGCAAAGCGGTAAAAACAACGGGCGCTAATGCCCGCAAACTGTCGCTAACTGCTGTTAGAGACAGTTTGCTGATAGGGCGATATAAATATCGCCGCTTTAGCGGCAAAAAGTGCCGCTAAAGCGGCGATAGTGCCCTTGCTAATATGCCCCTGTATTATTTGGTTGGGAATGTTGGGCAGGGCGCGTGGATACCAAGGTATCTTTAAGGGATCTGGCCCTCCTGTATGATAGTAAGGGTTTTTCCCACTTCAGTTTGCCGGTGTGCAGTATTTTCCAGTTCTTTTTTATGATTTGTGAAACTTTATTTGAGACAGAGTTGAATGTTACCACGCACGTGAGGGGAATGGACATGTCTGTGCGTTGAATTGTCTCTAGCAGCCCTTCTCGGTTCTGATTACGTGCGCGTTTTTTTGCTTTTTCTGTTATCTTTTTGGGGTAGCCACGATGCTGCAGCTTAGCGCTCAGGGCATTGGCCTCGTCCTTGAAGTCTTGGACTTCACTGCAATTTCTGCGAAGTCGGAGAAATTGTCCGTAAGGGAGGTTTTCACGTAATGTTCTTGGGTGAAAACTTGTGTAGTGTAGTAATGAATTGCGGGCTGTAGGCTTGAAGTGTGTTTTGCTTTTCAGTTTTCCATTTGCTGCTTGGATCTCCAGGTCCAGGAAAATCATATTGTGCCTATGGATGTTGTGCGTGAACTTAAGGTTCGGGTCACAGGTGTTTATCCATTGGCAGAAGGTCTTGAGGGAATCTTCATCACATTCCCAGATTAAAAGGATGTCGTCGATGTAACGCTTGTAGAATTTGATCTGGGGAATTTGGGGCCTGTTGTACAAAAATAGATAGGTCATCTCAAAGTTGTAAACATAGAGTCCCGCCACACTGGGGGCGAAAACGCTTCCCATGGAAGTTCCATATTTTTGCAGGTAAATTTCCCCTTCGAATACAAAATAGTTGTCTTTGAGTGCTAACGATGCACACTCTAATATGAATTTTTTCCAGGGAAAATTCCGTATTTCTATACAGTCCCAAAAATACATAAGAACAAGATACCACCACCCGGACACCCCATCGTCTCGGGCATAGGGTCACTGTTGGAACCCCTCTCACGTTACTGTGACTTCTTCCTACAACCGATAGTGCTGTCCACCAGCACCTACTTGAAGGATACAAAAGACCTCCTGGGACTCATCAACAACTTGGCATACAACCCTGAGACCTCTTTTTTAGTCAGCCTAGATGTCGAGAGTCTTTACACCAGCTTGCCACAAGAAGACACACTAACTGTACTAAAATTGGCATTGGACAACACGGCTTGGAACTACCACACTCCTAAAAAATTCATATTAGAGTGTGCATCGTTAGCACTCAAAGACAACTATTTTGAATTCGAAGGAGAAATTTACCTGCAAAAATATGGAACTTCCATGGGAAGCTCGTGCATGCACCGTGTGCTCAGTGGTAGCCGCTCTAGTCTTTCTCCCGCTTCCGGGAGACCCGCTCCCTCACGCTGACGCTCTTGTTACTTAATCCTCCTGCAACCGGACACTCGCCAGCAGCCAGGACCACAGGAGACTGATGTAGGTCGTAGTGGGTCCCCCGTCTTGACGAAGTAAGGTGCAGACGCTCTGTAGCGCGCTGTTGCTATACTCTTTTGCCTCGTTTGTTCTAGCTTTCGAATACAGCTAATCACCATGTTTTACTATCACTCATGGCGTCTTCTGCTTCCTTCCCCATCCGCAGAGTGTGACTACAGACGGAACCCCTCCCGGGCCTTGAAACGCTGCCATACACTCTAATTTAGTGTAAATATGTTCTCTTTTTAACGCACCTTCTGCAATCTATTTTTACAGTTTTCACTGGCCGCATGTGCATTCCACGACACGCTGGCCGTTCCGGCTACCATCACACCGACCACCTGATACTTAGAGTATCCCCATACCTAGGGCACACACTGGGCCACTCATAGCCCAAAATCTTTAGTACTTCAACAGCATGCCGCACGCCAATCCAGTGCTCGTGCAGAACAGTCTCACTCATTTGAGTATGTGCATATTGTTTTTATAGTCACAGCCGGTTAATTGCCATATGCCATGCATTGTCATAGCACTTTTTCCACCCGGCTGTAAGACCATATAGACTCACTGCTGCGCCGACCTGAGACTCATTAACAGGCACTTTTGATCATGCAAAAGATTGCATTTTATGTTGCTTCTCTCTTTTATGTGTCTTGTCTTGTCTTTTTCCTTACAGGTTTCCACAAGTGGGTTCGTAAGTACCGATACCACTCATTTTTTCAACACACCTTAGCGCGTGTGTTGTAAATTCACTGTTCACGTGGCTAGATTTTGCCACTCACTCACTTTCTCACATGGTCCTGACGAAAGCCCATTCATTTTTGTCCCTGGGCTGAAACATGTAGACCTACTGTAGACAACTAAGAGTAAATCACTCCATTAGTTGCGCTCTTGGATTTTAACTATATGCTGGGCCGCCACGAATAAACACATTTGGCAAGGATTCCCAGAGATATTTTTAACTTGCACATTATCACTTCACACAAATACACAACACCAGCTCCGCTGTAATCAGGTGTCGTAGCACAACCGGGGGGCATTCGGCCGCCCGGTTGGGACCCCAATGATGAAGCATGACACCAACCAGGTTGGTGTGTGAGGGGTCTTTTAATAAAACCTAATGGTTCCTCGGCACTGTTTACTACTACAGTGAGTCTAGACTTTTTCCTTCTCAGTGGGTACGTCCACATTGTTTGCTTACCTGATTTGGGGATAGGGACGTACCCCGATCTTTCCTCTCTCCTTGGTTTATAATAATAGTTTTCTACCTGTCCCACCTTTCAATATCATGCACCCTCTGTCATCAGAGGAAGCAGTGGACTACCAGTCTCAGGATCCTTGAGGGTGAGAGGAGGCCCTTACAGCATTTGACACTATAAAGCATGTTGGACCCACCTGCTGCGCGGGATGCTCTGTCATCAGAGGCGGCAGGGGACCACCAGTCCCAGTATCTTTGAGGGCGAGAGGAGGCCCTTACCGTGTTTGAGGCTATTAATCGCGTTGGACTAACCCGCTGAGTGAGATGCTCTGTCATCAGAGGACTACCAATCCCAGGATCCTTGAGGGCGAGAGGAGGCCCTTACAGCATTTGATGCTATAAAGCATGGTGGATTCAACCATTGCATGGGCAGGCCTATCCTGTGTCCGTCTGCACCAGGAAGAGACATGGCAGGGCGACCCCCCTTGACTCTGTGTCCGGGTACTGTTTGAGCATCCTTGGTAAGACTGTCTCTTAATACATAAGGGTCTTAAAAGTGAGCCTCTCAGTCTTCTTTCCTGTGCGAGCAGGCTTTTTTGTTGCAACTGATAACTTTTGCCCTTAGTTTTTGGTGCTTTGATCTTTTCTCCACTATGGGCAAGAGGAAAGAAGGCAACCGAGGGTTGTTTGGGCATAGGGAAGGATCCCAAGACTGCTCATAGACATACGGCTGATAATTGCAGCTTAAGGGAAATTGATAATCTAATAGTGGAAGTGGAGGGCATCCTTAGCAGCGGGAGCCACTTGCCCGACGTGCAGTCTTCAAAGATTCCCAAATCAAAGATAACTCAATTTTACAAGGGGAAATCAAATGATGTCTGCCCTAGTTCTACCATTCATTTGTCGGCACACCCATAGCAAACAAAGGTGGTAAGGGCTTTAAGCTCCACTGTTCCCCACGATGTACAGACAGATCAGCCTGCCTGTATTAACAGGCAGTCACACTTGGAACCCAGATTGACTGTTCAACCCAACATACTAAATGTGGCAGCCTCTACCAATTGTTCTACACTATCAACCGATCTGCATAGGGAAAAAGAAATATTTACCACCCATGACTCGGCACCTGACACTTCATGCTTAGATGCCATTGAAGTCATTTGTGAGTAGCTTGAGAACTGAGATTAACATTGTAAAGTATGCTATTTCTGCTCTGAATATGAAGGTCTAAAATTTGTTAGATTTTAATAATGGTTTAATTGAGAAAATAATCTTGCACCAGATTTGCAATCATCTGGCACATCAAATACATCAGCCCTCTTGTCAGGATAGTGCATCCCAGTGTAATTGTTACACAGGTTATAGACCTGTAGCTTTTACCCACGCCCCTCCCACAATTAGAGATAATACTGATCATAACACTACAGGTCAAAGGGCAGCAGGTGTAGATAAGTTTGATTCTGCTGCTAATACCCAGGGAGTCATTAATGCCAAAGCATCTTTTTGCCCTGTTGCAAAAGTGGCACGTAGGGGTTGCATAGTGTCTACTCATAGGTGGCTAGCAACTGTACATTTGTCCAGCACAGATCAACTGGACCTTCCCCCTGACTGCACACCTTACTTGGTAGTCCTGGTAAATGTGCCCCTGCTTAAGGTAAATGCGAGTGAACATTTCCAACAGTTGAGAAATAAGGTGAAGCACTGACTGACTACAAGGGGAGGGCTAGATGCAAGTATTCATAATCAAATCAACATGGCCCGCAGAGTAGGGTGGGTGGGCAGGGCCTGGAAAATTCCCCAGGTGATTGTATAGTGATTAACTTCAGTAACAACCAGGTTGCAGGTAGAATTCTTGCTTCATGCAAAAAAAAGGTTAATTCAAATAAGAGCATTGGGGTAAAGCCACTTGGGTCTTTCTATAGACCAGACTTTACTCGCAATTTAAGTACACTAGGGCCCACTCCACCATTGAGGGGCCAAAGTCATCATGGGGTTCGTACTGGGTTTGTTACTGCAAAAACTACGCCTCTTCCTCTATTAAATAGATTTGATGTACTTACCACACTTGAAGAAGTTGATTAATACCTTGCTTACTACTCTGAGGGAAATGTCCCACAGATGATGGGAGGGATTCCTCCCCTTAAAGGGGATACTATAGCCGATCAGCTTCGTTTTTTGTCTTGGAATATAGCGGGCTTGAGGAGAAGGTTAATGATCAGAACTGATTAGATTTTATTTAACAATATAGCATTTTGGCCTTCCAAGGAACCTGGACAGGTAAAAATACACCGTTTTTAGATGGTTTTGCTCATTTTTTCTTTGTCCAGCCACTCCTTCCTCAGGTCAGGCTAAGGTGGGGGGTTATTTTAATATCATTGTCTTTGAATTGTTTAATGGACAAGTTGAAGATTAATTCTCCTAATTTAGGAGTGGTCTTGCTCACTTTTCCTGACAAATCAAATTTTCTTGTTCTAAATATTTATTACCCAAATCGCCATCTACCATGCTCTGAGATTATTAACTCTGTGGGCTTGGCCATTATGAATTTGAAGACATGCCCCCCCAGAATCTGGTTCATGTTTTATTTATTTTATTCCAATAGTAATTAAGGGTGATTTAAAGATTCATCCCTGTAAAAAAGCTTTCCAGATATTACAAGACGTATCCTTTCCTTTTGGTCCTGACGAAAGCTGCTGCACCTTTACGGCGGGCATAAGACAGAAACATGTTGACCAACACATATCTATGACAGGTTGAATCCCCTCCTCTCAAAGTATTCAGTTTTCATTCCTGACCTTCGGAGCACCCCATAAAATTCTCTGGCCTACCCTAGACTTCGTTTTATCTCACACACTTTCTTCCTTTTCCTCACCACACTCTGCCTACATCATTGTTTTTAGGAAACCTCTTTTGAACACACTGAAAACATCCCTGAGCTCCTCCCTCACAGAGAGGGAGTTGTAGCCCGCATTGAAACTAGGTTTGCGATGTGAGGAGGTTTCCATATGATGACGCATGCCACCTACGGGTGGGTGAGGGGAACCGTCCTGTAAAAGGGATATCCCAACACATCCTTTCATCTCTTAGCTCTCCATGTAGACCCAGGTGGCCTTACTGTGTTTTTTGACATTGTTATTGGGAAGTTGGCCCCTGCAGGTCTTTAAACCTCTCTTGTTGTGTGATATTATATGGCAAGGGTTATGAAACAAACGTGGATCATATTTAAATTTGTCATCCCTGTTATATCTCCTAATTGAGCATAGTGTATTAGAGTCTGCTTGGAGTAACCACAATCCATGGGTCCTATCCCTACATTTTTTTACATCAGAAGTGGCCATTGGCAGCACCTGCCTCTTTACATCTTGCCCCACGGATCAGGGCAGGCTACTGAAATGGTCAAAAATAATCCTAGAGAAATTTCCCTGAACTTTGATTTGTCATCGGAGTAGTGGGATGGAATGCTGCTTAAATCCTGACTCTGAGCCCAAAGACGTCCTGAAGGTTTTTACTGCACTCTATGCAGCTGTGAGGGATGCCCTTACTGTTTCCGGTAGAGCTTATACGGTTAGAATGTTGGTTTGACCAGGCATGCTCTGAAGACCAACGAGATTTAAAGAAGTCCCTCAAACGTATCCCTAGGGATGGAGTGGAGGTGAGTTTTCTACATAGCCGGTACAAGAAGGCTAATAAGGAAAGCAAAGAGTTCTTAAAGGACAAGGCTTGGGAACAATTAATGAGTGCGTGCAATATTCATGATAGTGCCACCTTTTGGTGGGTTGTCAATAGCCCGCATCTAGGGGCAGGGAATGGGCCCTTCCTGATTTCAGTGATCGAAGAAGGTAAATGGTTTGACCATTTCTCTCATATATATATTCCCTAGAACTAGGGTTAGATCTCCTTCCCAGTCTATTATGCTGTAGTCAAACCTCTCTTTCTCTGTTACTGAGGTAGCGGGCCATCTTGACAGTGGTTGAAATAAGGTTTAGGCCCCGACGGAGTACCAGCGGATCTCTTTAAGACTGATCCTCTTAACTGGGCACCCTTGTTATTCAAGGTATTAAATGCAGCTGTGATACTTGGCCTGCCTAATTTGTGGACACAGTCCATTATTGTTCCCTTGATTGAGCTGAGCTGACACGAGATGTTCTAGGCCCATTTCATTGATTGATACAACTGTCAAGGGTCTGGGTCAGGTGAGCCTGGAAAGGCTATCTATTTGGGCCAAAGAGAATAGCATCATATTCAACTTACATTATGGGTTCAGGCCTAATCTTGGCACCCTCGAACAGTCCCTGCACCTATACCTAATAACTCAGAAGTACACTGTGGCAAAGAGGGCACCCTATTTTTAGGTTTTATGGATTTTACCTTAGCATTTGATTGTGTAAACCAAACTAAGTTATGGGTTATGACGTTGTCATTGGGTGTAGATCCGGAAACAGACATTGTACCTGCTGTACCAGTTATTGTAACTCAACGGGGTAACCCAGTATCCCTCAGAACCTGGGCACAACTATTATAACAAACAATGGTTCTGTCGGGTAACTTATTTCTTAGATAGAAGCAACAAATCATACGAAAAAATTACATCAAGTGATGGCGCAGAAACAGAAATTTCACAGTCAATTCTGGAGTTTTATATATGAAAAAATCATACATTTATTTATACAATTAATAATCTGAAAATGACAATAAGGCTGTCTGATAATTTGATCAAATAAACGACACACGTGACAAATATTTACAGTGAAAAAAGTGAATAAAGTGCAATTGTGATGGTGTCAAGGTGACAAAGTGAATATGTAAATTTTAAAATCTAATTCAAATTTCCAATCTAGAAATGTCATCTAAGTATCTCATGCTCGAGGCTTGATTTCCATGTTTTGAGTGATGATATCTATATAGTATTGGATTTGATACAACCGTCGATGTTTCGACCCAAAATGCAGCGGTGATCTAAAAAGTCAGCGCGGGTCTTCCTCAGGACAATACATATGTCAGACAGCCTAAAACGAATAGAGGCAAAGACATATGAGTCAGAAATAGCGCTCATCAAAGAATGCTCTAGGATATAAAATTACCCAAGCAGTAACTCACCGATTCCACAGGTTTGGATCGATGTTGAAAATACTAGTTAAAAAGATTAGCCGATCGAATGGCTACTTTGTAGACCAGAACAGGAATGGGCCCTGTATGATAAAAACGAAACATATCTAAGTTTAGTAATCTATATCATTAACTAGCTCTAAAATCAGAAAAAGTGCTGTTGGGCCATACCTGATATTCTGTTCAGTTCTTTAAAGAAACAATTTAATTTGTTCAAATCGCATGAAGAATAACTCCTGGATATAAAATTGATCGATTATATCGCCAACAATTCCATTAGACGGCTATAATATGAAAAAAGGAAGTTGAGTACCTATTAATAATTAGGGTACGCTCTGACAAATCAATAACAGATGCCATAGCCATAATGCATCTTATTTCCTACCTTGTATTTTCATTCGTGACAAAGGCCCATAGTCTTGTGATTATTCTGAGACTGGCTGCCAAAAATCAAGGGGAGCCCGAATTAGATCTAAATCCACTCGGTAGCACATCAAAAATGAACACGTACAAAAACTAGTGTAACCGGTAGCATTTTGATTACCTCAATAGATGAGTCCGGACGGCACAACCCGCTATTGAAAGAGCGTGGCCAATTCTGTGGTTGTATATATACTGAGGAACGCGCGATTCTTACCCTATCGATGCGTGCACGTTTGGTGCAGCAGCTATGTTAAGTCATTTTCGAAGTAACCCTTGGTGTAGAAAAAACCAAAGAAAGACTTCCCAATATTTAAAGATAGTTCAAAAAATTATAAATATACATTTCAAAGATGAGATTCAAGCCGCAAAATAGTTAAATGGCCTCAAATTTAAATGATAAAATATTGGTTCTGTTGTGAGTGCCACATAATGGCCAATCTCCTATGATGCAAGTTTCAAGTCAGTAATGACTGTAATGTGTCAGTTCTGAAGAGACACAACAAGGTAACAACCTTATCATTGTACGTGCAACAATGTATACGGGCATTTGTAATTAATGTTGACGAAAACGTTTTGTTTACATTCAAGTTTCGCGGTCCACAAGGTACGCGGTTATTCAATGCTGCTCGATATTTTTAAAAAAAGGTTGTTACATTGAGTTACATACAGGTTCTCATTAATTGATTTGATTTCTATCAATACAACCAGTATATGGCAACATTTCAATGTCAAATTAAAAAACGGTAAACATGATTTAGTACAATAATTGAAATTCGCATTATACATAGATCAATGGGAGTTGACATTTATATTTCTTGATGGTGAAGTAGAAGATTTAACAATACAACAGATTGTTTCCATTCAGTCTTGGAAAAGGATACAAAAACAGTAAGAGTCTCTTTTCACAGTAGCCCCATGTAAATGTATATTGTTACATAGATAGCATCAAGTAAATAATACATCACGATATTTGAATCACATGATTTGCTAGAAAAGGACTGGCACAATCAAAACATTGTTGCTATATTGATAGCTATACTTCTTCTACACTCTGATATGGCAGTTGTTAAAAGTGTTGTGGCAATACACTTATATGGAAACTGATCTCATCTATTTCTAAGTAATCCCATCTGTTTATGTGTCTCCTCCATTTCATTGAGACCTGAGTCAACTGTATTCAAACAAGCATTTGCAATGCAATAGGTCTCGCATTTACGCGAGTTTAAGCTATTGGCATTGTAAATGATAATGCCTTTTATTTACATTTTAAAAACCAAAACATAAATAAAAGTCATTGTCATTTACAATGCCAATAGCTAAAACTCACGTAAATGCGAGACCTATTGCATTGCAAATGCTTGTTTAAAGGAGCCCTCGAAACGGGTCTCTATCGGGCTCTGTTTTGTGCCCTGGCACAGGCGGTCCGTTGTTTTCCGGACTGCAGTGACAGCAGGCACATCATGTGCACGTGCTCACACCGCTCACTTCTCTCTAGTGGAGAAGTTATGGCATGACGTCATGCCAGGTGAGCGTTGTAGGGGAAGGGAAATCCTTTAAAGAGAGTCATTTTCTCTCTGGATTTCCCTTCTCTTTTGAAACTCAGGACCAGCAACATCGTCGTGTTGTCACCAGGGCTTTAAGTGGAAGCTTTTTCAATAATATATACAAGCCATAGTTGCTGCTTATTTATCTTATGCAACTAGCAACCATTGACAAAGCCAATAATCCTGACTTGTAGATATGATGTTACTTGTTGTATCATATGTCTGGATGCAATGACAGAAACAGCAAAATACAAGTCGGGCAGCACACTATGCTAAGCACAGATTTTTAGTTTAGGTGTTTTTAAGCCACGCCCTTAATTACACTTGCCACGCCCTTTGAGAGACCCCCCCCACCTGTCTTTTCATCCCACTTAAAGCCCTGCCTTTAAATGTACCCTTTTGTTAATTTTTACGGTTGGCCAAAGAAACAATAGTAAGATTTTGCCTACAGTCTCTGCAGATTTTGCCTCCCTGTTTTCCATTGCAGATTGCCACACATTTTCCCGCAGATTGGGATTGACTCGCTAGACCAGCAACCTGTGTTTGGTTAATAAATGTGGCACTAGAGGGCAGCATTGTAATATTTTTAGAACGTTCGTTCCATTTTCGCACGCTTTTGAAATAAAAGTGAATTTTGAGTCTACCAACAGGAATGATCCAGTTCGTTGAGTCGTTTCAATTAATTGATTAGCTGCCTCTCTTTCGATCAAATAGTAGTTTGTCTAATTGTTTTCCCTCTAAATTAGAAAGGGGAGCATGCAAGTGTGCCACAGGAACAAATGCGTGACTTATGTTGTATGACAGGACTGCAGTGAGTAGGTTTACGAGTGCAAACGAGGCCACCTCTCGGGTCTGCCTTCGAGGCCAGTCCAGGGAGGGCCAGGGAAGAGCTTTCATAATGCTGAGAGTCAAAAGACAGCTCCTGCCCTTTTCTAACATGCTTTTACCTGTGCTAGAGTCCATGTTATCCATGTGTCCCTTTGACTGTTGCGTGTTACTTCCTCATTAGTACAGGACACAGGACAGCGAAAAGGGAGGCGTACACTTGTGTGCCTAGTGCACAATTGTCCCAACCCGATCACTTGAACCAGCGAGCTGTTGTGTGCAAGGATTGTTCTTAAGTTCTGCTTGATAACGTGAAAGCAAAATTCGGGTTCCATAGTGCGCGTTCTCCTCTACTAGCGCGACAACTCAGATATAAAACCCCGTTTTATTTTTGTATTAGATTAAACTATTTCTCCACTGCCGTCGCCAAAGAGACGCCGTGCGGTGCGCGTGCACATCGGATGTCCGGCCGCTAGCTGGAAGCAGAGAGGAGACGCCATGCGCGTGATCATCACCTGTCCAGGCGCGCACATGGTTTGTCTCCCTTCGCTACCAAAACCAACAAGGGGGTAGAGTGAATGCACCCTGTGTGCAGCATGTGTCTGCCCCAGTCGCGCTTAGAAGGAACGTGGGCATCGGGAGGAGGGCGAGAACTGGACGTCAACACATGACGGCAACAGAAAGGACGGGAGAGAAAGCGAAAGCGGGCCATGCGCGCATTCTGCTTAAACGCCGCGACCTGTACGCGTGCACATCTCATGTCCTTGGAGTTGTGCTAACGCCGCCGTACGAGTGCACAACTGCCGTCCTTTGTGCGCGTGCACATGTCCTGTCCCGCTTCCGACCAAAAGTCGGCAACAATAGATCTCGCATAGCGCGCAGCACTTTGCGCTGCATCGCTAGGCGAGACCTAAAAAAGAATCCATTTACATTCCTTGTAGTCTAGTAAGGCAGACAAATTCCCGCCTCTCGGATGTATGGAAACTCTTTCAAGTACTGTCCATTTTAAACTTTCAGGATTGTGTTGCGCACTAACAAAGTGTTCTACTAAGGGGGCCCCCTGGACCTGACACTTGATTCTGCTGATGTGTTGCAATATTCTGCATTTAATCTTTTGGGTGGTCTGTCCAACGTATAACATGTCACATGGACACTTAATCATATAGATTAAGTTGGTACTATTGCAATTAGTAAATTGCCAATGATTATAGGTACGATTTGCATGCGTGAAGCTCTTCCCTTCAATTGTCAATGGACAGGTCTTACAGCGTCCACATTTGTGATGCCCAATCAATGGTGGTAGCTGTAATTGAGTCCTGAGGTCAGATTGTTTGGGTGCTTCCAAATAGGCACACACCACTGAATCTTTAACATTCTTGCCCCGCTTAAAGGCAAAAAGAGGTTTCTCTACTATGCCAATCTCTGATGCCACCAGGTTCCAATACTTGTTGATTATTTTCTTTATCTCGTGGCTTTCTGGATTAAATGTTGTCACACATACTATCTGTTCACTCTGATTCTGCTTGGGTTTTACCTCAAGTAATGTTTCCCTCGGGCAATACCAAGCCCTTTTCTTTGCTCGTTTAAGTAGGCCAGTTGGATAGCCTCTATCTTTCAGACGCTGAATCAAGATGTCTGATTCTTTAAGGTAATCAGCTCTGTGTGAGCAGTTGCGCCGTAAGCGCAAAAATTGGCCATAGGGCAGATTATCCCATAGACTCCTGGGATGGTTGGAATTATATCTGAGCAGCGTGTTACGTTCAGTGGGTTTACGGTACAAATTAGTAAAGATGAGGCCTTCTTCCGTTTGTATAGTTAGGTCCAAAAAATTAATAGATTCATTGCTTGATGCCATAGTGAATTGGATGTCATTTGATCTTGCATTTAACCAGACAACAAATTCACTCAATGCTGTTTCACTGCCCGACCAGATCATGAACACATCATCGATATACCTCTTCCACATATCCATCTTATCGATGTAGGGGTTATCTGTATTATAAAGGTGTTCTTCCTCAAAGGCATCCATAAATAGATTAGCTAAACTGGGGCAAAGCCAGCCCCCATAGCAACGCCTTTACATTGTAGATAGTAGTGATTTTGAAATAGGAAATAGTTTTTGGACATCGCTATTTCTAATAAAGCAATCAAGAAGTCTGTCGGAACCCAATGTGGACATGGGCGTTTCCCTAGGACTTGCCTAATCACCCCCAGTGCTTCTGTCTGTGGTATGCTAGTATATAGAGCGGATACATCAAGTGTGACTAGAAGTTGCTTGGCCTGGTCAAATGGTTGTGCCTCAACTACCTGAATCATGTGCATAGTATCTCTTATATATGATTTTGTTACCTCTACCCAAGGTTGGAGAAAATGATCTATGTATTGGTTCAAAGGTTCCAATATTGACCCACACCCTGAGACGATTGGTCGTCCAGGCGGGTTTTCTAAGTTTTTATGTACTTTTGACAGGGTATAAATGGTTGGGATCCTGGGATTTTTTTGATTCAAAAAGTTATACTCAGGTTCACTGAGATAGCCCTCTTCTAGTCCTTTTTTGGTTAGATTTTGAATAAGCTTTACAATCTCTGGTGTAGGATCTTTGGGGATTCTTTGATAGCTTTCACTGTCGCTTAATTGTGACAGGATCTCATTAATATAATCATCCCTATTTTGTACTACTATTGAACCACCCTTATCCGCCGATTTTATAACAATGTGGCTATTTTGTCTTTGAAATGTAGATTTATAATTTTTTGAACTATGTTTAAATATTGGGAAGTCTTTCTTTGGTTTTTTTCTACACCAAGGGTTACTTCGAAAATGACTTAACATAGCTGCTGCACCAAACGTGCACGCATCGCACGGTAAGAATCGCGCGTTCCTCAATATATATACATCACAGAATTGGCCACGCTCCTTCAATAGCGGGTTGTGCCGTCCGGACTCATCTATTGAGGTAATCAAAATGCTACCGGTTACACTAGTTTTTGTACGTGTTCATTTTTGATGTGCTACCGATTGGATTTAGATCTAATTTGGGCTCCCCTTGATTTTTTACAGCCAGTCTCAGAATAATCACAAGACTATGGGCCTTTGTCACGAATGAAAATACAAGGTAGGAAATAAGATGCATTATGGCTATGGCATCTGTTATTGATTTGTCAGAGCGTACCCTAATTATTAATAGGTTATCAACTTCCTTTTTTCATATTATAGCCGCCTAATGGAATTGTTGGCGATATAATCGATCAATTTTATATCCAGGAATTATTCTTCATGCGATTTGAACAAATTAAATTGTTTCTTTAAAGAACTGAACAGAATATCAGGTATAGCCCAACAGCACTTTTTCTGATTTTAGAGCTAGTTAATGATATAGATTACTATACATAGATATGTTTCGTTTTTATCATACAGGGCCCATTCCTGTTCTGGTCTACAAAGTAGCCATTCGATCGGCTAATCTTTTTAACTTGTATTTTCAACATCGATCCAAAACTGTGGAATCGGTGAGTTACTGCTTGGGTAATTTTATATCCTAGAGCATTCTTTGATGAGCGCTATTTCTGACTCATATGTCTTTGCCTCTATTCGTTTTAGGCTGTCTGACATATGTATTGTCCTGAGGAAGACCCGCGCTGACTTTTAGATCACCGCTGCATTTTGGGTCGAAACATCGACGGTTGTATCAAATCCAATACTATATAGATATCATCACTCAAAACATGGAAATCAAGCCTCGAGCATGAGATACTTAGATGACATTTCTAGATTGGAGATTTGAATTAGATTTTAAAATTTACATATTCACTTTGTCACCTTGACACCATCACAATTGCACTTTATTCACTTTTTTCACTGTAAATATTTGTCACGTGCGTCGTTTATTTGATCAAATTATCAGACAGCCTTATTGTCATTTTCACATTATTAATTGTATAAATAAATGTATGATTTTTTCATATATAAAACTCCAGAATTGACTGTGAAATTTCTGTTTCTGCGCCATCACTTGATGTAATTTTTTCGTATGATTTGTTGCTTCTATCTAAGAAATAAATTACACCCGACAGAACCATTGTTTGTTATAATAGTACCAGTTATTGTGTCAGGTCCGCCCACCTTGAATGAAGGATGAAGCGCAGACGCGCAACCAAACAGAAATTGTACCTGCTGTAGTGGGGGCGAAATTGACTCAGCGCTGCTGTGCGCATGCTTTTGCTGACAGTTTTTAAAATTTCTTTTCAGCTTGTTTTAAAACTGCTGCTGGGAATTGTTGGGGGTAAGAATAATTTTTCCTTTAATTTTGTTTTACTGTTGCTGGGAATTGTGGGGAAGTGAGTGTTTTCCCTTTTACACATTGAGCTGTGCCATTTTTTGATGCACTCTAGTTGTCGCGTCTGGCTCACCTTAAATAAAGGATGTGGTGCGGACACGTGACCAAATAGACATTTTATCTGCTGCTGTAGGTGTGGTATTGACTCAGTGCTGCTGCGCGTGCTGTTTTGCTGACCATTTTAAAAATTTATTTTTAACTTGTTTTAAAACTGATGCCGGGAATTGTTGGGGAAAGAATCATATTTCTTTTAATTTTGATTTACTGGTGCTGAGAATTGTGGGGAAGTGAGTGTTTGCACTTTTGCACATCGAGCGCCGCCATTTTTCGACGTGCTCTAGTTGTCATGTCCAGTCCGGGCCACCTTAAATGAAGGATGTGGTGTACACCTAAGGCAAGCCTTTCTGTGCTCTTCTGCCCCCTCCTGGGACCAGGGGCCAGGGATGCTGCCCCTTTTCCACCATGTAGGGTAATTTATTCACCGAGTCAACTGCTAGCATTTCAAACACTACCCTACTTCTGTCCACATTCCATTGACCCCAGCCGATCTACTTGGTCCTGCAACAACTGTGGTTGGTAATTATAGCCTGGCCCTAGCCAGCGTCATCCCCCCCTTATATCTTCCTCTTCAGTCTGGCATTTTCGTCTGGCCATGTGCCACTCCCTGGCTGCCCACAAGCTGTACATCTTTGGTCTTTTAACTGAGTCTAGCCCGGATGTAGTGTTTCTCACAGAGACATGGTTATCAGAGGATTCTGGGCTGGATGTTGTTTAAGCCCTCCCATCTGACTATTGCATCCTAAGGCTAGATAGGCAAGGTGAAGGTGGTGGTGGGATAGCGGTCATCTTCAGGGAATCACTTAAGTGCCTAACTTCACAGCTTAATATCCCGGATTGTGAGAGTCTGTCTTTTCTCGCTAACATTATGCCCTACTTTCTCCTTCTCTGGTGTACTCTTGTAAAGACCCCCTGGTCCTTATGCACAATTTTTGTATGCTCTACCAGAAGCGATTGCAGGGTTAGCCATGGAGAGAGCTAATTTTACTCTACTTGGCGACTTCAATCTCTATATGGATGACATGAATTATATGGCCCCCAAAACTCTCTTACATGACATGTCCTCCCTACATCTAATGCAGTTGGTGGAATGCCCGACCCATGGTATTTTTAGTAACATTCATAACCTCCAGGTCCACAACCCATTACCTTTAACTTGGTTGGACAATTTTCTGATCCCTTTCACTCTGATCACATCCCCCCCCTGCTCCTCCCCTCTGGCCAACGGCTGAAACTTAATCTAGAAAACTGTTTAGATGCCATGGAAGCATCAAAACCTGACTTTTTGGAGCATGTCGCTTTGACCACCCACCAGTTCAATGATTAGATTACTAAATCACTGGATGTGGTGCTACCAGTAAGGTGGTGAAAAGATCCCAAGCGAGCCCAGAAATCTCCTTGATTTTAACAATCAATTAATGTCTTTGAAAAAAGGAGTGCAAGCGATTGGAGAGAAGCTGGTGACGGACCTATTATGAGATTAGCAAACTTGAATATAGAAAATCCATCAGGTTTTATCATGCGGAAATAAAAGCATCTCAAGCCGCCTTCTTCTATACTTAAATTGCTAACTCTTCTAACTCCTCGAAAGAGATCTTTAAGATTCTCAAAGGAATCACCAAGTCCACTAGTGTCAGCTTCACTCCCAATGCATCTGCTAAACACAGCAATGACCTGACTCGCCTAGTCCAGAAGAAAATCATGGATATTTATTCTTCTTTCCCTGATATGCCTACTTTGGCTGTTTCCTCTTGTAATAAATCCTCTCCAGATCATCAAGAGGGCCTCCTCATGGTTTTCCCAAATCTTACTGTGAACACTGTAAAAGATCTCCTAAATACAATAACATCAGGCTCTCCCTTAGATCCGACCCCTCTCCATATTCTATGGCAGGGAGAGAAGGTATTGTCCCTGTGTTAACAGAGCTACTAAATCTTTCCTTCTCTGATGGGCAGGTCCCCTATCATTGGAAGCAAGCTATAGTTAAGCCACTTTTAAAGAAACCCAACCTTGACACCCTCTGCAGATTGCCACACATTTCCCCGCAGATTGGGATTGACTCGCTAGACCAGCAACCTGTGTTTGTGTCTGAGTAACTATAGGTTAATTTCCTTGTTACCTGGAGTCTCCAAGCTTTTAGAAAAACCTGTCAACAAAAATCTTTCCGTCTTCCTCGAATCTAAGGAAGTCATCCATCCTACCCAACACAGCACCAAAACAGCCTTGCTGGCAGTTGTCGAGCAACTTAGGCATCTTCTGGATCAAGGAGGGTCTGCGGCCATCATTATCTTAGACCTCCATCCTGCCTTCGATACCGTGAACCACCCAACCCTTATGCAGAGACTATCCAAAGCCGGTATTGAGGGCAGAGCTCTTAAATGGCTCTCCTCCTTCTTGGAGAATCAAACTTTTCATGTCTTGGACCAGTCCTGCTACTCAGCCAGTTTTCCCCTGAGTTGCGGCCTTCCGCAGGGCTCCTCCCTAAGCCCCACCCTTTTTAATCGTTATATGCTCCCCTTGCTGATATTGTGTGCTCTTTCAGGTTGTCATTGGTTTCTTACGTCGATGACACCCAGTTAGTTATGCCAATTTCCCCCGACCCCAGCTCTAGTCACTTATCTCTGATTCCCTGCCTTTAGGAAGTTACCAGCTGGATGGCAGGCTGTAAACTAAAACTTAACGAGGACAAAACTGAAGTTATGCTGCCGGGCAATAACTTCTGCAGCAATGTCCCAAGCCTCCTACCAAATTGCTTGAGCAAGTTGCCTAACCCAAAAAGCTTGATAAAGATCCTTGGGATGTGATTGGACTCCAGTTGACTTCTGATAAACATCCCTAAACATTAATCTGCTACTAGGACTTTTAGAGACCTCCAATGGCTTCCGGGGGAACGCCGAGTTAAATTCAAGACCCTATGCAGCATGCATGCATAGGGCAATCAGTAAAAAAGGCCCCTCACTATTAAGACCTTTAGCCTCCCCATACTTTCCTGGAAGGCCTCTCAGATCCTCCTCAGCCGTTTTACTGAAGGTACTGAAGATCCGTAGGCCACAATGGGACGGCCGCTCCACTTTCTTTCTTGTGCCTAAGCTCTGGAATTCCCTACCTCTGGAACTGTGCCTACTGGAGTCTGAACTTCCCTTTTGCATAGCCTTGAAGATCTGGCTGTTTGGCAACTAACCCACTACAGCTACCATCACTCGATGTCTGCTTAGAGTGCTGGGAGGACTCTGGGTAGCCATCCGCTGTATAAGAACTAGAGAATATAATAGAATATTGGTGTCCTTCTTGGGGGATCTACATAGCGATATGTCTGCATCTGTTAGGTTTGGAATGGATGGTCATTGCTCAAGATTTTACCCAATAACCTGTGGTGTCATGCAAGGATGCATTTGGGCCTATTTCTTGTTTAATGAAAAAATACAGTTAGGGGGGGTCCTAGGGAGTTTAAAGACCAGCGAAGATTGGATCCCTATATAAGAACGATTCAACACACGAAATCCTCGGGTCTGAAACCACAGATATATGTCTGAAAAAAAGAAAGGACAGCAAGGTGATCTCAACGTGCTACCTAAGGGGATCCCTTAATTAGGACGTAATCCCATCACCCACCGAGGTGGCATGCTTCATCATCTGGGATTCTCCTCTTCACGGGGAATCCTAGCCCCGCAAAGGGCTACTACCCCCTCACTGTGAGGGAGGAGCTCAGGGATGTTTTATTCCTACACTGATTAGGATATAATATATCCTTTAGATGAGAAGACCGAGTAGGTTGGGTGACAGGCGCAGTGCAGAACTTAAAGACAGAAAAAATGGGAGTGAGTGATATTAAAACTAACTACCAAGAGCAATATGGACTTTATTAGTTTGTTCCTGGTGTCAGGATTAAAAACAGTGCAACAGCAGTTTAAAATAATATCTGCTTTTGGTGGACGTAAACAGGTCTACATGTTTCAGCCTCAATGACCCCGCAAGGTGTCGCGGCTTTCGTCAGGACCAAAAAGATATTATGTGCTACTGCGATTGAAAAGTGTTTAGACAAAAAAGTGTAACTGAAATTAGTGTAACAAAAATTACAAAACAAGCGGAGCTCATTGAAAGCCCGGGGTCTCGACAGAGAGAGCGGTGCCCCTCCCCTGAGCTGTCGCCAGGTTGAGGTGAGGCGACTTATCCGTACACAACGGGTACAACCAGTAAATCGAACACACCAAACGTGGGATTACTGGTTCTGTATAGAAACAATATTATTGTTTTGTAATTTTTGTTACACTAATTTCAGTTACACTTTTTTGTCTAAACACTTTTCAATCGCAGTAGCACATAATATCTTGTGTAAAGTCGGACGGCAGCCAGCACCACAAAAGGAAGCAGAGCCCAGGGCCACATCCGAAGGACAACAGATGCCCACGAGCAACTGAACATGCAGCACGGACACCCAAGAGGGCCACAACACCCACCGACACCACACCCAGGCCCGCAAAACCCCCCTCCCCCCGGGGACCACCCCCAACCAAGAAACTGCACACCAACACCACGAATCCCAAAACAAACATTTTGCCTGATGTCGCACAAGCAGGAAAATAAACATACATGCGTGGCCAGAAAATGGAGAATCAGTCATACAGCAATGCAATCACCAACACAAAACACCATACAAACAAAAGCAGAAACAACCCTTAGGATGAGTCCTAGCGGCTCCTCACTGGACAATCCGTAGCACACAGCCAGGAAGACCAAATCCAAGAGAAGAAGGTGTGCCATGCGCCCAACAAAGGAAAGAGAGGGAGAGAGCGAGGGAGAGAGATGGAGTGAGATAGCACAAACAGCGCAAGGCCGCTCGGGCACCTGGCTCCACATGCCAACATGTGTGTGTGCATCGCCATCCGTACACCATGAGCCCAAGGCCGTGTCCCAATCTCAGCGCCAAAGCCACATCACATTCCGAAAACGCAAGTAGTAGTCAGACAAACATCAGGGATGAAAGCACCATTGTCCCAACGCAGAAGGCGGAAGGACACCTGCACCTCTGACCTTGTTCCAGAACGCGCCTGGAACACCCTGATAGAGATGCAATGGCAGATGGGGACGATTCCCACACCACGCATTCCGCAAATGAACCATCCGACTTATCCACAGCCACACACAGAAGCCCCTGCCTGTGGTACCCCCACATGGGATGCCCTTGACACTCACGGAAACAGCAACCCATTACCCACAACGTTGCACACACATTCGAATTATTGCTCAGAGCTGTGGCATATCCTCCACACAACTGCCGCAGTTCAGAAGACTGCCGGTTCGCGAGGCGCACCAACGCAATGGCAGGCCATACCGGCCACATGCACAACCCCCGTCACGTGGAACAGTACCGTGCACGTATGCTGCAACTACTGGGCGCACTGCCACTGGCAGTGCTGCGGATCAGTTACAGGCTCAGCTTCCGCATTGCCCACGTCACCTGCGTCCAGCCCTGGTTCCACTGCCGAACATGCACATTCGAGTGTCCCATGGATGTCTGCCTATCCAACACAACTGTTGATGAATTGGACTATGACCTGTGTCTGCGCCCCCTGTTGGATCATGAACAGGAGTGTAACCGAGACAGCCGTGCATGGGATGCCTTGACATACTGTGTATGTATTGCTAGTTGTGCATGGGAGACTGCACAATTCCTCGTGTGCAGTGACCACATCGAGGCGCTCCCCTATTGGGCTGTGTTGCGGATCGGTGAAACGGCGTGGGCTGAGCACACCTGCCCGGATCACCTAATGGATTGGCTCACCCTGGTGTTCCTTGAACACGACAATGACGTACTATTGGAACACATTGCACATGAAGCTGCATGGGCATTCATGGACGAGTAACTACGTTCCTGCTGCCACATCCGATTGCCACCCACAGCACATGGCCCAACAACTTGTTGCATCGTGGGGATTGCTCACATATCCCACCACAACAGAGGACACGTCTGCCTTCGTTCGGGCTCTGGATGCATGTGCGTGGAACAACGCGTGTGTACACACACCTGTGCAAGGTGACGCAGGTCCATGGTCGGAGAAACACAGCGTCGTTTGGCAACGTTGCCAATTCGGACACACTGCTGGGGGAGAGCACACACATGGCAATGTAGCACGACATGTGAACCTGTCGGACCCTCACACCTGATCACTGACAGCAGAGCAGACAATCGGCCTGCTTTCGTTTGGGTCAGTGCTACACACAGCCCTATTCAACACATGGACGTGTGCCTACGTTGGGGGGTTGTGTGATTGTTGTTGATGTGCAATGGGGACACAGCTAGTACTCACCTTCACAGTCATCCAATTGGCCATGTGTCTCAGGGATACACATGCGCATAGATGTCAGTTACCAGGGTATGCCTTCATGTGCAATCATCGTCCCCACATCCAGCCATACTTCCATACGTGAGTGACCGCGCCCAGCGCCAGACCCCCTGGTCTGGGCATCCCCCGCGCCCGCCACATCAACAGACGCCGATACGATGCCAGCACCCTCCACGCACTCAACCCCGGAAAAGATCACGCCTGCTACCAGGCCACCCCGAAGCGCACCCAAGGGCCCTTCACCTGCCGGAACTGCAGCTTCGCCAGCACCCGCCCCGCCAAACCACCGCCCAGGAAAGAACCCAACTACCTCAGATGCATCCTCCTCAACACCCGCTCCGCCCGCAAACACGCCATCGAACTCTGGGACCTTCTCGACTCAACCTCCCCAGACGTCGCATTCCTGACGGAGACCTGGCTGAATCCCGCTTCAGCCCCCGACATCGCCATTGCCATCCCGGACGGATACAAGATCACCCGCAGGGACCGCACCAACGGAGTCGGAGGAGGCATCGCCATCGTCCACAGGAACACCCTCAGAGTCTCAACCAACACCGACGACACCCTCAGCACCGCCGAACACATGCACTTCCAGATCCACACCGATCCCAACACCACCCTCAGAGGAACCCTCATCTACAGACCCCCGGACCCTGACCACAGTTCAGCGATTGCATCGCTGACTTCGTCAGCACACACGCCATCGCCTCCACGGACTACATCCTCCTCGGGGACCTGAACTTCCACCTCGAGAACAACAAGGACACCAACTCCACCACCCTGATCGACAACCTCGCCACCCTCGGACTCAGACAGCTCGTGACTACACCCACCCACGCCGCCGGCCACACGCTCGACTCCATCTTTTCCGCAAGCCCACACGTCTCCTTCAACCACACCTCCGAACCCCACTGGACTGACCACCACTGCATCCACTTCACCTACAGGAAGCCCACCACGCACCACCGCACCGAACAAATGCCTCGCCGCTGCTGGAGCAGAGTCACGGAAGACCAGCTAACCACAACCCTCGCCCTGAGCCCACCCACCGAACCCTCCGACCCCGACACCGCCGCCCGTAACCTCAGACAGTGGATCGACGACTGCGCCAACACCCTCACCCCGCTCAAGAATCCGCCCAACAGCCACACCAGCAAGAAAGCCACCTGGTTCACCGAAGACCTCCAGGCCTCCAAACGAACATGCCGAAAACTGGAGAAGATCTGGCTCCACGAACGGACAGCGGACAGCTACGCCGCCCACAAGAGCGCCACCCGCAGTCACCATCACCTCATCAGATCCGCCAAAAGGGCCTCACTCAAAGACCGCCTAGACAACAACGCACACAACAGCAAAGAGCTCTTCAACATCGTGAAGGAACTCTCCAACCCCAGCTCCAACACCAACGACATCCAGCCGTCGCGAGACCTATGCGACTCACTGGCCACCTTCTTCCACCGCAAAATCGCCGACATCCACGACAGCTTCAACACCACGACCGCCCCGGCAACCACCGAGACCACTGCCCCCACAACCACCAACCACCTGCTCTCCTGGACCAACATCAACGACGAGGACACCAGCGAGATCATGAACACCATCCACTCCGGTTCACCGCTAGACCCGTGCCCTCACCACATCTTCAACAAAGCCAGTACAGCCATCGCGCCCCATCTCCGGAAAATAATCAACATCTCCTTCGAGACAGCAACCTTCCCGGAAAGCTGGAAGCATGCCGAGATCACCGCCTTACTCAAGAAACCCAAGGCAGACCCCAAGGACCTCAAGAACTTCCGACCCATCTCTCTGCTCCCGTTCCCCGCGAAGGTCACTGAGAAAATCGTCAACAAACAACTGACCCGCTACCTCGAGGAGAACAACATCCTGGACCCTTCCCAGTCCGGCTTCCGCAGCAACCACAGCACCGAAACCGCCCTCATCGCCGCCACCGATGACATCAGGACCCTGCTAGACAACGGAGAAACAGCAGCCCTCATCCTCCTGGACCTATCAGCCGCCTTCGACACGGTCTGCCACCACACACTACGAACACGCCTTCACGACGCCGGGATCCAAGAGAAGGCCCTGGACTGGACCACATCCTTCCTTTCCGGCAGAACACAAAGCGTCCGCCTCGCCCCTTCCGATCCAAGGCCACAAAGATCATCTGCGGCGTACCCCAAGGCTCCTCCCTCAGCCCAACGCTGTTCAACATCTACATGGCACCCCTCGCCCACGTCGCCCGACAGCACAACCTCAACATCATCTCCTACGCCGACGACACCCAGCTGATCCTCTCCCTCACCAAAGACCCTCACACCGCCAAAGCCCACCTCCACGAAGGAATGAAGGCCGTCGCCGAATGGATGAGGACCAGCCGCCTGAAGCTGAACTCGGACAAGACGGAGGTCCTCATCCTTGGTTCCAACCCTTCAGCCTGGGACGACTCCTGGTGGCCAACATCACTGGGAACAGCCCCGCCACCCACCGACCACGTACGCAACCTAGGGGTCATCCTCGACCCCACCCTCTCCATGACTAAGCAGGTCAACGCCGTTTCCTCATCCTGCTTCAACATCCTCCGAATGCTCCGCAGGATCTTCAAGTGGATCCCCACCGAAACAAGAAAAACAGTCACCCAGGCCCTCGTCACCAGCAGGCTGGACTACGGAAACGCCCTCTACGCAGGAACGACGGCTAAGCTCCTGAGACGGCTGCAACGCATCCAGAACGCCTCTGCACGTCTTATCCTCGACATCCCCCGACGCAGCCACATCACACCCCACCTGAGAGACCTGCACTGGCTCCCTGTCAACAAGAGGATAACCTTCAAGCTCCTCACCCACGCACACAAAGCACTCCACAACTCCGGACCAGCCTACCTCAACAGACGACTCAGCTTCTACACCCCCACCCGCCAGCTCCGCTCGACCAGCCTCGCCCTCGCCACAGTCCCCCGCATCCGGAAAACGACCGCCGGCGGCAGATCCTTCTCCCACCTCGCCGCCAAGACCTGGAACACCCTCCCCACCAACCTCCGACAGACCCAAGACCTACTGGCCTTCAGAAGACTCCTCAAGACCTGGCTCTTCGATCAGTAGCAGCACCACCCCCCTCTTCCCCCAGCGCCTTGAGACCCTCGCGGGTATGTAGTGCGCTTTATAAGTGACATGATTGATTGATTGATTGAACATAGTGATGACACATCTGTGTGATTTAGAATGTTTTATTCACATTTAGGTGATTGACGGAGCTGGAGCTGTACATGACCATCCAAACCCACATCACATGGAAGCCCAGTGGTGGGCCAACCAGAGTCCTTTGGGAATTGCACAGTGATTAGGAAGAGGGAGAGTGCAGTCCGCAGCTGGATTGCTGTGTAATTGTCCAGCGGTGAAGAAATGGCAGTCCGTGTCGGGGTCCGGGTGAATGTCGCAGAGTGTTCCGGGGACAGTAGGAGGTATTACCCAGGGCATGATGCATAGGTCATAACCAGGCAGGGACAGGCAATATGGTGGTGATGGATGCTACTGCCGCCTTCCTCACACAGTAGTTCCCATCCCCTTCTCACTCCCCTGATACGGGTTCTGTGTCCGGTGTGTCCGGTGTGTGTGGCGGGGTGATGGCTGCATCGCTATGTGCCACTGACAAATCAGACTGCGTAGGTGATGGGGCAGCATCACAGTGTGCCACGGACACATCAGGGGTCGCAGCTGTGTGTGTCGATGTTCCCGCTGCAGTCATCGGGGAACGCCTCAGTGGCAGCAATGGCAAGATGAAGTCCTGCAGGGCATTGAAGTTCCCAGCTACTACTCGCTGGTGTCCAGCCGTGGCAGACATACTTCCAGCCTGCATCTGCTCCATGGTCTCCATTGACCTCCGCATCTGTGCCAACTCTGTGCTGTTATGGCTGGTGCCTGTCTGACCTGACAGTTCTTGTATTCGATTCATGGCACCAGGCGAGGTCAGCCAAGGTCTGTGGCGGAGCATGGTGCATACAGGGGGTGTCCGATAGGGACTGTACGTGGTCCCTGATGGGACTCGGACACCCATGTATGGCATCGAGTTTGGCTGCCACGAGCTCGAAGCCCACCCGCAGCTGATCAGCCAACTCCGCCTGGCAACCCAACACACGCCGTAGGAATTCAATGTATTGGTCGGGGTCCTGGGAGACAGCCGTGGTGGTGTGTGTTTCCTGCTGTGTGGTCTGTGCAGGTGGTGGGGTCACCTCGAGGCAGCTGGCCTGCCCTGCTCCTGGGGGTGGGGTGCAGAGGCTGTCCATTATCCGTTGGAGGGTGTCTTGACATATGTGCAGGTTGTCCGCTTCATCATCAATGATGGGAAGTGAGGTGTGCTCTGCAGGAGGTGTTGTTTGTCCCTCTGCAATGTAAAGGGGAGATGCAGGATAACAGAGTTTCACATGTATGTTGATGATTTGCAGATGTTTACATTCAGACTGCATGCCAATGTACATTGTGACTGTTTTGGGGGAGCTGGCTATTTGATGGCAGTCAGTGTGTTTTTCGACTACATGACGGATGTGTGGTAGTACCCGTACATTATCATCACACAGTGTCAGGCAATGCCAGATGTGAGTGGACAGTTACTACGCACGAGCAGAACCTGTTGTGAGCTCTGTCCTGTGGTGCTGGTGTTGCACTTTGTACCACATTGCCGTCATTGCTGATGTTCTGTGATTGCTATGTGTGTGTGCTGCATTGTGGGGGAGTTGCCCCTGCAGCTCTGACTTCGTGTAGCCTTCTCCCTTTGAGGCGGGGTGCCTTTGAATTGTTTGCTTCTTGGGGCCTGATTTGCTTTTGACTTGGGTCATATGTGCTCTCGGACAGATTTTGTGGCCTGGTGCATTGTTCGTCTGCTGCGTGTATTGTACGGCATGGGTTGTGGGTGCACGTGGACATGTTGGAGTATGACCAGCTCCTTTATGGATGTGATCCGCACTGGGCTACCTCCATGTCGATTGGTGGGCCATGTAATTTCTTTTTGGCTGCTGCCATGCTATCGGACAGGCAGTGTTGCTTGCATAGTCAGTGTGGGTCACAGAGCCGCTGCTTTGCTGGATTCAGCACATGTGCATGGGTCGGTTGTGATATTGGTGATAGGGGGGGCCCCTCTGTGCACATTGTGGATGGGGGCCTACTTGGCATTTCTATGTGTGCTGCAGTGTGCCAAGGCAATCAGGGACATGTTCCACGGTCATTGTGGGTGTGCTGTGTGCTACACATAATTGTGCATGTGTGCCATTGTGCCCATCTCCCCCGTCCCCCCGTCCCTAGTCGTTACTCACCCTGTTGCTGTTGGGTCAGGTCGTATCGTGCTGTGTCCAGGCCCCCAATCCTGCCACCGTCTCCTCACTGCTGACTGTGGCCACCATTTGCTCCAGCTCATCCAGCTCCTCCTGTGTCGCAGGACTCCCACCTCCAGTCGCCGTTGCTGCCTCCCTATTGGCGGCGAGCTTATCTTTGGTCTGCCTTTTCAGATCATGCCAGCGCCTCTTGACCTCCTCCAGTGACCTCCTCGACACTCCGACTGCATTGACGTTGGTAAAGATGGCCTGCCATATTTCGGTTTGGTTTGCCAGTGCCGCAGTGGAGATGCTGAACAGTTGTTGATGGTGTTCTATCACCTCCGTGACGATGATCCGGTCTTCCTGCGGACTGAACCCTGTCTTCCTCTTCCTCTTGTCCTTGCCCTTCCCCGAACGCAGGGTTCCTGGCTGGTCCTCAGTGGGGCTTGTGATGTTCGGCTTGTCCTCTGCACTCGGTCCGGGTGCATCCATGTTGCTACGCAGTATGAATTGTTTTGGGGCTTTTTTTTTTCTTTCTATTATGGTGCTTTTTCCCGCCGGACGCGTGGGATTTGCAGGCCTGTGGCTGGTGTTCGCTGATTTCTGTACCGTGATTGGCCTCATCGCATGTTTTTTGCGTTCGCGTTTCGCATTTTTTTGGCGTGGCGTTGATTTTCACGCTGACATTTGACACGTTATCTGGTGTCTATCGCATTCTACCGCCTTGTTGTGAATTCCACGTTGACACGGGTTTATTTTCCCGAGATAGGCTGCGATATTGAAAGTTGCGTTACGCTACTCTTGCGGAAGTTATCACACGTTCTTGTGAATATACCCCTCGGTCTTCTCATCTAAAGGATTTATTATATCCTAATCAGTGTAGGAATAAAACATCCCTGAGCTCCTCCCTCACAGTGAGGGGGTAGTAGCCCTTTGCGGGGCTAGGGTTCCCCGTGAAGAGGAGAATCCCAGATAGTGAAGCATGCCACCTCGGTGGGTGATGGGATTACGTCCTAATTAAGGGATCCCCTTAGGTAGCACGTTGAGATCACCTTGCTGTCCTTTCTATTTTTCAGACATATATCTGTGGTTTCAGACCTGAGGATTTTGTGTGTTGAATCCCCTTTCTTGTTTACCATCTAATCAATCGCCTAGAGGCGGTGTTAATTGAGAAGAAATGTGATGTTCCCCTCGTAAGTCAGCACTCGAAACCAGTTCTGCTTTTTGTAGACAATGCTGTCCTCAAGTGGGGATTTAACTTTTACTAGACAACCTTTCTGATTTTATGGACCATTTAGATCTTTCCATAAATATATCAAAATCATATGTAATGGTTTTTGGTGGTAAGCCCACCAAACGCAAAGATTTTTATTGTAACAAGCTTAATATTGCACAATTCCCCACTTTTATTTACCTGGGTATTTTGCTTGATAATAGGAATCCTTTCTTATGTCTAAAAGATTAATACTTGCTCATACAGGGGGAGCGGTACTGGATTTTGGTGCAACGTTGGGCTGGAAACCGATTATGCCCCTTCTTCAAATTTATAGTGCTAAATATGTGTCCCGCTCCAACCTATGGTAGAGATATCTGGGGGTACAAGGATTGTCACATGATTCAGGTTAAGAACAGGTGTGCCAGACGCTTATTGGCAGTCCCACAGAGCGCCTCAACTTTTGCTGTCCTTGAAGAACAGGGTCTTAAATATATCTCACACATCATTGCATTAAGTCCCTTGTTACGATGATTTCGGTGTGGTACAAATGTGAGCCAACCCTCAACAGATTGATAATCAGGGACTGTCTTTCATTAGACAACGTGAAAAAAATACTTTGGCTTGCTTCTATAAAGTCTAAAGTCACCAGCATGGGCTGTCTGGATCTATTTCTTACTCTGGAAAAGAATACTAAATCAGTCTATAGTTGGGGTAAGCACACTTTCATCACTCATGTTGTTGCACTAAGAGAAAGTGACTGTGAGAAGTTGGCCTGGTATATGATGTCCGCTAATTAGAGTGGGCACCTTGCACCAGTCCAAACAACACTTATGGTGATTTAAGAGGTCAAAGATAACCTTAGAAAGCTATCCAAGTGGTAGCTGTGGAGAGCAGCCTTCAGGCCTAGTCTTGAAGGAATGTTAAGCAGCTTGTTTTTCCAGAATGCAACCTTATAGTTTTGGTTAAATGAAAGGAGAACCACACAGTAGTTATAAAAATATGTATTTATTATTATAACACACCTTAAATACCTCACAGTATCTGCTACACACAGATAGACACAAAGCACACAATACTTAAGCACAGAAACCAATGTAAGTAACACTAATACACAGTGGGCTCCAGGGTGAGACCAAACCATATACTAAAATAGTGGTATAGGAGCCACGACTCGAGTCAAGACAGTGTCTAGAGGATGTAGAATCACTGAGACCACCCAAGATGAGTAAGTAGGGACCCCACGGAGGACGGATACAGTGTGAGAACATGACCGCGTGCTACGTACAATTCAATGGGAGAGTGGGAGAGTTGCAGTTGCAGTTTTACAGTTTAAGGACCCTTCCCAGTAAATTACGAAGAAACCCTTTAGAACATGGAAGGTTGGAGAGCCACCCCACCCGTGGATACCGAAGACCCAGAGTTACCTATCCCAGGGAACCCGGGTGCATAGGGTCGAATTGGCATCGGAAACCGCTGTCATCTCAATGGGAGTCTTCAAAGAAATGCCACTGCTGGAAAGAAGAAAAGTGTCCGGTGGAACCCACAGGTGGATTCTTGATGGAAGGAACCCAAAAGCAGAGGGGACAGAGTCTATGTCACTCAGAAGTGACCAGGGGCTCGGTAGAAGAATGCCCACCGATGTCGGGTGCTTCAGGTGTGAAGATGGAGACCATGACTCTACAGCTGCAGGGACCAGGAGATGTCGAGGACAACCAGGAGCTGTATACAAGCTGTTCCACAAAGGATGTCGAGTGCTGAGGGGTCGGTGTCCGGCGGGAGCACCAACAAGCCTTGGCAGTGGCAATCCACGAAGAAGGTCAAAGAAGGTTACGGTCTGGCCCAGCAAGGACCAGGGGACTCACCACAGCAAGGGGAGTCAGGGCAGGCCTGGAGCAACCATGGGAGCCCAAGAAAAGCAGTGTTGTCCCTCAAGTGCACCATAAGCCGAAGGCACAGGAGTCGCAAGGGGACCTCTAGCAGTTTCTCAAAGTTACAGCTTGCAGGGCACAGATTGCCAGGAGGCCAAAGTCCTTTGTTCGAAATGTGTGCAGAGATTCGGGCTATCGATAGCCCAATGTACTTAGTTGGGGAACGCCAACAAGCATATGCACTTGCAAAAGTATGCGGTGCACAGGGGTTCGGGTTATGCGGCCCCCACAAGGGATACTGGCCTCAAACTTAGTGAGAGGGCAGCTCAACCTCAAGAAACATAGGAACCCAACTCCTGTGTTGCTGGAGCCTTCGGAGTCTACAGGAGCTCAGGATCAGCAGACCAGTCAGTTGCATTACGGTGCCTGCAAATGCAGGGGAGTGACTCCTTCACCCCAAGGGAGATACTTCAGTTGTCCTTGATGCTCCACAGGTCCTGCATAGAGCCTGTATGGTGCACAGGCACAGACAATGCTTTGGACGGAGCAGGAGATGAAGTCGGGCCCAGTCAAAGTCCAGCAAAGTCCAGAGTGTCCAGATGATCGAAGGTCAGTGGTTTCCTGTTCAGAATTTTGTCCACGTCGAATCTAGGGTCCTACAGCCAGGTAAGCCCTTTTGTACCCACAGGAGAGGGTTGGACAGATTATGGGGACCCTCCCAGGGGAGGGTCAGGACAGAAGGGAGGATACTCCCCTGTCCTTTGTCCAGTTTTGCACCATAGCAGGAGCCAACGGCTCCCAGGACTGGTTTGAACTGGACAATGCACAGGGACTCCAAATGTGCCCCTCATGCAGACTTTCAGGCACTCTGGAAGTGCACCCACCCAGCCCTAATACACTAAATCCTGTCTTGGAGGTGGTCACACCTCCCTGTGACAGGATGCCTATTGTGCTGCCTTCCTCTGCTCGAGCTTAGCTCAGCAGCAGGAGGGCAGAAATGTGTCTCTGGTCGGCAGCAACCATTTTGTGCTGACCGGGTCGAGAAGGCCGGTACCGGGAAGACCAGGGACCCCACGAAGCTTGCTTCTGAAGGGTGGAATCATACCTCCCACACGGTTACCAGTGTGGAGGTATGATTCCAAGGTGCTTGATACCAAACACGACATAGTTTGTTACAGCCGTTTTCGAGATAGCATTTTACGCGAGCATATAATGCACCTCTACCTATATGTCTGGCTGCGTCACCGACAACCCGGGAGAATGGTCTCCGAAGGCTGCAGGGGTGCTCTGCTCATGCAGGGGCACCCTCTCACGTAAAACCCAGCACCCTGCCTTCAGGATTGTCAAGGCCTGCTATAGGGGTGACTTATCGGTTTTAAGTGTAGTGACCTATAGATATAGTAAACCTAAATCTAAAGTAAATGGTGCATGCACCATCTTACACAGGCTGCAATGGCAGGCCTGTAGTTCCATTTTGCATGGCCTCTCATGGGTGGCATAATACATGCTTCAGCCCATGGGAGGCCTCTGGGGTACCTATGCCCTGGGTACATGTGTACCATATACCAGGGACTGACAAGGGTACCCCAGTATCCAATCTGGAGTGTACCTAAGTACATGACATAACATTTTAGGGAGAAAGCAGATAGACTGGGGTCCTGATTAGCAGGATCCCAGTCAGACTAGTCAAAAACAGTGTAACATCAAGCAAAAAGTGGGGGTAAGCATAAGAAGCAGATCCTACTTTCCTACACAACCCCCCCCAAACGTAAGGAGATGAGACTAACCTTGCCCAGTTGAGTCTTCATTTTCTAAGTGGAAATATCTGGAGAGCCCATCTGCATTGGCATGGTTACTCCCAGGTCTATGTTCCGCTGTATAGTCCATCCCCTGTAGGGAAATGGACCACCTCAAAAGTTCGGGGTTTTCACCCTTCATCTGTTTTAGCCATAAGAGGGGCTTATGGTCTGTCTGAACAATGAAGTGAGTGTCAAACACGTATGGCCTCGGCTTCTTCAGGGCCCAAACCACAGCAAAGACTTCCCTCTCAATGGCTGACCAACGTTTCTCTCGGGGTCAACCATCTGCTAATAAAAGCTACTGGTTGATCCTGACCCTCTGCATTAAGTTGTGACACCCCAGCCCTTACCCCCAACTCAGATGCATCTGTTTGGACAATGAATTGTTTGGAATAGTCAGGACTTTGCAGAATGGGAGCAGTGCACATGGCCTGCTTAAGATCATCAAATGCCTTCTGACAGCTAACTGTCCACTGAACTTTCTTGGGCATTCTCTTTGATGTAAGATCATTCAAGGGAGTCACTATAGACCCATATCCTTTCAGAAATATTCTGTAGTACCCAGTCAGGCCCAAGAAAGCTCTGACCTGAGTCTGGGTAGTGGGAGCAACCCAGCTCATGATGGTCTGGATTTTGCTCTGCAATGGTTGAACCTGGCCTCCACCCACAAGGTGGCCCAGGTACACAACCTTACTCTGCCCTATCTGGCACTTGGTGGCCTTGATAATGAGGCCTGCTTTCTGCATAGCATCCAAAACATTCTTCGGGTGGATCAGGTGATCCTCCCAGGTGGAACTAAAGACAGCTATATCATCAAGATATGCTGCACTATAGGCTTCCAGGCCTGTAAGGACTTTGTTCACCAACCTTTGGAATGTGGCAGGTGCATTCTTCAAACAAAAGGGCATTACAATAAATTGATAATGCCCACTAGGGGTTGAAAATGCTGTTTTTGGTTTGGCATCCGCAGCTAGTCTGATTTGACAATATCCAGCAGTGAGGTCAAATGTGCTCAAGAACTTGGCTGAGACCAAAGTGTCAATGAGTTCATCTGCCCTAGGAATAGGGTGAGCATCAGTCCTAGTGACTGCATTGATCCCCCTGTAGTCCACACAAAACCTAATTTCTCTCTTACCACCCTGGGTATGAGGTTTGGGTACCAGGACCTCTGGACTAGCCCAAGGGCTATCTGAGGGTTCAACCACTCCCAATTCCAGCATCTTTTGGACCTCCATCCTGATGCAATCTCTGACATGGTTAGGCTGCCTGTAAATCTTATTTTTAACAGGTAGACTCTCACCTGTAGACTCTCACCTGTGTCCACGTCATGGGTACATCAAGTGGGCTGACTAGGAGTCAAAGAAAACATATGTCTGTATTGATTGAGGACCTTCCTGCAATCAATCTGCTGTTGCTCAGTGAGGCTGCCTGCCAAGGCCACACCATCAACTGAGCCATCATCAGGGTTCTGTGAGAGGAGGTCAGGGAGTGGGTCACTCTCTTCCTCCTGTCCCTCATCAGTAGCCATGAGCAAGCCCATGTCTGCCCTGTCCACATAGGGTTTGAGCCTGTTTAAATGGAGCATCCTATGGGGGATCCTGGGAGTTCCAAGGTCCACCAAGTAGGTGACCTCTCCCTTCTGCTCAAGAATAGTATGGGGTCCACTCCCCTTGTCTTGGAGGGCTGCTGGGGCCACAGGCTCCAACACCCATACTTTCTGTCCTGGCTGATAAACAGTCAGTACAGCCTTTTGGTCATGCCAAGCTTTTTGCAATTCTTGACTTGCCTCAAGGTTTTTGCTGGCCTTCTTCACATACTCAGCCATCCTAAAGCGCAGGCCAAGTACATAGTCCACTATGTCTTGCTTGGGAGGTTTGAGAGGAAACTCCCAGCCCTCCTTCACCAAACACAAGGGACCCCTAACTGGATGCCCAAACAAAAGTTCAAAGGGGCTGTAGCCAACCCCCTTTTGTGGGATCTCTCTGTAGGCAAAGAGAAGGCAGGGCAACAGGACATTCCATTTTCGCCTAAGCTTTTCTGGGAGGGCCATTATCATACCCTTTAGGGTTTTGTTGAACCTTTCAACCAACCCATTGCATTGTGGGTGATAGGGTGTGGTGAATTTGTAATTGACTCCACACTCCTTCCACATTGCAGTGATATAACTGGACATGAAGTTTGTACCTCTGTCAGTTAAGACCTCCTTAGGGAAACCCACTCTGGAAAAAATTCCCAGAAGCGCCCTGGCCACCACAGGAGCTGTGTGGTTCTAAGGGGTATTGCTTCTGGATACCTAGTGGCATGGTCCACCACCACTAGTATGTAACTGTGCCTAGATGCAGTAGGAGGGTTCATGGGACCAATTATGTCAATCCCAACCCTCTCAAAGGGAACCCCCACCACAGGTAGTGGTATGAGGGGGGCCTTTGTGGTACCACCTGACTTACCACTGGCTTGACAGGTGGTACAGGAGCGACAAAACTCCTTGGTGTCCTCTGACATGTGAGGCCAGTGAAAGTGAGGGACAAGCCTGTCCCAAGTCTTACTTTGGCCTAGGTGTCCTGCCAAGGGAATGTCATGTGCCAAGGTGATTAGGAAGCCCCTAAACTTCAGAGGTATGACCAACCTCCTGGTGGCACCAGGTTTGGGTCTTTACCCTCTGAGTAAAGGAGTCCCTCATCCCAATAGATCCTGTGGGATCCACTGACACTCCCAGCAGCCTTAGCAGCAGCTTTGCTGTCTGAGGGGTTCAAGAGAGGGGCAGGTTTGCTGCTCCTGACTCAGTTCTGCCCTGGAAAGGCCCCCTGTCCCCAAGAACGCAACTTGATCAGGATCAAGTTCATCTGAGACAGTTCCTTCACAGGGACTGAGATCATCTCCCTCAAGAGATTGATCCTCCTCCTGAGCCTGGGGGGAAGACACAGCCTTACCCCTCCTGCTCCTTTTCTTGGAAGGCACCTGGTCCATTTTTCCAGAATTCAGGGCCTGTTCAGTAGAAGTCAGTTTGGCCTGACACCTGGTCACAGCAAACACATCTGCAGAGATGCCCAGCATTGCTGCATGAGTCCTAAGTTCCACTTCAGCCCAGGCTGTAGTCTCCAAATCATTGCCCAACAAGCATTCTACTGGAAGGTCTGAGCTAACCACACCTTTCTTAGGGCCAGTTACCCCTCCCCTGCTGAAATTAACAACTGCCAAGGAATGATCAATCCTGACATTGTTAGCATTGGTAACTTGGTACATCTCACCAAGTATGATCTGGTCAGGGCTCACAAGATCTTCTGTCACCATAGTGACAGTTGCACCTGTGTCCCTGTATGACATGGCCTCCTTACCATTAATCAAAGGCTGCTGTCTGTATTTGCCCAGGTTACTGGGACTGACAAATAAGGTGGCAATATCCATGCCACCATCACAGACAAGTACAGCCTGAGCTGGAGTTTTGACTAAGCCAGAACCCATCTCAGAGCCCAAGGTTAACCTTACTAATCCCTTGTTCCCTGTACCACCACTTGAAACTGTACTAGGGGAGCAGTTGCCTTAGGGGCAGTAGTGGTTGGAGTTGAAGCCTTGGCCTTTGGACAATTGGCATCTTTTGTCCAATGGGTCTTTTCTTTGCATAAGTAACACCAAGATTTCTTTTTGCCTTTTCCTTTGTTGGATTGTGACTCCCCCAAAGATGCAGGTTTTTGGGGCCCTGATGAAGACTTGTCATCTTTACCCTTGTCCCCAACCTTATCTGAAGTTTTAGCATCTTGCTTCTTTTGGTCACCACCATGGTTCTGGTTTCTCTGCTTCACCCTGGTTCTGACCCACCTATCTGCCTTCTTTCCCACTTCTTGGGGAGTAGTCAGATCAGAGTCAACCAGGTATTGATGCAACAACTGATTTTGGCAATTATTAAGGATCTGCTCCCGCATAATAAAATTGTACAATCCTTTGAAATCATTCACTTTGCTGCCAGGCAACCAGCCTTCCAGAGCCTTAATGGCACTATCCACAAAGTCTACCCAGTCCTGATTCTGTGCCTTCTGGTTGTCTCTGAACTTAATCCTATACTGTTCAGTGGTTAAGCCAAACCCATCAATGAGAGCACTCTTCAGGACTGAATAATTGTCAGCATCCTCTTCTCTAACAGTGAGGAGCGTATCTCTACCTATGTCAGCAAAGGAGAGCCACAAGATAGCTACCCACTGCTCTTGAGGGACCCTCTGAACTTTACAGGCCCTCTCTAAAGCAGTTATCCATGTATGGATGTTATCCCCAACATGGTAGGGTGGGACAATCTTGCTCAGGTTCCTATTGTCAAAAGAATGTTCTTTAACTCTAGGGACACTGTTGCTGCCACCATGGGACTCTAGTCCCAATTTCTTTCTAGCTCTCTGGACTTCTAGGGACTCTTTGTCCAGGGCCAATTGCTGTTGTCCGAGCCTAAGCTTAGCTTTCTCAAGTTCCAGAAATTGGTACTCCCTGTCATAAGAGTGGTCCCTCTTGCTAGATACAGAGGTCCCTATAGACTGTCCTGAGTGATGTGACTCTGCAGAGGGAGGTCTAGATCTCTTTGGTAAACTCTGCACTCTTCCAGGAGGGGTGAAGTGGGGGCCATCTTGGCCTTCTTCAGCATCTCCCTGAAGATCTGAGTTATCCAGGTGGGAACCATCTTGTTCCTCCTAGCCTGGGTTTGAGTCTAGGTCCTAAAAGGTGTCACCTCCTGACCTGTCCTCATTCCCTGCCCCACCCACTTTCTCCTGTTCATCTGACCCAGGGGTCTTCCTAAGGTCATCAAGAAGTAAGGCCTCTATGAGGCGTTAAGTGTTGGCATTTCTCCCTGTCTTCAGCTTTCTAGAGGCACACAGGGCTTTCAATTCTTGGAATAAAAGCTCACTGTATCTAGAGGGCAGAGAGCCACTGGCATCTCCTTTATAAGACATACTAAGTGTGGTGAGGTGTTGCACCTACCTAACCTAGTGAGAACTAAACTATCTGAGGTTGGAGAAAGGGTGTGCTAGACCCTTAATTTACCCAACCCTAAGTTCAGTAGAACTTACTTATTCTAATCTAGTATTATATGTACCTAGTACTTAGTGGTTTTCCGTTAATCAATTCCAAGATTTATCTGGTAAAACAATGCAGGCTTGAATCCCAACCGCTGCACACCAATGTGAGAAGTTGGCCTGGTATATGATGTCCACTAATTAAAGTGGGCACCTTGCACCAGTCCAAACAACCCTTATGGTGATTTAAGAGGTCAAAGATAACCTTAGAAAGCTATCCAAGTGGTCGCTGTGGAGAGCAGCCTTCAGGCTTAGTCTTGAAGGAATGTTAAGCAGCTTGTTTTTACCAGAATGCAACCTTATAGTATTGGTTAAATGAAAGGAGAACCACACAGTAGTTATACAAATATGTATTTATTATTATAACACACCTTAAATACCTCACAGTATCTGCTACACGCAGATAGACACAAAGCACACAATACTGTAGCACAGAAACCACTGTAAGTAGCACTAATACACAGTGGGCTCCAGGGGGAGACCAAGCCATATACTAAAATAGTGGTATAAGAACCACGACTCGAGTCAAGACAGTGTCTAGAGGATGTAGAATCGTTGGGACCCCAAGGAATCACCCAAGGTGTGTAAGTAGGGACCCCACGGAGGACGGGTGCAGTGTGAGAACACAACCGTGTGCTACGTACAACTCAATGGGAGAGTCGCGGTTGCAGTTTTACAGCTTAAGGACCCTTCCCAGTGGATTACGAAGAAACCCTTTAGAACATAGAAGGTTGGAGAGCCACCCCACCCGTGGATACCAAAGCACCAGAGTTACCTATCCCAGGGAAGCTGGGTGCATAGGGTTGAAGTGGTGTCAGAAACCGCCGTCGTTCTCAATGGGAGTCTTCAAAGAAATGCCACTGCTGGAAAGAAGAAAAGTGTCCGGTGGAACCCTTGGGTGGATTCTTGATGGAAGGAACCTGAACTCAGAGGGGACAGAGTCTAGGTCACTCAGGAGTGACCAGGGGCTCGGTAGATGAATGCCCACCGATGTCGGGTGCTTCAGGTGTGAAGATGGAGACCTTGACTCTACAGCTGCAGGGACCAGGAGATGTCGAGGATGACCAGGAGCCGGATATGAGCTATCCTACGAAGGATGTCGAGTGCTGAGGGGTCGGTGTCCGGTGGGAGCACCAACAAGCCTTGGCAGCAGCCACCCACGAAGAAGGTCAAAGAAGGTTACGGTCTGGCCCAGCAAGGACCAGGGGACTCACCACAGCAAGGGGAGTCAGGGCAGGCCAAGAAAAGCAGTGTTGTCCCTCACGTGGACCCACAGGCCGAAGGCACAGGAGTCACAAGGGGACCTCTAGCAGTTTCACAAAGTTACAGCTTGCAGGGCACAGAGTGTGAGGAGGCCAAAGTCCTTTGTACAAAATGTGCGCAGAGGTTGGGGCTATCGATAGCCCAATGCACTTAGTTGGGGAACGTCAACAAGCATATGCACTTGCAAAACTACACAGTGCACTGGGGTTCAGGGTATGCGGTCTTCACAAGGGATACTGGCCTCAAACTTGGTGAGATGGCAGCTCAACCTCAAGGAAAGTAGGAACCCACCTCCTGTGTTGCTGGAGCCTTCGGAGTCTGCAAGAGCTCAGGATCAGCAGACCAGACAATTGCATTACGGTGCCTGCGAATGCAGGGGAGTGACTCCTTCACCACAAGGGAGATACTTCAGTTGAAATCCGGCGCAGCAGGGCTCCTGGTGTCAGTCTTCACAGGGACAATCTTCACGGCTTCGGGGGAGACATCTTCTTGAGTCTTGCAGCTTCATCACCTGAAAAGACAAAGAAAAAGAAAGCTAAGTCAACTTCTTTCATTTTAAAGGCGCCCATCGCAAGACAGTCTTATGTACTAACGTGAGGGATGTTAAAGAGACAATTTTTGGACAGTCTTTTCTTTGATAAGGAAAAGCCTATTATGCTTTCGGACTCAGTGTGAATTATTTTAAGGACAGCAACAGAATTGTGTTGTTATAAAGGACTCAGTGTGAATAATTTCAAGGACAGCAACATAATCGTGTTGTTACAAATTCCACAAAAAGAAATCGTTATTTGTTTTGTGTTGTGTATTTGCTTTCTTATTTTTAGTGATAAAAGATGATGGAACATATTTGGGGCAACAACAAAATGTAAGTACCATTTAGAAGGAAGCAGTTTAAAATAGAAATTACTAAGTTAATATTGTGGAGTTATAAGCAGAGTGAGAGTGCTCAAGGGTGATTTATTTACTTTTCTCCTTTTAAAGATAAGAAGAGAGTGAAGCCCCACCTTGAGGAATTGGCACATAATCTTCCTGAAATCATCACAGGAAACACCTCTATCATCACAAGAAGTACTAGGACGCTTCACACGTATACTTGAGTTCGCAGGTAGGAAACCTTACTTAAACTTAGTACCAAAAGGATAAACATCGTGAGTTTGTGCTTATGTAAGAAGCAGACTATTGCTATTAAGTTAGTGTTCTATTGTTGCCTCGTAGGTCGACAACAAGAGCCCACCAGCGTCCAGTATCCGGCCCTCCTCCCTAATTCCTATTGTTTTGCTTGAGGTGATTCTATAACCCACTAGTTAATAAGTAGGTTTGAGGGACGTTGGTCCATTACGTCTCTGCGAAACCAACAGTGCACCAAAACAGGTAAGAGTGTATTGTTAACCTGACAGAAGGCCAAGCCCACGAGTAAACGTTTTGCCCAGACATAATGGACCAATCGCAGCAAATCTCTTTACAAGATATAGCCGCCATGTTGGCTGAAATTAAATCTGAAAATGCATCTTTACGCAGAGATTTATCTACACTACAAAATACAATGCAGGATCATTCAGCCTGGAATTTTCCAGCTTTTCAGAAACCTGTTCTAAAACCACCTACCTTTCAGTCTCATTTTCAGTCTTCTACACAAACCTTGCATTCATCTACTACCACTTCTCCTACCCAAATTCAAATGGTAACCCCTGTATCTGTTCCTTTAGCACCTCCTGAGCGGTTTCATGGAGATAGCAACAAATTTACAATCTTTTTAAATCAATGCCATTTCCATTTCATTGCGAAGCCTACTGCCTTTCCAGATGATTTGTCTAAAGTAGCCTTTGTCCTGTCATATTTAGGAGGGGACGCAGCTCTTTGGTCAGTACCTTTAGTGGAGCGTGATGACCCATTACTTTACGACTTCAATCGGTTTAAATCTACTATGAAAAAATTATTTGCTAAACATGTGTTTGTGCAATCCGCTGATCATGAGTTATTGAATTTAAAGCAAGGCTCATCAGACTTATTACATTATATTTCTGTTTTCAACCGGTTTGTTATTGAAGCTGAATGGCCTGAAGAAAAAAGAGTTTCTCTCTTTTATAAAGGTCTACGGGATGAGCTTAAAGATATGATAACCCAAATTGGTATATTGCTGATTTCATTGACCTAGTAGTAAAACTTAACCACCGTTTATTGGAACGTAAAGGAGAACGAGGTAAAACAGAATCTAAAATGTTTGTCTTTAAAGAGAAGACTTATTCCAAAAGTGAGACCCTTAGCAAACCTGATTTGGGGGAACCAATGCAAATTGGAACCATCAGAGGACCCCTCACCAAAGAAGAAAAAGATAGGCGCCGTAAATTAAACCAGTGTCTTTATTGTGGAAAAACTGGACATTTCGTAAAGGAATGCCCCACTCGTCCAAATAAAGGGAAACCCAAGGCAACTGAAGTGGCTATCAGCCAATCATCGGAAAACTAGAGAACTCAACGAAAGACGAGGTCAGTTTGTCGAGTAGAGTTTCGAGTTTGGCCTCCACAGCTCCTGCTGCCTCCTTCCAACATCTTAGCATTCGAGTTATACTAAATCTGGAAATAATGACACACATACTTGGTCAGTAGACGCTTTAATAGATTCTGGTGCTACTGGAAACTTTATTGATACACAATTTTTACTAAAATTAGGGTTGAGAACTGTGCCTAAAATTCATCCTGAAATTGTACGTGCAGTGGACGGAAAAGAATTAACCTCCGGTCTCATACAAAATCAGACAGAAAGCCTAGATATGATGTGTTCCACAAACCATGGTGAAAAGATCGTATTCGACATCATAGATGCCCCTCAGTTTCGTCTTATATTAGGTATTCCGTGGTTAGTCCAACATAACCCTAGAATAGATTGGATCAAGAAAACGATAACATTCAATTCAGAACATTGTAACTCTCACTGTTTTCAACACAAAGTGTTAGAAGATAAGGTGCAAGGATATGACTTTCCAAAAGATTCACAAAGCATTTTACTTATTGATGGTGTTCCAAAGGAATATGAAGATCTTGTCGATGTCTTCGACAAAAAAAAGGCAAACACGTTACCGCCACATAGAGATTACGACTGTCCTATAGATCTAGTACCCGGGGCCACATTACGCTGTAGTCGTATATATGCTCTCACTGAGAAGGAAAATGAATATTTGAGAACTTACCTTGATGAGTACTTAGCTAATGGTTTCATACGACATTCTAAATCTCCAGTCTCTTCGCCTTTAGTTTTTATACCAAAAAAAGGGGGAGAATTGCGCACGTGCATCGATTATCGCGCCCTGAATAACGTAACAATTAAAAATCGTTACCCCTTGCCTTTAATTCCCACATTATTAGATCTAATGAAGCAGGCAACTATTTTCACCAAACTTGATCTGCGCGGAGCTTATCACCGTGTAAGAGTCCGAGAGGGTGATGAATGGAAAACTGTGTTTCGCACTAAATTCGGCCTTTTCGAATATCAGGTCATGCCTTTCGGACTCTGCAACGCTCCCGCAGCTTTTCAATTCTTTATAAATGAGGTGTTGCGCGAATTCATTGACATCTGTTGTGTTGCCTATATTGATGACATACTTATTTATTCCAACTCAGTGTCAGAACATGTAAAACAAGTGCGAGCCATACTTCAAAAACTGTTACAAAATTCTTTATATGTTAAATTGGAGAAAAGCATGTTCCACACCTCCAGAGTAGATTTTCTGGGATATATAAACAGTCCTAGTGGAATAGAAATGGACCCAAAGAAGATCGAATCAATACTTACCTGGCCAAGTCCTGTGTCTGTAAAACAAATCCAAAGCTTTTTAGGGTTTGCCAATTTTCACCGGCGATTTATTCCCAACTTTTCCCAGACCATTACACCAATTACCAAACTTCTCCGCAAAGGAGTCAAATTTGACTGGGATGAATCAGCTGAAAAAGCGTTTCAGGAATTAAAGGAACTATTTACCTCAGCTTCCATTTTAATGCATCCGGACCCTTCCCTTCCATTCATAGTTGAAGCGGACGCTTCACAATTTGCTTTAGGAGGCATTTTGTCACAAAGACATAAAGATACCAGACAAATGCATTCAATCGCTTATTACTCCAGAAAATTATCTTCAGCAGAACAAAATTATGCCATTGCTGACAGGGAACTATTGGCTATCAAGGCGGTTTTTGAAGAATGGCGGCACTACTTGTTGGGAGCAAGACACCCAATTACGATATATACAGAACATCGTAATCTGCAAAGCTTAAGAACAGTAAAAGCTCTCTCAGCTCGCCAACTTCGTTGGACATTATTTTTTAATGATTATAACTTTGTTATTACCTTTCGGCCAGGAAAAGAAAACAATAAAGCTGATGCTTTATCACGTATCGGTATTGATGAGAAAATCACAAATCTTCAAGAGGAAACTAGAACCATTTTACCCACGCATTGTTTCCAAGCTAGCATTACAAATTCAGATGTGTTATTACAGATTCAAACAGAACTAAAAACAAAAACTGTTTTAGAATGGCAGCTATTACACCCATTATTACAATGGAAAGATGAAGTATTATTCATGAATGAGCAAATATTTGTACCTTCTGCAACTTCTCAAAGACAAGTAATTCAACTACATCATGATACTACTTTGTCTGCTCATCCTGGGATTACTAAAACTTATCATTTAATTAAAAGAAACTTTTGGTGGCCTTCCATGTTTAATGATATTCGAGAATATGTTGAATCTTGTGCCATATGTATTCAGAATAAATCCGAGCATCATGCCCCTAGTGGTTTATTACAACCATTACCTATACCTCCCCAACCGTGGCATACTGTGTCCCTTGATTTTATTGTTGAACTCCTGCCTACAAAAAATGGTTTCACTACTATTCTAACCGTAGTTGATCACTTCACGCGTATGGCTCATTTTATACCACTAAAGAAACTTCCTACAGCTGTTGATTTAGCTCAAATATTTGTACAAGAGATCATTCGCCTTCATGGCATACCATCTGTTTTAATTTCCGATAGAGGCCCTCAATTTATTTCTCATTTTCGGCGCAATTTAAGTAAATCACTAGACATGGAAGTGCGCACTTCATCAGGTTATCATCCCCAAACTGATGGTTTGACAGAACGCACTAACCAAACAATTGAACAATACTTACGTTGTATGTTGGGAACTTGTGATCAAGACTGGTGTGATATTTTATGGGCATTAGAATTCGCTTATAATAATGCAGAACACTCCTCTATTGCTATGTCACCCTTCTTTTGTGCTTATGGTTTTCATCCGAAGAACATTCCTGGAAAGGTGAATCCTTCTTTGTCTGTTCCTTCTATTCATGATTATGTAGCTAAATTGACAACCATTCAACAACAAGCTCAATTTCATTTAGCAAAACGAAAGAAAACCAAAAGAGTAAAGCAGATCTCCATCGTACTAAACAACCATTATATGCAATTGGCGATAAGGTTTGGTTGTCTACAAAACATCTGCACATAAAGGGTAATAAGAAATTCTGCCCTCGGTTCATTGGTCCATTTCCAATAGAAAAAATTATAAATCCAGTTAGCCTTAAACTAACTCTTCCTCCAAAATACCGTTGCCATCCTGTTTTTCAGGTGTCTCTTTTGAAACCATACAATCCTATGACTCGCATAAAATCTGCACCTCTTCCTGTTGATATAGAAGGTGTTCCAGAATTTGAGGTCAAGGCAGTATTAGATTCTAAGAGAGTAAGAGGAAAGTTTTATTATCTAGTGGATTGGAAGGGGTATGGTCCTGAGGAGCGTTCCTGGGAACCCCTTGCACATTTAAAAAATGCTCCACGTTTAGTAAAGACTTTTCATCTTCGAAATCCTGATAAGCCAAAACCTATTCCTATGGTGTTAGGGGGATTTTGAGAGGGGAGTTCTGTCATGATTCCTCTGTCTTCTCTGCCTCTAAAAAAAACAGAGCGATCTATACATAAAAAACCCGCCCCTTTCCCGTGCAAACCAGCACCACCTTTGTGTACTGTATGTTAATAGTGTTTTTAGACATTCTGATGATCATGTTTATAATGTAATATTTGACAGAAATCATGTTGTAGTGGTATTTGAGGTACGGATCGCTTATAAGGTAAATTAAGACGTTTTGGTACATTTTACAATCACTCGTTTCCATAGGAGTTAAGCGCAATGCAAAGACACCCTTTTCCAAATCCAAACGCTGTCTAAATACAACTAAATACAAGTGGTCATTGGAGCAGAAGGGAGACAGCGCTTACCGTCTGAAAGGCATTGCCTAAAACAAAGAAAGCCGTGCCACACCTCAAGTCACGTTGGACGTGCTTCCTACGTGGCAGCCATTATGGGTGTGGCACTTCTATATAAGGCCACACCCAGTTTCCAGAAAGTGCTTGACCGTCCTCCAGTTCCCACGGAAGGTTCTCTCTTCGTGATCTCTCACCTGAAATCCGGCGCAGCAGGGCTCCTGGTGTCATTCTTCGCAGGGACAATCTTCACGGCTTCGGGGGAGACATCTTCTTGAGTCTTGCAGCTTCATCACCTGAAAAGACAAAGAAAAAGAAAGCTAAGTCAACTTCTTTCATTTTAAAGGCGCCCATCGCAAGACAGTCTTATGTACTAACGCGAGGGATGTTAAAGAGACAATTTTTGGACAGTTTTTTCTTTGAAAAGGAAAAGCCTATTATGCTTTCGGACTCAGTGTGAATTATTTTAAGGACAGCAACAGAATTGTGTTGTTATAAAGGACTCAGTGTGAATAATTTCAAGGACAGAATCGTGTTGTTACAAATTCCACAAAAAGAAATCGTTATTTGTTTTGTGTTGTGTATTTGCTTTCTTAGTTTTAGTGATGAAAGATGATGGAACATATTTGGGGCAACAACAAAATGTAAGTACCATTTAGAAGGAAGCAGTTTAAAATAGAAATTACTAAGTTAATATTGTGGAGTTATAAGCAGAGTGAGAGTGCTCAAGGGTGATTTATTTACTTTTCTCCTTTTAAAGATAAGAAGAGAGTGAAGCCCCACCTTGAGGAATTGGCACATAATCTCCTTCCTGAAATCATCACAGGAAACACCTCTATCATCACAAGAAGTACTAGGACGCTTCACAGGTACACTTGAGTTCGCAGGTAGGAAACCTTACTTAAACTTAGTACCAAAAGGATAAACATCGTGAGTTTGCGCTTATGTAAGAAGCAGACTGTTGCTATTAAGTTAGTGTTCTATTGTTGCCTCGCAGGTCGACAACAAGAGCCCACCAGCGTCAAGTATCCGGCCCTCCTCCCTAATTCCTATTGTTTAGCTTGAGGTGATTCTATAACCCACTAGTTAATAAGTAGGTTTGAGGGAAGTTGGTCCATTACGTCTCTGCGAAACCAACAGTGCACCAAAACAGGTAAGAGTGTATTGTTAACCTCACAACAGCAGTGAGAAACCAAAATGGCTGTTTGTCACTACCAGGACATGTCACACACTTAAGGTACATGTCCTACCTTTTACCTACAATGTACCCTGCCCATAGGGCTAACTAGGGCCTACCTTAGGGGTGACTGACATGCAGTAAAAGGGGGGTCACAGACGTGGCACACACTTTAGGTGTCACATCACAGCAGCAGTAACACTGCGCGCACAGGCCCTGCAATGGCAGAGGCCTGAGACAGGTTTGAAAGGCTACTTTGGTGGGTGGCGCAATCAGCGCTGCAAGCCCACCAGTAGCATTTAATTTACTGGCCCTGGGTATCTGAGATACCACTTTACAAGGGACTGACAGGTAAATTAAATATGCCAAACAGGTGTAGACCAATCTTACCATGTTTACCACAGAGAGCACACGCACTTTACACTGGACAGCAGTGCTAAAGTGCCCAGAGTCCTAGACCGACCAACACCATGTCAGAAAAAAGGCTAGGAGGAAGGCACAAAGTTCAGGGATGACCCTGCAAAAAGGGCCAAGTCCAACACAACCCCCTTCCAGCCAAAACGCAGGGCAGACCAATCACTACCTTGATGGACTTCCCTGCTTTGGGCGATAGAACACGGACGCGGGCCCGCAACCGCAGGGGCACACTCCAGTTCAACCCATTCTGAACCCATGTGGTTCCCTCTGTCAATGCTCCCAGGACCAACTAAGCTACCTCACTGGCACTCCCTAGTTGTCCGCGGCCAGGACCTGGCCCTAAGCCATCCAGATGTTTCTGGTCTTTGCCATTCCACAGAGTGGGGGGCAGTAACCCCTGGCACATAGTAACCATTCTCCGCTCTTCCTCTCATCAGTGCAGTTCTAAACTGCCACTGATCCTCCAACCTAGGGTCCGCACCCTCAGGATGACCAGAGGTCACGGGCGAGGCTCTCCTCCCCTACCTCTCCTTCTGTGGTCCCGCACTCTCCTCCTTGGAGAGGCGCCCTTAGAACACAACTCTCCCACCAGTTCAGGACCTCTCTCCAGCAACTGGTCTCCCAACCTAGGATCTAAACTCTCAGGTTGCACCGGGGTCAGAGGCGAGGACTCCCTCCCTCTGCACCCCCTTCCAGAGTTCTGCACCCTCCCAACTGGAGTGGTACCCCCAGAAGCCAAAACGGTAGGGACACTGATTACAGATGTCCTTCCCTCCAGGTCAGGCAGAACCTGAACCTGGCCTCCCAACCCAGGGACTAAACCCTGCGGTTGAACCGGGGTCAGAAGCGAGGAATTCCTCCCTCTGCACCCCCTTCCAGAGTTCTGCACCCTCCCACCTGGAGTGGTACCCCTAGAAGACACACCAGTCAGGACACTGGTTACAGATGTCCTTCCCTCCAGGTCAGGCAGAACCTGAACCTGGCCTCCCAACCCAGGGACTAAACCCTGCGGTTGAACACTTGCCTGGCACACCAGGACTTCCGGGGGCGCACACAGCTTCCCCCTGAGAGTAACACATACCTCATGTGTTGCGTGACAGTCTACCTGGTGCAGATCTCCCGACCCCTGTCCATCTGACAGTGCGCAAAGATCCCCCAGGACAGAAGTGGTGTCACCATGGTCACTCCTAGGAGACTCAGCCCTTCTGGCTGGCCCCTGACCCACTGGTTCTCCCACTGGGGAACACATCCCCCTCTCACCCCTCCATCTGGACTTCTGCACCCTCCACTTAGGAGCGGCACCGCCAGACACCAGAACCACTGGAGCTCCGTTTACAGATGCTCCAGGTTCTCCTGACACTAGGAGATCCCCCTCAAATGGCCTACTAGTACAGCCTAGGCCCCCAACCTGGTGTTCCCTTTGGGAACCTTCCAGGTCCTGAGACTGGGTTTCGGGCACCTTGGGACACAGCCCACACTCACTCGTTCTCCGCTGAGACAGGACGTGAGCCCCTACACCCCTCCCACTACACCGGGACCTAGCTGGACTACTCTGAACCTCTCCCACCACTCTGGGCTGGAAGATACCTGAGCCACTCCTTTTAGGATCACTCCCAAATGCCTCTTCAGACCTTCTGGCACTCACCCAGAGGTCTGCCTCCCGTGCAAGCTCCCTGGGATCAGAGAACCCACACTCCAACAGGTGTTGGCTTAACCCCGGAAAACAATTACTGAACATGTGTTCTCTGACAAACAGATTGAACAGCCCTTCAAAATCATTTGCCGTGCTACCCATCACCCAACCTTCCAGTGCATCACAGCACTCATCCACAAACTCCCCCCAAGACTGGTGAGACAGTTTTCTACTGCCCCTGAACCTCAACCTTCAGGTGTGACACCCTCTTCCTGGGAACTAGGCACCATACTCTGGGATCTGGGAATGGGACTTCCTGCACTGTACTCCATTTTGCTGCCACCACTGGACCCCACCCTCACTGGTGAATCCAGACAACTAAAACTGCACTCAGGGGACATTTCCTCAAGAGCTAGTTTCTCCCTGGCGAAGGCCCTCTCTGCCTCCGCCATCCTCTCCTGTGCTAAGACCCTCTCAGTCTCTAGCTTTTTCTCCCACAGGACCAACGCCTTGAGACTCAACTCCTGGGCCAACAAGGCCTTTTTCTCCTCCAAACCCAGCCGCGCTATCTCCTTGGCATACTCCGACTGGAGCGTGTCCAAAGCCAGCTGATGCTCCCTTTCTTCCCTCCTATCCACCCACTCCTCTGGGGACAGGGAAAGGGATGGGGCACAGCCCCCGGCACTGGACCCAGCAAGGGACTCCCTATCTATGGGGTCCTCACTACCTACTGGCGTCCCTGCCCTGTCATTTTCTACCTCCTGTGCAGACTCTTCAGGGCCACCCTCAGACCCACCACACTCTTGGTGTGCGGCCTGGGCCCTCTCCCACTCAGTGTCCTCATGTCTCCATGTAACCTGTTGCCAGTGTAGCAGGGTTTTCCGAAGGAATAGCTGAGTGTCTTCCCCACTCACTGCTAAGCCTCTCTCATCACAGAACCCCCTTAGCTCCTCTAGACTGTAGTTGAACAGATCATGTATGTTAAAGGTAGGTTCCATTCTGGCAAGGTACTTAAACCCACACAAGTGCAACACAAGACTCCTAGGCATAAGTTCTGAAGCAAGAGTACACAATTTGAAAATGACACTTTTAGGAGAAAACAAAAATCAGGAAAAATAATCCCCAAACCTGTGATTATCTAAATGCAGAGTTTGTAGTGCAACCAGTTGTCGCTGTGGTACTGCGCAAACGCAAGTCCTATCCTCACCGCTGACAACCAGTGTTAGAAATGGGATTTCTGGTTGGCTAGGGCAAGCGCCTAAGCCAGGCAGAAACCACCACTCTAGTCAGGGCAAGGGAGTTACACATTGAAGATAACCCCTGCTCACCCCCTTGGTAGCTTGGCACGAGCAGTCAGGCTTATCCCAGAGGCAATGTGTAAAGCATTTGCGCAACACACACACACAGCAGCAACACACTAGGCACACCACAAAAGAAACTCCACACAAGGTTATATAAAAAAATAGCCTTTGTATTATCCAAAACACATTAGAATCATAAACACACATATACACTGTGCCAACTGGCACTAGGCAATATTCACAGGGGATTATATACAGGACAAAGCCAATCGGGCCACTGTCAGAACCTTTAGAAAGCACTAGTAGCACATATAAAACACAACCAGTGACTACTGGTCAAATACTGTACTTAGCATTATTACCTGCAACATAAACGCATTTTGTCTGCATCACATTAGGCATAAAACACATTATGCATAAATCATCAGCATAAACATATTATGCATAAACACTATAGTAAAACATTAGGCATCAACACATGGTGCATACGTCATCAGCATAAACACACTATGCATAAACACTATAGCATAACATTAGGCATCACATTAGGGCCTTGCGCCCTACCAACATAACACTGACCCCAGGCCAACTGGCCTTTCACTGGGGCTCGAATGCCCCTTGTCCAAACTGTCAGGGCGTAACTCTGGGGCCTTCCAAGTGGCCCTCTGGCTGCCAAAAGCAGCAAAACCAAGGTGCGCAATGCGCTGGGGGCGGGGGAGTGTATCTTACTCCTTCATTCTCAAGAAAAGCAAAATGCCCTCCGTTGTTGTAGCTGCCCGCGCTCTCGCTTTGCAGCTGAGAAAGACCACCAAACACTGGTACTAACCGTGCCTTTTAAAGCCCCTACTCCGGAGCTAAGGGACCGAAGTTGTCCTTCAACGTTGCAGCTGCCCGCTCTCTCGCGGTGCAGCTGTGGAAATTAGGCCTGGCACCACTGGGCCTTTTGAGCCCCACTCTGGGACTCTAACAAGAATTGCCCCAGAGGAAAATAGGCACAGGCACTACGGTGCCTCAGGGAGCGCAAACTCAGCTCCGGTCTGCCCCCACTCACTGGGACAGATCGCGGCTGGCTCCAGGCACCGACAATGTGCCTCGGTCGGTCCTGCTTCACTGGACCCTCCTTTACCCCACTCGGTCTCCTTCGATCGCGGGGACCGATCGGCCGTGTCTCACGGTCACGGAGGTGGAGTAAGCTCCCGTCCTCCTTCCGGCACCACTCTTTTGGCCGTAACTCCGCCCACAACCAGGCACAGGCGCCTGACTTTCGGGTCACGCTCGGAGCGGCGGCTTCTCCTCTCCTTCGCAGCCTGCGAGGTGGGCTCCCGCCGTTAGGTAAACACCAATGCGGGGTGGGCTCCCGCTCAGAGGGGCACACAACAGCGGGGTGGGCTCCCGCTCTTCAAGGACACAAATGCGGGCTGGGCTCCCGCTAACACGGCATAAAAGCGGAGTGGGCTCCCGCTCCTCAGAAGCACAAATGCGGGGTGGGCTCCCATCTCCACGGCATCACTGCAGGGGAATCCCCACGTCGGGATTCCTTCCAAATGTGTCGCAGGTCAGCGCTGCAAAGTCCCCGCACTCTCCCCGTCCTGGGAGAGGTATATAGCACTCCCAAGGTGCCCAGGCAAAGTCTCAGGGGCACAAGGCTGGGCCCAGGCAGGCCAGCTCACTGGGCCCTCCAGCAGGGAGGCAGTCCCTCGTGGCGGTTCCTCCTGGGGCCCAGCAGCAGCAGCAGCAGTCCCCAAGTAGCAAGGAAGCACAAGCACAAGGAAGCACACTTCATGGGGTCACAGCCCCAGTACTTATACAGCATTTTCCTTTGTCTGCGCTGGTACAGGGCTTGGGGGAACCAGCCTCAATTGGTTCTGGGAGGTTTTGGAGCACTCTGTGTACAGTGCTCCTCTTCCCCTTTGTCAGGTGGGGGCTCGGTCATCAGACCACCACAGGGGGGCGGAGCCAGCATTCACCCAGGCAGGCACAGACCTATTCAGGGTCAGGGGACTTCTCCTCCCACTACTCCAAATGCAGAACCCCTATTCAGTCTAGCGCTGACTCACCTTGCCCTCCCTGGAGCCACACACACCTCCCCAGCCCCTGTCACTCCAGAGCCAGACATGCAATCCACATCAGGCAGGCAGACACATAGCACACAGAAATGCCAACTTCTAAAAGTGGCATTTCTAAAATAGTGATAGTAAATCTGCGCACACCATTGCGCAGCATTTATTATTACTATTCCAACCATAACAAACTTGACCACGCTGCTCTTCTCATATCAGGAATTACCACTGAAACACTTATCAGGGAATCCCCAATGCATTCCTATGAGAGGGCAGCCTCACAGCAGTGAGAAACCAAAATGGCTGTTTGTCACTACCAGGACATGTCACACACTTAAGGTACACATTCTCCCTTTTACCTACAATGCACCCTGCCCATAGTGCTAACTAGGGCCTACCTTAGGGGTGACTGACATGCAGTAAAAGGGGGGTCACAGACGTGGCAAACACTTTAGGTGTCACGTCACAGCGGCAGTAACACTGCGCGCACAGGCCCTGCAATGGCAGAGGCCTGAGACAGGTTTGAAAGGCTACTTTGGTGGGTGGCGCAATCAGCGCTGCAAGCCCACCAGTAGCATTTAATTTACTGGCCCTGGGTATCTGAGATACCACTTTACAAGGGACTGACAGGTAAATTAAATATGCCAAACAGGTGTAGACCAATCTTACCATGTTTACCACAGAGAGCACACCTACTTTACACTGGACAGCAGTGCTAAAGTGCCCAGAGTCCTAGAACCACCAACACCATGTCAGAAAAAAGGCTAGGAGGAAGGCAAAAAGTTCAGGGATGACCCTGCAAAAAGGGCCAAGTCCAACACAATGAATGTTATTTTGGTGTATTGGGGGGGGGGGATAATCCATTATGTGTTCACTGAAGTTTTATTGGACATCTTTGTTTGTAATGTCCTGAGACCCCTTTTTTATGACATAAGCTGTTTTGTAAGGAACGTTATATTGGTGGACCTGGGAGCTGGACAATTTACTGTGTTTTTACTGAAGTTTTATGGGATACACATTTTTATGATATGTTTTTATGGAATATGTATATCTTTTATGGTTATCTTTAAACCTGATAAAGATTAATACTACTACTAATACTATGCACTCTGCCTTGTGGGCTACAAGGCCTACATAGGGGTGATTATTAATATTTAAAACAGAGATCTTTAACTGTCAAAATGGGTTATTTTGACTGGTCACAGTGCAGGTTTTACACTGCAGCAGTCAGGCTGCAGAGAGTAGACCTGAAGCCATGTTTGCACTTCCACTGTAGTGGGCTGCAGAAGAGGTGCTACAATCTACAAGTGGCATTTAACTTCCAGTCCCTGGGTGCATTTTCTGCACCAAATACTAGGGACTTACAGGCAAGTTAAATGTCTAAATCAAGAATAAGCCAATTTTACTCTTGGTTAACATCTGCAAAGTGCACAGAGATCTAAAACCAGCCAAAATAGTGTCCAGAAAAAAGGCAAACAATCTGGGTGACCAGGCAGACCAGGTGGATGTCCGGCAAATACTTTTTGAAGAAATTTGGGACCTCACCCACAACCATATTATCATTGCCATCTAGAAAGAAGTTCAAGATAACAAATAAATATTGCTTATACACAAAGATAAAAAGAGAATCTTTAAGTAGATTCACCTTAATGGCATTGCACCGTGATGCGAAAATGAAATGTAAACCATTGTCTCTTCAGGTTGATATCACCAGTGACTTTCCAATTGGGTAAATCGATCTCCCAACTTTCCCCATCAGCCATTAAACTCCTAAATCGATGTAATCAAATTTAAACCAATTTCACGTGCTACAATTGTTGTTGAATCTTGGGAGATAAATTACTGCAAATATATTTTTTATGTTTTCCATAAGCAAAGGTACCTACAATAAAGGTACCTACTTTCAAAGATTTTAATGAGTCACTCTATTTAACACAAAATCTGGTGATTAAGCCCTACAAATAAAATCAGATACTGGTAGCAAAACACTCCTGAGGAAATGATCCACAAGCCGCTTCTGCCAACCTCCACCAGCCTAGCTGCCCCATTGGATGTCACCTCTGGACATCGCAGGCTCCATGCCTCCAGAACATACCTTAGTTTCAACACCTCCCCCTTCTCTTCACTCCACTGCTGGCTGCAGTGGGCAGGGGCAGTCAGCGGATTCTAGTAAGGAATATCGATTCCTGAATATTGACGGGGAAGATTATCTTTACAACAATATAGAGAGACAAAATATTGAAAAGTAAGTACACAGAGGAACATAAGGATTTCCTATTCTTAACCCCACATCTATGTACCTTGAAAAAAACATATATAAATATATTTATATATCAACAAGGAACATATATATGAAGTTAGGTATAGCATATGTATTGAAACTTACCTTTCAACATTTTGGGCCTTATTTATGGGGATTTGGAGTAGGACTGCACAGCAAATCACCTTGCTGGGCTGCCCTACGTCAAAGTGAAAGGGCAGGAATGCACCTTATTTATCAAATACAGTGTATTCCTGTCCTTTCCCCCTGCACTGGCACCGTTTCGGCAGCCTAGCGCCAATGCAGGCACCCTTGCACAGGACCGGCTTTAGGGTGGAGCTACCGCTGCGGCCGCACTGGGTGCTGACCTATGGTGGGGGCGCTGACCTAAGTGGGGGAGCTGTGTTTAGCAATAACTTATGATTGGAGAGATGAGGGGCACTTTTGCCCGGTGGCAGTGAGAGAATCTGAGGAGAAGGCCATGAGGTGTCGGGGCGCCAAAAATGATTGTCGCACTGGGAGCCACCAGCGCTAAAGCTGGCCCTGCCCTTGCACGATGGTGCAAGGGTTCTTGTGCTGTAGGCAGGATTGTTTTAGTGCAGGAAGGGGCACCTTCCTGCACAAAAACAATCCTAGGAGGCTTTTTCTTCTTTCTATGTGTGCTGCAGAATGCAGCACACTTGGAAAGAGGAAAAAACGAGGAGAAATATAGTTATTTCTCCTCATTGCACCTCGAGGCATAAGGTTTTGGCGCATCCTCAGGTTTACATGGTTTTGTAAAACTGGGAAAGCGTCAAAATTCATGGGTGTTGCATGGGAACACCTACCGCAATGCCCATGGAACACCTCCCTAGCGAAGAGTAAGACAACGCAGCGATGTGCACTGCCTTGCCTTACTCCATATCTATGAGGCCATATAAAGTGGCTTTGTGTGCCCTCATAAACATGATTTTGTGGTTTGCACCGCCGGAGCATCACAAAAAGTGATGCTACAGCTGCGCAAGGGGCTCAAAATATGCCCCTTTGTCTCTCTATATTGTTACAATATTGTAACGATATTCCGTCACGTTGATATTCTGGACTCGATAGTCCCAGCCTAGACCCAGTCAGCGTCTGTTGTCAACGGGACAATCCTTCACTGTGAGTGTAATTAGAATTTATTTACTCTCTCTGCCACCAAATCCAGGAACCACTAACTCTCTGAACACCTTCAGATTGGAGTTGAAACTTCTCTTCCAAAAATACCTCTTATGAGCTCCTAATGAATTACTGCTCCCATACAATTTTAGTGTTCTCTCTGTTTTTAGGTTTTGATGGTATTTACTATCTCTTCTTCTTCTATTGTCAAGCGCTCTAATGCCTTCTGGTCATGTCCTCGATTTAAAAAAGTAAATAAATAATGTAGACTTCAGGAGCAATGAGTGAATATTGTGAAGTATTGGTCCTATGCTCATGTTAGGTGTGAAAGATAGATCATAATGGGCCTGGTCGTGTCCCTAGAACTCATAGTACTCTTCAAGTCTGAAGAATACCCTCTTTTGGCACTTTGAGTCAGAGGAGGCTTCGATGTCCCATGTCCTCGAATAGGAATAGGGCATCTCAGTTGCAATGCTGACTTCTTGACATGCTCTTGGCACAAGCACAACCGCGGTTACTGCATCCACCAACAGTGTATATAATCATCTTGTATAACTCAGTGTTGCTGATAATTGTAGTCTAACACGAACAAATTGAACAGTGCTCCAGTGTCTTAACTAGCCCTGTCGGTGCTCACCAAAAACATAAATCTGTGGAATTCAGTGATTTGCAAATCGACAAACATCTGCAATTTCTCGTTTCTTTGTCCGGAGCCACGAGGCATATTTTTATCACTCTTTGTGATATATGGTGCAAAAATAAATATTGCTTGTATCATTTTATATAGCTTACTAAATACATTGGGATACTTTATCCGAGTAAGATATGGTTATATAATGGGCAATTACACAACTACTGCACTATTTCGTATTGATGATAAGCAGCAAAGTATTCCAATGCAAAACATCCCCAGAAGTCCCACATGCTTTTTGAGTTGAAACATGACCAGGAAAGGATGAATCAGCCTCCAAATGAAGCCAAAGCATTTCCTAACCTTAGAATGCCCTTAAAAGATACTTTCCTTTCAAAGCTTATTAAGAATACATATTCTAACGAAGCACTGCAAAATGGAGCAGTCTGCAGATTACTTGGCAGACAATCAAATGAGGCTGCCAAAATAAGTGCTAAGCAGTTCAAGGACCTTTAAGGTTACCTGGGCAAACCAGCAGTATAAAGTATGGCTTGATAGAAAATGCAAAAGGAATTATTGGACAATAGCGCTAGGACGAAAAGGCACCTAGGCCCTCATTAGGAGTGGCTTCCTAATTCTGATGGGGCTGGTATCAGCAGCTACTAGTGCCATTGGACTAGTGAGATTTGTGGAAACGCGCCAGATCTTCTAACTTGCACCCGTATATTTTGGCTGATAGAAGCAGCTGAAATCTCTGGTTGAAAGTCTGGTCAAAAATGAAGAATACCAGTGGGATCTGGACCTGATTCTCACTGTTATTCCCCATTTCTTGGTGGGCTGCATCTTAGAGTACATAATGTAGTACTCCAGAAGTACTACTTTTTGTCATCTGAATGCAGTTGGCGCATCTACACATGAGGATCTCCTTCATGCTTGCCTTTTCTCTGCAGAGATCCACCACATATGCAAAGATCTCCACACACACCTTTTTGCAGCGAATCTGGGAGACACTGGGGGAGTGGTGAGAAAATGGGGAATATTTGCTTAGAATGGGTGGGGTTCAAGGAGAATTAAGGAGGGGTTTAGGACGAGACATGCTAACACAAAACACCCTCAAAAGAGTAAGATGATTATTATTCACAAAATATACTTTTAATCTACTATAAACCTAATAGTGTCAAAACATTCCAAAAGAGTAACATGAAATCAGAGATATACATCTTTATTTGCTCAAATTCAAAAATTTAAAGAAGTTGAGACTGTGGGCTTTGTAAGGAGTCAAGGGGTGAGAAGAACGGGAGATGAAAATTCCTTTGAGATATTGTGGTAAATCTTTCAATGTACCTAAAAAGGAGGCATTGTTGACAGAAACAAGAAAGATGGCATCCATTGTCGTTTGAGACAATCAGCTGACCTTGCTCAAGGATTTGATCACAGGACCTGAATGTAGAGCAAAGCAATAAAACTAGCTACCAAGAAGATATCCTGAAATAAACAGAGATTTTTGATGTTTTCATGTGACTTTGATTCCAAATAGGTCCAGAATGATTTGCATGTCACTAAGGTGCATGAGTCCATGAAAGCTGTAGGTGTTCTGGAGGAGAAAAGGGATCTTGGTGACACTCAACACCGGATGATAGTGCTGCATGGTAAGACCATCTTGGAGGTAGTGACAGAGACATTACTCATGAGACAGGGAGTCACGTTAATCTGGAGATACTACACCACACTTTGGTTAAATGACTGGGCTATATACTGGACTTCAGTTCCTTTTTTTGAGACATATAAAATGGGGAAAACTGCTAACCGATAGTGAGTCTATGTTGCTCTTTTTTTCATTGATTAGAAGGGTGGATTGGACTGGGTTGCTTGTCACAGTATAGACTTCGACAATATTGCAATACTAAAATATTCTTGTCAAAATAACAATAACAAAACTATCTACTTTAAATGATGCAGAGGGCAAAAATATTGACTACCAAAATTTTGTGGTCCAAAATATTGGTGCTATATTGCTAAGCATATGTATTGAATTTTGACTATGATTATTATAATTCAATATAAAATTAAATTATGTTCTAAGAAATATGAAATATTTTTGAAACAATTATAAAAAACACACACAGATTAATTTATGAACCTTAATAATATGTTATTCTTGCAAATATACATCATTAAAAAACGTAATAAATGTGTAAAAAATAACTGACAAAAAATAAACAATTTACATGTTAATCAATTTACATTGATTAATATATAAAGAAACACTACTCACCAATCCACTGATAAACCAAACCATCTAAAAAGAAAATATGCATTACTATAAAGTTTAAAAAAAATAGATTTACTTTCAAGAATGAAACAAAAACATAGTATAATAATACAAAACAATATTATAGTGAGCAATAATTTAAACTTCAATATTATTTTGAAAAAAGGAAAAACAAATATATGCTTACCTTATGTATTTTTGTCACGCTACTTTGACCATGATATTATTTGCTATTTTTGCAATTTATGGTGATTTCCATAATTTTGTGATGGTTGGGGGTACTGTGGGTAGTATTGTTATACTATTCTAGTTGTCTGAGCTCTAGGTTTTTGAAGATGGTAGGCTCCAAGATCTAGATTGATGGGAAGGGGCTTAATTCCCCTGCAGATCAGTAGAGGGTTCAGATCTTTTTTCTGCTTCAGAGAAAGCTTAGGTAGTGGTGCTTCAAGGCCCCCAGCCCAAAAGAGGGGAGAAAGGGTGAATTAAATCTTTCTTATATCCAATTCAAAGCCATGTCTTGGCTAGCATGTAAAGCTGTGAAGTTGCTTTTTTGTGACATAAGTCCTTTGTTTTTCAATTATTGAAAATGGTCTCAGGAATGTGTTCTTGAAGGTTAGGGTGGGTGCAGAGTCTATAACAATCGTGGCCATGTATGCCCCTACTGAGAGCTTGGATTGATTTTTTATGATAATAATGCATATTACAGCATGTTCCATTGAGGGCCATTTTATTATTGCGGGAGACTATGTAAATTAGATTGGGGTGGCTTGCTTTGTCAAAGGTGACATCAATTTATTTTACAGAGGTACTTGTATGACTGGATTTAATAGAGGTGTGAAGACAACATACACAGGAGAGAGAGATTGTTCTTTCTAGTGCCATGTCCACCACTTCTGCTATAGAATTAATCAAATCTTCTTACCCAATTGCCTCATGATGAGTGGGAGGGACTCCCACAAAGGGAGGAAATGCACCTGTGGCAGATACATGTGGGTTGGGACTGCCACCAGAGATATGAGGTGGAAAAACCTACTCTGGGAAAGAGGAAAATAATATGGAAATATTTAAAGCTATTGCTGATTGCTTATAGTCTCAACAGGACAAGGGACTTCGAGAAATTAGATAAGACAGGAAGTTGAAGCAAGTTGAAGGCAAATATAAACTCTTTGGATCTAAGGCAGAATGTAGTGCTATAGCAATAGTGAGAGGTGAATGACATGTTGCTGTTAAATAGCCTAGATAACGCCATATTGACATCAAAGCTAAGAATACATGAAACTTGGAACAAGACACATAATCTTCTGACCAATAGACTGGAGGCTAAAAAAAGCACATAATACAGGGACTAAAGAATCCTGGAGGTAGGGAAGGTGAATATCACATAAAGAAAGAAACATAAAATGCCTGTTCTGCCAATATTAATGTTTCCTGCATAAAGAGGCTGGGGTGTTTAATAAAGTACAGGATGTTGTCTAAGATTTTGTGACACAAAGGGATGAGATGGCAGTCAACATAAATGTTACAGACGTCCTGACAGTCATTATGATCTTCAAATCTAAAAAGAGCATCAGGTAATGATGAATCAATGTGTGGATTTTCTAAAACCTTCGCATCCACTCTTTCCCCATTTCTCATGAGACTGTTCTTATCTTTTGCTAAATCAAGAGCTGTAGCCCCTTATATGACAGAGTCTGACATAGTAATGACCCAAAACCTGGGTAAGATTAGCAAAAGTGTGCCTCATATAGGCCCACTGTACTATAAGAGACACTAAAATATTTATAAGAAGTTTTAAATAAGTTTGTTAGGGGAAGCCAAACCTTCAATAATATGCACAGATTGACGTACCATGTAAAAATGTAACAAATACATGAATTTGATGCTGATCTCATTGGATGCTGAAAAAGATTTGACAGAGTTAGCTGGTTTTTATGGGTAATGTGCTAGAATGTTATGGTCTTGGAGAAGAATTAATGGCAATGGTCACAGCAGTACACCAGGCTCCTAGAATGAAAGTGATGGTGAACAGAGTCTATTTCACTCCATTTCAGTAATGCCATGAAAATCTTTTCTTGCCTACTCCTCAGTGGATGTCCTTTAGTGGGACCACTTTCTGGAACAATCTCAGTGTTCACATCAATGCCTCTGGGGCTGTGTTTGATACCGTTATTGACGCACACCAGACTTTAAATGTCCTTTGTGATATAAATTTGTGAAGCTCCCTGCAAAGTTTCAATAGTCTGTCATGATGTGTGACCGCTAGTGTGGCTTCATGAATGGTGGTGACTACTATTGATTGTTTTGTCCTGATGACGAACTCATCCAGTTACAGTGTTGTGAGGTTGAAACATCAGTATTTAATGTACAGCCGGACTGATATATTTTCTGGATTTATTTTCAGAGAACATCCCAGAAATGGGAATTCTAGACCTCTGGCACTAAGGACTTAGGGCCCGATTTAATTGTCGGTGGTAAGCATACACAGTGCCAACAGAGTATGCTCACTGGAAATATTATGGTCCATGCTGAATTTACAAAGTGGCAGGACCATATTTTGACCACAGCGGAGAGTACTGTGCTGTTGCCAAACTGGTACGACAGCCCAATGGATTTAGGGCCATTGGAGAATTGACTGTATGTTCATCCCCCCAATTAGGATGGGAAGACATATAGATGTTTTTTTACTGCCAGTCACCACCAGGCAAACCCTGGTGGAACAGGGCAGTAAAAAAAACACAGAATGCCCCCATTGCCATGCGAGATAGCTCCCAAGGTGAGGGGGCATTTTCTTTTTGAAAAGAAAAAAGAAAATTGTTTGGTGCAAGGCTCCATCATGTTGATAGCAGTTCCTGATAATGCTTCAGAAATAGCTGCCAGCCTGGAGATTATTTCATAATTTGGCGGGCGGCGGTGTATCGCCCTGCCTGCAATACCTCAGTCCGCCAAAATATAAATCAGCCCCTTAGTAAATATGCAATCTGAGACAGATAACCCAATGGACTTCAACCACCCCGCAACCCACTGTGCATTACTTAAGTGAGGTGAGTTCTTGGTAACTGTGAGTCCTGTGAGATTTCACAGGGACAGCTACTGGAAAATCAAAACCTCTTTTAAAATAAACAGCCACTCTTCAAAAATACTAGGAAACCAGGAATATGTTTCCAAGATTTATTCAAATCAAAATCCTATTCTAGTGCACAAAGTATGAATAGTAACTATTATAAAAAAACAAGCTAGTGGCAATGATACTTGTCATGAGGCGGAACAATAGAAAATATTGTAACATGATGGTATTATAAAGCTTCTTTACATCAATAACCCCAACCCCTTCTTTCTCTTGGATAACTAACATACACCTAGCACCAAAAGAGGCCTACTTTGAGTGTCATAGATGATTCAATCAAGCCTACCTTTTCAGAACAACAGAACCAAAGATCAGCAAAAAACAGCTTGTGGGGTCTCAGTATGCATCTGCTTGTCGGTAGATAAGCCGGGTAAAGGCTGGATGTGTCTTCCCCATACCCTTCAGCAAGGAAAGTTGATTACTGCTCTGTATGACCCTGATTCTCAGATCCCCAGTATGAAGTTCCTGTGTATCTCATAATGCTCTGTTTTAGTTTATATATTCTGTCAAAATAAGCAGTTAGTATTGAAGTCCTTCTACCCTGTCATTTTCTTACATTCTGAGAAACCTTGCTTACTGTTTTAAAAAAATAAGTGAGAAGTCAAGGTATCAATTTTTGTGAAACTTTGTTCATTTTTTAAAAACAATCATTGGAAAGGCAATTCAAAATGTGCAGGAAAAACATGAATATATATTCAAGCGTGCTGAATTATCACATTGCAATGTTTAACAACATTAATAATGTAAATCCATGTTTGAAACATATATCTGAATAAATGAACATATGTAATTCAAAAGGGAGATACATAGAAGAGAACTTATATGCTGATTGTAACATGGTCATATAAATTGTTGTTGGAGCTGCTTCAGTCATGAATGCTGGTCCTACATACATACATATGGATATCCCTTATTTTGAGCCGTTGCTGACACTGTACATAATTTAGCACTAATGTCAATCTCTCACTGCGCCATCTGTACCTAAATGCCACCATTCACTTTTACAAACCTTAATACAGCTTTTTTGAACAATGTATTTTTTTCCAGAAATAAAATTTGAATTAGGTATGTTTCAGTCCTCTCCATTTATTAGAACGGTACAGTCTTTCTGACAGCTTTATTTAGATTATTCCCATTCAGGACAACTGTTTTGTTTGACAGACTGAGACCAGGCTTTCCCCACTCATGTTTGTGCTTTGTATTGAACCTTTTGCTCTGAGGAGCAGGGCAATCAGGGTTATCATGTTTGGGGACACAAATGTTTGCTCCTTGCGAATTATGTTTTTTTCATTAGAACACTCAAAAACCTCAATCGTGCCCCAACTAGAAAATGTGCATGATTGGGGGCAGCGCCTGGCTTTAGGATTAACTTTGAAAAGTCTGAACTTCTACCTATGAATCATAATAGCTTGATCAGAGACCACCTGATGGAGATAGGCCCTTTCTATAATTTTGACCAGTCTATTAATTATTTAGAACGGCAAATAAAAACACTAACTAGTTGAGGGCATGTGGCTAGCATTTCAGAGTATATAGTTTATTGAAGGGCACTTTCATAGATGGCAGCACTTGACATTGTATAGTAAATGTAGGCTTCTGCCATTAACACAAATATATCCATAAATGGTTACTATATGTATTTCAGGCCTTCCTGACACATATGGAAGGAACACTGTTTGTGGCTCTCCAGAGAGTCCTCCTGAGAGATGAGTGTCCCCCCAAGAATCTCTAACAAAGTTAAGAAGGTGTCAGGATGAAGGGAAGCCAGGAAGTTCCAGATATCCGTGACTAATATAAAGCAACTTACTTGTGCAGTCTTAGTGAGTGGGTCAAGAAATAAGTCATTCAGCATTTGACTCATATGGACCAGGCAGAAGTCTTAGGTCGCCTGTGGAATGGCCTCTCATGTGCCTTAGTCTTCAGACCCTGTACTGCAACATTTTGACATTTGACACTCTTTGGAACACTTTGGTGAAAAAGACTGTTGACAGATAATCACCTGACCATCACTGCAAAGCAAATCAACTTTAACACAAACTTTTTTCCAGTGAGGGTTGAAATACTTTATTAATGCGGCTCAGTGATGATTGACACCCAAAACCAAACCAATTTCATGGAAGAAACATTAACTTGATTTATGACTATATGAAGCACTTTTTGCTGAATGATCAGGAACGTTTCAGGTACCAGCAACTACATCACTAGCTTGTAGTTCCTAACCTGAGAAAAGCAGCCTTAAGATAGAAGATGCCCTCTGAAAAGTTGATCCCTTATGTAGACAAAGGGCTTGGAATCAGGACCGAACTATATGATCACCAAATGAGGAAATCTAAGTGAAAATATATGAGGAGTTTGAATCATACATTGAGTAGAGAGATCCTAAGGAGTCCCTTGAAATTTTGATTTTGGTTGATATTTCCATTTGCAGTACTATTTTGAATACAGGTAATTCTCCCTCAAAGTGATGATGGGTTGATACTTAATGCCAGATCAGCTATGCAAAATGTTTTCCAATGCATTTGAGGCGAGCTGGAGACCAAGTGGTGAAACAAGAACAGTATTGTACAGTTGGCTGGATTGTTTTCAGGTGCAGATATACTGGACAGAAGTGTTGTCAGCCATTATGGAATACTGGCATTCTGTGTTCTTGCTGACCCATACAAAGTGCTGTAGGATCTTTGACCTGATACATGGCAAGAAGCTGGACAGGGGAGTCAAAAACCTACATTTGAACCTCTTTTAGGATTAGGAATGGTGTGTATGTGGGTCATCATCACAACTACATAGAATTAACAACAAGCATGACAGCAGCAAGTGCACTGGGGTTCACAGAAGCAAGGTTGAGGTTGCAGATCAATCAGCTTGCTGTTAAGATTGAACGGTTGTTTTATAAGGGCTCGAGGGTCTACTGGTGGCATCGATACAAGCAATCACATTTGTAAGAGGACAAGTCTATCAATAATGAAGGTACAAGGACCATTAAGCACTTCGGTCATTCTGTGTTGGAGCATCAATCAGAGCTGAATGTTACTGTCAATCTAAAGCAAGAAATGATTCATATCATGTCCAACAATTTCACAAAACAACTTTATTTTAAAGGGAACAAAACTACATTCATGCTTTACATATAGATAATGTTTTCTCTTTGATTTTTATTCAATACATCTGACTTGTTATGGGGGAATTGTATTTTATTACTTTTTTGTATCTTTTTTAGTAGTGTGGACCTCTCACCAGAGGACATCAAAGGGCTTTATCCGTAATGTAGATATTCAGGTATATTTACGTGATATAGTAGTATGAGTCCGGGATGACATTATTTTCCACAGCAGTGTGTTTAGATAATGGTGAAGGAGCTTCCTTATAGAGAGTGTGCTCATTATCTCAGCATAATCATGTAAGGCTAGACAAATCAACTGTACAGTAAACATTTTGTAGATTAGAACGCTATTCAGTGTTTTAGGCCATTGCATATAAAGTTAGAGGAGGTTATGCAGCTAAAATGAGTTGGGTAATGAGGCATTGGGGCCTAAGTGGTACAAAGCGTATACAGGTATAGGATTGGAAAGTTGGGAAAATTGGCATGGGGCAGATGAAATGTCTGAAAAGTTCAGTAATAGTTAGTTCAAGGTATGGGCAACAAAATAAGTAGGGTATAGTTAATTTCCCTGGATGCCTGATAATTCAGTGCTTCTTTAGTGTGCAGTAGAAAGGACTTGGCTACTCTGAGATTACTAGTTAGGTTGCAGCATATTTGTGGTGTATTGCCAGAGAACGTGTAGGACAGGGTAGAGCTTCCTTGTGAAACAGTGTTTATAGATAAAGAGGGTAAATGTGGGATCCTAGGTGCTGATTCTGATGCTATTTACTACTATTAGTTTGAAGACTAGGGCTTAGGTACAATCCATATGGGCTAGGTGATTTTCCCCCCAAAAATGATCATTTCCAAAAGATGCTGGATCTAAGTTGAGACATTGGTGACTGGACTATTTGGTGGAGGAGTATTGGTTAGGCATGTGTGAGGTAGTTGATGAGGAGTATTGGAACAATATGCAATGCTGTCATCCATAATACTTTGTGGGATCATGAACTGGTTTAAAATTGCTAGTTTAATGTGCTTTATTGGAAGAGTAGTTGGTTTGTTGAAGAATTTAGGAGAATTACAGGGATTTATATGGGTATAGAATTGAGCTGTTTCCGTATTCAAATCCTCTTCTAGTCTGGTTAGTGTTGGTGCAATTGAGTTGAACACTGTGGATGAAGAGATCTTTCCTGGGGTTTAGTGTGTCACGTGTTAGTGTGAAAGTGTTAATATTCAGCCATTTTGGAGCACTGGTACGCTAGGAAGAGATAGAGTATATCTAGAGGGGAGTTAAATAGGAGGAAGTAGAGGCCACATCAACACAATATTCTGATTAAAGATAAGACTATCTATTTTAGGGTCAGTATTGACTTGAAGACTGCTACCTGTTTGTTGTCCACTAGGTCTGGTGCATGGGGTAGTTTTGAGGTCTCTGGTAAATTAGCACACATTATGGAGCTTTTCTTTTGCAAATCGGAGTGAATAGTAGATGGATGTGAAAATGGGAAGCTTGACATCTGATAAGAGAACCATATTCTTCCCATTGCCATATATGCATATTGTGAAAACACCATTTTCGTGAGCTGAAACTGTTGATGGATACTTTTTGCCATAAGGAATACTTTAGTGTTTCACTAAGTGGAAGACAAATATTATTGTTGCAGGTGTGGCCTACTTGCAGAAGAGAAAATCAGTTTTTATGGAACTATATCTTGGGCAGTGATATTTGTTTAGCATCGAACTCCTGTAGTTTTTAGGTATGTCTTCACAACGCAGCTGCAAGTCCTGCTGTTACCAATTCTTTAAAATATACAAAGTGGGTTGTGTGAGTTGTGGATAACCCATAGTCATATTTCCGTTTCAATTCATGCTATTGGCTGTTTGGTGTACCATTCATTTTCAAATGTTATGCTTGTACTGCAAGGCTTGAGGAACTGTTGTAGATTTTAAAAGTAGAAAAGATCATGACATATTAAATGCTTTCTCTCATAAATGCTATTTAGATCCTCCATGTATTAGTGAATCTACAGCAGACCTGCAAATTAATGGTACAGATGCCTCTAACATTTTACCTCTTCATGCAGAGAATGGAACTCTTTTTCAAATGCTAATTTCTTGAAAACTGCAGAATGGATTTACAGCCACATTTGATATCATTCTATTCAACCACTTTTTCCTGTATCAAGGCGCAAAGTGTCCGTTGGAATTAACATGGGAAATGGAGCTTTTGAGATCTTCTTTTTTGTTCCTGCTTGAGAGATCTGCACAAAACTTGCCATGAAGATCCAAAGAGGATGCATTTTTTCAACCTTTTTGTGCACATTTGCGGAACGATCAAAATTATTAACAAAAGAAAAAATGCCTTTTCATTCGACCTAACCATTACTACAGAGGAGCTATTGACACCTGTGTAATATATTACATAGTGGTGGTTGCCACTGTGTTTTTATGGTTCCGCTGCACTTCCCATTGAAAAAGTATGTTTTAATGAGCCTGTAACTTTGATCCATGACAAATGTGGCACTCCCTAAGAATAGTCAACTAAGCTTCGGCATCCCAAACTTTGAGCAGTTCCATGCAGGGAAAACGTTAAGAGGGGTCGAAAATGATTCCTTTTACAATTTCATCTCGCTTAGGAAATGTTCCTAAACCTAAACCACTAAACAGTATTACACCAACTTTCCCTGAATCTAGAATTTTACTCAGAAAGTGTAGTTTTGTTAATTTGGCAGGCACCTGTTCAGTAGTTTTTGAGATATTAGCACTTGAAAAAGTGACAGGTAGGCCTGAAATAAATATCCTATTTACATATCTTGTTACTTGAACATCCATTTGTTGATTTACCTATAACTTTGGAGACTATGCATGAACTTTGGCAGACACTAAGGACCAAATTCACAAACTGCACTTAGCAGTATATTTTGTAGTAATACAAATGTATTACCTATTGCAATTCACAAACTACATGTGGAGTTTTAAGCTTCTGCATTACCTATACTTATGTATGCGGAGTTCTCTGCACACTTAAGTATACGTTTTAGTAGTAAATGTGTGTGATCTGGAAGGAGTTGGTGGGGAAAGTGGCAGATTTAGTACAAAAAGGGGATGGGATTAAGGCAGAGTAAGAGGGGTTTAGGGAGAGTCAGGGAGGATTTTTGGGAAGAACGTTACCCACCCAAACAAGAGTAAACCAACTACATTACTCTGGGATGGACAGATGTACCTTACACTTCTGTAGTAAGTTTACACTTGGAGTTTATAAATTCCAAAAGTAGTAAACTTACTCCAAAGTGTAAACTCACGCTAAAGTGTAAGTTATCTTTGTGAATCAAGCCTTTACAGTCTGATTTGAAGTTTGGTGGATATGTGCACTGTCACAAACTTGACAGATATCCCATCTGCTTTATTACATGTGCATTATAGCCTAAAGTACCTGCAATAAGGCGAATGGAATATCCGCCATATTTGTGACAGAGAATTCCTCTGCCCAACTCTAAATCAGGCTCAGAGTATTTTAAGATGACCTCGTAGTATTTTCATGCAGATCCATCAAGGTGAAGCCCAGTTAAAAGGGAGGGGCAAGCATATTTTTTATTTGCTAGTATGTTTGGCGCTGTGTGTCAATTCTGCACGAAATGTAGCAGAAACATGAAATTATTAATTTTATATTGGTGTGTCAAGTTTTGTGCTAATCCATTAGTTGATGGTGAGGGGTACACATTTTTTATTTGCTAATAACTTTGACGCTGTTTGAGGAACCTGCGTCAAATGTGGCTTGCAGTTCGCAAATTACACCCAATGATTATATTTCAGGTTTTGTGAAGATCCTGAGGAGAGCAAAGTTAAAGTGGGATGATCCAAAATATTTTGGTTTACTAATAATTTTGCTGCAGTTTGGTGCAGTTTGATAGATCTGCATAATCTTTGGCCAGAAACTAGTCTGTTTAGCCTTCCCATGATGTGTTTAAGTTCATGCTCATCCATCAAGGGGCAACCAGTTAAAAAGGGCAGTGACAAAAAAGTGTTGATTTGCTAATAACGTTGACACTGTGTGATGCATCTCAACAAGTTACACCTAGAGCAGGCATGTCAGGTTTTGAGCAAATCCAATTGGTGGGAGTTAAGTGGAGGATGGAATAAAAACATTTTGGCACTTTTTGATAGCTCTGCATGAAATTTGGCAGACTTAGCATGTATAGTGCACTATAGGTTTTCTCAATTTCAAGCAGGTCCACTGGGGGAAGGATAAATGAATGAGGGGGTAAACAAATGTTTCATTCACTAATGACACTAGTGTGGCTTTATTATTCAGCATGAAATTTGGCAGCCAATAAATTAACCCCTTCGCTGCTAGGCCTTTTCCCCCCCTGTGCTAAGCCTTTTTTTGGCTATTTGGGGTAGTGCGCGCTTAGGCCCCTGTAACTTTTTGACCACATAAGGTATCCACGCCAAATTTGCGTCCTTTTCTTCCAACATCATGGGGATTGTAAAGGTACCCAGGGTTTGAGGATTCCCCTGGAGGGGTCCCAGAAATTAGCCAAAATACAGCTTAACCTTTTTTTTTGGGGGGGGAAAAATGGGAAAAAAGGGCTGCAAATGAAAGCGTCTGGGTTTTTCCCGGCAAATGGTATCAAAAAAGGGTTTGTGGGGCTGAAATCAACATTTTCCCAGCTTTTAGGGAATGACAGACTTTTGTCAGAAAACCAACATTTTTTACACAGTTTTGGCATTTTTCTGGGACATAGCCTATTTTTGCTATTTTTTATGCTTTCAACCTCCTTCCAGTTAATGGGAGAAATGGGTATGAAAGCAATAATGGATCCTGGAAAGCTATACATTTTAGAAAAGTAGACAAAATTTTGAATACAGCAATGGGCCATTTGTGTAGATCCATCAAGGTTTCTTTATAGAAACTAACAGTTAAATATAGGAAAAATTGAAAATTAGTTGAAAAAAACAGCCTTTTGTGTCAACGTTTTCACTTGTAACTTCTTCTAATTATGACAGCTCTTTGAAAACAATATACCGTTACATCCGCTGGACCTTTCTGGTTGTGGGGATATATAGGACTTGTAGGTTCACCAAGAACCCGACGAACCCAGCGTCAAAAACTGAGCGGCAATTTGCAATGGCTTTTTATTATGTACCGGTTATATATCAATTATTGTGGGAAAATGTATACATGGAAAAATCGGTATGAAAGACACCTATGTATTTCTGAAATGGGAACAAACTATAGAGTTTAGAAACAGTAGATATTTGCACATTTTCGAAATTGGGAATACTCATACTAGCATGAGAATTATCGGTCATTTTTCAAAATGACTTCTTTTTTACACAATGTCTTTCATTTGGAAGGCAGAAATGCATCGAAAGTCAATAGGTAATAACAGTTGCTTTACAAATCTGAATTACCCTAAGTCTCTCGATAAAAATGGTACCTCACTTGTGTGGGTCGACCTAGTGCCCGCGACAGGAAACGGCGCAAAACGCAACGTGGTCACATCTCAATTTCGCAGTGAAAAATGACCCTTTTTTGGCAAAGTGCCTAGCTGTAGTTTTTGAACCATAGCTCTGCCGGCACCTAGGGAAACCTAGCAAACCTAAACATTTTTGAAAACTAGACACCCAGGATAATCCAGGATGGGGTGACTTGACTGCCTCCCACCAGGTTCTGTTAACCAGAATCCCTTGCAAACCTAAAAAATTGGCAAAAAAACCACATTTTCCCCACATTTCTGTGGTGGAAAGTTCTGGAATCTGCGTGGATCCACAAATTTCCACCCACCCTCCGTCCCCCAAAGTCTTCCGAGAAAAATGGTACCTCACTTGTGTGGGTCGGCCTAGTGCCCGTGACAGGAAACGGCGCAAAACGCAACGTGGTCACACCTCAATTTCGCAGTGAAAAATGACCCTTTTTTGGCAAAGTGCCTAGCTGTAGTTTTTGAACCCTAGCTCTGCTGACACCTAGTGAAACCTAGCAAACCTATACATTTTTGAAAACTAGACACCCAGGGTAATCCAGGATGGGGTGACTTGACTGCCTCCCACCAGGTTCTGTTACCCAGAATCCCTTGCAAACCTAACAAATTGGCAAAAAAAACACATTTTCCCCACATTTCTGTGGTGGAAAGTTCTGGAATCTGTGTGGATCCCCAAATTTCCACCCACCCGCGTTCCCCAAAGTCTTTCGAGAAAAATGGTACCTCACTTGTGTGGGTCGGCCTAGTGCCCGCGACAGGAAACGGCACAAAACGCAACGTGGACACACCTCAATTTCGCAGTGAAAAATGACCCTTTTTTGGCAAAGTGTCTAGCTGTAGCTTTTGAACCATAGCTCTGCCGGCACCTAGGGAAACCTAGAAAACCTATACATTTTTGAAAACTAGACACCCAGGGGAATCCAGGATGGGGTGACTTGACTGCCTCCCACCAGGTTCTGTTACCCAGAATCCCTTGCAAACCAAACAAATTGTCAAAAAAAACACATTTTCCCCACATTTCTGTGGTGGAAAGTTCTGGAATCAGCGTGGATCCACAAATTTCCACCCACCCCACGTTCCCCAAAGTCTTCCGAGAAAAATGGTACCTCACTTGTGGGGGTCGGCCTAGTGCCCGCGACAGGAAATGGCGCAAAACGCAACGTGGACACACCTCAGTTTCGCTGTGAAAAATGACCCTTTTTTGGCAAAGTGCCTAGCTGTAGTTTATGAACCATAGCTCTGCCGGTTGCTAGGGAAACCTAGAAAACCTATACATTTTTGAAAACTAGACACCCAGGGGAATCCAGGATGGGGTGACTTGACTGCCTCCCACCAGGTTCTGTTACCCAGAATCCCTTGCAAACCAAAACAATTGTAAAAAAAAACACATTTTCCCCATATTTCTGTGGTGGAAAGTTCTGGAATCTGCGTGGATCCACAAATTTCCACCCACCCCGCGTTCCCCAAAGTCTTCCGAGAAAAATGGTACCTCACTTGTGTGGGTCAGCCTAGTGCCTGCGACAGGAAACGGCGCAAAACACAACGTGGACACACCTCAGTTTCGCAGTGAAAAATGACCCTTTTTTGGCAAAGTGCCTAGTTGTAGTTTTTGAACCATAGCTCTGCCGGCACCTAGGGAAACCTAGCAAACCTATACATTTTTGAAAACTAGACACCCAGGGGAATCCAGGATGGGGTGACTTGACTGCCTCCCACCAGGTTCTGTTACCCAGAATCCCTTGCAAACCTAAACAATTGTCAAAAAAACCACATTTTCCCCACATTTCTGTGGTGGAAAGTTCTGGAATCCGCGTGGATCCATAAATTTCCACCCACCCCGCGTTCCCCAAAGTCTTACGAGAAAAATGGTACCTCACTTGTGTGGGTCAGCCTAGTGCCTGCGACAGGAAACGGCGCAAAACACAACGTGGAAACACCTCAGTTTCGCAGTGAAAAATGACCCTTTTTTGGCAAAGTGCCTAGTTGTAGTTTTTGAACCATAGCTCTGCCGGCACCTAGGGAAACCTAGCAAACCTATACATTTTTGAAAACTAGACACCCAGGGGAATCCAGGATGGGGTGACTTGACTGCCTCCCACCAGGTTCTGTTACCCAGAATCCCTTGCAAACCTAACAAATTGTCAAAAAAACCACATTTTCCCCACATTTCTGTGGTGGAAAGTTCTGGAATCCGCGTGGATCCATAAATTTCTACCCACCCCGCGTTCCCCAAAGTCTTCCGAGAAAAATGGTACCTCACTTGTGTGGGTCGGCCTAGTGCCCGCGACAGGAAACGGAACAAAACGCAACGTGGACACACCTCAGTTTCGCAGTGAAAAATGACCCTTTTTTGGCAAAGTGCCTAGCTGTAGTTTATGAACCATAGCTCTGCCGGCACCTAGGGAAACCTACCAAACCCACACATTTCTGAAAACTAGACACCCAGGGGATTCTAGGGAGGTATGGTTTGCGTGGATCCCCCAATGTTTCCTTACCCAGAATCCCCTGCAAACCTCAATTTTTAGCTGAAAAATGCACATTTTTGTGTGGGAAAGTTGTGGCATCCCCGGGCTGACACAAATTTCCTACCACCCAGCGTTCCCCCAGGTCTCCCGATAAAAACGGTGCCTCACTTGTGTGGGAGGCCCAACTACCCGCGACAGGCAAGGGCACAAAACGTAGTGAGGCGACATCAAAATTGCCTATCACAAAACAACCTGGTTTTGCAAGGGGGGGTCACCTGGGTTTTTGGCCCCGTGCTTGGCGGCCACCTAGGGAAACCTACCAAACCCACACATTTCTGAAAACTAGACACCCAGGGGATTCCAGGGAGGTATGGCTTGGGTGGATCTCCCAAGGTTTCCTTACCCAGAATCCCCTGCAAACCTCAATTTTAGCTGAAACAAATCACTTTTTTCACACATTTTTGTGTGGGAAAGTTGTGGCATCACCGGGCTGACACAAATTTCCTACCACCCAGCGTTCCCCCGGGTCTCCCGATAAAAACGGTGCCTCACTCGTGTGGGAGGCCCAAGTACCCGCGACAGGCAAGGGCACAAAACGTAGTGAGGCAACATCAAAATTGCCTATCACAAAACGACCTGGTTTTGCAAGGGGGGTACCCTGGGTTTTTGGCCCGGTGCTCGGCGGCCACCTAGGAAACCTACCAAACCCACACATTTCTGAAAACTAGACACCCAAGGGATTCCAGGGAGGTATGGCTTGCGTGGATCCCCCAACGTTTCCTTACCCAGAATCCCCTGCAAACCTCAATTTTAGCTGAAAAAATCACTTTTTTTCACACATTTTTGTGTGGTAAAGTTGAGGCATTACCGGGCTGACACAAATTTCCTACCACCCAGCGTTCCCCCGCGTCTCCCGATAAAAACGGTGCCTCACACGTGGGGGAGGCCCAACTACCCGCGACAGGCAAGGGCACAAAATGTAGTGAGGCAACATCAAAATTGCCTATCACAAAACAACCTGGTTTTGCAAGGAGGGTCACCTGGGTTTTTGTCCCCGTCCTCGATGGCCATCTAGGGAAACCTACCAAACCCACACATTTCTGAAAACTAGACACCCGGGGTCTTTCAGGGAGGTATGGCGTGCGTGGATCCCCCAACGTTTCCTTACCCAGAATCCCCTGCAAACCTCCATTTTAGCTGAAAAAAATCACTTTTTTCACACATTTTTGTGTGGGAAAGTTGTGGCATCACCGGGCTGACACAAATTTCCTACCACCCAGCATTCCCCCGGGTCTCCCAATAAAAACGGTACCTCATTCGTGTGGGAGGCCCAAGTACCCGCGACAGGCAAGGGCCCAAAACGTAGTGAGGCGACATCAAAATTGCCTATCACAAAACGACCTGGTTTTGCAAGGGGGGTACCCTGGGTTTTTGGCCCGGTGCTCGGCGGCCACTAGGGAAACCTACCAAACCCACACATTTCTTAAAACTAGACACCCGGGGGATTCCAGGGAGGTATGGCTTGCGTGGATCCCCCAACATTTCCTTACCCAGAATCCCCTGCAAACCTCAATTTTAGCTGAAAAAATCACTTTTTCACACATTTTTGTGTGGGAAAGTTGTGGCATCACCGGGCTGACACAAATTTCCTACCACCCAGCGTTCCCGGGTCTCCCAATAAAAACGGTGCCTCACTCGTGTGGGAGGCCCAAGTACCCGCAACAGGCAAGGGCACAAAGCGTAGTGAGGCAACATCAAAATCGCCTATCACAAAACGACCTGGTTTTGCAAGGGGGTACCCTGGGTTTTGGCCCGGTGCTCGGCGGCCACCTAGGGAAACCTACCAAACCCACACATTTCTGAAAACTAGACACCCGGGGATTCCAGGGGATATGGCTTGCGTGGATCCCCAAACAATTCCTTACCCAGAATCCCCTACAAACCTCAATTTTAGCTGAAAAAATCACTTTTTTCACACATTTTTGTGTGGGAAAGTTGTGGCATCACCGGGCTGACACAAATTTCCTACCACCCAGCGCTCCCCCGGGTCTCCCGATAAAACGGTGCCTCACTCGTGTGGGAGGCCCAAGTACCCGCGACAGGCAAGGGCACAAAACGTAGTGAGGCAACCTCAAAATTGCCTATCACAAAACGACCTGGTTTTGCAAGGGGGTACCCTGGGTTTTTGGCCCGGTGCTCGGCGGCCACCTAGGGAAACCTACCAAACCCACACATTTCTGAAAACTAGACACCCGAGGGATTCCAGGGAGGTATGGCTTGCGTGGATCCCCCAACGTTTCCTTACCCAGAATCCCCTGCAAACCTCAATTTTAGCTGAAAAAATCACTTTTTTTCACACATTTTTGTGTGGGAAAGTTGTGGCATCACCGGGCTGACACAAATTTCCTACCACCCAGCGTTCCCCCGGGTCTCCCAATAAAAACGGTGCCTCACTCGTGTGGGAGGCCCAAGTACCCGCAGCAGGCAAGGGCACAAAACGTAGTGAGGCAACATCAAAATTGCCTATCACAAAACAACCTGGTTTTGCAAGGGGGGTACCCTGGGTTTTTGGCCCGGTGCTCGGCGGCCACCTAGGAAAACCTACCAAACCCACACATTTCTGAAAACTAGACACCCAGGGAATTCCAGGGGATATGGCTTGCGTGGATCCCCCAACAATTCCTTACCCAGAATCCCCTGCAAACCTCAATTTTAGCTGAAAAAATCACTTTTTTCACACATTTTTGTGTGGGAAAGTTGTGGCATCACCGGGCTGACACAAATTTCCTACCACCCAGCATTCCCCCGGGTCTCCCAATAAAAACGGTGCCTCACTCGTGTGGGAGGCCCAAGTACCCGCAACAGGCAAGGGCACAAAACGTAGTGAGGCAACATCAAAATTGCCTATCTCAAAACGACCTGGTTTTGCAAGGGGGGGTCACCTGGGTTTTTGGCCCCGTGCTCGGCGGCCACCTAGGGAAACCTACCAAACCCACACATTTCTGAAAACTAGACACCCAGGGTATTCCAGGGAGGTATGGCTTGGGTGGATCCCCCAAGGTTTCCTTACCCAGAATCCCCTGCAAACCTCAATTTTAGCTGAAAAAAATCACTTTTTTCACACATTTTTGTGTGGGAAAGTTGTGGCATCACCGGGCTGACACAAATTTCCTACCACCCAGCGTTCCCCCGGGTCTCCCGATAAAAACGGTGCCTCACTCGTGTGGGAGGCCCAAGTACCCGCGACAGGCAAGGGCACAAAACGTAGTGAGGCAACATCAAAATTGCCTATCACAAAACGACCTGGTTTTGCAAGGGGGGTACCCTGGGTTTTTGGCCCGGTGCTCGGCGGCCACCTAGGGACACCTACCAAACCCACACATTTCTGAAAACTAGACACCCGAGGGATTCCAGGGAGGTATGGCTTGCGTGGATCCCCCAACGTTTCCTTACCCAGAATCCCCTGCAAACCTCAATTTTAGCTGAAAAAATCACTTTTTTTCACACATTTTTGTGTGGGAAAGTTGAGGCATTACCGGGCTGACACAAATTTCCTACCACCCAGCGTTCCCCCGCGTCTCCCGATAAAAACGGTGCCTCACACGTGTGGGAGGCCCAACTACCCGCGACAGGCAAGGGCACAAAATGTAGTGAGGCGACATCAAAATTGCCTATCACAAAACAACCTGGTTTTGCAAGGAGGGTCACCTGGATTTTTGGCCCCGTGCTCGATGGCCATCTAGGAAACCTACCAAACCCACACATTTCTGAAAACTAGACACCCGGGGTCTTTCAGGGAGGTATGGCTTGCGTGGATCCCCCAACGTTTCCTTACCCAGAATCCCCTGCAAACCTCAATTTTAGCTGAAAAAATCACTTTTTCACACATTTTTGTGTGGGAAAGTTGTGGCATCACCGGGCTGACACAAATTTCCTACCACCCAGCGTTCCCCCGGGTCTCCCAATAAAAACGGTGCCTCACTCGTGTGGGAGGCCCAAGTACCCGCAACAGGCAAGGGCACAAAACGTAGTGAGGCAACATCAAAATTGCCTATCACAAAACGACCTGGTTTTGCAAGGGGGGTACCCTGGGTTTTTGGCCCGGTGCTCGGCGGCCACCTAGGGAAACCTACCAAACCCACACATTTCTGAAAACTAGACACCCGGGGGATTCCAGGGGATATGGCTTGCGTGGATCCCCAAACAATTCCTTACCCAGAATCCCCTGCAAACCTCAATTTTAGCTGAAAAAATCACTTTTTTCACACATTTTTGTGTGGGAAAGTTGTGGCATCACCGGGCTGACACAAATTTCCTACCACCCAGCGCTCCCGGGTCTCCCGATAAAAACGGTGCCTCACTCGTGTGGGAGGCCCAAGTACCCGCGACAGGCAGGGGCACAAAACGTAGTGAGGCAACATCAAAATTGCCTATCACAAAGCGACCTGGTTTTGCAAGGGGGTACCCTGGGTTTTTGGCCCGGTGCTCGGCGGCCACCTAGGGAAACCTACCAAACCCACACATTTCTGAAAACTAGACACCGGAGGGATTCCAGGGAGGTATGGCTTGCGTGGATCCCCCAACGTTTCCTTACCCAGAATCCCCTGCAAACATCAATTTTAGCTGAAAAAATCACTTTTTTCACACATTTTTGTGTGGGAAAGTTGTGGCATCACCGGGCTGACACAAATTTCCTACCACCCAGCGTTCCCCCGGGTCTCCCAATAAAAATGGTGCCTCACTCGTGTGGGAGGCCCAAGTACCCGCAACAGGCAAGGGCACAAAACGTAGTGAGGCAACATCAAAATCGCCTATCACAAAACGACCTGGTTTTGCAAGGGGGTACCCTGGGTTTTGGCCCGGTGCTCGGCGGCCACCTAGGGAAACCTACCAAACCCACACATTTCTGAAAACTAGACACCCGGGGATTCCAGGGGATATGGCTTGCGTGGATCCCCAAACAATTCCTTACCCAGAATCCCCTACAAACCTCAATTTTAGCTGAAAAAATCACTTTTTCACACATTTTTGTGTGGGAAAGTTGTGGCATCACCGGGCTGACACAAATTTCCTACCACCCAGCGCTCCCCCGGGTCTCCCGATAAAAACGGTGCCTCACTCGTGTGGGAGGCCCAAGTACCCGCGACAGGCAAGGGCACAAAACGTAGTGAGGCAACATCAAAATTGCCTATCACAAAACGACCTGGTTTTGCAAGGGGGGTACCCTGGGTTTTTGGCCCGGTGCTCGGCGGCCACCTAGGGAAACCTACCAAACCCATACATTTCTGAAAACTAGACACCCGAGGGATTCCAGGGAGGTATGGCTTGCGTGGATCCCCCAACGTTTCCTTACCCAGAATCCCCTGCAAACCTCAATTTTAGCTGAAAAAATCACTTTTTTTCACACATTTTTATGTGGGAAAGTTGTGGCATCACCGGGCTGACACAATTTTCCTACCACCCAGCGTTCCCCCGGGTCTCCCAATAAAAACGGTGCCTCAATCGTGTGGGAGGCCCAAGTACCCGCAGCAGGCAAGGGCACAAAACGTAGTGAGGCAACATCAAAATTGCCTATCACAAAACAACCTGGTTTTGCAAGGGGGGTACCCTGGGTTTTTGGCCCGGTGCTCGGCGGCCACCTAGGAAAACCTACCAAACCCACACATTTCTGAAAACTAGACACCCAGGGAATTCCAGGGGATATGGCTTGCGTGGATCCCCCAACAATTCCTTACCCAGAATCCCCTGCAAACCTCAATTTTAGCTGAAAAAATCACTTTTTTTCACACATTTTTGTGTGGGAAAGTTGTGGCATCACCGGGCTGACACAAATTTCCTACCACCCAGCGTTCCCCGGGTCTCCCAATAAAAACGGTGCCTCACTCGTGTGGGAGGCCCAAGTACCCGCAACAGGCAAGGGCACAAACGTAGTGAGGCAACATCAAAATTGCCTATCTCAAAACGACCTGGTTTTGCAAGGGGGGGTCACCTGGGTTTTTGGCCCCGTGCTCGGCGGCCACCTAGGGAAACCTACCAAACCCACACATTTCTGAAAACTAGACACCCAGGGTATTCCAGGGAGGTATGGCTTGGGTGGATCCCCCAAGGTTTCCTTACCCAGAATCCCCTGCAAACCTCAATTTTAGCTGAAAAAAATCACTTTTTTCACACATTTTTGTGTGGGAAAGTTGTGGCATCACCGGGCTGACACAAATTTCCTACCACCCAGCGTTCCCCGGGTCTCCCGATAAAAGCGGTGCCTCACTCGTGTGGGAGGCCCAAGTACCCGCGACAGGCAAGGGCACAAAACGTAGTGAGGCAACATCAAAATTGCCTATCACAAAACGACCTGGTTTTGCAAGGGGGGTACCCTGGGTTTTTGGCCCGGTGCTCGGCGACCACCTAGGGACACCTACCAAACCCACACATTTCTGAAAACTAGACACCCGAGGGATTCCAGGGAGGTATGGCTTGCGTGGATCCCCCAACGTTTCCTTACCCAGAATCCCCTGCAAACCTCAATTTTAGCTGAAAAAATCACTTTTTTCACACATTTTTGTGTGGGAAAGTTGAGGCATTACCGGGCTGACACAAATTTCCTACCACCCAGCGTTCCCCGCGTCTCCCGATAAAAACGGTTGCCTCACACGTGTGGGAGGCCCAACTACCAGCGACAGGCAAGGGCACAAAATGTAGTGAGGCGACATCAAAATTGCCTATCACAAAACAACCTGGTTTTGCAAGGAGGGTCACCTGGATTTTTGGCCCCGTGCTCGATGGCCATCTAGGGAAACCTACCAAACCCACACATTTCTGAAAACTAGACACCCGGGGTCTTTCAGGGAGGTATGGCTTGCGTGGATCCCCCAACGTTTCCTTACCCAGAATCCCCTGCAAACCTCAATTTTAGCTGAAAAAATCACTTTTTTCACACATTTTTGTGTGGGAAAGTTGTGGCATCACCGGGCTGACACAAATTTCCTACCACCCAGCGTTCCCCCGGGTCTCCCAATAAAAACGGTGCCTCACTCGTGTGGGAGGCCCAAGTACCCGCAACAGGCAAGGGCACAAAACGTAGTGAGGCAACATCAAAATTGCCTATCACAAAAGCGACCTGGTTTTGCAAGGGGGTACCCTGGGTTTTTGGCCCGGTGCTCGGCGGCCACCTAGGGAAACCTACCAAACCCACACATTTCTGAAAACTAGACACCCGGGGATTCCAGGGGATATGGCTTGCGTGGATCCCCAAACAATTCCTTACCCAGAATCCCCTGCAAACCTCAATTTTAGCTGAAAAAATCACTTTTTTCACACATTTTTGTGTGGGAAAGTTGTGGCATCACCGGGCTGACACAAATTTCCTACCACCCAGCGCTCCCGGGTCTCCCGATAAAAACGGTGCCTCACTCGTGTGGGAGGCCCAAGTACCCGCGACAGGCAGGGGCACAAAACGTAGTGAGGCAACATCAAAATTGCCTATCACAAAACGACCTGGTTTTGCAAGGGAGGTACCCTGGGTTTTTGGCCCGGTGCTCGGCGGCCACCTAGGAAACCTACCAAACCCACACATTTCTGAAAACTAGACACCGGAGGGATTCCAGGGAGGTATGGCTTGCGTGGATCCCCCAACGTTTCCTTACCCAGAATCCCCTGCAAACCTCAATTTTAGCTGAAAAAATCACTTTTTTCACACATTTTTGTGTGGGAAAGTTGTGGCATCACCGGGCTGACACAAATTTCCTACCACCCAGCGTTCCCCGGGTCTCCCAATAAAAATGGTGCCTCACTCGTGTGGGAGGCCCAAGTACCCGCAACAGGCAAGGGCACAAAACGTAGTGAGGCAACATCAAAATCGCCTATCACAAAACGACCTGGTTTTGCAAGGGGGGTACCCTGGGTTTTTGGCCCGGTGCTCGGCGGCCACCTAGGGAAACCTACCAAACCCACACATTTCTGAAAACTAGACACCCGGGGGATTCCAGGGGATATGGCTTGCGTGGATCCCCAAACAATTCCTTACCCAGAATCCCCTACAAACCTCAATTTTAGCTGAAAAAATCACTTTTTTCACACATTTTGTGTGGGAAAGTTGTGGCATCACCGGGCTGACACAAATTTCCTACCACCCAGCGCTCCCCGGGTCTCCCGATAAAAACGGTGCCTCACTCGTGTGGGAGGCCCAAGTACCCAGCGACAGGCAAGGGCACAAAGCGTAGTGAGGCAACATCAAAATTGCCTATCACAAAGCGACCTGGTTTTGCAAGGGGGTACCCTGGGTTTTTGGCCCGGTGCTCGGCGGCCACCTAGGAAACCTACCAAACCCATACATTTCTGAAAACTAGACACCCGAGGGATTCCAGGGAGGTATGGCTTGCGTGGATCCCCCAACGTTTCCTTACCCAGAATCCCCTGCAAACCTCAATTTTAGCTGAAAAAATCACTTTTTTTCACACATTTTTGTGTGGGAAAGTTGTGGCATCACCGGGCTGACACAATTTTCCTACCACCCAGCGTTCCCCCGGGTCTCCCAATAAAAACGGTGCCTCAATCGTGTGGGAGGCCCAAGTACCCGCAGCAGGCAAGGGCACAAAACGTAGTGAGGCAACATCAAAATTGCCTATCACAAAACAACCTGGTTTTGCAAGGGGGTACCCTGGGTTTTTGGCCCGGTGCTCGGCGGCCACCTAGGAAAACCTACCAAACCCACACATTTCTGAAAACTAGACACCCAGGGAATTCCAGGGGATATGGCTTGCGTGGATCCCCCAACAATTCCTTACCCAGAATCCCCTGCAAACCTCAATTTTAGCTGAAAAAATCACTTTTTTTCACACATTTTTGTGTGGGAAAGTTGTGGCATCACCGGGCTGACACAAATTTCCTACCACCCAGCGTTCCCCCGGGTCTCCCAATAAAAACGGTGCCTCACTCGTGTGGGAGGCCCAAGTACCCGCAACAGGCAAGGGCACAAAACGTAGTGAGGCAACATCAAAATTGCCTATCTCAAAACGACCTGGTTTTGCAAGGGGGGGTCACCTGGGTTTTGGCCCCGTGCTCGGCGGCCACCTAGGGAAACCTACCAAACCCACACATTTCTGAAAACTAGACACCCAGGGTATTCCAGGGAGGTATGGCTTGGGTGGATCCCCCAAGGTTTCCTTACCCAGAATCCCCTGCAAACCTCAATTTTAGCTGAAAAAAATCACTTTTTTCACACATTTTTGTGTGGGAAAGTTGTGGCATCACCGGGCTGACACAAATTTCCTACCACCCAGCGTTCCCCCGGGTCTCCCGATAAAAACGGTGCCTCACTCGTGTGGGAGGCCCAAGTACCCGCGACAGGCAAGGGCACAAAGCGTAGTGAGGCAACATCAAAATTGCCTATCACAAAGCGACCTGGTTTTGCAAGGGGGGTACCCTGGGTTTTTGGCCCGGTGCTCGGCGACCACCTAGGGACACCTACCAAACCCACACATTTCTGAAAACTAGACACCCGAGGGATTCCAGGGAGGTATGGCTTGCGTGGATCCCCCAACGTTTCCTTACCCAGAATCCCCTGCAAACCTCAATTTTAGCTGAAAAAATCACTTTTTTTCACACATTTTTGTGTGGGAAAGTTGAGGCATTACCGGGCTGACACAAATTTCCTACCACCCAGCGTTCCCCCGCGTCTCCCGATAAAAACGGTGCCTCACACGTGTGGGAGGCCCAACTACCCGCGACAGGCAAGGGCACAAAATGTAGTGAGGCGACATCAAAATTGCCTATCACAAAACAACCTGGTTTTGCAAGGAGGGTCACCTGGATTTTTGGCCCCGTGCTCGATGGCCATCTAGGGAAACCTACCAAACCCACACATTTCTGAAAACTAGACACCCGGGGTCTTTCAGGGAGGTATGGCTTGCGTGGATCCCCCAACGTTTCCTTACCCAGAATCCCCTGCAAACCTCAATTTTAGCTGAAAAAATCACTTTTTCACACATTTTTGTGTGGGAAAGTTGTGGCATCACCGGGCTGACACAAATTTCCTACCACCCAGCGTTCCCCGGGTCTCCCAATAAAAACGGTGCCTCACTCGTGTGGGAGGCCCAAGTACCCGCAACAGGCAAGGGCACAAAACGTAGTGAGGCAACATCAAAATTGCCTATCACAAAACGACCTGGTTTTGCAAGGGGGTACCCTGGGTTTTTGGCCCGGTGCTCGGCGGCCACCTAGGAAACCTACCAAACCCACACATTTCTGAAAACTAGACACCCGGGGATTCCAGGGGATATGGCTTGCGTGGATCCCCAAACAATTCCTTACCCAGAATCCCCTGCAAACCTCAATTTTAGCTGAAAAAATCACTTTTTTCACACATTTTTGTGTGGGAAAGTTGTGGCATCACCGGGCTGACACAAATTTCCTACCTCCCAGCGCTCCCCCGGGTCTCCCGATAAAAACGGTGCCTCACTCGTGTGGGAGGCCCAAGTACCCGCGACAGGCAGGGGCACAAAACGTAGTGAGGCAACATCAAAATTGCCTATCACAAAGCGACCTGGTTTTGCAAGGGGGTACCCTGGGTTTTTGGCCCGGTGCTCGGCGGCCACCTAGGGAAACCTACCAAACCCACACATTTCTGAAAACTAGACACCGGAGGGATTCCAGGGAGGTATGGCTTGCGTGGATCCCCCAACGTTTCCTTACCCAGAATCCCCTGCAAACCTCAATTTTAGCTGAAAAAATCACTTTTTTCACACATTTTTGTGTGGGAAAGTTGTGGCATCACCGGGCTGACACAAATTTCCTACCACCCAGCGTTCCCCGGGTCTCCCAATAAAACGGTGCCTCACTCGTGTGGGAGGCCCAAGTACCCGCAACAGGCAAGGGCACAAAACGTAGTGAGGCAACATCAAAATTGCCTATCACAAAGCGACCTGGTTTTGCAAGGGGGTACCCTGGGTTTTTGGCCCGGTGCTCGGCGGCCACCTAGGGAAACCTACCAAACCCACACATTTCTGAAAACTAGACACCCGGGGGATTCCAGGGGATATGGCTTGCGTGGATCCCCAAACAATTCCTTAACCAGAATCCCCTGCAAACCTCAATTTTAGCTGAAAAAATCACTTTTTTCACACATTTTTGTGTGGGAAAGTTGTGGCATCACCGGGCTGACACAAATTTCCTACCACCCAGCGCTCCCCCGGGTCTCCCGATAAAAACGGTGCCTCACTCGTGTGGGAGGCCCAAGTACCCGCGACAGGCAAGGGCACAAAACGTAGTGAGGCAACATCAAAATTGCCTATCACAAAACGACCTGGTTTTGCAAGGGGGTACCCTGGGTTTTGGCCCGGTGCTCGGCGGCCACCTAGGAAACCTACCAAACCCACACATTTCTGAAAACTAGACACCGGAGGGATTCCAGGGAGGTATGGCTTGCGTGGATCCCCCAACGTTTCCTTACCCAGAATCCCCTGCAAACCTCAATTTAAGCTGAAAAAATCACTTTTTTCACACATTTTTGTGTGGGAAAGTTGTGGCATCACCGGGCTGACACAAATTTCCTACCACCCAGCGTTCCCCCGGGTCTCCCAATAAAAACGGTGCCTCACTCGTGTGGGAGGCCCAAGTACCCGCAACAGGCAAGGGCACAAAACGTAGTGAGGCAACATCAAAATTGCCTATCACAAAACGACCTGGTTTTGCAAGGGGGGTCACCTGGGTTTTTGGCCCCGTGCTCGGCGGCCACCTAGGGAAACCTACCAAACCCACACATTTCTGAAAACTAGACACCAAGGGGATTCCAGGGAGGTGTGGCTTGGGTGGATCCCCCAAGGTTTCCTTACCCAGAATCCCCTGCAAACCTTAATTTTAGCTGAAACAAATCACTTTTTCACACATTTTTGTGTGGGAAAGTTGTGGCATCACCGGGCTGACACAAATTTCCTACCACCCAGCGTTCCCCGGGTCTCCCGATAAAAACGGTGCCTCACTCGTGTGGGAGGCCCAAGTACCCGCGACAGGCAAGGGCACAAAGCGTAGTGAGGCAACATCAAAATTGCCTATCACAAAACGACCTGGTTTTGCAAGGGGGGTACCCTGAGTTTTTGGCCCGGTGCTCGGCGGCCACCTAGGGAAACCTACCAAACACACACATTTCTGAAAACTAGACACCTGAGGGATTCCAGGGAGGTATGGCTTGCGTGGATCCCCCAACGTTTCCTTACCCAGAATCCCCTGCAAACCTCAATTTTAGCTGAAAAAATCACTTTTTTTCACACATTTTTATGTGGTAAAGTTGAGGCATTACCGGGCTGACACAAATTTCCTACCACCCAGCGTTCCCCGCGTCTCCCGATAAAAACGGTGCCTCACACGTGTGGGAGGCCCAACTACCAGCGACAGGCAAGGGCACAAAATGTAGTGAGGCGACATCAAAATTGCCTATCACAAAACAACCTGGTTTTGCAAGGAGGGTCACCTGGGTTTTTGGCCCCGTCCTCGATGGCCATCTAGGGAAACCTACCAAACCCACACATTTCTGAAAACTAGACACCCGGGGTCTTTCAGGGAGGTATGGCGTGCGTGGATCCCCCAACGTTTCCTTACCCAGAATCCCCTGCAAACCTCCATTTTAGCTGAAAAAAATCACTTTTTTCACACATTTTTGTGTGGGAAAGTTGTGGCATCACCGGGCTGACACAAATTTCCTACCACCCAGCATTCCCCCGGGTCTCCCAATAAAAACGGTACCTCACTCGTGTGGGAGGCCCAAGTACCCGCGACAGGCAAGGGCCCAAAACGTAGTGAGGCAACATCAAAATTGCCTATCACAAAACGACCTGGTTTTGCAAGGGGGGTACCCTGGGTTTTTGGCCCGGTGCTCGGCGGCCACTAGGGAAACCTACCAAACCCACACATTTCTTAAAACTAGACACCCGGGGGATTCCAGGGAGGTATGGCTTGCGTGGATCCCCCAACATGTCCTTACCCAGAATCCCCTGCAAACCTCAATTTTAGCTGAAAAAATCACTTTTTTCACACATTTTTGTGTGGGAAAGTTGTGGCATCACCGGGCTGACACAAATTTCCTACCACCCAGCGTTCCCCCGGGTCTCCCAATAAAAACGGTGCCTCACTCGTGTGGGAGGCCCAAGTACCCGCAACAGGCAAGGGCACAAAACATAGTGAGGCAACATCAAAATTGCCTATCACAAAACGACCTGGTTTTGCAAGGGGGTACCCTGGGTTTTTGGCCCGGTGCTCGGCGGCCACCTAGGAAACCTACCAAACCCACACATTTCTGAAAACTAGACACCCGGGGATTCCAGGGGATATGGCTTGCGTGGATCCCCAAACAATTCCTTACCCAGAATCCCCTGCAAACCTCAATTTTAGCTGAAAAAATCACTTTTTTCACACATTTTTGTGTGGGAAAGTTTTGGCATCACCGGGCTGACACAAATTTCCTACCACCCAGCGCTCCCCCGGGTCTCCCGATAAAAACGGTGCCTCACTCGTGTGGGAGGCCCAAGTACCCGCGACAGGCAAGGGCACAAAACGTAGTGAGGCAACATCAAAATTGCCTATCACAAAACGACCTGGTTTTGCAAGGGGGGTACCCTGGGTTTTTGGCCCGGTGCTCGGCGGCCACCTAGGGAAACCTACCAAACCCACACATTTCTGAAAACTAGACACCCGAGGGATTCCAGGGAGGTATGGCTTGCGTGGATCCCCCAAAGTTTCCTTACCCAGAATCCCCTGCAAACCTCAATTTTAGCTGAAAAAATCACTTTTTTTCACACATTTTTGTGTGGGAAAGTTGTGGCATCACCGGGCTGACACAAAATTCCTACCACCCAGCGTTCCCCCGGGTCTCCCAATAAAAACGGTGCCTCACTCGTGTGGGAGGCCCAAGTACCCGCAACAGGCAAGGGCACAAAACGTAGTGAGGCAACATCAAAATTGCCTATCACAAAACGACCTGGTTTTGCAAGGGGGGTACCCTGGGTTTTTGGCCCGGTGCTCGGCGGCCACCTAGGGAAACCTACCAAACCCACACATTTCTGAAAACTAGACACCCGAGGGATTCCAGGGAGGTATGGCTTGCGTGGATCCCCCAACGTTTCCTTACCCAGAATCCCCTGCAAACCTCAATTTTAGCTGAAAAAATCACTTTTTTTCACACATTTTTGTGTGGGAAAGTTGAGGCATTACCGGGCTGACACAAATTTCCTACCACCCAGCGTTCCCCCGCGTCTCCCGATAAAAACAGTGCCTCACACGTGTGGGAGGCCCAACTGCCCGCGACAGGCAAGGGCACAAAATGTAGTGAGGCGACATCAAAATTGCCTATCACAAAACAACCTGGTTTTGCAAGGAGGGTCACCTGGATTTTTGGCCCCGTGCTCGATGGCCATCTAGGGAAACCTACCAAACCCACACATTTCTGAAAACTAGACACCCGGGGTCTTTCAGGGAGGTATGGCTTGCGTGGATCCCCAAAGTTTCCTTACCCAGAATCCCCTGCAAACCTCAATTTTAGCTGAAAAAATCACTTTTTTCACACATTTTTGTGTGGGAAAGTTGTGGCATCACCGGGCTGACACAAATTTCCTACCACCCAGCGTTCCCCGGGTCTCCCAATAAAAACGGTGCCTCACTCGTGTGGGAGGCCCAAGTACCCGCAACAGGCAAGGGCACAAAACGTAGTGAGGCAACATCAAAATTGCCTATCACAAAACGACCTGGTTTTGCAAGGGGGTACCCTGGGTTTTGGCCCGGTGCTCGGCGGCCACCTAGGGAAACCTACCAAACCCACACATTTCTGAAAACTAGACACCCGGGGGATTCCAGGGGATATGGCTTGCGTGGATCCCCAAACAATTCCTTACCCAGAATCCCCTGCAAACCTCACTTTTAGCTGAAAAAATCACTTTTTTCACACATTTTTGTGTGGGAAAGTTGTGGCATCACCGGGCTGACACAAATTTCCTACCACCCAGCGCTCCCCCGGGTCTCCCGATAAAAACGGTGCCTCACTCGTGTGGGAGGCCCAAGTACCCGCGACAGGCAAGGGCACAATACGTAGTGAGGCAACATCAAAATTGCCTATCACAAAACGACCTGGTTTTGCAAGGGGGGTACCCTGGGTTTTTGGCCCGGTGCTCGGTGGCCACCTAGGGAAACCTACCAAACCCACACATTTCTGAAAACTAGACACTGGAGGGATTCCAGGGAGGTATGGCTTGCGTGGATCCCCCAACGTTTCCTTACCCAGAATCCCCTGCAAACATCAATTTTAGCTGAAAAAATCACTTTTTTCACACATTTTTGTGTGGGAAAGTTGTGGCATCACCGGGCTGACACAAATTTCCTACCACCCAGCGCTCCCCCGGGTCTCCCGATAAAAACGGTGCCTCACTCGTGTGGGAGGCCCAAGTACCCGCAACAGGCAAGGGCACAAAACGTAGTGAGGCAACATCAAAATTGCCTATCACAAAACGACCTGGTTTTGCAAGGGGGGTACCCTGGGTTTTTGGCCTGGTGCTCGGCGGCCACCTAGGGAAACCTACCAAACCCACACATTTCTGAAAACTAGACACCGGAGGGATTCCAGGGAGGTATGGCTTGCGTGGATCCCCCAACGTTTCCTTACCCAGAATCCCCTGCAAACATCAATTTTAGCTGAAAAAATCACTTTTTTCACACATTTTTGTGTGGGAAAGTTGTGGCATCACCGGGCTGACACAAATTTCCTACCACCCAGCGTTCCCCCGGGTCTCCCAATAAAAATGGTGCCTCACTCGTGTGGGAGGCCCAAGTACCCGCAACAGGCAAGGGCACAAAACGTAGTGAGGCAACATCAAAATTGCCTATCACAAAACGACCTGGTTTTGCAAGGGGGGTACCCTGGGTTTTTGGCCCGGTGCTCGGCGGCCACCTAGGGAAACCTACCAAACCCACACATTTCTGAAAACTAGACACCCGGGGGATTCCAGGGGATATGGCTTGCGTGGATCCCCAAACAATTCCTTACCCAGAATCCCCTGCAAACCTCACTTTTAGCTGAAAAATTCACTTTTTTCACACAATTTTGTGTGGGAAAGTTGTGGCATCACCAGGCTGACACAAATTTCCTACCACCCAGCGCTCCCCCGGGTCTCCCGATAAAAACGGTGCCTCACTCGTGTGGGAGGCCCAAGTACCCGCGACAGGCAAGGGCACAATACGTAGTGAGGCAACATCAAAATTGCCTATCACAAAACGACCTGGTTTTGCAAGCGGGGTACCCTGGGTTTTTGGCCCGGTGCTCGGCGGCCACCTAGGGAAACCTACCAAACCCACACATTTCTGAAAACTAGACACCGGAGGGATTCCAGGGAGGTATGGCTTGCATGGATCCCCCAACGTTTCCTTACCCAGAATCCCCTGCAAACCTCAATTTTAGCTGAAAAAATCACTTTTTTTCACACATTTTTGTGTGGGAAAGTTGTGGCATCACTGGGCTGACACAAATTTCCTACCACCCAGCGTTCCCCCGGGTCTCCCAATAAAAACGGTGCCTCACTCGTGTGGGAGGCCCAAGTACCCGCAACAGGCAAGGGCACAAAACGTAGTGAGGCAACATCAAAATTGCCTATCACAAAACGACCTGGTTTTGCAAGGGGGGTACCCTGGGTTTTTGGCCCGGTGCTCGGCGGCCACCTAGGGAAACCTACCAAACCCACACATTTCTGAAAAGTAGACACCCGGGGAATTCCAGGGGATATGGCTTGCGTGGATCCCCCAACAATTCCTTACCCAGAATCCCCTTCAAACCTCAATTTTAGCTGAAAAAATCACTTTTTTCACACATTTTTGTGTGGGAAAGTTGTGGCATCACCGGGCTGACACAAATTTCCTACCACCCAGCGTTCCCCCGGGTCTCCCGATAAAAACTGTGCCTCACTCGTGTGGGAGGCCCAAGTACCCGCAACAGGCAAGGGCACAAAACGTAGTGAGGTAGGTTTCCCTAGATGGCCGCCAAGCCCGGGGCCAAAAAGTCATGGGACCCCCCTTGCAAAACCATGTTGTTTTGTGATAGGTAATTTTGATGTCTCCTAAATAGGTTTTGGGCCCTTGCCTGTCGTGGGCACTAGGCCTACCCACGCAAGTGAGGTACCATTTTTCTCGGAAGACTTGGGGGAACCCGGGGTGGGTGGAATTTTGTGGACCCACGCACATTCCAGAACTTTCCACCACAGAAATATGAGGAAAATGTGTTTTTTTGGACAAATTTTTAGGTTTGCAAGGGATTCCGGGTAACAGAACCTGGTGAGAGCCAGTCAAGTCACCCTATCCTGGATTCCCCTGGGTGTCTAGTTTTCAAAAATATATAGGTTTGCTAGGTTTCCCTAGGTGCCGGCAGAGCTAGGGTTCAAAATCTACAGCTAGGCACTTTGCAAAAAAAGGGTCAGTTTTCACTGTGAAAATGTGGTGTGTCCACATTGCATTTTGGGCCGCTTTCTGTCGCGGGCACTAGGCCTACCCACGCAAGTGAGGTACCATTTTTCTCGGAAGACTTTGGAGAACGCGGGGTTTGTGGAATTTTGTGAATCCACGCAGATTCCAGAACTTTCCACCATAGAAATGTAAACAAAAATGTGTTTTTTTTACAAAGTTTTAGGTTTGCAAGGGATTGTGGGTAACAGAACCTGGTGAGAGCCAGTCAAGTCACCCCATCCTGGATTCCCCTGGGTATCTAGTTTTCAAAAATGTACAGGTTTGCTAGGTTTCCCTACGTGCCAGCTGCGCTAGGGCCCAAAATCCACAGGTAGGCACATTGCTAAAAAAAAGTCGGAGCCTAGTGGGCTTTTTGCCGCCCTGGGGGGGAATCGGGGGAGGGGGGGTTTGTCCCGATATGCCCCCAAAGGGGGCAGAAAGACTGTGGCTATTTTTTGTGGGGGTGGGGGCATTGGTATGACCATTTTGGGCAGCCCCCACCCCCAGGCATAAAAAAAGCCTGCGTACTCGCTGGCGCCTAGTGGGCTTTCTGCCCCCCCAGGGGCAGATCAGGGGCCACTGCCACCATCTTCCCTCCTGGGGGGCGGAAAGACTGGAATTTCTCTGGGGGTGGGGTGGGGGTATTGTCATGCCCATTTTGGGCAGCCCCTACCCTAATAAAACAAAAAAATCCATGGTTCCTAGTGGGCTTTCTGCGCCCCCCGGGGGGGCCAGATTGGGGGCTACAGCTCCCATCTGCCTCCTGGGGGGCAGAAATACTGTCATTTTTGTGGGGGGGGCGGGGGTGGGGACATTGGCGTGCCCGTTTCGGGCAGCCCACACCCTAAAAACAATTGCGCAAAAAAAATTCCCTGGTGGATAGTGGGCTTTCTGTCCCTCTGGGAGGGGCAGATTGGGGGCTACTGCCCCCATCTGCCCCCAGGGGGGGGCAGAAAGGCTGTAATGGTGGTGGGGGTGGGGGCATTGGGGTGCCCATTTCAGGCAGCCCCCACCCTAAAAACAAATGCGCAAAAAAAATCCCTGGTGTCAAGTGGGCTTTCTGCCCTCCCCCGGGAGCAGATTGGGGGCTACTGTCCCCATCTGCCCCCCAGGGGGGGCAGAAAGGCTGTAATGGTGGCGGGGGTGGGGGGCATTGGCATGCCCATTTTGGGCAGCCCCCACCCTAAAACAAATTGTGCAAAATAAAACCCTGGCATTTAGTGGGTTTTCTGCCCCCCGGGGGGGCAGAAAGGCTGTAATGGTGGCAGGGGGTGGGGGCATTGGCGTGCCCATTTCAGGCAAGCCCCCACCCTACAAAAAACGGTGCGAAAAAAAATCCCTGGCGTCAAGTGGGCTTTCTGCGCCCCCGGGGGCAGAAAGGCTGTAATGGTGGCGGGGGGGTGGGGGCATTGGCGTGCCCGTTTCGGGCAGCCCCCACCCTAAAAAAATGGTGCAATAAAAAATCCCTGGCGTTTAGTGGGCTTTCTGCCCCCCAGGGGGGGCAGATTGGGGGCTACTGCCCCCATCTGTCCCCCAGGCTGTAATGGTGGCGGGTGGGTGGGGGCATTGGCGTGCCCATTTCTGGCAGCCCCCACCCTAAAAAGCTTCAAAAAACAAATCCCTGGTGTTTAGTGGGCTTTCTGCCCCCCCGAAGGGGCAGATTAGGGGCCAATGCCCCATCTGCCCCCCAGGTGGGGCAGACAGACTGTAATGATTGCAGGGGGTGTGGGGGCATGGGCATGCCCGTTTTGGGCAGCCCCCACCCTAAAAAAATGGTGCAATAAAAAATCCCTGGCGTTTAGTGGGCTTTCTGCCCCCCAGGGGGGGCAGATTGGGGGCTACTGCCCCCATCTGTCCCCCAGGCTGTAATGGTGGCGGGTGGGTGGGGGCATTGGCGTGCCCATTTCTGGCAGCCCCCACCCTAAAAAAGCTTCAAAAAACAAATCCCTGGTGTTTAGTGGGCTTTCTGCCCCCCCGAAGGGGCAGATTAGGGGCCAATGCCCCATCTGCCCCCCAGGGGGGGGCAGAAAGGCTGTAATGGTGGTGGGTGGGTGGGGGCATTGGCGTGCCCATTTCGGGCAGCCCCCACCCTTATTTTTACTTTAAAAAAAAATCCCTGGTGTCTAGTGGGCTTTCCACCCCCCGAAGGGGCAGATTAGGGGCCAATGCCCCATCTGCCCCCCCGGGGGGGGGCAGAAAGGCTGTAATGGTGGTGGGTGGGTGGGGGCATTGGCGTGCCCGTTTCGGGCAGCCCCACCCTAAAAAAAACTTCAAAAAACAAATCCCTGGTGTTTAGTGGGCTTTCTGCCCCCCCGAAGGGGCAGATTAGGGGCCAATGCCCCATCTGCCCCCCAGGGGGGGCAGAAAGACTGTAATGATTGGGGGGGGTGTGGGGGCATGGGCATGCCCGTTTTGGGCAGCCCCCACCCTTATTTTTACTTTCTAAAAAAATCCCTGGTGTCTAGTGGGCTTTTTGCCCCCCTGGGGGGACAGATTGGGGGCTACTGCCCCCATCTGTCCCCCGGGGGGGCAAAAAGGCAAAATTTTGCCAAATTAAATTGGGGGAGCAAAGGCCCTTGCCAAGGGGCCGCTCCCCCCTCCCTGGTGTCTAGTGGGTGGATCCCTGCTTGGGGATCGCCCTCCTGTGGCGATCCCCAAGCAGGGATCCACTGGGGAGGGGTACCATTGGAAAGGTCCCAACGATACCTCTCCCGTCTTTCTACGGGCTCAGGGGGCTGAGATAGCCCCCTGAGCACGTAGAAAGGGAAACTGAAATGAGCCTCTTGGCTCATTTCAGTTTTGGTTTCACTGAAATGACGTCAGCGCGACGTGCGCGCCGATCGTCATTTCAGGGAAACCAGGGGGCCTCGGGAGCTGGGGAAGCTCTTCCCAGCTCCCGAGGCTCTTTGGCATAAAGGGAATCCCTCTGGTGCCCGCACCAGAGGGATTTCCCAGGCGATGTTTCATGACGAGCTGGACTCGTCATGAGCACACGACCACTGTGTGCCATGACGAGTCCAGCTCGTCATGAGCATGGAAGGGGTTAAGCTCAGTGCAATCTAAGGCAGGCCCTGAAATCAACCTCCAATGTGCGCAGTTGAAGTGATTTGGGTGCTGGACCTGGATGAAGGCTGTCCACAGTACAGCAAGGGTACATGGCAGGTGAATGCAGCACTTCATTTAAAAAAACTGGAATTCACAGAATGAAACACAGATACAAGTCAGTTATGGCTTGTGGTTTAGCGAACAAGAGGCCTGGAATTTTCCAGCTATGGTGTGCAACACACAATACACACCACAAACCCCAAAGCACACCACAACTCATGCCCCTAATAATGCTCAATACATCAATCAGCTGATAGCATATATAAAAAAACAGTTGTCTGCAAAGAGGTAACCATGACAAGGGCATGAGTTGTAGTGTGCATTGTGCATTCCACAGCATAACTGTTGATTTTCCGGTTTTCTTCGATTTTGTGTTTGTTGACCATATAACTGACTTGGAACTGTGTTTTTTTCAGTGACTATATAAAGTATATGCGCATATGTGCAGAGGGTAATATGGTATTTATTACAATTTCCCAGTGTGGGAAGAGGCCATGATTCATGAAATGGGAAGGCTAAATTGAGTTATGATGTCCCTCCCCTTCTTCAGCAGTGGTGGTAAATAGAATGTAACTCATTGCACATCTGCATATATGATTTAAGTCATGGTACTTTTTCATGCGTACTTGTTTTAACAAAATTTATTTAACCAATATCAGAATGCAAGAGGTTAAATGCATGAAGTATAGTAAAATCACGTTAAAGAGACATGTTGACTATCAGAAGAGTTGTTGTTTCCTGGTGAAAAGTAACTGTCAAGTGCAGTCTGTGAGGCCGTAAAAAAATCTTTTGTCAGTTTTTGCTATATTGTGGTAATAAAATCGAATTTGTGTTGCTGGACTACATTTATTTTCATTGCCACAGCATAAGTGTACATATTACTACAGTTTAAAAGTCAACAGTAGGCCATATATTTAGCTGTGAAGAGAGTTATTTGTTACTGAAAACCTAACAACCATCTATGTTTATGAAGACAGCTCACAGCAGTGGGAAAACTCTGGCGAAAGGATCCTTGCACAACCCACCTGGACCAGCTTAGGAGAGAACTCTGGAAATATAAAAAACACATCATGAACGAAAAAGCCTCCTTCTTCCATAACGCCCTGGACAGAGCAAAAAACCACCCCAAAGACCTCTTCAACATCATCAAACATCAAACCGCCAAAGCAGCACCAAAAAACCCTCCGATATCCAAAGAAAGGTGCAACAAATTCACCAGTTGCTTGAACGAACAAAATCACAAAACTAGAGCTCTCACTTGACGATCACAACCAGTCCTCCAAGGAGATCCCCTCTCCCAGTAATGAAGTTAACAACCCCCACCCAATGATCACCCCTTCATTGACTACACCTCAAGACAACAACGGATATAATAGACCGCAAAGGCCCAACACAGCTCCTAGGAATTGGAAGGTATTCTACCCACTTTTGGAGGCAGACATATCGGTTCTGTTGCCTATGTCCAAACCTTCCTCCCACCTAGCTGACCCCCTTCCAGCCTCCACGGCAAAAAAAATTAACCATGCACTAACCCCCCTCTGGACTAAAATTATAGACAGCTCGCTGCCGCCTGGAGTGATGCCTGACTGTCTAAAACTCGGGCAAGTCACGCCACTACTTAAAAAACCAGAAGCAGACCCAAAAGACCTAAATAACTTCTAACCTGTTTCCAATCTTCCTTTCCTAGCCAAAACTCTATAGAGATGTGTTCTCTCACAACTCAACAAACACATCGAAAACAAAAATCTCCTGAACCCTCACCAATTTCAGAAAAGAATGCAGCACGGAAACAGCTATTTGAATATAGTAGAAGACCTTCCCAAAACCCTGGATACAGACCGTTGCTGCCTGCTCATACTCTTTGGCCTATCAGCTGCCTTCGATACGGTCGAACACAAGCTCCTCCTAGACTCCCTCCAAAAAAGGATCAGAGCGGAGGGGGTGGTGCTAATCTGGTTCACATCGTTCCTACAAAACCGCTCACAACAAATAAAAATAAGCAACCAGACCTCTGCTACAAAAGCAATAACCCGGGTTGTCCCTCACAGCTTCATCCTCTCGCCCACTCTGTTTAATATCTACATGGAACCCCTCACCGTCATCGCCAATGCAGCAAACATCCCCTATACATGGAATTCTCCTCACTAGACAACATACACTGTTGCTGTCTCCACCCTCTAAGAACTCTACCCTCAAAGAAGTCCAACACTGGCTATCTCGTAACCAGCTAAAACTCAACCAAGACAAGACCGAAATTCTCCTCATATCAAAATCAGAAGTGTCACCCCAGATGCAAGATTGGATAAGCTCCACAGATGCTCTCAACTGCAATTTAACCCTAGCTGACTCCATCAAATCTCTCGGAATCACACTGGACCCCAAACTGACCATGAAAAATCACATAAAGAATAGTGCAAAGAATGCCTTTTACAACCTCAAACTTCTGAACAAAATCAAACCCTACCTACCACCCAATGATCGCAAGTCCGCCACGCAAGCTCTAGTGCTGTCTAGATTAGACTACGGGAACGCCACCCTCACAGGCGCTGCTTTCTCCCACGTTGCTCCCCTCAGAACCACTCTTAATGCAGCAGCCAGAATAGTCACAGGAATCAAAAAATATGACCACACTGAAATGGCTCCCAATTGAAACCCGCCAGATGAGAAACCTAAGATGCTCAAACACCCTACTCCTCATTCCGCCCAAAGTCCATAAACAAAAAACATGGGCCTGCTCGTTATCGAACAATGCCCTAAAATCTGGACCTCCATACCAGCACACATCAGGTCGAACCCCTCCTTCTTGAGCTTTAAGAGACAACTAAAGGATCTTTTACTCAACGGACACCTCAACTAGGAGGTCATCAATCGCCCAACATGACAGGCTCTCCAACCACTGCACTCTCACTACTTTGTTCGTGCTATTTCTCTCCCTTCGTACTCAACCACTGACTTGATTGGACTCAAATCAGTTCTCCTGATTTTACCTGTGTTTTGTGTGAACATGTACCGCTGTAAAGCGCAGTGTTACCCTCAGGTCTTGCCAGTGCTACATAAAACTCTTAAATAAATAAATAAAAAACAAAGTTATAGTCACAATTGTGCTGTCACGTGATTACTTTTTTTCTTAAAAGCACATTAGACTTGGAGTCTTTCCATCATGGTTTCTTCCTCTTCAATAGTTTTGAATCCAGTTCCATATGGAAGGTTTAAAGGTGCATGTGCAGCACAAGTGCAGCATTTTTTGCAGCTTGTTTTTTTCCGTTTTGCATCATGTGACCAATGTGAGTCATCATCATCACAATCATCAGTGGAATTGCTGTCACCTTGTCACCAGCACAAGTCCCATTTCATCAGAGGAATGGTCTTCTGATGCTCATCTGTACCATCTACTTCATCCAGTACTTTTTTTGGTGTCATTCTTGCATCACTGAAGATAGCCTCTACAATTACTTATTGACTGCAGTCATGTCTGCTGGTACATCTAAGATTTATGAAGTATGTGTCAGTAACAAGAAAATGCACCACTCTATGAATTTTTAGATGGTCACATGTGGTATGTGATTCTAATTTGCTCTTCAGACATGCATGTGCACATTTTCAGGGATCAGAATACCTACTTTTCAAGAATGATGAACGAGTATTGTGTGCAGGAACTAGGGTTCCTGCAAATATTGCCTTGCTCACACAAACTGTATTCATTGCAACATACATTTTAGGACATGCAGTACAGCATGACCGAAGCACATTCATCACTGCCTTTGGCCATGTACTTGGTGAACTCTTCATGGTTGTGCTTTCTTTCTTTGACACGGTAACTGTGGCTATCCTTCACAAACGCAACTGTTTGTCCCATTTGTCCAGCCTAAAACACAACCAGAACAGTAGTGCAGTGATGCCCGCATATTAACACATCACTCCATCACTTATGCGTTTGGAGAGTTGAAGGTCCTATTTCATTGTTTGCAAGTTGGCGGCCATGCACTCTCCTGATAAGGAGTTGAAGATGTGAATCTTGTGTTTAATGTTACACAATGTTGGTTGAGGCGAATTATGATCAGGCAAGATGTATGTAATGAAATACATGACATTCATCAGTAGGAAGATCCCAGAGATGCACCACTCTGCAAGATGATGACAATCCACTCTCACAAACATTTCAAGCAAAGAAGAAAGTGGAAACCCTCAGCTGTTGGCAGAACAGCATCCTATGCATGCTTTACACTGTGTAGGATAAAAAAATATTTTATTACCTTTTCATAAAGAATGGACTATGAGTTGTTCTTTGCAGGGAGATATTTATCACATTTATGTGAGGTTTCTTCCTTCGCGAGAAACAGCTCTGAGACCATTTAAGCAAACACCTAAGAGCAATCTCTTAAATAGCAAGGGTCAGCACTTAAACACATTTTTCTGTGATAAGTGCCTAAAATGTGCTTTTGTGAAGTGAAATTACCAAAATTACGCAATTACGCCAGTATGAGTAAATAAGAGTAATTTGGGGCAAAAATCTTTCTGCAGGGGCACAGGAACAATGAGGTAAGCTAGAGCGAGAAGCTATTGGCTACTGCTGTTTGTGTTCTGTAGAATTAAGTGCTATTTTCTTATTGCAAAATGCATCCTCTGGACTCTTTTGTATGGACTTAATGCTGGATTGCGCTTCTCAAGTAATTATGCACAATTAGGGGCCGATTCCGATCTCGCTCGGAAAGCCCTGCGGCCGACTCGCGCTCGAAGAGCTTTCCGAGCGACTCGTGCTCCTGGGCTCCGAGTGACAGAGTACGATGCGCTGCAGCGCTGATGGACTCAGGTCGCTCAGCGCCCCATTGAAGTCCATGGGAGCCTGGTGTACGTTGCGTGCATAAGCTCCCAAAGACAATAAACGCACGTCTCGGACGAGGGTGCCCCGTGTCGCGGGGACGCCTCGGTCCCGCACGCACCGTGCATGCATATGTAGGGGGGACCCTTGGGCCCCCCCCAGTGATCAAGTCATAGGGGCCCGGGTTAAGGAGGGCCCACTACGGACCCCTGAAGTCCGCTTCCCGGAGCTTTTTCAAGTCAGAGGCTCCGACTCAATCCAGCTGCTCGGCGTGCGCATCGTACTTGGTCGTCTGGGAATCCTCACCGTTGCGCTGTGCGTGTCGGCCATGGTGGAGTCGTCCGGAGGGGATCGCTGACGCGTACGAGCCGCTCGGAGCATGAGGCGATTATCGCATCGTACTTGCTCACTCGTACAGCTGTACGAGTCGCATGGAAATCACGCGTACGACTCGGACTCGCTACTGACGGATGCCGTCAGGAGCGCTTCCGAGCGAGATCGGAATCGGCACTTAATAGTAATTTTATGGAAATTACGAGTAATTACGCTAGAGAGAATTACACCAGTTACACCCACCCACAAATGTAATCAGCAGTACTGAAGAGCTACGAGGAAAATGGTCCCCTCTGGCCTGTGTTCAATTAAGAGTAAACGTCCAGAGCTAGAGTCATAGCCCCACACTTCTGAGCCTAATTCCACCACACCCTTTGCACCAATGAAAGGCTTGCCAAGAATGCCAGAAAGTGTCCAAAGAAGAAAAAAGATTAAGATCTAGAACTGAAGTCTGAACTGGAAACAAAGCCATACCAGGTTAGCAGGGTAGAAGCTCACCACCAAAGTAACCCAAAGCATGGAAGATTTAGACAACACCAAGAGACATAGATCACCTTAAAGGACTCCAGATGCAAAAGCAACAACTCATGATAGTCCTTCAGGTAACAACAGCACAGATCATCTAAGAGGACCAGAGTATCAGAAGCAAGAGCATCACCCTCCATGAGCGGGGAAGGACAAACCCAAAACAGAAGAATTGAAATGAATTTGTACATATAAAGCAAGCATGGCCCCATGCTACATGCAACACCAGCAGGCAGTCCACGTTGTTACCCCAAAGCAGACTAGTACCATTGACTGAGATGCAGGAACCCCAAAGACACGCCATATGGGGTCTGCAAAAAACCAAGGAGGCAGAAATAGTAAGTACTGAAGCCAGGACGAGAAAAAATGCAGGACCCAATGAACTAGGGAAGGACATCAATCACCATGTCTAAAAGAACTGCCATGTGACTGTCAAAGGCAACAAAGACTGTAATCAGGGAAGCAGTGGCTGTGGCAGGAATTGGGAGGTCAAATTTGCTATTCTAATCCCAGTCCATAGAATATCTGGGGAAAGTGCTACTTTCCCCAAAATAGTCCAAGAGGTTTCTTTACTAGTTTAACTACAGCCCTGAAATATTTTGTGGAAAGTTAAAATGGAGTAATGCGGACACCATACATTATGTATTAAACAAAATGTAAAAAAAAAGAAACCTGGCCTCCCACCATCTACCTTCCCCACCTTCAAAATACCTTTCCCTATTTAAAAAATAAATACCTGGCCTCCTTCTACCCACCCTAACCACCCTCTGACCAGCCCCCCATCCATTAAAAACAATTGCCTGGTCTCCTGAAACCCACCCCACCACCCTCTGGTCACTCCCACACTCTACCAGCCTAAAGCTGAGCTCCCGGCTCTCACATTGAGGGTGGAGAGCCGGCGCTAAGCTGACAGCTACTCTGTGAGAGCTGCTTGTCAGAGTGGTTTAATTTCTCCTCTCAGATCAGAGACCCATGCTGACAGAGGAGAAGGCAGTTGGTGCAGGCGCTCCATTGCCGGTGTTGTTCCTCCTGCATCTGGTCTGTGGGAACTCAGGAGAGGCAGGAAAAGGCGGGTGAGGATGAGACTACCAACCACCATGCCATCATCATGCTCAGGTCGCTGGAGAACCAGGCATGGCAGAGGAATGAAGGGGAAGCAAGCGCTTCACCTGGGTGATGTCACAAGAGTGGTTAATCACTGATGTGACGTCACTCAAGTGAATAAATGGATTGCGGTCCAGTTGCTCACGCCAAAGGCTTTATATGGAAGCCATATACAGTATTACTATTGTTAATATTATTATTAGTAGTAGTAGTAGTAGGATTATTATTAATTTTCCAAATGGTACAGAGGCATTACAGGCTTAGACCTCACAGGGAAGAACTGTTGATCTTGCTGCACAGCTGTAATAGGTTTAGCCTTTGGACAGCGAGTTATTCCCTGGGTTATCAAGTTGACTATATTTTCTAGTGTGCACAGTACCTTGTCTGATTTTGATTGACTCATGAAAGATATCCCCAGTGTATCTCCTGGTATCTTTTTGCCATATTCGGTCTGACTTTGCTTATCAGGCTCTGTCTAAATTGGTACTACAAGCGGAAGTATTGTTGTTTTTTTCCCATAAATAGATTTTTGTGCTTTTCAAATTTTTTGCATGTCATATTTGCAATTAGCATCTGACATGCGTATGTGCTAGTCTCTCCACAGACTAATCACATTTCCTATCATAAAGGTAACGAGATTTATGCCTCCGGGATGTTATTTAATTTAATTTTCATAAACAGTATTTAGAAATGCATTTTGGTGTGTGGTCATGAATGCAGTTTTAGGATATCATGCGTGGACCCGTCTGCACAGACATCATTTCATTGAAAACATTAAGAAGACCTAACAATAATTGAGTCCCCTCGTTTGAAATTAGCAGAGTGTTTGAGATTAGTTGAACCCCCGTTGTATGTGCTGTGTGATTTACACTACTTCTGTGAAATAAATGTAGTATCTGGAAGCCTCACGCTGAGATATCTTTGATCTGTTACCATGGTAATCTATGATTTAAGGATAGCAGCATTTTCCCATAAGAAAGCAAAGTAACTGTTTAGAGATTCAGGAATTCATATAAATGGATAACAATTCACAGTCCAATTCACGCGTCCACAATTATATTCAGGAGTGCACAGAAATTAAAATACAGTCAGGAAGATTTAGCGATTGAGAATCTCATCAAACGTTGGAAATCAAACCACACATCAATTCTCCATTTCTTCGACATTTATTTATTTTCCTAGGTGGGTTTGTGAAGTGATACAAGCAACCAGGAACATCAGAGAGTGCAGAGAAAACAAGCATTTGCAATGCAATAGGTCTCGCATTTGCGAGAGTTTTAGCTATCGGCATTGTAAATGATAATGCCTTTTATTTATCGGTTTTGAAAGCCAACACATAAATAAAAGGCATTGTGATTTACACTGCCAATAGCTCAAACTCTCGTAAATGCGAGACTTATTGCATTGCAAATGCTTCCCTTTCTATTTATGTGAAGCGATCTGACACTGTAGCTGAAGGTCATGATGACAAAAATAAATAAATATATAACAGCTAATATTTTAAAAACAATCAGTACACAGGTTAGATAACATGCAAAGTACCCTCACAAAAATATTTTAAACACAGCATAAGCAGAACCAGTAACGCATCACTGAAATAAGCTAGCACACCATTTTGGAAGAAATTGTACACAAATATAACTTACACACATGCACACAACAAAAGAAAATGCATACACAGCGCTGTCTAGGCTCGACCTAATGAATGCCTCCGTCTGTAATGCAACTGGTGCTCATGTAAAACGCTCTGATACCTTCGGGTCGAGTTCGCGCTATATAAAGCTCTGGAAAAAAATACACATCACTGCCATTAACTGCAGCATCCTTGCACGTGTGCCTTATGGGCCATCTCCCAGAGGAAAGTTTGAGGGTGGCACCTTTTAGGTCCAAGTCTCCAAGGGGCATATTATCAACGGCCAGCGATAATTATCGCTGGCCGTGCTTAGCGATAGATTTCTTATCGCTGGCTATCTCCGGAAATTATCGCCCTGGTAGCGCGTTATTAACAACACGCTTCACCAGGGCGATAAAAATTCCAGAGATAGCGAGGTTATCGCCGTTTTGCAGGGAACATCGCTGGTTTTCCAGCGATGTTCCCTGCAAAGCGGCGATAACTTCTGCTGATACGACCCTGTGGTCGTATCAGCACAATCCACCCCTATGTTAGGGATGGCTAAGTCGGGATAATAGCAGACGTTAGATTTTGGCGAAAACGGCCGTTTTCGCCAAAATCTAACGTCTGCTATCATCCTGTGGGCTGCCTTGTAAATATCGCGATGTGCACATCGGCGATATTTACAACGTAGCCCATCTGGGGTACGCTCAGTAACGCCCACCTTGCATCTCATTAGAGATGCAGGATGGGCGTTGGGGGAAAGGGCGATAATTGACTATCGCCTGGTTGTTAATATGCCCCCAAGCAACTACTTAGAGTTCATCTAGGAGAGCATTGGAGCTGATGCCCAAGTGGCTCATTGAAAAGTGGGGGGAGGCGGGGGGGGTGGCACCAGGAAGCGCCGAAAAGCTCAACAGCAGAAAAATCGATCCCTCCCTCGGTTTTACAGCGTTTTCCTGACAGCTGTAGGCTTCAGCCCCTACAGCCTCATTGTGAGGTGAATATATGTTGCGGCTCTCGCGTGCATGCATCATCTTACTGGAAGTCACGTTCTCTCATTGTATAAATGTTCTAAACCCCATATAGTACTTGGTCTGAGGCTTAAATGTGCCTGTGCGCTCTAAAATGTGCACAGCATGAGATAAGGTGCATAGGTGCTCTTATAGGCAGCGAACTATGTATTCTGACGGGTCCGTGCGAGACTCCCACAGTTTAATTCTATGCTCACTTTGGACGGTAATTACTGCTTTCACGTTGACCTTCCAGCGCGAGACCTCGCCCTGCCCATCCCCCAGGGGGAGGGAAAGTGAGCCGTGTCCTTCCTGCGCCGGACACCCCCCTCTGCACGACCCGACGCTAATGTAGCTCTGCCCTGGTGGGGGTGGTCATTAGAGCCAGAGCCATGTGCCCGATTCTGTAAGACTATTGATCCTTTCTGCTTCGGAATTAGAAAGTATGATGAGAACACTGAAGTGTGTGTTTAAACAAAAACGGAGAGGCTGATTGGAGGAAGTTTACACCAGCAGCGCCGCTGCTGTACGCTGCATGTTAGTACACGGACAGCACGGAAGACGTGCAACAAAAGTTCCGGCGCCAAGCAGCAGCAGCTGCAAATGCACTGTAAGCACTTCCTGCGGTAACGCCAAAGTTTCCATAATGAAGGTAATAGTTTATTAAATAAAACACACAACCAGCTTGCTAGATAGGCATACCGGTGTTTTAAACAGAATGCGGGTGCAGTGCTGAAAGAAAGCACGGCACCCGTGTACATCAAAAGAATGTGCGTGGTTGCGAATGGCATAACTAGGTGAAGCCTGACAGTTAAATAAGGAGCGAGGGGCGAGTGGTGGTGGGGGGGGGGGTGACAACACCGAGAAATAATAATTAATGCGGGCGTGCATATTAAACGTATGCGCATGGCGTCCGGTGAACCAGAGGCCATGGCAAAAATCAACGAAGTAGTCCCTAAATTAAAAGATACAGCCCTGCAGCGTAACTTAACTGTAGTTGGTCGGTGCTGCTTCCTCCAAAAACGGAAGTGACGTATCAGATCCCCAGCCAATAATAAGCGAGATAAGAAGAGCTATGCCAGAGTTAACCAATGGCAAGCAGCAGGAGAAATTACCCTCGATATTGTATTTACTATAGGTCTTGCGACAACGCATGCGCTGTCTAGGCTCGACCTAAAAATGAGTACGTTCCATGCACGGCATTTGGTGGCGATTAAGGGACTGTAAGGTCAAAAAAGAAATCATTCAATAAAATCAGTATATAGAAAGAAGGTACAGCAAGAGACGTGCAGCTGTGCGTGCGCGCAGACGTGTCAGCAATGTGTAGGAGTATATATGGAGGGTTTATTAAATATGAAGGGCAGAAATGTTTACATAAATATCAGCATAGAGATTTGTGAAAATGAAGAAGGTGCGAACCTTCAGCACTGTCAATTCTAGAAAAAAAAATATAATATGCAGAATGACACTTACTCATCTGCACTCGATGACGTGGGAACCGTGGAAGTAAGTCCTTCAACCTAATCCGCTGAGTCCCAGATCCGAACTATGTCAAAACACTCAATAAACCAAGTTGGAGCACAGGCAGTCTTTGAGGCTAGGTGACAAACGTAGACCTACAGATGGTACTTCAGAAGTTGCCAAATGAATTTAGAAATCATGCTGGAGAAAGGAGCAGGTGGGTGTTACTGATGCTCAAGAGACAGGGCCTGATTCACAAACGTTTCTTACACTTTTGAGTAATTTACACTTTTGAGTAAGTTAACTACTTTTTACTTGTTCACAAAATTCGAGTGTAGGTTACTACTAAAAAAAACAGTAGTAAGTGCAGCATCACACATGGCCAACAACTGGTACTGCAGCACCCTCCCATGGAAAAATGGAACTATGGGGGTGATTAGGATGGCGTAACGATCGCCACCGCCGGCACGGCGGTGGCGACCGTCACGCCATCGTAACCTGAATTACCCACCTCCATATTACGATGGCGGTGGGTATCGCGGCGGACGGAAAGTCCGTCCGCCGCTTTTCCGCCGGTCGGCAATCGTTACGATTGCCGGCCGGGCGGAGCAGGGGCACAAATATGGTGGCAGTGCCTAGCAGGCACCGCCATCCATATTATGATGTGTGGCATTTCAGGCCTTTCCATGGCGGCGATGCCGCCATGGAAAGGCTGGCAGAGATTTGCTTTGGGGGCCTGTTGCGGGCCCCCGGGGGGCTGGAGGGGTGCACTTGGGGGGTGCACTTGGGGGGTGCACTTGGGGGGTACCCATGGTACCCCCCTGCATGTCCATGCGGTGCCTGCCTCATTGTGCATGGAAATGCACAACATGGCATTCTACCATTGCGGCGGGTGCTGCTGAGAGCAGCACCCGCCGCAATGTTACAATGCCAGATGCGACCGCCGCGGTGGCGGTCACATCATTATCAGGGTGGCGGGACCGCCGCATGGCAGGCGGGCGGTCCCGTTACCGCTAGGATGGCGGGCGGACTCAAGTCCGCCCGCCATCCTAATGACCCCCTATGTATTTAAAATAAATCCCCATAGGAAATGATACAGTAAATTAAATTATTTAAAATAGTTACAAATAGAAATAAATATAATTTAATGTTCAAAAAATATATAGAAATAGTATGTATTTATTATTTAATAGCAAAATATTGTAATACCCTATTTTGAATTTAAAAAATAATGTAACATTTTTTATTGAAATATAACTTTATTGATTTTAATTCATTCTATACATCACTTTTAACAATACAAATATTTGTAAGTGAGTGAGAGTTTGAGTAAACTGAATGTTCTTATATTTGGACTGTCTTTCTGTCCTATTACCACATTCATTTTCATGCAGAGTTGCATTGAGCTGTATTCATAAACGTAAGTTAAAGAAACACTATGAAACCTAGAGGAAATGAAAATGTGCACAATCAGATCTCCAAATCGAGTAACCAGAAGATTGGAAATGTGGATCTCTTACACATGTTAAGCGACTTAGATACCAAAACCAACTTCATTAGAGATCCTTTTCTTCACCTAGCTTTACTTAGATATAGAAGTCAATTTAAACTGTCTGAGTGGTTTTTAACCTGCCTCCACCTACATGCAAGTCCAACTTAAGTTGGAGTCCGCGCAAGGCTATCTATAATTAAAAGAAGGCTAGTGATATCATGATACTCCCAGCAGATGAAGGAGGGAATGTAACTTCTTTGTAAAGAGATTTATATAAAGGAAGGACGTTGTCCGGTCACTGACGAATCATGTTACATCCCCATAGATGAGACCTCAGTGATCAGTTCAGATTATAAGGAGCTTGTGGTAGACTGGAGAGAGAAGGGACTGATCGATTGGGAAAAAATATTATTCATGAAATGTGATCATCCTAGGATACCTATCCTTTATCTCCTGCCCAAAATCTACAAGAATTCTGTTAATCCCCCTGGCAACCAACTGTATCTGCTATTGGGAGTTTGCTCGAAAACATCTCTAGGTTTTATTTCTTGAGGCCCTATGTTTCCATTTTACCTTCATATATACAGGATATGAGGGACTTTCTCTCACACCCAGAAGGTATACACTGGGAAAAGGAATATAGACTGGTAACACTTGAAGTAGACAGTTAATATACAAGCATCAGGCACGCTTCTGGGGTCAGCGAATGTCTACATTTTTTAAGATCGTTATTATATTTAATACACAGTGAAATACTGCTTGATATTTTGACGGTTTGTCTATTTAACAATGTGTTCTTGTTTGACTCTATTGTGTACAAACAGCTGAAGGGGACTGCGATGGAGACCTGCTTCGCCCCAACTATGCAACACCTGTACATGGGCTGGCGGGAAGAGCAGGTCTACAGCGTGACACCAGGGTATGAGAGTATCATTCTCTTCATTAGATTTGTTTACCATTTTGAGTGGGTCTGATAGTGAGGCGCATGACTCCATCAACAGATTCAATTAAAAGGATTAACTTTGCATTTTCCCAGTCATATTAGTCACCACCTGGTAGAATTTTTGGACACGAGCATCACACTCAGTGCGGACACACAACTAAGCTTTTCATTCATTTGCATAGCAGTCACCTAAAGAATTTGACTTAGAGTGCTCCATATGGGGAACTGTTGAGGGCCAAGAGGAATTGTAGCACAGAAGGGCAGTTCTTAGCAGAACAGGAATTCCTGTTACAGAGGATGTGGCATTATGGCCAGAGCTGTCGACTTCGGAACTGGGGAACCAGGTTTGAGTCTCAGCGTCGGCTCAACATCCTGTGATTCTGGGCAAATCATTTAATCTCCCTGTGCCTAAAAAAATGAATGTGACCTTGTGTAATGTAACTGGTGCTCATGTAAAGCGCTGTAATACCTACGGTTCGAGTTCAGGCTATATAAAATTGCAAGAAAAGGAATAAACAGCAGCGGGTCAAAGATGGTGTTACTTTGATGCCACTCCAAAGGCTGCAGTGGCATGTGTACAGATTGTTAAAAGGGAGGACCTCCTATGCAGCACTAAAGACCAGAGAATGAAGGCAGAGAAGGATGTTAAAATATTGATTACTACCTATAGTAATCGAGCTGGGAAAATCAGGAGTATTCTACATAAGGATTGTTCCAAATTTATATCTGAACCCAGGGACTGGCGATAATATTTCTGATTGCCCCAGGGTAACTTTCAGAAAGAGTGCTTGTTTAAGGATCAAGGGGCATATTATCAACAACCGGCGATAAATATCGCTAAGCGCACTTAGCGCTAGGATATTTATCACCGGCGATCGATGAATTTTATCGCTGAGATAGCGTGCTATTAGCAACGCTTATCTCAGAATCGATAAAATTCCTGGCGCAAGCCGCCAAATGTCCGATTATCGCTGGAAATCCAGCGATAATCGCACGACATTTGGCGATAGCTTGTTGATAGGGCTGGGCATACTTAACCATGATATCCACCTTCCATTGGATATCATGGCTAAGTCAAACTAAAAGCATGCGTAAGGAAAGTAGTGTTAACCAAGGTTAGCGCTACTTTTCTCATCGCTATGCTTGTTGGGGATTCCCTTGATAATTGGAGAAATGTCGGTTAACGACATTTCTCCAGTTATTTTGGGACGGAACGCCCACTTTGCATCTCATTAGAGATGCAAAGGTGGCGTTATGGAAAAGGGCGATAGGGCAAGGATTCACGCGATAGCGTGGCCTTGCTAATACAGCGATAAAATTATCGCCGCTTTTCGTCTGAAAACAGACGCTAAAGCGGCGATAATTTCTTATCGCCGGCTTGATGATATGCCCCCAAGCTCGGTAGGAACTACGTACCATCTCTACCTCAGAAGGATCAGAATGATATACCAGGCTTTTATACTTGTCAGAGGTGTAAGACATGCAAATTCAGTAATAATGTCTTTGACTACTATGTGCCGTAGGAGGGTACAAGAAATATTACTAACCATATTATGTGCAACACTGATCCCCCAGTGTATGTCTTGACTGTTTACACAGAATTATTCTCTCACAGAGATCGTGGAGACAAGAATACGAGTTAATCTCCTGAAGTTAAGAATACATATTTTGCTATTTTTTCTCACTATTCTTTTGATATTATCTGATTCATTTTTCTAGCCACTTGATTGTTATTCAAATGTGAAGTGCCTTCAGAAACATTTAAGATTGTATAATTGGGCAGATAATGATATGTGCCTTTGACTAAGGATCATGGCGATGAGAAAAGGTTCATGAGAGGATGCTCACGTGGGCTTTATATTGTACCATATGTTGCATCAGGTGTTTCAAATACAAGAATAGATGCACAATCAAGGCCCACTATACAGGGAGCTGCCGGATTGGCAGTAACTATATAAAGAGGGAAAACCACTAATCTAGCATTACATGGGTAGGAGGTTATTCTTGTGGTTTTTATTGTTCAAAAGCGCAAGTTAAAAATCAAAAGATATGCTGCAATGCCAGGGTAGATCACGTGAATTCTTTTGAGTTTGATAAATTGAGTACCTTTAAATTATGTCATAGTAGCACGAGTTATTGACAGTGCTTAGAAATGGCAGCAGTGTAGTATGAGATGCTATATAAGAAACCATTGGTAAAGCCAATAGGTCTTGCCCATGAAACCTCTTGGCTTTGTCAGTGCTTTTCCCCCCCTAGATGGCCACCCTGCATTAAGAAAACTAATTCAATGATGAAAGGCATGTGCAAGCATCTTTGAATTAAATTCCTCAAGGATAAGAAAATTATAGGAAAGATTAAAAAACATTCTAAGATCACTGCCCACTGGTCTAGCAACAGGTGGTGCTCAGGGCTTGAGGAGACTGGGCAGTACTTAAGCGATGGGAGATAGTTTTTAATAAGGAGATGGGATTGGAGGATATGAGGGGACAAAGCAGAGATGGAGAGGGGTTGGGATGAAATCCATTGGCTCTGGAGCAGGGAAACAATACAGGTAAGAAAGGCCTCCAATCATGAGTAAAGGGGTGAGCCAAAGCCCACTCAATGTACAATAGGTCTTTGACAACAGGCAGCTTAAGCTGTCTGTAGGCAAGACCTAAAAATAAACTAATGCTATCATTTAGAAATGGAGTAGTAGCTTTAGCAGTAGTAGAAGTAGTAGTAACTATTTTATTAGTTAGTACGAATTTCTCTCATTATTATTCTTTTGAGACTTGAGCTACTAAATCTCCCATTGCCACCTGCCTACCACTCAAAGTAACATATTAACCAAGATCCACACTTCATTATAATGTTCCAAATAACTGTAAATGAAGCTGCACCTCAAAGTCTCTAAGTTAGTGTATTTCTTGTTATGACTATTTCATAGCAGAAACAATTATTAATTCAGTATGAGGTTAACATGTTTGTATTTGCAAGTATTTTGCCTTAGCGAAAGCATATATTTCTCTCCAGATATCAAAAAATCTAGTTTAGTTTTATACAATCTGAAACTAAAATGATCCCATTGAAATGTTAATAGGGTTGACCAGCTCAAGTATTATTTTAAAAGCTGCGGTTTCAGAGAATAACTGAGTCTATTTCGAAAGCTTTCACAATATATGTTTTCATAAACTTGCCTGCTGGAGGTAGAGAAGTGATTGAAGGTGCAACTATGAATGATTTATAATATATAACCATGAAACCATGTCATATTGTGCCTTGTAATTGAATTGGTTTGAAGTCAGATTTGTATCAAGGCTTGTTCCTACTCCGCTTGTCAGAAGAAGAAAAACTAGAAAGCTGTTCTCTGATTTTGATATTCAATGCAATAATTGTAATAAGAAAATTCACCACTATTCTTCTTACGCTGCAGTGAGTGGGGGAACAGATTTTACAAATACTTAGGAAGCAATCCTTTTGTTTCTGACAAGTTAAAGTATAATTTATGCGAGTGTGACTTACCTACAATTCATAAAATCCATGCTTCTGTCTTTAGTTCATAAGAATAACAATATAACATAAAGGTGGATATGAATTACTTATTAAATAAGCAGTGTGGATTTATCTAGGTGAATTGCTACAAGACGTGGAAGGATGGTGTGTAGGACTGTCTTGCAATCAGTAGCTTAGGAAGGATGCTATGGGGCTTAGTGCAAACAAGGAAAATGACCCCTTTGACCTCTGTTGGGATAGTGAAATGCAATAATTATCATGGTTCCCTCAGAGCTCTGGGCCCCGGTGAACTGCAACCTTTGCACCAGTGATAGCTATGCTTGGAAATGGTTAAAAGAGAGAAAAAGGTATACAAGCTTCATGACTTAGGCACAGAATTGGCATTTCTTAGTAGCTAATTTATTATCTGTTGTTTTGACCGGCAGAAAATAGGGGCCAGATGTGCGACCATGACAATTTGCGAGTTGCAAATTGCGCTCGATTGCGAGCCACAATTTGCGAATCGCAAAATGCCATGTACAACAGTGTCTGAGACACTGTTTGCGATTCCCAATGGGGTCGCAAATTGCATGCCTCATGAATATTCATGAGGCACTCGCAATTTGCGACCCCATTGGGAGTGGCTGGCCCTCCCAGGGATGGTGGCTTGCTGGGCTCAGCAGACCTCCATGTCTGGGAGTGCTTTTAAATAAAGCAGTTTTTAAAAAAAATGCAGCCCGTTTACCTTAAAGGAAAAAAAAAGAAAACAAAACGTTTTCGTTTCATTTAATAAGGGCAGGTAGTGGTCCCTGGGACCACTGCCTGCCCCTAAAAAATATTTTCCCCTGCATTTGCAAAGGGGAAGGGGTCCCCTAGGGACCCCTTCCCATTTGCGAGTGCATTACCACCCTCTTGAAGAGGGTGGTAAATAGCGAGTGTTTTGCGACCGCAATTGCGGTCACAAAACATTCATACATGGGGTAGAGAGTTGCTATTAGGAAGGGAAGCCCTTGAAACACCCCTTCCTAATAGAGAGTCGCAATTCCTATTTAGCGAGTTGCAAAAAAATTGAGACTCGCTAAATAGGAATTGTACATGGCCCTATTCGTTTTTGCATGCGCAAACAGGTCGCTAACCCGTTTGCCCATGCAATTTAGGGTCGTACATCTGGCCCAAAGTGTGTTTGTAAGGAAGGCAGTTTCCTTCAGGTATTTCTTGATATAGCTCGGTGTCCCATATCATTGTGTGGGCTGACTGATGCTAACATGCATTTGTTTTCTCAGGGCTCTCATGTTGCAGTGGATAACTGCTTCGATGCTTGTATCAGTAAGTAAAATAAACAGATATAGAGAGTTGGGTGTGATAAAAGAATAAAAAAGTACTGATGTAGTGTTTGTGAATGGCAAAATTATTTATCTCCTTTAACTGCAGTCCAACAATACTTCATAAACACTAGATGTATATTCATAATTTTTAGAGAGAGCATGTTGAGGCAGCATCCCACATGATAGCTCTATGACCCATATCTGTGTATGATTTTCTGAATTGTCAGCAAGTAGGATAAACAGATGCAGATAGCTGGGCATGGCATAAGATGTTAGAAGAACCAGCATAGTGGGTGCAGTTTAAAAATGTTAAAAGCAGCAACAGGAAAATAAAATAAGACATCAGGAACACCAGATGCATTATTAACAGTAAAATTCCTCAGTTTTATGAACAGCATAATGTTGTATTCTTCAATACTGTGAAGTAGTAAGATGCATTTAATTTAAAAAGCAGGAATATGAAAATAAGTATAGTTGTAATGAGTATGCCCATGTCTACTGGGCACTGTGTTCTAGATGCAAGCTTTCATTTAATCAGTGCAGCAGAATTGCATGCATGGGAGTTGAAGTCTTGATTTGCTTTAGCTAATTAATTGTCTTTATAATAATTATGTGCAAAGGCAAATTCCAGCTCTAGATACACAATGGTTGGTGTAGTTAGAGCACTTTGACAAACTTGGGGCATCATTACGATGGCGGGACCGCCCGCAAGAGGTGTGGTGGTCCCGCCATGTGTATTAGGATGCCACCGCCACGGTGGCGGTGGCATCCCGCATCATGTACATTGCGGCGGGCGGTGCTGTGAGCAGCACCCGCCGCAATGTAAATAAAGCATGTTGCGCATTGTCATGCACAACGTGACAGGCACTGCGCGGTGCCTGCCACCCTGTGCATGCCAATGTAGGGGGGTACCATAGGTACCCCCCAAGTGCATCCCTCTCCCCCGGGGGCCCGCAACGGGCCCCCATTGTAAAAGACCGTATGCCTTTCCATGGCGGCGTTGCCATGGTCATGATTACACTTGGTCTTCTGGTGACGGGTCCAATTAAACAAGATAGTAGTGGTGGGAAGGTCTATTCACGTTTTGAGAAGCTGCCAATGGGAAATTGACCACATAAGCAGTTAAATACGCCACATCTTAAGATCTCTGTACCACAGGCAATCATAAGGCTGGGTGGCTTTTGACTGTCGAATAAAAAATTGTCTTATCTAGTGCATCCTCTTTTCCAACTATCCTGCTTGTCCCTTTCATCCTCAGACCCCTCTACCTGGAATATAGAGAGAGACACTCTTGGCAGGGCCTGGATGTATACAATTTTTTGTACTGCCTGAATCCCCCTCCTAAAAGGCTGTCAATACACACACTCTACTGAATATTTGGTCCACTACTCACATTTATCTATTTAAGGCATATAGATATGAAATTACGTGTATTACATTTATACTTATTTATATACACTTACTTTCACGATATTGCAGCAGTCAATATATTGTCTATGATAGTTTTGTAGGAAGATATTTTTGTACATGATGCCTTTCTAGATGAAAGGGAACATTTCAAACGGTACAAAAGAATGTGTTGCTTTAAAAATCCCTGTGAAGTGAAAAACATTGGAAAAGGACATGTACAAATGCTTGTTCCAGCAGATTTTCTACTGTGGAAGAATAGAAATATGCACCAATCGTTAAGACATGATTATATTTTCATCCATACTCCAGGAACTATTTTTTAAGCACCAAAACGTTTATTTGTTTACAAATCATAGTCAGAAATCTGTCATGCATAGATTTCACACTTTAAAAAAAACATTTGAGAGTCGCTGAATAACTTTTGGTAGCAGTGGAATTTCAAATAAAAGAACCTACAGTACATTTCGCCATCACTTGCAAAACAACCTGACAAGCAGAACATTCCTTCCTTTTTTGTCTACTATTTTTTAATTTAAACATTTCGAATGTTTATAGATATGTGCAATGATTTCCCTGAGCAACAGAGCACGCTTATCTTTTTTATGTCTCCAGTCCTAACATTACAATTATTAAAATTAAACTCGCAATTTGTGAATACCAAAAAATTGTAAACTTACACAAAAGTGTGTTTACCTTTGTGAATCAGGTGCCTTGTTGTGATTAGCCTAAAAGTAGTAAACTCACTCAAAAGTGTAAGTTACTCAAAAGCGTAAGTTACCTTTGTGAACCAGGCCCTTCGTTTTTCCCTGGTCTTGGTGATTCGTAAGTACATATTAGAATTGTAATGCCTTGTCAGTGACATGCATATACATATATGCTTATCATAGTCTAGTTCAAGGATAACCTTTAAAAAATGTAACAAACCACTGTCTTAGACAAATTCACACAACTTTTAAACAAATAGTTCATTTTAATCAACAACACAACTTTCTAAATACTTCCCAATATCCATCAACAAAAAATTATAGGAAGCAATAGGTCTTGGCATGGTTGCAGCAACATTGTATCACAGTAGTCTAGCAAAGATGCTGTGGGCCACAAGGGAAGTTTTTACCCAGGTATCCAAGATGGCCTCGTTCTCTCCAGAATATACAAGAGTTCATGGACCGCTGGGAATTGTGGTTCATTGTCAGGAAGCTGCTGCTTCGCACATTCTCTAAGTGCATGCAGCTTCAGTCCAGACAGCGCCGCACTGTGATGATTGCCAGTCTTTCCTTCCCTGAAAGAAACTTGGGATGAGCAAATTTGAAGTATCGCTCTCCTGCACTCGACCCGTATTAAGCAGTAAGCAGTAGATCCAGCCCTGCTTCCCCACACTAATGAGCTCACAACTTAGGGGAAACATTTGATAATGCATTTTAATTTCTGGGAAAAATATCAAAGTTTTTCTACCTGCAAGTCTTGCATAGGATTCTTCTGCCTCTTCCAGGAGATTACTGTAAAACTGCCATGCAATCTAATATTTTGTTCATGTTAGACTATTGCAATTCTCTAAATCTTGGTCTACGTATGTATCTATTGCACCGCCTCCAAAAGGTTGAAAACTGAGCAGTTCCACTCATTCTTGGTTTCCCATCCAACTCTGCTATTTCTTATCATCTCTCCTTTCTTCATTGACATCTAGAGCAATGTGTTTCATCTTTACGGCACTTTGCCGTAGCCTTAAGGCTTTTCATGGTCACAGACTGAGCGAGCTCCAAAGTGTATTCTTTTAGTGTGTACCAACATACAGCTACACTCTGTTTCTTCCAACCACTTTTAACATCTCAGAAAGTAAAAGTCCAGAATAAGTTGACACTGCTTTCTTGGTAGCCAAGCATTAGATTTATTTTCCTAAGGAACTTCATCTCCAACTATCTTCACTTTTATCTCAAAACGTGGCTTTTCACGATTCTCTGTGATTTAGCCTTCTAGCACTTTCTCATCTCCTAGGGCCAGGACACATCATTCCTTTGGTAACCACCTGCTTTATAAATGCTGAATAAATAAATAAAATAAGCACAAGCTACCAGCAAATGTAGTCTTCTCTACTGGCCCACTCCAGCAATGGCCAATGCCAGCCCCAACAGCATCCTGTGTCCCAGGGCAGCTAAACAGCTGTGCCCAGTCTGCTGTCTTCCACACAGACCTCATTCAGAGATGCAGCCCTGCAGGCTGACATAAGCAGCTTGGGTGCCCAAGCAGTGCAGACCATTCTGCAATCGAACCAGGGCCAGTTTGCTATTTTCTCCACTACTTCAGGAGTCAAAGTGTAACCAGGCCTGTGCCCTGTAAGCATAACTCTGGCTTTTCTCATACTAGCACTAACCCTGGCCGACCTGATGCAGGTCGCCACAATATGCTCTATGGTTCTCTGACACCCAGTGTCAACATGGGTATCAAGCAGCAGCAGGCAGATCTGCAGTGCTTTGCTGTGTACAGAACGTTCAAAATGCTGCAGCCAGACTGGTCCTCGACATCCCCCGCAGCAGCTATATCACCGAACACCTCTGAGAACTCCACTGGCTCCCAGTCAACAAAAACATCACTTTCAAGCTCCTCACACATGCCTACAAAGCCCTCCATGACGCAGGACCAGCATACCTGAAACACCCCCTCTCATTCCACGCACCCACCAGACACCTCCACTCCACCCAGCTTGCCCTGGCCACCGTCCCTCAGATCCACAAGACTGGAACTGGAGGAAGATCCTTCTCCTACCTTGCCCCAAGACCTGGAACACCCTGCCTCTCCACCTCAGACAATCCCCGTCGCAGACCCAATTCAGTAAGGCTCTCAAGACCTGGCTCTTCAACTGAACCCCAGCGCTCAGATGGTTCAGCAGCCCCCTCCCCCAGCGCCTTGAGACCCTACAGGTGAGTAGCCGCGCTTTACAAACCCTGATTGATTGACTGATTGACACATCAGCGGCGCTGCATATTTGGGAGTTTGTTTTTAGGCAGCGTGGTTAGACTGCCATCTCCTCCCTCCCTCCATCACTTCTAGCTAATATCCTAATTATTGCTACCATCAAGTGAGCCATATCAGCTATCTCTCTTGTTCCGCTTGCCTCTCCATTTGATCAGCCAAATAGGACCTAAGTCCTTGTCCTGATCGCATCTGCCTTATTCTGTTATGCTGTTTCTTCATCCTAGATTAAAAATGAAAATCATTTGTGTACTGACTAATTAAATGAGATAACAATGACTTATTAAAAATTAGTAAATGTCTGCCGATACTTGCCGATACTATGCTAAAGGCTGATCACAAACTGTGAATTAGAGAACATCACAGAGACTGGTATGCATCAGAGAATATAGAATGTACAGTTTTGCTAAAATTAACATTTACTACAAAATACGGGAGCATGACAGACCTCTGTAAAATACACGGACAACTGTCTTCTAAATGTCCTCATACAATATTTGTGTTCATCATATACCTCAGCGCAGCAATGGTCATAAAAGTGAGGATTTGCTTCTCTCCCAGTTGAGAATTTGAGAATGTACTCATGATGTCATTGTTGAAGAAGCAAATGAGAATCAATAAATGACTTGTGAGTGAAAAACTTAGTTTCAAAATATGAAGTCATTTGCCATTGTGTAAGATTGTCTGAAGAAAATTGCCTCTTTCTGGAAGAATGCTGACTGTTAATATGACAGACTATGTAGTGGTGTTTTTAGGACAATGATATGGTATTCTGTTAAAGATAATACACCACTTTCAATATGAGTCATGGCTATTTTCAGTAGAAGCTTTTTAGGTCTGGCTTTAAAATTCATCTCTCTGCAAGGGATTACCAGTTGTTTAAACTATACATAGACTGGGCTTTGGCTCAGCTGAGAGGAGTATTACTTTTTCACCTCATGCTTTGGTTGTTTAGTGTATCATTCCACCTCCTCTGGGATGTTTTCACTGCAATGCATGAGGGACTACTCTGCTTCTTAAAAATAACGCCAATATCATGCATTGAGTTCTTTATCTCATACATATATATAGTAAGGCAATCCTTTTTTTGCAAATTTTGCACTGCAATAGGATTTATTAAATGTTTTTGTGAGGAGACAAGTGTACCCCATTACCACTACCAACTCTACTACTACTACCACTGCCATTACATTACCATCATATCCACAGTAATTACCACCATCACCAAAACCAGTGCCATCATTACCACTACCACCATAACCACCATTATCAGCACCACCACTACCACCATTACCACCACCACCATTATCACCCCCACCATTGCAACCATTAAAACTGCCGCCATAGTATTTGTCACTGCCTGTGTTTGCATGCTTCACTGCATTGAAGCTCGATATATTGGCTTGGCCATTGCATGTTTAGACAAGCTGCACCACTGCCCGAACTTGCTCCATTGCTCAGCTCTGTTTGGCAGTCCTACACGCTATGTCAGAGAAATTAGGAAAGATGCTACTAAAAAAGTCTATGTTGGGGTGTAGGCAGGACGTTGAAGAAGCAAGGGGTCCTAGCAGGTAGCTCCAGTTAAAACCAATGGACCCTGGCAAAATCTTGTACAATAGAGAGAATCTGACCCATCCAATTAAAGAAGAATAGAGAGCAGCGGGGATCTGTACAGAGGCACTCTGCCGAAATGACAGGCTAAAAGCTTTCGCTCCTTAGAAACACAGACTGGGCCCCTCCACACTAGGTTGACATGGCAGCCAAGATGGCAGTGATGAGCGGTCTGCTGGTGCATGACTAAAACAGTGCAGGTGACTTCAACCGGACAAGGCTAGAGGGAAACGCACCTGTGAAGAAACTGAGCCCTCTGAAAAGCAGCAGGATAGAACTAGGGGTGGGGTTAACTCGAGTAATTCAGTCAAGCGTAATCTCATGGAATTACGAAAAAATTTCATGAGATTGTGCTTAATTATGCAAGAAAAGTAATTCTATGTTTAGTAGTATTTGTTAATGCACAAAATGCCCCCTCGCATTCTAAATGGGTGCAAGAATGCATTTTGCACTAAGAAATAGTGCGAAATGCAACAGAGCATGAATAGCAAGCGCGAGCAGCTGCTCGCCCTCGCTAAATGTGCTCTTGGGGTAGGATTTTCAACCAACGTTCCCACATTATTTAGCGCTATTGTCTTATCGCAAAATACCCCCCTCAAGTCCAAAATTGGCATGAGAAGGCATTTGTGCTACAAATAGCACTGTGGGTATGATTACGACTTTGGCGGTCTTCCGTCGGCACCACCACAACTGAGCCGGTAGGAGGACCGCCAAGACCATCGCCAGACCACCTGCCGGATTACAATTGTAATCCAGGTTGGGTGGGCAGAGCAGGGGCAGTCTCACGATGGCAGTCTGTTAGGCTCATAGGAGAACCTAACATGCAGACCGCCACCATGAGAGCGCCGACTGCACATTCCTGCACGGCATGGCATGCACCATGTCGTGCATGCCACTCCATGCAGGAAAGGCAGCATTTACCCCCAGGCCCAGAGGCGGGTAGGGCCCCCTTGGTTGCCTCTCCGCCACCCTTTTTATGGCAGGCTCACCGCCATTAAAAGGGTGGTGGAAAGGCAACTCGGAATATGCTTGGTGGTGCTGCTGCAGCACCACCAGCATATTCTTGCCCCTGACTACTATGCCACCACCGCAGGACTCTGGATCCCGTGCAGACGCAGCGGTCCTGTGGCGTCCGACCACCACACTCCTTATATTGTGGGCAGGCCCGCAGTGTGGTGGTGGTCGGACTGCCACCATGAGTACTGCGGTCCTCGGAATCAGGCCCCTAAATGTGCTGTTGGGGTATAATTTTCCACCTAACTTACTCTCGGCATCTAGCACTATTTTTCTTATCCAAAATGGATGCGAGGATGCATTTTGCGTTAAGAAATAAAGCTAGATGCAGCAGAGCACAAATAGCGAGCGTGAGTGGTCGCTCACAGTCTCTAAATGTGATCTTGCTGTGGGAATGTTTTCCACCAAATTAGGCTTAATTGTGTTATTATTGGTAATTCCGTGTCAAAGTGTAATGTGGAATTGCCAAAATTACTGTTTATGCCAGTGTAATAAAAATTATGCCCAGGCCTATGTAGAATGGCAGAGGATGCTGTGGGATGTGGCAGAGCATAAAAGCAGACTCCAGGCGGGATAGGCCAGAGTCACATAGTGGTAGGACGGAATAGAACCTGGTGGTGGGAAGATCAGGCCTGACGCTAAGAACTAGGAATGAGACCTGAGGCTGCAGGGGGGCCTTAAATTGGGCCCACCCTCCCATGGAACCGGTGTGCAAGCCATAGTGGCTGTGATTGAAGTCCGCAAGGCCTGAATCCAGGAGAGTGTGGATTGTGCCCTGGACCCGTTCTAAGGACAAGGTGAGCAGGGAGTGGAGAGAGGGCTACACAAGACCCCGACAGGTCCAGTGCAGTGGGCAGCACTAGGACCTTCTAGATCCAGCATACAGAAAGGCCTGCTGAGAAGGACAATCATCAGCTGTAGGTGGCATAGTGGTTCAGGCTTGGCCCAATGTGTGAGGTACTGTGTTTGGCCTGACGGGTTAAAAATGTGGACCAAAACAGTCTCAATGAACCATAACTACTGTAAGGGTTGACATGCTCCCTTACTTGCAGCATCAAATGCAGTGAAACTTCGACACAGGAAGCAAAGTGGAACAGGGGTGCCAGTCACCAAGGCTCTGAAGGACAGGCAGAGAAGGATGCCCAAGAAACAAATATTAGTAGCTGAGTGATGGCCCAGGTGGCCTGTAAAGTGGCAGAGTAAGAGTAAAGGTGAAAATCCTTAATGGGCACAGTGAGAACATTTTGGAAACACCTAGTGCTAAAACATAAGGCGAGGTGGGTGCAGGTCAGAAGATCTATAGAGGCAATACTGCCATGCAAGTGAGGGGTGAGGAGCCTACAGAGCATGATATACAACCTTTGTCCTATGCTGGCTGCCAAAGACACAATATGGTACAAGACAATGGAAGCATGGCAATACATTCGCAAAGACAGGAGAAATTCTCATTTTGGGAAAGTAGCACAAAGGAAGGAATGAAGACACCAGCAGTCCCAAACGTGGGTTGGGACGCAGAAAACTACAACCCTGAACCATACTTGAGAGAAGTTCTAATGGCATATACAGAATCCCAGAATACCCTTTAACAGAAGATCTGCACAGTAGAGTTAGACATCATTTTTTTCAGAATTGAAATTCACAAAATCTCAGAGAGAGTGAAATTGGTGGAGCTTACACTCATCAACTATACCACAGCGATTAAGGACTTAAAAGGAGACATTGTTCATCTCAAGGAGGCCACCCAACAGCTCATGTCACAGCTGAGGATGCATAGGTCAAGGTATAACAGTCTGCACCTGACTGGAGTTCCAAAGAAAGCAGAAGGGAACTCAACAGAATGATTGTGGAGACCCTGGTCAGAGGCACTATCAAACTTGAGGGACTCTATGCCTTTTTTGTGCTACAAAGGGCACATAGGATGTGAAGGATACCACAAAAGCTGGGGCGAAACTACGACCCATCATATGTTACGTCCTTAATTTCCAGGACCCAGATGCATTCCTGAGAGCAGCCAGAGAGCACTGCCCCATCTAATTTTGAAAAATGAACATCGCACTGTTCCCTGACTACACACAAAAAGTATAGACATCAAGAAGATCTTTTGGTTAAGTAAACGTGGAACTCCACAGAAGGGCGACTTCATACATGATGCTATTTGTTGCAAACAGCAAGTAATTTCAGTGGGGAAAACCCAGTTCTTCACCAGTCAGGAAAAGACATGGGAATGGCTGGAAGGATTGCGAGAATTGAGTGGGAAAAAGCAGCTATTTTCTCCTAGTACATGGGCAGGAGTAGACCCACAAGAGCAAGAGTTGAAAGCAGGGAGAGGAACAAGGTGGGAAGGGAAGGAAATCTGACCATCATGGAGGACTTCATAAACAACACAAGAATGATGAATCCTCTATTTAGCAATAAAGTTCTGAAGCTGGGGAAGCTGGTTGCAGCAACAGTGTCCCTCAACCCCCAAAAATCTACCAATGCTCTCTTGGGGTGAGAGGATTAGTAACATTAGGTCGTTGTAAGACTTCTGAGTTTGCAACAGTTTGAAACACATGATGGGGGGGTGAAAGGCGCATGAGGCATTATGGAGGTGCATATCTGGAGGCAGTAGGGTGGGAGGCAGAAGGATAAAGGTTGACTCACAGTTCTTTAAAAGCAGATACATACCAGACAGATGGGATGAGATAAATGCACTGCACAAAATAGTCACACCATCAGTGACTGGGATCCCTGGAGAAGCTTCACTGACAAAATATCGATGTGAAAAATATAGAAGCAAAAAATATCGTTGAAAAAATATAGAATGCAAAAATGTCGACGCCCTACACTTAAACAAGTAAGTACAAAATATCGGAAAAAAATATCGATGTTAAAAATATAGTTGTACAAAATATCGATTTATATATACATATATATAAAATAAAATAATAAATATTAAATATATTAAATAATAAAATTAATTTTAAAGAAATTAAGTGGATTTAATATACATTTTAACAAATATAACAAATAAACTTAATTAAAAAAATGTTTAAACACATACATAATAAACAATATATATACATATTTACTTTAAAATAATTAATAAACTATTAATTTTAATTTATTATATAATTTTTAAATTATATAAAAATATACACATATATATCTATATATATATAGATATATATACTATGGGGCCGATTCCGATCTCGGCCGGTAGGGCACCGAATCGGATTTGGCTTTACCGGATCCGATTCGGAGCCCTCTTTCCCGACCGATTCGAACGTGCGTCCGGGCAAGCGAGTACGATGCGAGCGCTCGCGAAATCGCCGACTGACTCGTTCGCGGGACCCAACCGCTCCGACCGACTCGCACGGACACGACTCGCACCGTGCAATGGAGACGTTCCCCGGCCGGGTAAGTACGATGCGCGCCTCGAGCAGTCCGACCGACTCGCGCAGTCCAGCTCCAAAGAGCAGTTGGAGCCGCACTTTGGGGGTCCGTGTCAGGCCCCCCTGTACGCGTAGCCGCGCGAGTCGCACACAGGGGGGACACATGGGTCCCCCCTACCTGTGCATGTACGGCGCAAGTCGCTTCGATGCGTACCCGCTGTAGGGGGCGCCCTTGTTCGCCTCGCACCCATTGAGTCAATGGGAGCCCGCGTACGCGTTGTACGACCGGCTCCCATTGACTTCAATGGGAGTCTGACCGAATCGAGTCCGATTGCATGCGAACGCATCGTACTCGTTCGGTCGGACTGCTAGAGTCCGATTCGGTCGGAAATCTCTCCGGGTCCGGCTCGGTCGGGGAGATTTCCGGCCTGAATCGGAATCGGCCCCTATGTATATATATCTATATATATATATATATATAGATATACATATCTATATATATATATATGTATATCTATATATATAAATATATACCAATAACATAAAATCTATTAAAAAAAACCATTCTATTATAAACTTACATTTACCACTCCAGTCAGTGCAACAGTAGGGAAAGTGTTGGATAGCGGAGGGGTAAAACTTACTATTCCCACCACAGTGAGTGCAACAGTAGGGAAAGTGTTGGATAGCGGAGAGGTAAAACTTACTATTCCCACTCCAGTCAGTGCAACAGTAGGGAAAGTGTTGGATAGCGGAGAGGTAAAACTTAATATTCGCACTCCAGTCAGTGCAACAGTAGGGAAAGTGTTGGATTGCGAAGGGGTAAAACTTACTATTCCCACTCCAGTGAGTGCAACAGTAGGGAAAGTGTTGAATATCAGAGGGGTAAAACTTACTATTCCCACTCCAGTGAGTGTAGCAGTAGGGAAAGTGTTGGATAGCAGAGGGGTAAAAATTACTATTCCCACTCCAATGAGTGCAACAGTAGGGAAAGTGTTGGATAGCGGATAGGTAAAACTTACTATTCCCACTCCAGTCAGTGCAACAGTAGGGAAAGTGTTGGATTGCATTGGGGTAAAAATTACTATTACCACTCCAATGAGTGAAACAGTAGGGAAAGTGTTGGCTAGTGGAAGGGTAAAACTTACTATTCCCACTCCAGTGAGTGCAACAGTAGGGAAAGTGTTGGATTGCGTAGGGGTAAGAATTACTATTCCCACTCCAATGAGTGCAACAGTAGGGAAAGTGTTGGATAGCGGAAGGGTAAAACTTACAATTCCCACTCCAGTGAGTACAACAGTAGGGAAAGTATTCAACGGCAGAGGGGTAAAACTTACTATTCCCACTCCAGTGAGTGTAACAGTAGGGAAAATATTGGATTGCAAAGGGGTAACAATTAAGCCTGGGCGGTGAACTACGCTACGCTCGCTGAGCTTGCGAAGTTGCGGTAACTTCACGATTCGCGTAGAATGCGAAGTTACCGTGCACTACGCAATTTGCGGCGTAGCGTAGCTGTTTTTCTTCTTGCGCGCTCAATATACGTTCTCGCGCGCGCGGTAACGACCTACCGTGATTCTGCGTTCGCCGACGCGACTTCCTATCCGTTCGCGGGCGCCACGAGATTTGGAATCCGGCCGCACGATCCCGCGAGAGTGTGCGAACGCGAACACGTCATTCGGACGCGCGATCTGACTTCCGGCGGCAGTGTTGGTAAGATCGCGATCCCGAACACGAAGAAACTACAATCTGGCGAAGAATATATCTCGAGCATCATAAAACCTTCTCGAAAATGATGAATTAGTTCATTTTGCACAAAAAACTCCTCAGGTTGTCATTTAGAGATGTAGTTTGGTGAGCAAGGAGTCCTTTTTCTTTTTTCCAAGAGGAAGGAAGTGCCCCTGATTCTCAAACTTCCTGTTCCTGTCCAGCAGGCTCCTCCCAGTGTTTTGTCCATGTGCTGTTCACTTTCATTTGGATTTGGAGCTGGAAGGATCACTTTTTGTGTCTGTCTGCTGCATCATATCATTGGATTGGATTTGAGGACTCTTGGATTTGAGATTTTACAAGTAAGTTGGAGAATTGGTGTACTTGTTTGTTTGATTGGGGCTTGTTTGTACCTACATTTTTTGGGGGATTTCCATATTTTTTAAAATGTATTGTTGTGGCCTGTAGTTTCGGCAGGGGCCTAGTTGTTTTTCTTTGATTGGAATTTCAGCCAGTAGGCCCAGACTAGAGCCAGAGGTACCCATGGGTGCATGTTTCTGTGGTGTCTGTTGAATTTAAAGTTTAAACATCATGTAGGCCGGGCATCCATGGATGGCATTGTTTTGAATTGGTAAAAGTGGTTTTTGGGGCGTATTTTATTTTTTTGGGTGTTTGTTAAATAAATAGGCCTTTTCAGCCAGTAGGTAACCCTGGGCGTTCAGCTCGCGGACTTTGGGCAAGTCCGCACTGCGCGACAACGCGGACTTACACTTTTTATCTTCTTCGCACGCTCAATGTACGTTTTCGCGCGTGCGATAACGACAATTTGTGCCGACCGCGATGCCGAACACGCAGAATTTACAATCTGGCGAACAATATCTCTCGAGCATCATTAAACCTTCTCGAAAATGTTGATTTAGTTCATTTTGCACAAAAACTCCTCAGGTTATCATTTAGATGTAGTTTGGTGATCAAGGAGTCATTTTTTTTTGTTTTACAATTTTTTCCAAGAGGTAGCAAGTTTCCCAGAGTCTCCAACTGCCTGGTCCTGTCCTTTGTCTTCACTTTTTGTTATTTTGGGTGGCCTGGCCATGTGGGTGGCGGCCATTTTGTAAAGCCAGGCATTGTGCTTTTGCCATAGGCCTGCATTGTCTGTCTTGTGTTCCTTTTCTTGTTGTTCTGGGTGGCCTGGCCATGTGTTGGCGGCCATTTTGTGTGAACAGCCACTGTGCTTTTGCCATAGGCCTCCAAGCTTGCGGCCTAGTGTGCCAGTAGGCCCGGCGGTAGTCATCCTCATGGGTGCATAAAAACTGTTTCTGTGTTGTCTGTTGAATTGTAACATAATTTAGGCCATGGATGGCATTTGATTGATTTGCAAAATGTGGCTTTTGGGGCGTATTTTATTTTTTGGGAGTTTGTTAAATAAATAGGCCTTTTCAGCCAGTAAGTAACCCTGGGCGTTCAGCTCGCGGACTTTGGGCAAGTCCGCACTGCGCGACAACGCGGACTTACACTTTTTATCTTCTTCGCGCGCTCAATGTACGTTTTCGCGCGCGCGATAACGACATTTTGTGACGATCGCGATGCCGAACACGCAGAATTTACAATCTGGCGAACAATATCTCTCGAGCATCATTAAACCTTCTCGAAAATGTTGATTTAGTTCATTTTGCACAAAAACTCCTCAGGTTGTCATTTAGATGTAGTTTGCTGAGCAAGGAGTCATTTTTTTTGTTTTACAATTTTTTCCAAGAGGTAGCAAGTTGCCCAGAGTCTCCAACTGCCTGGTCCTGTCCTTTGTCTTCACTTTTTGTTATTTTTGGTGGCCTGGCCATGTGGGCGGCGGCCATTTTGTTAAACCAGCCACTGTGCTTTTGCCATAGGCCTCCAAGCTTGCGGCCCAGTATGCCAGTAGGCCCAGAGGTAGTCACCATGGGTGCATAAAACTGTTTCTGTGTAGTCTGTGGAATTTTGGCATCATTTAGGCCATGGATGGCATTGAATAGATTCAATTGAATTGCGAAATGTGTTTTTTTTTGGAGGGTCTGACTATTTCACTTATTTGGTGTGGTAAATAAATGCCTTTTTTGCGTGTGTACTGTGTAATTATAATTGTGTTGTTGTAGTGGTTGTCTAACTTTCCAAATGTGGATTTTAGTTTTTGCATTAAAGCTGTGTGTGTTTTATAAGGCATCCTTTGTCTGCCCATATATAGGCCTGCTTGAGTTCATTGTTTGCCGTGCCTTGTGCCTGTGAGTCACCATGTTTCTGGGGGCCATTTTGTTGTGGTAGTTATTAGTGTGCTGTTTTTGCCACATAGGCCTGCGTGTCTTTCCATTTTTCCTCTTGTTTTACTGCTTCCAAATCCATCCCCATTGCCAGCTGCAGCTCCCTGATGCTGCTATATAATACATCCCACGTGATGCACAAATTTAGGCCAAACATGCTCCAGTACATTTTAGTTTTTGTTCTTTAATATTCTTATTCTTCCAGAGTGTACAGTAGCCAGGAAAGCCCTGGCCTTGTTGTCAACGTCTCATAAATGGCTACACTGTGTGTTGTTGTTGGCAGAGTTTCTGAAATTTAATAATTGAGGCCACCACACACTAAGTTCTATATTCTATTTGTTTGATTTGTGCTATGTTTGACTGATGTTCTGGCTTTTTTGCTTTTAGGTGCACAAAGACTGAGGAGGAGGTGTGTCTCTCATCATTGCCTGTTGCACTTCCAGACAGACATCCTGCTGCTGGACACACAACGTGACGTGTGACCTGACCAGACATCTCTGCAACTGAGTGCTGCTGACATCTGAAGAAGATGGGCCCAAAGAAAGCAGGTACCAGGTCCTCCAGTACCAAGAAAGTTGCTATTGAGAAGAAGAAGGAACAGAAGAAGCAAGTGACACTGAAGTCTGGTGTGCCGGCCAATACCTTTTTTGGGAGAAAAAAAATTGCGCCTGCAGCAGCGGTGTCCGGGGGCAAGCTGGGGGCAGCACCTCCGCATCAGTGGACCCAACCCACCAACCCAGGCCCAAGCACATGAGTGGGGAAGAGGTAGCCAGCCTAATGGTGGAAAGCAGTGATGCTGAGCCGGAGATAAACTTATCGCTATCTCAAAGTAGTACCCAATCAACGCAGGAGGAAACACAGCAGATAAGTGGTCAACAACAACAGCCGCAACCACCGCCCGCAATAGTAGTTGTTGTTCCTCCTGAAGTAGGGGCAGTTCAGGAAATTGAGCCTCATGCAGAGGTAGAAGAAGAAGCCACTCATTCAGAAGATCCATTGTCTTCCAAATCCCCAGCAAGGAAAAGGAGGGGTAGTCCATCAAGTTCTTCGCCAAGCCCCCTTCTGATGATCTAGATGCCACTTGGAAGCCACAAACTGAGTCTGAGAGGGAGCCACGTTCCAAGACCAAGCTAGGGAAAAGGAAGGTTCCAGAAAGCCTTACACTTATGGAGGTCGATGTAGAACAGCAAGATGATGATGATGATGACGACGAGCCAGTCATCACGAATATCACTCCCGGCCCGAGGAGATGGAGACCAACATTCTTACTCTATCCAAAATCGCTGCGAGGGATGTAGCACACATACCTCCACAGGTAACACCAACACGACCTACAGCTTCCATATTTGCATTAGCAAAGGCCCGGCAGCGACCTACATCCAGCACAACCACCACCTCTGTAGGAGTAGGTAGTGGTACAGCAGCACAGAGTCAAATTCAACACACACCCTACAGATCATCCGGCATTGGAAGTGGCACCTCCAGCAGGAGGCCAAAGTTAAGCTCCCCAGTTTGGGACTTCTTTACGGTTAGCGAAAAGGAGGAGAACATTGCTATATGCTCCATTTGTAATACCTCTGTTAGTCGTGGTAAGCTTGGTACAAACTATGGTACCGGAGGCCAAATGACCCATCTGAAAAACACCACTTGATCAGCTGGGAGGACCACCTTCGCGACAGAAAAAAAACTGCAACCATTGGTGTTGGTGGGGATAAAGGAGTAGAAGAAGAAGATCCGATCACGGTGGAAGAGGAAGGACAGGGAGACATTCTCTCTGGTAGTGGTACACAAGGTGTCCCTGACCCCAGCAGTGCAGTCTTAACGTTGCACACATCTTCAGCAACATCTCAGTGGCACAAGAGTAAGAGTCAGCCGGAGACACCAAGAAGTACCAGGTCCGCACTACCAAAAAGTGCGTTGAGCCTAAGAGAAAGGAAAACCATGCAGCCTACCATTATCAGCATGTTTGGGGGTGAGGGGCAGTACGAACGCAACCACCCAATAGCACGTTTGTACAATGCGAAGCTGGCTAAAATGTTAGCACTGGACCTTCTCCCTTTTTCTTTTGTTGAAGGGTTGGGTTTTGTGGAATTTGTGTCAACCATCTGCCCAAAATGGCATGTTCCCAGCCGCTACTATTTTGCCAGAGTTGCAGTTCCAGCACTACATCACGACGTGCTGGAATTGCTAGGAAAGGCCTTGAAGCAGAGTGCTGTTCACAGTATCCACCTGACTACAGACATGTGGACCAGTTGCCAAGCCACAGATTACATGTGCATCACTGCACACTGGATCAGTTTTGTGGGTGTTAGAGAACAGCTATCTGCTGGTGTTGATACTGCAGAGATTTTTCATGCCACTCGCAAACATGCAACTGTAGCCATGTTTGCCATGGAGAAATCTCATACTGCTGCAAACATTTTGGAAGAGTTTAACACCAAGGTCTTTGAGTGGCTGCGCCCAAGAGGGCTTACGATTGGTTTTGTTGCCACGGACAACGGCAGTAATGTAGTTTTGGCCATGCGCAATGGTGGCTATTTCAGGGTCCCGTGTTTGGCACACTGCATTAACATTGTTGTTCAAGACTTTTTGAAAAATGAATCAAAAGTCAGCAACTTACTGGTCACCTGCAGAAGAATATGCACACATTTCAGCCATTCTTTTAAAGCCCGGAAGCAGCTGAGGGTCATTCAACGTGAGCATAAACTGCCAGTCAAAGCGCACATCCAGGAGGTGCCAACACGTTGGAACTCAACTTATTACATGCTTGATCGTCTGTTTGAACTGTACATACCACTCAATGCTTATGTCATGCAAAGAATAGGGGAACCTACTGTGAGAGGCATGACCGTTGAGATGGCTCAATGGGACCTCATTAAATGCCTGACTGAGATGCTACTTCCTTTTGAGATCTTCACACGTGAAGTCAGCAGGGAGGACTGTACTATGGGCCAAGCTATCCCATTGTTGCACATGCTAGAGCAACAGCTGAAGGAGGTGTCTGAAACGTACGCAGGTGTGGATGACAAACAAGACGCATATCATTTGGCGGAGACCTTAGCCGCTCGCTTATCGGAAAATACAAGGATTAAAAATAAAATTTTGTCACAACCACATTACATTAGTGCCACAATTTTGGATCCACGGTACAAAGTATTTCTGAACAGCAAGGCAGTAATTCCTTTTCGGAAGTGGATGTTGCCAACTACAAAACTTTGATAGCTAAGGAAGCAACTATTTTCGAAAGCGAACGGCTGTTAATTACAGGCCCCCACCCCAGGCCATAACCAGTACTACAGGGCATCCAGAGTCAAGTTATACTTCGGAGCCTGAGGGCAGTGCATTTGCCTCCCAGCAGTCACCTACACCAACAATAACATCAAGAACAGGATCATCCACAGCACAATGTGCAACTGATTGGTTTCTACAGCAGGGGTATGGTAAGTCCAGTGCTGATGCAAAGGCAAAACCGGCCGAGCACATCCGAGCACCCCTTAACATTGAGCGGATGGTCCAGGCCTATCTGGATGACCCAACAGAGGTCTTCATGGATGGAAACCCATTGGAGTATTGGTATGGGAAAAGAAGCCAATGGACAGTGCTCAGCAGGCTGGCGATAAAGTATCTCGCTTCCCCTGTCGCAAGTGTCTCTTCTGAGCGTGTTTTCAGTGCTGCTGGTGCCATTGTAACTTCGAAAAGGACCAGTCTCTCGGCCCAAAGCGTGGAGAGGTTAACCATGATCAAAATGAATCAGCACTTTATACCACCGGATTACAAAATACGTGAATCACAGCAGGAAGAGCAGAGCGACTTGGATGACGTAAATAGTGCGTTACAGGACCTACTTCTGTCCGAACCACCAGAGTTTGAGGACGAGCTCCTCTTCCCTGACAACTAGGCTTTCAAATTGTTGCTTTCTTCCTTCCTTTATGTGTCTGTGTATCTGTCTTTCTGGTTCAAATCAAATCACAACAAAACCATCACCACCGTCTTCTTTTTATTTCCCTATTGGAGTTGCACGTCTGTGCATTTAACTGTCCACTCTTCAGAGTCCTGCTTCATCTTCCTGTCTCGCACAAGTACATTTCCATCAAGCCAGACATTAGTACAAGAAATGTTGCCTTTACCAGTCCCGCCTCCATTAGAAGTGAAACGTGACTACTATAGCTATCCTCCGTTTTGTTTTCGAGCCGAAACTCATCAGTGTCCGAAGGCTACAGCCTCAGCAGGCATCCAAAGGTCCTCACTGTCAGGACAGAAGGTACTTGGCAGAGAAAGACAAGAGACTCTTCGAAGAAACTTGCTGACATTTGTGCAAACTCAAATGACCAGCAATGAGCACTACACAGGCCGCGGCCCATCATCACAGTGCTGACCATGGGAAGCAACTTAAACTGTGACAAAGAAGTGCCACAGATGAATAAGACGAAAACCGAAACACTCAAAATGAATGTGGACTGGAGTAATGATGAGGCCACTGCCCCGCAAAAAAAATAAAAAATGTCAGAACTAGGCATCTGATGATCTGACAGCCAAAGAGAAGAGCAAGACAGGTAATGATGGAATGCATTGGATGTTTGCAGACTCTGAGCGATTGCTGTTGTTTGTTGTTGATGTTGTGCATGAAGTCGAACTCTACTCTACTAGTTAATCTACAAAGTGACTCAAGTAAGTCAGTGACAGTCAATGTTTCCCTTCTTGTTGTTTAATAACCAAATTGTACTCCTACTACTGCAGGTGCAGGCCAATATCTGTTGCAATTTTTTAATATGGAATATGGACTTAATCGGAGTCAATACAGACTGAGTTGTAGTTGGACAACACGTACCAGACCATGATGATGACCATACTATCTTTTCACGCGCAGTCATTCGGTTGGATCGGAGATGATTCAAGGACTAACTGCATTTCATGAAGTGGCATAAGGTAAACATAAACACAACAATTCAACAAGAAAGTAGTAAACACAGCAGACCTACATGTCCATGTAGTGGTCTAGTCGAGTGTAGTGATGACTGACAGCGGCGCATTGATTTTGTCACTTAATTAGGAAAATGCTAAGTTGCTGTGTATGCCTTTTGTCTGGCTATGTCAAAAATTAAGGTAAATGGAGGTTGGGTCACGGGCTGGTGCTGTGGTGGGCCTGTTCTGTCCTGTTGTTGTTGTAGCTTAATGCTGTAAACAGAATCTACACGATATATCCAAGCCGCCTCACTCTGAAAGTGTTCTCTCTTCTCTTCTTGGACTCCACCGTAAATGATGTTTTTTTTTATTCATTGATTTCTCAATACCCCTTTTGTTTTTCCATCTAGACGTTACAGGCCGGCCTTTACCCTGTGCTTGCTATACTGGGAGACACAACTCACATTTACCTTACCAATCGGCATCAGGAAGGCCACCTAGATTGATGTGCGGAGCGTCCATGGAAGATAGGACCAAGAGGAAGGACGAGATTCAACTCCACAATTTTAGCATGATAATACAGTAACTTTTGTATCATTCATCATTCATCTTTTAATTAATTTGAATCCTTTTTCTCTGCAATCATTAGGACTGTGTGTTGTGTGTTTGTTTGCTAATTGATCCCTACAAATGTTTTTTAATTGTCTTTGCTATCTTTACAAGTAAGCCCAGTACAACATGGAATTTGGGTCTCTGAGGGCATATTACAGGCAAGGCAAATTGCATAGAATATACTAGTGCCCTGTACTGTCTAATTGTCTAGTAGGAGTTATTAAGTACTACTCATTAACCATCAAGTTATCTAATCTTCATCATCATTAACGCATGCATTTCCCTTTTCTCCCTTTATTGATTTTTTGGATAAGATCATGGTCGTCTGCCAAGATTGCGCTTTGCTTTTGTTGTCCATGCGTACTGTTTTTCATTTTCAAACCTTTCCCCAAACCCCCTTCCCATCCATTCATCAAACCCTAAGCCTCTTCCCCGGGCTGTGATTTATATTGAGGTGTGATGTGACTTCATAAAATGTACACCAATTGATCACACGCTTGCTGGGGCAGATGTGGTGAAAGCAACACTAATTCAATTGCAAGGCAGGGCGAGGAGCTTCTTCTGCTTGGCCACCCATGCTCAGTCTATGTGCATTGTGCAAGCCGTCACCGGCTAATAGTAGTACATCATAATTAATTGCCGTCATTGATTGGATTAATCATCAAACTCCTACCACACAGCAGTAAAGGTTACGAATTACGATTGTGTTAAGTTAAGTGACTCACTCGACAGCACAACTGCAGTTTATAACTTCTTGTACTAGGCTGTCCCCGGCACCATTATGTTTAATTTGACTTTAGCAGTTGCAACTGCAATATTGTTTGTTTGGCAGTCGTCTTCTGTACTGTATTTTACTTCGTTCGACTACTCCTCCCACAGTTTTTCTCAGGCAAGTGACTGTCTCTTTTTTAATTTTTAGCAAATGCTACTGCCAGTGTCTACTCTACTACTACCACCACAACCATGGCATCTTCTACATTCTCTATGGAAACCATGCAGCCATCGCTGTGCCGAACGTAGTCATCATCAATCACAGGTAAGATACGTTTGGTGGGAGGTAGAATACTAGTAGGACAAATAACTCAGTGAGGGGTACCGCATCTATCTGTTTGTTATACATCATCGGCAGATTATTTAAATCAAACACTGGCTGCGGCCCTGCAGCAGCAAGGAAACCAATGTGACGTTAATTCGTAAAACAGTAACCCCCCACAAAACATTAACATTGTATGTTTAAGTATAAATATAATTTATTACCCTAACAAAAATAAACTATCCCACACCTGACCCACCCCTCTCCCTAACCCCAACCAATGTCCAAAACGAAAAAGTCCAAAGAATGTCCCGAAACCCCAACGCCCAATTCCCACCCACCAAAACAAGGAATAAAAAGGGGCAAAGCAAAAGGGTCCTCGATGTTATAATCGGCGGGCTTTGAGGTGTTTGTCCACCAGGATTTTCACCCGCTCCTCCATTTGCTCCTCTTGCCGTGCCATCCGGAGGAGAATCTTCCTGCGGAATGCCCTGCAGTGGCATCCACAATGGGGGACAGCAGTGCTGGCTGCTAATGAATTGCGGCGGGTGGCTATCAGACCGCGGCGCCGTACCGCTGGAGTTGGGGCCTGGCTGGGGCCCGGGGCATCGGACGAGGCTGCAGCTGCTGCCGCCTCCTCCTCCTCCTCCGCCTGAGCCACCAGCCGCCGGTACTCCCGGCATATGGCCTCCAGTTTCCGGCGCCGGGCCCTGACTGCCAACTCCTTCCGCGATGGTTTGTCTTGGGAAAAGAAAGAAAAAAAATATTGTTGTAACCAGTACTCTTACCTAAACAGTAACACAAAATTAATTCAACACATAATGGCACAGTAGCACTAGCAAGAAGCACAGTACATAACATTTGTGGTAATAATCTATCTATCCTCCCACTTCCTCGGCCTCTAACATTTGTGGGAGTTTCAGGCATTATACTAGCACTATGGACTCCAACCAGTACACAGTACACCAGTGTTCTTCTTATCTCTAGTTTAGCGAAATGACATAACCTGGTTGTAGCCGGCATTGCCAGCTCGGTCATCTATGCTTGAACCCAAGACAAACATACGAGTCATGACGCAGAGTCACATTAGTTTGATTTACTACTGTTTGCAGGTGGGGAAGCTCGTATTTTTCTATTACGGGTGGCACTGGCCATACTCTCTCTGTTACATGGAGGGCAATTGCTCAATTTCACAGTGCCTTGGCTACTACAAAAGGCAGATTATATATCTGATCCAATGATCGTTCCTTTTATATGGGACAACGACATAAGGTCAGTAGCGGTCGTTGGTGAGACTCGGGGAGTTTGGCCGGGCGGTGACGTGGGTAGGGGCAGGATGGGGGTAGTAAACTATGGATTACGGCCAATTACAGGTAAGTAAACATATAAATAAATGAAACTAATTTTGTTGCGCACACTGCATCGCATTTGGCGGTGCAGTGCGCACAATGAAATTCACTTTATTTATTTGTATGTTACAGTAAAGTTACCTGTATTTGCCCGCGTAATACATTGTTTACTACTACCCCCACCCTGCCCCTCCCCACATCGGCTTTGGTACGCTGGCGCGGTTTCTTTAACATTCCCTAAAACTGTGCATCCCGTGACAGTCTCCACCTATGCTGTCTATGATGAATACATACAGGCATCCATCCATTCTAAGTAAATGTCAATCATTCTTCTTAATCTCTCCACAAACGTTACTTTGTTTCACCAACAACAACGCATGCGTCCACTCACTCCGTTGCTTGCCTTGGCTTTGAGTTTCACCCAAACACCGCTGATGATTCTTGCTATCCACAGTATCCACCCATACTGGGTCTTCCACCCAGGCAGGCATCCATTCTTCTTTCACCTCCCACCCATCCTTCAACAACACATGCATCTGATTCCTATCAGCCACCTATCCATGCTTCCAACGTATCCTTCTCTGCCAGTCGTCATATTAAATCTCGCCCGCCCTTCCTCCTTCCACCCTTCTTTCCCTTTTTGTTCAACACATCCATCAAGGTCATCTGATCTGACTTTTAGTCTCCTCCATAAAACTTTCACAGCTGAGTTGGAGTCAGATATAAGAGGCCATTGGTTAATGAAGTCACGCTGGTAATGCTATTGCTACTGCATTGCTCATGCTAAGTAAAGGGTGTCTTCTTTATTAACCGTTGTATAATGTTCACTACAACTTCATACCTAATAAGTCTCAACAACAGTACAGTGAGTGAAGTCCACTCCACACACCCTTCCAGCTAGTGCAATGTCAATAAGTCATGAATATAACTTACCACCGCCCGCCACTGCTGCTGGCTCACCCCTGTATCTCCTGCAGGTGCTGCATCTCCTGCCCCCTCCGGAATGGCCGCAACGCCATCGCCGCTGGCCCCACCGGCACTGGTGGTCGGTAGTACGCCTAGAAAAACATGACACATTTTTAGATGCCTGTACACCTCCCCCTATTTATTCTTTTTCACTAGAAAGATTGAAAAAAGTTAATACATATTATTATTATAAATCACATTCAATAGTCCAAATCGGGTACTAGAGTACAGTCAGTAGACAGACACTAGTAGTGTTATTATGGTTCCTAGGGTCATTATTATACTATACTCTACTCTTTGCAAAGTTAGCCTGAGCCATGCAACCATTTTTCGCTTCATGTCTTTTGCGCATGTTACCTCGCAGCTTGTTGTGTAGTAACAGTAAGACGCCTTTTGAGCCCACATGAGCACATACAGCTACTGTCTGAGCGTTGCGTACAAGAGGTCGGAAAACAAGCCACTTTGTTATGGAGTTCCGTTAGTCCGTATTACTTAGCCATAGGTAACATGTTACAGTTTTTTGGCAGGACTGACAAATGCTTGCATTAACACGCACCATTTTTCTCAGGCAGAGGATTCCCTTCTACGAACCAGAGATTTGCAGAGCTTATGAAGATGCATGTAACCAGTAATTCTACGTTCTACGGTGAGGAGTCGCCCAGAATTCACACAGATCTTTTGTCTTATATCATCATGCACTTGTTGCAACAATTTTTATTGTTTTAATCTTATGCATTTTGCTGTTGGAGCTGGCTGGAGTACACTGAATTTTATAGAACAACAACATACAGAGGTTGTCATTTGAAAATAAACCTTTTGAACTTACACATAGACTCTGTGGTATTTGGTGTGGTGGTGGTGGTGGACTTACACGAGTGAGTGAGCGAAAGTGTGTTATGTTCTGGGTTGTGGAATCATAATCATTGGGTATCTTCGGGTGGGGGTTCGGGGACCTAATGAGACACTAGCTAGTCGTTCAGGGGATTGTGGGTTCACTTCTGACTGAGGTGTGAGGAACGTCCAAGTTCCAAACTCGCATCACCAACATCCTATTTCATTGTGCATAGTTCTGCATGGGGCTGTGCAGAATCCAAGTAGTATATACTATATCCTATCAAAAATAGTCAAATATCTGGTTGTGCATTTTGTTTGTGGTAATTGTCAAAGCCTCAAGATTAAGAAGCCTAGAAGAGGACAACGGAAAGGACTGGACTCAGTGGCTAGAGCTATTAGTATTGGTCAATCTGAGTTTTATTCAAAACCGTACAATAAAGAGTGGCAATGCAAACTGGGCAAGCTTAGCGACAGACTAATAGTAGTAGTACAGAGTACAGACATTCATAGCAGAGGCAGTTACAACTTAGAGACAGGGATAACCAGAATTTAGAAACAGATAGTCAAGTCAAGATCAAAGAATCTTTTGTAAAAAATATAATTAGGGAGTGGAGCCAGAATTAATAGTTCTGAAAAAATAAGGTCCAGTAAAAGTTAGGGCAATATAATTGTTAATATAACCACTGGAGGACTTACTGGGACCAGCAGCAGGGCCCTCGGTAGAGGAGCGGTCCTCTGGTGGTTGTCCCGCCGACTCGGACCCCGTCTTCTTGCCCCTGGGTGCTGCAGATCAGTGATCATGTAAGATATAATAAAGAAAAAGAAAGACACAAACATTAATGATTGCTGTGAAACAAATAAATTATCTAAAAAAAACGCTCAAAAAACGTTTTAGGAAACAAAAATTGCAATAAAATTGACCTATCTAATCCGATCGACTACTGGCTTGCGGGATTCACGGACAGTCTACTTATTTGGGAACACTAATTAATAGATTCCATTCTGATTGATTCAAATAAAATCCAGAACACTAACTAAGCCTAAGTACCACCTGACCTAGCCCACCTATTCCAGGCGGGCCAATTGTTCATTAAGCCTGCATTTCCATTTTTTTTCCATCAAAAATGCATAGATGAGAAGGAGGACACATGCATAAAGTCAGTGCATAATGCATACACCAAATTGTTGGTTGGTTGCGTCTGATGTTCTGCAGCTGACTGACACTGCTAAGCTAAGCTTACCAGTACCACTCACTAAACAAACTACAAAAGGTTCTACTAAGGACTGGGGTAAGCAGCACTCAGTGACAGAGGATGCGTCACGCACACCGCTCAAAAATTATCAACTAATAGTAACTAAACCTAGTATCAAATCCATCCACCACTATTTGACAGGAGGACAAAGGAAGGACTACAGTCTCTCTAGCAATAGCATTACCTAACTGAAGTTCTCTAAAGTAAACTCTTACATAATAATGATAAGCGAGCGCAAAGTTGCAAAAAGTAAGAGTACCGCCCAGCACCTGTGTCCTACAATCACAGAAGATTTTGAAACGTAATTTACCTGCAATGTAAGCAGCATTATTCTTGTTATTTGTAAAAAATGTATACACAAATCATAATACTTATACTACTATATATATTGGCTACTCACCAAGCCCCACGACCTCGACACCTAGCAGGTCCAACAGGTCCTGCTCCCGGTCAAGAATGTCTGACCACCGGTGGGCCAGCTGGTTATGGGTGCGCCGGACCGCGGAGCAGTGAAACACTGCCCGACGCACCTTCGCCCACCGGCGGTGACGCTCCTGGGTCGGGTAACCGGAGCCTGGCCTGCCGCCTGCTGCCAAGGTCAAGGGGAGGTGGCGCTGAATAAAAAAACAAGGGCGGCCACCTCCTCCTCCGTAAACAGCTGGCGGGCTTGCACCCCTGCGGGCGCAGTCTGCCGCAAGGCAGGCGGCGATTGGGCGCACGCGCCTTGCCCTTTGACCCGCTGCTGCTACCCTTCGCCATGGTTCTGGGGTGGGAGGAGGTGAAAAAGAAAAGTTAGAAGGGAAAAAGAAAGTTAGGGGAAGAAGTAGGAGCTTAAAGAAGAAAGTTATATAAAACAGTTGAAAAGTAAAAAAAAACACAGTAAAAAGTAGAAAAAAATGCAAAATATAGACTTAGGCAGAGAGAGAGATAGGTAAGAAATAAAGAAAAATTGAAAAACAGTGTAAAAAACTAAGGATTGCAAAGATTGAGGGAGGATAGAAAAGCAGGCCCAGAACCATAGCATAGAGTGGTAAAACAAGATGGCCGCGCCCATCGCGACCGCATGGGTACGTTTGCGCGATATTTCTCCCCGAGCACGCAAAAAACATCGCGAACACGTACAACGCGTTCCCGAACATGGAATGCGCATCGCGAGCACGCTATACGCGACCCGGAACAGGAAATAAGGGATCGCGAACGGGCGGGACAAGTGAAAACCAAAATGGCCGTGCCCATAGGCGACCGCATGGGTAAGTTCGCGCCCCCGAGCACGCAAACAGCGTCCCGAACATGAACAACGCGTTCCCGAGCAAGAAAAACGCATCGCGAACGGGCGCGCCAAGCAGCTACGCACGCTCGCGAAGCTACGCAAAGCTCGCGTAGCGCTCCGACGTCTTCGCGTAGCTTCGCGTAGCGCGACTACGCGAACTACGCCCAGGGTTAGTAACAATTAATATTCTCACTCCAGTCAGTTCAAAAGTAAAAACAAACAAAATATTAACAACAAAAATATTTAAAAAACAAAATAAATAAAAAATATATAGAAATATATTAAAAATTAAAATACAAATATATTTAATATTACAATTAAAAAAAAACCATTATATTGTTAAATGAATATGACAAATACCTACAAATATTATATTAAATAAAATGATAAATAATTTTCAAACAAAGAAATATTTTTAATTAGAAATTATTTAAAATCAAAAACATTAATTATTACATAAATTTACTGTTTTTATTTCCTACCCTATAACACCACACAATTCACAACCCACATCTAAATTTTATAAAAAAATGTACTTACATAATTAATTACCAAATAAAGAAATATTATTAATTAAAAAACAAATCAAAACTCATGAAAATTGATAAACTTTGCACACTTTACCCCTATAATACCCACAAACCACTTGTAAAATGAAACTGTAAAAAAATAAATTACACAATTAAAACTTATTTTCAATAAAAAAACTTATAGTATATAAAAACGAATTATAAAGTAAGAAAAATGAATTTACTCCCCACTCTTTACCCCTAAAAAAGTAAAACCAACACACAAAAAAAAAAAAATACCCCAATTAAATATCAATTAATTAATTAATATTAATGATCAACCAATTATTAATTAATTAAACATAAATTGCTTCCCACACTTTACCCCTATAAACCCCATAACCCACACCTAAAATTAATTACACAAATTCCATATTTAATTTTCAATTATTTAATCAATATTAATTAAGAACTACTTATTAATTAATTAAAAAATAAATTACATCCCACCCATTACCCCATAAATCCCACAACCCACACCTAAAAAACAATCACACAATTACCATAATTAATTATCAATTCATTAGTTAATATAAATTAACAACGAATTATTAATTAATGAAACATAAATTACTTCCCACCCTTTACCCCTATTAACCCCCACAACCGCACCTAAAATTAATTACACAATTTCCATAATTAATTTTCAATCAATTAATTAATATAAATTAACAACTAATTATTGATTAATATAACATAAATTACTTCCCACCCTTTTCCCCATAAACACCACAACTAGCACCTAAAATAATTACACAATTTCCATAATTAATTTTCAATTAATTAATATTAATTAAGAACTAATTATTAATTATTTAAAAATAAATTACTTCCCACCCTTTACCCCATAAACCCCACAACCCACACCTAACAAAAATCACACAAATACCATAATTACTTATCAATTAATTAGTTAATATAAATGAACTAATTATTAATTAATTAAACATAAATTACTTCCCACCCTTTACCGCTATAAACCCCACATCTAAAATTAATGACATAATTTCCATAATCAATTTTCAATCAATTAATTAATATAAATTAACAGCTAATTATTAATTAATAACAAATTAATTACTTCCCACCCTTTACCCCTATAAACCCCACAGCCAGCACCTAAAAATAATTACACAATTACCATAGTTAATTATCGATTAAGTAATATTAATTAACAACCAATTATTCATTAATTACAAATAAATTACTTCCCACAATTAACACTATAAAATCTAAATTAAATAAATTAAAAATAATAATTAATTTATTATAATTAAATTACTACCCACCCTATTCCCCTATAGACCCACAACCCACTACGGAACTAAAAACGCAAAATTTAATTAAAATAAAATAGATAACTACTAAAAATTTAACACATATATTAAAAAACATAACAATACTTATACAAAAAACATACATCACGTTCATTGAAAATATAAACTAAAATACATAACACTAATTAAAAATCGATATTTTAAACAACTATATTTTTGCAAACAATATTAATGACTTCTATATTTTTAAAAACGATATTTCTTACCTTAAATTCGATATTCTTGACCACGATATTCTTGCTGTCGATATTTCTGAATCACGATATTTCCAACTTGATATTTGTGTAAGTCTACATTTCCAACTCGATATTCTGTCCCACCACCCCTAGAGAAAATATGAAGATCCTGACCTGGAAAGTGAAAGGTCTGGGTACTGGTCATCAATGTGGTATCTGCTTTACATTTGGCTTCTTTAAAAATCAATAAAGTATATTCAAAAAAGAAAGTCTATGCTAATCTACTTTAAGCTACTGTTGGATGTGGTCCTTTTAGTTGGGTCACCCCAGATTATTCCCTTGTTTTTGTTGACCTATAGAACTCTGTGCACTTTTTCTCTTCTAACCAGTGGTAAGGGGCTTGTGCTCTCCCCATAAAACATTGGCCTACACCCGATTGGCACATTTAATTTACCTGTAAGTCCCTAGTATATGGTACTACATGTACCCAGGGCCTATAAATTAAATGCTAACAGTGGGGAGCAGCACTCATTGCCCCACCCACAAAAGTAGCTTTTTAAAACATGTCTCAGAACTACCACTGCAGCCTGTAGTACAGTTTTAAACTGCTATTTCGACCAGGTAAAAAAAACTTTTTCCAGGCGAAAACCTTCCTTGTAATACGTATAAGTCACCCCAAGGTAGGCCCTGAAGGGTCCCAAGGCAGGGTGTATGGTATTTAAAAGGTGGGACATGTGTACTTAAGTTTTACGTGTGCTGGCAGTACAAACTTGGAAAATCATTTTTCACTGCTGTAAGGCTATCTTTCCCTAGACTAACACTGGGTCACCTTATTAAACTTAATAAGTGCTAACTTTAGATTGGTAGCAGATAGAGGAATGATATTCACACTCAAATCAATTGCAATTTAAAATCATCTTCAATGATAAAGTTGGATTTTAAGTTACAATTTTGAAAATGCCACTTTCAGAAAATTGGCATTTTCCTGCCCAAACCAAGTGTGCCTTTCTCACAGTGTCCCGGGGGACAGGACTGTGGATGGCTTTGCTGTGGTGGGTTGTGTATTGCTTCCAGGCAGAGAGACGAAGGAAGCCTAGGTGTGAGGGGAGTGCGGCTTCCTGGTAGGGTGGTGTAAGTGTCACCTAGTGTGTTTCTTCATTTCATTCACCTTTCAGGCTGCACGAGAGGCTGAAGAGGAAACCCAGAGAACGCAAACCTCTATCTGAGCTGGGAACGCGGAGCCCGTCAGAGACCCGGAAGAGGAGCTCAGTCAGAGCTGAGACCCAAAAGCAGAAGACGATGGAAGTCCCGAGCGAAGAACTTGATGGTCTGACAAGCAAAGGAGCAGAGAACCCTCATCAAGCAAAAGGACGAAGCGTGAATCAGGTAAGTTAGTTAGGGGGCATGGCGAGGCAGGGCATATCTGTAACTTAACGTGAAGCGTGCTCATGCTACAGACTGCCCCTTTTATTCTCGCGTGGCTCCGCCACTGCTCACCTGTGTGATACGGAGCGGAGTGGAGCGGAGCGAGCCTGACAGGTAGCTGGTGGGAAGTTTCACCCTGCCCTAATTACACTTCAGAGAACCCTGCCTGCAGCACCCACAAAGGATCCTGACACCATACCTGCCCTTGTCTTTGTCACCCTAGACAGTTTGGAACCAAACCCAGGGAAAGAGAACTGACCCGACCAGTTTTGGGGGTAGGTCAGGGTATTCCCCCAGACAAAGGCTGACACCAGGTTTAGAAGTGGGAACTACAAAGCCTCTCATCAGAACACTCCTGGACCTGAGGAAGAGTCAGATGGAGGTCTGCCCTGCTCACTGAGTAGGGAAGATTGGCCTGCTTGTTTTGAACCCGGGCTACCAAGAGTGACTGCTTCATGTCAAGCTACCAGAGGGCTGAGCACAGGCTAATTTAATGAATTTGTGGTTCACCCTGACAAGGATTGTGTTTATTATTTGAGTGGAGCTTCCACCCCTCTCAACTAATAACCCAATTTCTTACAGTTACCACAAAGCAAATGGAAACATTCCAGAAAGTTTAAAGAAATAGCAATCTGAAAATGATTGCGATGACGTTCAACGCACATACCCTGGTATCTCTTCCATTTCCAACTCCAAACATTTTATACCTCTTGCAGGTAGGGAGAAATCCAAAATATGGGCATCTGAAAACCCAGAATTGATAATTCACCAGGCCGGACTGGGAACCCAAAACAGCCCTGGCAAATTTTGTCAGACCAACCCCCATATGGTGCGTAATGAGCGAGCGCAGCAAGCAATCCTGACCAGTACTAGGGGAGTTTGGGAGGTTCTACCCCCCAGAAAATTTTACAACACATTTTTCATTACATATTTAACTGTAGAAACTTACAAAGCATAGTAAATGATGACCTTAAAGAGTACCAGGATACCCAGTAATACGTACCCAAATACATTATTTTAGTTTAATAGTTATATAAAGCGCGAACATGACCTGGCAGGGTATCAGAGCGCTGCACAATGAAGTTGGCTAGTTAAGCTGGTACAGGAAAACATAATAGATAAGTACGTGGATGCAGCAGATGTGTATTGCAGACAACAATACGCATATAAGCAGTTCACCCCAGATGTACATTGCATAGTAGATAAGGGAGGGCAAGGTTGGAAAAGCCATATCAGATAGTTTGTATGGCTACAGGACTTATTGTCGCATGTAGCTATTCAGGAGCAAACCCTTGACTTCTATTTTTCTCTAGTGGGAGAGCGTTCCATATTCTCGGAGCAAGACCAGAGAAGGCGCAGTTGTAGGTTCTTTTCTTTTTGATCTTTGGAGGTTTCAGCAATAGCGCATTTGAACTTCTTAGGGCACGATTCTCTCCCGATAGCTCAAGTTTATTTGCCAGGTATGTAGGCGTGTTCTGATGCAGTGCTTTGTGCGATAAGCAGGCTATCTTGTAACGGATCCTTTCATCGAGGGAAAGCCAGTTTCAGTTGGATTAGATCTGGAGTGATGTAGTCATGTTTTCTTGAGCCTATGATTAGTCTGGCAGCAGAATTCAGAGTGGCCCATAAAGGGGGCAGTTTAGCTTTGGATAGTCTGGCCAGAGTAAGTCAAGTCAAGTCAAGTCAATATCAACTTTATTCGGCTAATTGAAGCCATAAAAGTGTCAGGTAAAAAGAAACATCAATGGACAGAAACAATCATACAGAACCATTGGTAATTCATTTCATGAAGTGCTTAATATTTATTAAAACATTATAAAAAAAGGGATGATAAAAACCAAAGTTATAACCATAGGCAGCGTACCACAGTTCTTAATAATCCGATTAGACATACTGCAAATGTGATCAAAGAGTTTAACTCTATGGCATCTTATTCCTATATCTAATGGCGCCAATTAGGAAGCTGGCCACCCCCAGCAAATTACAGGAGAGCTTAGCATTTGTAAGTAGACCAAAGCTGGCCTTACTTGTACAAATGTTTTGTCCCTTAACAACGGGAGAATATGCTTCCTGCGTAAGAGGTCGTAATGGGAACAAAAGAACATTATGTGTAAGGTATCTTGTTCAGAAAAGTTGTCACATGTTCACCTATTTGGTGAGTCTGATTTAAGATAGCCTTTCGGAAAGGACAATAACCAAGGTACCATATTTAAACGAAATCTTGTTAAAACAAAAAGGTGATGAGCCTTATTTATATAAGTTAAATATGGTTGCATCTGCTGACCCAGGCTCAATATGACATACTTCCTCACCGAGGGCTTTACCAATTCCTTTTCCTCTCTTGAACGTTGACATCTGTCTAAAAACTTCATTTTGACCACTTTAATGGCAGGCTTAGTCAGAGGAGTAGGAGACGTGAACAGATCAGGGCAGCCAAGCTTTTCGGTCTGATCTTTAATGTATTTGAGCCATGGGATTTTTAATGCCTTTTCCAGGCCCAAACAGTCCTGAACTATTAGTTGAGTCAGGCTTGGAGATGGTTGAGCCCAGACTCTCAGCCAGCGAAGGAGTGGTGCAACTGCGATCAGGTCTGAAATATACCCCGCTCCCACTCATGTACATTAAAATTAGGAGTAGATGCTGGGACAGAAAGTAGTTTCCGCATAAAATTATCCTCTGCCCCTTGTATATCTTTCGCGTCTTTATAACCCCAAATGTCGCAGCCATAGGTGGTCATTGGGATGCACTTAGCATTATAAATCTTTAAGATTGCAGGGAATGGTTTAGTACCTATTCTTCTTGCGAAGTCTAGTGTTGCCCCTGCTGCTCTAGCTAAAACATTCTTTTTAAGTGTGCGTTGTGCACACCATGAGCGTTGATCGTCAAAAAGCACCCCAAGATATGGGAAAGTAGAAACCTTGGTTAGCTCAGTCCCCTTGCAGTAGAATTTTGCCCTTTCTGCCCTCCTAGAACCTATCGTCATGGCGTGTGATTTTTTAAAATTTGTGATCAGATCCAAAGAATCCATAAAATCTATAAAACAATTTAATAACAACTGGAGCCCAATAGCAGTTCTAGATACTAAAACCGCGTCATCCGCGTATAAAAGTGCCGGGATCATTTTAGTGCTTACTCTTGGGATATCTTTACAGCAATTTGTCAGGGAGTGCCCTAAATTATTAATATAAAGAGTGAACAATAAAGGGGCCATTATACATCCTTGGCGCACTCCTCTTTTAACTGCCCAAGAGTCGGTCAAGCTGCCGTCTTTGCTAAAACGAACTGCAGCCATGGTATTTTCATGGGCAGTAACCAAGAAATTTATTAGGTCAGCGTCTAGCCCCATATCTTTGAGGATCAGCCACAGCTTGGACCTATTGACTAGATCAAAAGCCGAGGAGAGGTCCATGAAAGCCAGATGCAAATCCTCCCCCCTGGCAACAGTATACTTGCCTATCACCAGGTGGAGGTTAAGGCACTGGTCCAAGGTCCCCCTCCCCGGCCTAAAGCCATACTGCAAATCAGATACGATATTGGCCCTATCAAGCCACGTTGTTATACGCTCCAGGACCACTTTCCCCAAAATTTTAGCCGCCGAATCAAGGAGCGAAATTGGCCTGTAACAGGCTGGGTCGTCCCTGGCACCTTTTTTAAAAATTGGGATAATCACTGCTTTTGCCCATGACAGTGGGAGGCCTGACCTGCATGCTGCATTAAAAACATGAGTTAAAATCTTAGCCCAAACTTTAGGGTCTGCCTTATAAAAGTCCGCCGTGCACGCCATCAGGGCCCGGTGCTTTACCTCTAGTGTGGACAGGATTGCTTTGAGTACCTCATCTGTGTTTAAAACGAGCGGGCCGCCTATTAGTCCTGGAACGACATGTTCTACAGGCTTCTCCAAGTTTTCATCACTATACATTTTGCCAAAATGCTGAACCCATATCTCTGCAGGAACTAAGCACTCTGCGCCAGTATTAATTGAATCATCAAAAAGCGGGCTATTAATAACAGACCAAAATTTGTCACTGTCTGCCAACACACTGACTTTGCTAAGCTCTTCCCAAGCCATCTCCCTTAATTCTTTTTTCCTGGTCTGTACTGCGATTTTGTATGCCTTTCTACAGTTTTTAATTAGGGAGGCCGCCCTCGGTTTGTGCTTAAGAGCCTGCATGAGCTCTTTATGAGTAGTCATACAGGTGTCGTCAAACCATTTTTTCAGCTTCGGTCGAGCTACTCTACTCGTGGTGGTTAAATTAGAGGCAACACACTTAGGGGCCGATTCCGATTCCGGCCGGAAATCTCTCCGACCGAGCCGGACCCGGAGAGAATTCCGACCGAATCGGACCCTAGCAGTCCGACCGAACGAGTACGATGCGCACGCATGCCATCGGACTCGAGTCGGTCGGACTCCCATTGAAGTCAATGGGAGCCTGTCGTACAACGCATACGCGGGCTCCCATTGACTCAATGGGTGCGAGGCGGACAAGGGCGCCCCCTACAGCGTGTACACGTCCAAGCGCATCGCGGCGTACATGCACAGGTAGGGGGGACCCATGGGTCCCCCCTGTGTGCGACTCGCGCGCCTACGCGTACAGGGGGGTCCGACGCGGACCCCCAAAGTCCGGCTCCGACAGCTTTTTTGAGCCGGACGGCGCGAGTCGGTCGGACTGCTCGCGGCGCGCATCGTACTTACCCGGCCGGGAAACGTCTCCATAGCGCGGTGCGAGTCGTGTCCATGCGAGTCGGTCGGAGCGTGTTGAAGCCGCGTTCGAGTCGGTCGGCGATTTCGCGGGTGCTTGCATCGTACTCGCTCAGCCGGACCCGCGTATGATTCGGTCGGGAAACAGGGCTCCGAATCAGATCCGGTGAATCCGAATCCGATTCGGAGCACTACCGGCCGAGATCGGAATCGACCCCTTAGTGATTAACTCAAAGGCACCCAAGATGGAACTAGCATGGGATTCCTCATCTAAACATACCTTGATTTCTGGGGCACATGTGCTATACACGTTATTCATAAAACTTTCGGTGGTAATCCTGTCCCATCTCAATCTGCGTTGTTGATCTTTAAGGCTTATATTTATGTTAGTAAGTTGGCTAACTGTCATGTACTTGAAAGCGACGCAATGATAGAGATCAAGCGTTAGAGGGTTGTGATCGCTAAATGGGTTTTGGCTTGCTCTTAAGTTGCCTACAGCAGTTTTTAACGAAGAAGAAACCAGTATATGATCAATTATACTTTGACAGCCCTGACCAACATAGGTAGCTGCAGGTAAAGGGTTATCTGATAGTGGTAGACAGAACAAATTATGAAGTGATAAAATACTTTCCATTAAAATACCGGACTGTGAATGTTCAAAGTGATTAAGCCCCTGCAGGCTGTCTTCCTCATCTAGTGGTGCCAAACAATTAAGGGGGCATGGACGGACATTAAAATCTCCCAGAATTAATAAATTGTAATAATCATCAGTACTATCCCCATAAGCTGTTAAGAAAACATCCAGGGCTGTTAGATGTTCATTCTCGTTTGTCCTTGTAAAAGAGTTATAAAAACTTAACCACAAGGAGTGTAGATAAATTCTTTCCTGTCAGCTCTACAGCTAACACATGTGGCGAGCCCCCATCTATCACTTTAAATTTGTAAGAAAGTCTGAGGCTAAACAACAAAAGAAGACCCCCCCTCGCTCTGCCCATGCCTGCTTTATAGCAGGCTTCCAAAATGATGTGTAACCACCCAAAAGAAAGTGATCAGTCGACTCCCATGTTTCCTGTAACGCTATAATATGATGACTGGTCACGAAATGCAACCAAGAGGCATCACCTTTTTCGATCTTAGCCCAGCTATGTTCCACGAAAGAACTTTCAGCCCACCCGACTCAGTTATTAGCGTGGTGGGACTGGCCTTTACTACAGTCGCCTCGGTTGACTGTGATCGGGAACGTGGTATACAGGAGACATGAGGACCAAAGATTACAGATGTTTCCTCTTCTATTGATTGCTGAGGGATTTCAGCTGCTACTGTTCCTAATGCAAGAGAGGGTAGTCAGTCTTGCATGTCCAGGCCTGAAAGGGCTTCGAACCTATTCTCTGTGTGTATGTGGGGGACACCTTAGACTTGTACGCTCTATAGAAATAGCCTAGAGGTAAGGGGCAGATATTAGTGTTCATAGGGGTTTCAAGCTCACAGGATCTCAATAAATATCTCACCACAGCAGGTCTTCGAAACTTGATTACGATGCAATCACCTTCGATGTTTTTTTCACAGGGACCAACCCACCCGACTCTGCGAACCATGATGATGTCCCTCCAGTCGTGGGCTTGGAGCCTCCTAAATCTTGATAGCCAATCGACGCATTTATTGCGCAATTGCACCCATGTTTCCCGCTGATCCTGTTTTAATGGAGGAACACCTGTTAAAACCAAAACATAGGGGCAAGCGTCCGGGGACAAGCTCAACGTATCTTTATTAGCTATCAAGGCATTACTGCCTAAAAGTGATGGTGTATTACGCCTTACGTTTCTGGCTATGGGGTTTCGAGCATCTGCCTCAGATCTACTGAGGCTGCCAGTGCCCTCCTGTCGCTGCTGAGAGCTAGTGCTTATGCTTACAATAGCAGTTAAATCGCTAGAAGCTTTAGCACAGGATTCCTTTATACCTGGATTTAAATTTAAGCTGGGAGGGGCAATATTTGATCTTGTGTCTCACGTGTCTTACTAGCTGTTACTATAGTACCAGGGTAGGGGAGATGTGCTTTGCTCGATATATTTGGAGTTGTTAATGTTTTTGATGTTACCCCCATATTATCCATCCCTCCTGTATTTTGTACACTCCTTATTGCTTCACCCCCTCCGATAGCAACAACCAGGCTATCAATAGTGGCCTTAAGCAAATCAAATTTTCCTTCTAAAAGAGCAGTCACACGGTTATTTACTATAGCAGCAATAGCGTCCTCACAGCCCCCAAAACAAAGTAATTGATCAGTCTGTGTACCCACTGAACAGGACCGGTTCGGGGTAGTTTCGGTAGCTGTGGGCAATACGGTAGAGACATCAGAAGTGCTGGCTTTGCCAGCACAATTCATAGTGTTTGTGATTGGTGGTTGCATCCAAGTAATGAGACCATTTCGAGCGTGAACCGAAGCGTGAGCGGAAGTACTGCGAGTAGGCTGCCTTCTTTTAGTACAGGTTGGTTTCCCAGTCTTTCTCTTCCGCTTTACCGTGGGGATTCCAGCGGATAAAGGAGGGTTGTCAGATCGGGTGGCCTCAGTTATCTCCTCGCTACTGGCGCTCCTATTGATAGTGGTTAAACCTTCGGCCCCAGAACAGTTTGGAGACAGCAGAGCTCGCTCTAAAATATTCTCTTGTGGGGGGCCTCTATAATTGGCTACATCAGCCCGTCCTTCAGCATCTATAGACAGGCGTCTTTCTGTGAGAGCAATTTCGCCTGAGACAATACTGACAACCCTCTCAAGCATGCTGTTAATGCTACTTGTAGTGGGCCGGGCTGGGGGTAATGTGGTACGTTTACCCATAATTAGCGCGAGTTTATTCAGTCACAGACAGCCAAAACTTGAAGTAGGGAGCAAGGGATATCTATGACAGTTCTATCCCTTTAATGGGAGACTCACCCACCTTATTAGATCATCCTTCACAGAGATGTGGCCCAGCCCAGCCTCTACCGGTCTCGGACGGGCGCAGACGGGCCCGCCCTTGGCCCGGGCTTTACCCGCGCGCGTCCTGCGCCGCGGGAGTCTTGATGTGCTTTTATGCGCCCCAGGCGCTCCAAGCTGATGCAGGCGCCCGCGCCTCCTGGCGCTAGGTGTGCTGGGTACTGAAGTCCTCTCCGCTCCCCTCACGGTAAAAGTGCAGCGTGCTGTGTGCAATTCTGTCCCTCGGCAGACTCCGGCAATAAAGTGCAAATGCGGGTGATTTTTAAAAGCCTGAGTGTTCGGTGCGTCTGGCCAGAGTAACAATTCGGTAGTCTCAATGGGAGATAACAAGTTATTGGACAGCTAGTTGCAGGTCAGTTAGCGGGAGGAATGGTTTGATTTTCATTAATGAGTTGGTAATTGGCTCCTCTTGTTGTCGCACTGATGTGTTTATGCATAGTGAGGCATTTGGCTAGAATTAGCCTAATGATGATCTAGTGGAGCTAACAACATGAGGGGTGCAGTTAAGGGCTGTAAGTTGTTTGAGCCAATCCTGAATGGGGGCAGTATGATTCTGGGGGGCAAGCAAGAGGAATTCAGTCTTGAGACTATTTAGCATAAGGTGGTTGTGGGATAACCACTGTTGGGTTTTCAAAAGAGCACAGTTAAGAGGAGTGATGTTGTCTGGTGAAGACGTTTTCATGTACAACTGAGTATCATCAGCATACATGTGATAGTGTATGTTAGATCGTTTCAGATTTTCTGTGAGAGGTTCCATATATAGGTTGAAAAGAGTGGGTAAACGTGTGGATCCTTGTGGAACTCCAATTGGGTGTGGATTACTGTTGGAAAGATCGTGGTTGGCTTTTATTCTTTGTGTTCTTTTATGAAGGAACTAGCCAAACCAATTTAAGGCTGTACCTGATAACCCCATCCTTTTTTCAAGAAGGTCAATTAATTTGTCATGCTTGACCGTGTCAAACGCCGATGAAAGATCAAGCAGTTTAAGTAGGCAAGGTTATTTCTGGTCAAGTAGCCTTAGGGCATTCTTACAGAGTTCACCAAAAATAGACACAAGAGAGTAGTGAATCACAGAACACAAAGTAAAAGTCAGAATAGCCCCTGTACAGTTTGTACCAGGCCAAAAACAATGCAAATGTTAGACATAAGCACCCAGGGCACTGAGGTCAGAAACCCTGGAAATGTCACACATACGCATCCAGGCCTGTAAGCGTGGAAATGTAACACATAGGCACCCAGGCCGGAAAGCATGGAAATGTCACACTTAAGCACCCATACCAAAAATTGTGGAAATGTCACACACAAGCACACAGGCCAGAAAGCATGGAAATGTCACACATAAGCACCAAGGGCAGAAACAGTGGGAATGTCACACAAAAGCACCCAGGCCAGTAAGCATGTAAATCTCACACAGAAGCACCCAGGCCAATGCCACACATAAGCACCTTGGCCAGAATAATGGACAGGTCACACATACGCACCTAAGCCAGAAAGCATGGAAATGTCACACATAAGCACCCAAGCCAGAAAGCATAAAAACGCCACAAATAAGCACCCAGGGCAGAACCTGCAAAAATGTGACACACCAAAGTCAATGAGCGTGGAAATGTCACACATAAGCACCCAGGTCAGGAAGCATGGAAATGTCACACATAAGCACTGTTAGACTTGGCTTTTTCAGCGTCAGGTCAACAAGGTCGACACTGATAGGCAAGATGGCGTCTGAGTGAGACGGCTACTACTCACCTCCTCCTCCCTCGAATCCCCTTTGATCTTTCTTCCGACTCGAGACAGGATTATGCGAGAAGGATTTCCTCGTTGGTCTCGATGGGCCGATATTGCCAAGAGTAGATCGCCCAGGCCAGGACGTGAAGTGCAGCTGACCGGGAGCCCAGGCAAAGATTGTTGCGGGCGCTGGGAATCCTTGGCTCGCCTGCTGCTGACGACGATTTCCGGGTTGGAAGGCTGCCAATTCAGGTTGCTTGGCTACGGAGACGCTCACAGAGCGTGTGGATTTCATTGCTCGGCGATGACAGCACGGGGCGGACGAGGCAAGACGCGCTCAAACACACTACAAGCACCAGCGCGATGTGACGAAATCGGCCTGAAGAATGTCTGTAAAAAGGTCGATACACCAGCTGGTAAAGGAAGTAAGTCGGACAAGGACAAATTAGACTTAAAAAAACATGTTATACATGCTACACAAAAGGAGATGCCAGTGGGGAAACTTGGGGGTAAAAAGCAACTCGCTATACCCAGTATGTTTCTATCTTCAGGCTCAAGTGACATTGTGAAAGGGAGTAACAATGAGACAGGGGCTCAAGAGAAGGTGGGAGAACAAAGCACTACAAGTGAAGTACATGTTATAACACCAAACGAACAGAGCAGCTCACAAGTGATATCAGTAGAACCTCCAAATGAAGATACGACATGGGGCTCGATATGTGATAATACTGTGGTAGGAACTATGGAGATACCGGCAGATATTCAGGGAGACAGGGGTAACACTCATGAGACTGAAATCGCTAAAAGAAAGGACTGCTCTATAATGGAAATTGTGAACTCCCCAGTAAATCTCAAGGAAGGGACTAGCAGTATGCTCTGCAGATCTAAGGAAACCGAGCAGAGCAGAGCCGACAAGAAACATAATTTGAAAAGCTCAGAGGCAGGTTATCTTTCCCCTGACTCCATGGAAAAATTCTTCTCCCTGACGGATGACTCAGGCGAGTCGAACCCTGGGGTGACAAGCAGTAGTGATGAGGACAGCAGGGATTCCCTAACTAGCAACTGCGGTACCCCAGTGGAGCATAGATTGACAAGGAGACCAAAACGGGTGTCTGGACTGAAAAAATCTAATCGTCAGAGAACCTCAGGAGAGGAAGTGGAGGAACTAGGCTGGGACTATTCAACTACCCAATTCCTTTCACCCCATGGATTAAGTGAAAAAGAAACTCGGTCGAAGGTGAGCTACCAGATAAAACTACCCAGAAAGATGATGAACAGCCGTCTGAGCCTTCTCTTTCATTAATTTTGCAATCACTGAGATCTTTTCAGAACGAGGTTAAAACTGAAAACCGACATGCACGGCTGACATCTAAAAAACTACAAGGCTCAATTCGTAAGGTCGGGAAGACCTGCACTGAGATCGTAGAGAGACTAAGCACAGTGGAAGCACGTACAGAGGTCCTCGAGAATACGGTGGAAAATTTGAAAACCAAATCCTTGCTACATGAAAGTGCTATGAAAGATGTTTGGTGGAAGCTAGAAGACGCAGAAAATCGTCAAAGACGGAACAATCTGAGGCTTTTAGGGATACCCGAACATAGTGAGGGCAATGACATCAGGAAGTTTACTATTGATATGCTAAAAAATGCTCTTCCGGAATTAGCACAATGGGATTGGGACAGAGAAATTCAACGCGTACATAGATTTCCCTTTACAATTTCAAAACGTCCGTCAAATTCTCAGTCATATCCACGTGCAATCTTGGTCTATTTTGGAAATTTTCTTCTGCGATAGGCTGTGTATGAGCTGGCCAGACCCAATATGAAAAGAAAGTGGGAGAGCTTCTCTTTTTTCGCAAAACCAGATTTTGCCCATGCTACAGTGGAAAGAAGATGGAGGCTCAGGCAGCTCATTACACCCTTTCAAAATATCGGAGCTACAGCCTTTTGCAGAATCCCGCTAAACTTAAAGTATCCATTCAAGGCCGGAATTATAACTTTACCTCAGAAATCCAAGCACAGAAGGTTTTGGAGGATATATCAACTGAGAATGCTAGACTTACCGAAAAACAATAGATTTTACCTCTAACAAGCATAGTTAAATAGAGATTGTGACGTTGACATGGTTATTAACCAAAAGACTGTTATGTTCTATATTTTTCCTGTTTAAAAAAAAATGTTCTTCGATTTGTTGAAAACATACGTAAGCACCGGTGGAGGGGAAGGAGGGGGAGTGGGTAAGAGCGGTTTCAGATGCTATCACACAGGCTCAGGATTGAGCCTGATTGCCATAAGAAGGGTAAGGGAGGGGGTGGGGGTAGGGTGGGGGGAGAGAAACCTCAGACCTTAGACAAGGGACGAAGCTAAATTGTGTAACTAAGAGAAGCGAGCCAGGGTATAAAAAGCAGATTGGAAATCAGGAAGAGCATATTGAGATGGTAATCATCAAAGAGGTGTATAAGCAGCCGGGTTTAGATACAGCTTTTAATGGGTAATCTGAAGATCCTCACTATTAATATTTGTGGACTTAATGATTTAAAAAAGAGACAAAGGGTAGCAGTGTATCTACAAACAATCGGGGCTAACATTATTTGTCTTCAAGAGACCCATATTGAGGGGCCACAACGGCACCTACTTAAAACCCTAGGATATAGATTGATTACGGCAACTACACAAGGGACTAGAACCAGAGGGGTGGCAATTTTGGCGAAAGGGAATGAAATACAGATTGTTAGATCAGCGGCTGATAAATACGGGCGGTGGGCAATTGTAGAATGTCAAGTCAATCTGGTTAAAAAAATGACAATATGCTCAATATATGGAAGCGTCTTGGATGACCCTAGTGTGTTGGAGTTTATCTCTAATGAGCTGGCTCACTGGCCACTCCCACTGATAATATGTGGTGACTATAATCTAAACCTCCCTTGTGTGTGGTCTTTAAGTACAGAATTTCTATATAAGGGAAGGAAACCAAAAGTATTTCAGGCCCTCAAAGAGCTTTGTCAAACTCATGGTCTGGTAGATTGTTGGCAAACAAAACACCCAAATGATCCAGGCTATACGTTTTTTTCTAACCCACATACAAAATTAGCGAGACTGGACTATATGTTTGTATCCAGTATTATAAATTCACGGTGTACAATAGATAAACTACCACGGGTGTTATCAGACCACAATCCTTTAATTTTGAATTTATCAGATGGGGGAATGAATAGGGTAGAGAAAAGCTGGACCTTTGAGAGAGCTCTTTTGTTGAATGAAGAATATTGCCAACATATACATAAATGGATTCCAGAGTTTTTGGAATTTAACCTAGGGAGTACCTCGATCGAGATAGTCTGGGACGCCATGAAAGCTGGAATAAGGGGGAGATGCTGCGATTCTCCTTAAATCTTAATAAAAAAGTTAAACAGGAAATGGTGGCATTACAAAGCAATTTGGCCATAGCCGAGGAGGGTCTGATGAGGGCTGTACAAGAGGGCGTGAGATTAAAAGGGAGTTGGAACTAGTTTCTATTGCTAAAAATGCTATTAATAACATCTTCACGGAGAAGGCAATCATCAAAGCCACTTTGAACAAGGAAATAACATATGAGTTGAGCGAGCAAGTGGGGCATCAGTTGGCTATAAGTACGAGACAACAGAATACTGCCAACCTAATCAGTGAGATAAAAGATCCGAGACTTGGACGAATAGTTGACCCTAAAGAGATAATAGTGGCATTTCATAGATATTATCAAAATTTATATAAGGAGACGGGCATAAGACAGGATGAGATTGTGAAATATCTGGATCTGGGTACACCTCTACGATTAGGACAGGAAGATCAAGATAATCTAGACGCTTTACCACAATGGGAGGAAATTTTACTTTCAATGAATAGTTTGGCTAAAGGGAAGGCAGCTGGAATGGATGGGATACCAACGGAATTTTATATACAATTCTTTAAGCCATTAAAAAGCATTCTAAGTGACCTTTTCATACATATATTTCAGGGTGGTAGACCTCCGGGGTCATGGTCCCGGGCCAAAATTGTGGTTTTTCTAAAAAAACAAAGATGCTACAGAACTTGGATCATATCGTCCTATCACCCTGATTAATGGGGATTCCAAAATCTACTCGAAATTATTAGCTAGCAGATTGGCGCCAATTATCCATAAAATAGTTTCGGGTCGCCAGCATGGGTTCATCCCCGGGAGGTCTACCACCGACCACGTCCAGAGAGTGATTACACTTTTTGATATCACCGCAGTAACAGGAGACCCTATGGCACTTATATTACTAGATGCCGAAAAGGCTTTCGATAGGGTCTCCTGGAACTATCTTTGGGCAGCTATGTCGAGAAGCGGTATTAGAGCACCTTTTATCAAAGCTACACAAATGCTTTATACAACACCGGAGGCCGTTGTGATGGTAAATGGGATAGTCTCAGACAGGATAGTTATTACTAGAGGGACAAGACAGGGGTGCCCATGCTCGCCCCTGTTATTTGCAATTTTTATCGACCCCTTTATTCACAGACTGGAAAATAACTTATTAATATCACCAATACGGACATTAACGTGGGATACCAAGACACTGGCTTATGCGGACGACATAGCATTAATTACCACGGATCCGGTTATAGCAATTAAGGTAATAGAGGATGAGGCTAAACATTTTGGAGAGATTTCAGGGTATAAGTTAAACCGAGATAAAACCCAGATAGTGATTAATAATAAACTTCAGATGAGGGATGATCGAGTAGTAGAGAAAGCGATGTACCTGGGAGTGAAAATCATAGCTAATCTGGATAATTTAGTCGAGGTTAATCTAGATCCATTAATTCGACATACTGAAAAAGATTTAAACAGGCTCAATAATCTATATCTAACGTTAGGGGGTAGGTGTAACGTGATTAAAATGATTTTTCTTCCAAAATTCTTATATTTTTTTAGGACAATCTGTTTAGAGTTTTCTCCACATTGGTTTAAAACTATAGAAAACATGTTCTCACGGTTCATATGGGGATACAAAAGACTGCGCCGTGCAATCAAATTTTTAACATTGCCAAAAGATAGAGGTGGTTTTGCCCTCCCTAATTTTTAATTTTATTGGTTGGCCACAATATTAAATTACTGTAACAAACTATTGTCGGATAATAGTGGCAATCGAATTAGTAATATGATACCAACACCTCAAGAACTTATTCTTGGCGACAAAGTAAACGGATATTTATGGCGGTATACGTATGACAATCACTTTAAAAAGTTCGTTTTAAAACACTCATGGGTATTCACAAAGCTTGGAATAATGTGCGGAAAGTTTTGGGCATAGGAAGATTATCATTTTATACATTACTATCTAAAAATAATAATCTTCCGGAAATATTTAATGACGTATGTATGAATAGATGGATAAACTTAGGGATAACACAATTAGGATGTTTTCACTCCACTTTTGGGCTGAAATCATTTGATGAACTTAAAACTGATTATGCATTAGACCAACGGGATTTTTAAAATTTTTACAAATTAGAGATTTCTTATCAAAGAAAGGGGTGGCAGAGCTAAATTCCAAGAGATTCAAATTATGGAAAAGATAACTAATAACAGAGTTGTCAAAATTGGAGAAATCTATGGGTATATAATGGCAATAATTCCAGATGATTTGGATAATTTCTCCAATAAATGGCAAGAGATACTAGGGATAACGCCTGAAACCTTTTTAAATCATATGAATTATCTCAGTCTATATTGATGTCTGCAAGACTACAAGCCCAGTATTACAAGACAATTTTTCAATTGTACTATACTCCAAATAAGATAGCCAAATGGGGGACCGGTAAGGGAACGGCATGTCCACGGTGCGCCCTATATGAGGCCGATAGTGTACATATATTTGCATTATGTCATCATCTACAGGCACTAATTTCTGAAATATCGATGTTCCTATCAGAGATTTGTAAAGTAAGAATAGAAATCACTGTGGGAGAAATAATGTTGGGCATTGATGGAGATATTCGCTCAAAAAGATTCCAAGGATTGATATTTATGTCAATGGCAGTTTTTAGAATGTGTCTGGCCTCTGCATGGTTGGATCCAAACACGCCAGTATTCCAACAATGGCATGCCCGCCTGCTGGCAACGCATAACTTGGAGAGTGCTATTTACAGAAGGAAAGGCAGGACAAAACGAAAAAAGGGTTAAGTATATGGGATCCCCTAAGCCAGTGGATACAAACACGATAAAAAGCAAAATTGTTGCTCAGGTGTACCAAGTAATGGTATTATAAATACCCATATTGAATTTAATATTGAATTTATAAATTTAATGAATTTAGCTGCACTAGCGAGATTTTGTATGTGTTGTCACTTTATCATGCACGATGTAATTTGCTGTGTTAATAATTTAAGGTCTGAGGAGGAGGGAGGTGGGGTTGGGGGGGGCTATGTATGTATTTAAACTCAATAAAAATATTTTTTTTAAAAAGACTTGGCTTTTTCAGCGGTTTTACCCCCAGACTTTTTGTTTTTTGGCCTCCTGTTTTTGACCCTGTTGTTGTTGGTTGGTTCTAGGACTCTGGGAACTGTACCACTGCTATTCAGTGCTAAAGTGCATATGCTCTCCATGTAAATTGTGTTTATGGGTTGGTGTTTCCATGATTGGCTTATTTGATTTCCCTTTAAGTCCCTCGTACAGTGCACTGTATGTGCCCAGGGCCTGTAAATCAAATGCTGCTAGTGGGCCTACACATAAGCACCCAAGCCAGAAAGCATGGAAATGTCACACATAAGGACTCAAGTCGAAAGCATACAAATGTCACAAATATTGACCCAGGGCAAAGTCCGCAGAAATGTCACACATCCAAGACAATAAGCATGGAAATGTCACACATAAGCACCCAAGGCAGAAAGCATGGAAATGTCACACATAAGCACCCAAGCCAGAAAGCATGGAAATGTCATACCTAAGCACCCAAGCCAGAAAGCATGGAAATTTCACACATAAGCATCAAAGGCAGAAACAGTGGAAATGTCACACAAAAGCACCCAGGCCAGTAAGCATGGAAATCTCACACAGAAGCACCTAGGCCAGAAAGCATGAACATGCCACACATATGCACCCAGGACAGAAAGCATGGACAGGTCACACATAAGCGCCCAAGCAAGAAAGCATGGAAATGTCACACAAAAGCACCCAAGCTAGAAAGCATAAAAATGTCACAAATAAGCATTGTTACTCTTGGCTTTTTCAGCGGGTTTACCCCCAGACTTTTTGCTTTTTGGCCTCCTGTTTTTGTTGGTTTAGGACTCTGGGCACTTTACCACTGCTATTCAGTGCTAAAGTGCACATGCTGTCCATGTAAATTGTGTTTATGGATTGGTGTTTCCATGATTGTCTTTTTTGATTTACCTTTAGGTCCCTAGTACAGTGCACTGTGTGTGCCCAGGGCCTGTAAATCAAATGCTGCTACTGGGCCTACACATAAGCACCCAAGCCAGTAAGCTTGGAAAAGTCACACATAAGCACTCAAGCCGAAAGCATACAAATGCCACAAATATTGACTCAGGACAAAGTCCGCAGAAATGTCACAAACCCAAGACAATAAGCATGGAAATGTCACACATAAGCACCCAAGGCAGAAAGCATGGAAATGTCACAGATAAGCATCCAGGCCAGAAACTGTGGAAATGTCACACAAAAGCACCCAGGCCAGTAAGCATGAAAATGCCACTCATATACATCCAGGCCAGAAAGCATGGAAATGTCACACATAAGCACCCAAGCCAGAAAGCAAGGAAATGTCACACATAAGCACCCAGGCCAGAAGGCATGAAAATGCCACACATATGCACCCAGGCCAGAAAGCATGGAAATGTCACACATAAGCAACCAGGGCAGAAAACGTGGAAATGTCACTCATAAGCACCCAGGATATAAAACATGGAAATTTCATACATAAGCACCCAGGCCAGTAGGCGTGGAAATGTCACACATAAGCACCCTGGCCAGAAACCACGGAAATGTTACACATAAGCAGCCAGGCCAGAAACCGTGGAAATGTAACAAATATGCACCCAGGCCAGTAGGCTTGGAAATATCACACAAAAGCACCCAGGCAAGAAACAGTGGAAATGTAACACATGAGCACCCAGGCCAGTAGGCGTGGAAATGTCACACAGAAGTACCCAGGCCAGAAACTGTGCTAATGACACATATAAGCACCCAGGCTAGATAGTGTGGAAATGTCACACAGAAGCATCCAGGCCAGAAACCATGGAAATTTCACTTATAAGCACCCAGGCCAGAAAGGGTGGAAGTGTCATACATAAGCAACCAGGCCAAAAAGTGTGGAGATTTCACACATAGGCACCCAGCCCAGTAGGCGTGGAAATGTCACACAGAAGCACCCAGGCCAGAAATCGTGCAAATGTCACACATAAGCACCCAGGCCACAAAGCATGAAAATGTCACACAAAGGCACCCAGGCCAGTGGTGCTGGAACCATTTTCAGAGTGTGGGTGCTGCCATCAATGTTACATCACTAACGTCATAGGATTATGAAAAATCCAAGCATCACACAAAGAACGAGTGTCGCTAATGAGCCACGCCAATTCCAGCGGAGGTGGTGATGGTGTGGTATGTAGGCAGTGGAGCATTTTGTAGACATATATATATTAAAGCATGCTGTGGTAGCACTTTCATTTACAGACAGCACATTATTAATTGATATTGCCCAAAAATCCCACTGACATGCAGTTTTACTGATAAAACTATGTAGCATTCAAACGATAATGTGTGGAAATTGGGCCTCAGAAAATATCAATAATTGCACACCACCAAGTAAGATGTCTTGAATTATTTTGATCCTATTAAAATAATTGTTTTCATCATACTTCAGAATCAGAAAATAGTGTGCTTCACTTTTCTAAATGCTGATATCCTTTAAAATATTTGTGCAAATCCTTTACAGGCAGTTCATTCTACAAAATCCTCTAACTTTTCAGTCACAGAAATAAAAGTAAGCACCAGTCTCTATTTAAACAGTAAACAGCAATTTGTCAGACGACATAGCCTAACAATTGACACACACAGCAAATGTGACAAGAAGGAAAACAAGCATTTGCAATGCAATCGGTCTCGGCTTTAGCACTTTCCATGTATTTAGCCATGCAGCACATTAGCCTGGGTGCTGAAACATCTACTGTCCTTTAATATGGAGGGAAAATAAGCACCAAACTGCGTGATTTCCATGGAGTTCCAAAACTTTCTCCACCCCCTGCTCGTACACGGACTTGGTTGAGCCTTACACAGAGCATCACACAAACAAGCATCACAGTAGCCCAACTCTTAGCCCGAGTACACACACAGCCAGTAGCACTTCCCTTGCCACTCCTCCTGAACTAAACGCCTACACCAACGTAAAGAAAACACAATAAGCCACCTGATACATCGCTCAGGCCTTTTCCTACCAATCAAATGGCACACTTAGGAGGACCCACAAAGCTCCCACTTGCTGCTCTCTTCTTGTTCCTCAAGCTCACCCAGGACCAGCATCCCTGTCCCTGTAGTGCCCTTTCTTTTCACATAAGGAAACTTTCAACTAGCAGAGTTTCCTCTGCTTGTCACAATGAAGTTTCGAGTTTATTTTTTAATTGATTTTGACATACCCCGAGGTCTACAATCAGCATATTAAAAAGATTGGTAATCAAAATACATAAAATGTTCCTTATCATTCATAAGTCCACATAATATTACATCCATTCAATAAACAGGTGAAAAACATGTTTTAAATGTGCACACTACAAAACACACAAATTTATTTGGTGGGTTTTGGAGCAAGTCCATCAAATCCTGAGGAGAGTCCAACGTAAATCTTTATATTAAAGGAAGCAAATATGTATTTCTAGCCTCTTTCAGTGCTGGGCAGTGGGCACTATTAATAGACATTAATAGAAGTTATGCACAATAAACATTCACAAATAAGTCTATGGTTTGTGTTCAAACTCTGCAATAGCCTATCACCACACAGCTCCCCCATTCATCCTCCAATTAAAGAAAGTTGGAGATAAAGTCTTGTATATTGCTCTGATTTGCCATAAAGACATCTGTTTTTTCCACTACATACTAAACCCATCTGCTAAATCACCCATTACTGTACTGTCGGCTGAGCACTCCTCATTCTCTGACGTTTGCTACACTGCAAGTACTGGGAAACTGAACTATTTTCCAAGGCAAATTATGGCACTTTTTAATTTTTTTAGAATCACGATGATCGAATACATTATGGTGCCGAGAAGGTCTATATCCACCAGCAATAAAAGAAAATAAATGAAGTACTCCAAAAGCTAACCAAACGGTCAGCACAGTGCGTTTCAAGTTATCACTATTTGCATTCGACGTTTTCATCTGCATGTTTTTGTATCTCTCCACAAACCATTTTTTGGAGTCTGTCACTGTGTCCTAGTTCAACCTCCAAACAGAAAAGAGGTTTGGGGCAGCAAAATGGTATGGGTGGCTGCCAGAGAGGAATAGGTGGACAGCATAGAAAGATGGGTAGACTTGAAGAGAGGTTTGGGGCAGTAGAGTGGAATGGGTGGATGCCAGAGAGGAACTGGTGGATGTTTTAAAGATATGGGTGGAAAGTAGAGAGGTTTGAAGACAGCAGAGAGGAAAGGATGGACAGTAGAGAGAGGTGAATGGACTATAGGGTAGGATAGGTGGACAGTAGGAATGGATGAGCTGACTGTACAGGGGTAGGTGGACAACAGAGAAGAATAGGTGGCCAGCATAGAGAGATGGGTAGATAGAAGTGAAATCTAAAGAAAGCAAAGAGGGATGCGTGGACAGTAGGGAGAGGTAGATGGACTTTAGCAATGGGTGTGCTAGCTGTACAGAGGGACGGGTGGAAAATAGGAATAGAGAGGTGGGTTTTCCGAGCGGAGGTTGGGGAAACGTAGAGTGTGATGGGTTGACAGTGCAGGTAGGTGAACAGTAGAGGGGTTTGGGGGAGGAGTAGAGTTGATGTGGCTTTTGAGATTAAAGGTGAGATAAACCGCTAGTCATGGATCGAGGGAATGACATCCGGGACCATGGGGAGATAAGCAAAGAGAGTGAGCCAGAGGCAGGCTAGGGGCAAGAGACAGCAGCAATTAATATGTAAAGAGGAGTGAGGAAGGCCACTGAAAGGAGGGTTGAGAACAAACCCCCTACCCTCCCTCCCCTAACCCCGGTCGCCAATAACCCTAGAAGAAAGGCAGAGAACTGTAGCTCAGGTGAAAAGGTAGATTGTGAGCAGCACGCAAGAACAGAAAATACTGTTGAAGAGACAAATAAGCGGCAGAGGGTGAGATAACTGCAGGGTATAAGGAGGAATGACAAAAAAAGATAAAGGGCTTCCCGGCGAACATAACAGCAGCATGGAAAAGAGAAACCAAGGAGGGGGAATAAGAAACAAAAACAGGAAATTGAAGACAAAAACCGTCAGAAAACTCCTGGGTGAGGAAAGAGATGAAAACAATAATAGGAGCGATAAATAATAGGGAGAGTTATTAGGGCAGAGAGATATAAACAGAAGGGAAAGAGAAAAGTGTGGGGGGAAGCAGATGGAGGAAGAGTGACAGATATGTTGAACGTTAAAGGGTACCAGCAGAGGAGACAGAGAGCAGATGACGGGAGCCAAAGGAAGAGCAACAGCAGAACAGGGGGCGAATTAACAGAGAGGATGGGTCAAGAAGCAGCAAAGGGAGGGTGCAAGAAACAGCAGAGCTAGACAGCGCGGAGGGATGGGAGGGAAACTACAGTAACAGGAAAGATATAGGAACAGCAGGGGAGACGAGGTCACGGAATTTTTAGAGGATAGGGAAACAGCAGACGGAGAGTTGGGAGGAAAAAGAAGAGAGAAGGTGAGCGAAGATGTGGCGTCATGGCAGAGCTGCTGCTTTTGGAACTGGGAAACCACCAGATTCGAGTCTTGGCGTTGGCTGAACATCCTGTGATTCTGGGCAAATCACTTAATCTCCCTGTGCCTACCAAAAATGAACGTGTCCTTGTGTAATGTAACTGGTGCTCATGTAAAGTGCTCCAATACCTTCGGATTGACTTTGCGCTATATAAAAACGGCAAAAAGAAAATACGGGGGCGGACTAGAGGGAAAGACAGAGAAACAGCAGTGGTGGGAGCAAAAGGAGAGGCAAATGGGGAGGGGCAGAAACAGCTGGGGGGAGAGCAACGGAAAGGACAGAGAGAAAAACAAGAGAGTGACTGATGCAGTGAGGTAATAGCGGAGGAGAGCAACAGTATAGGACGAGATAAACCAGCAGTGAATGAGACGCAATGTGAGAGGGAGAAGCTGCAGGTGAAGAGAAGCGCGGGGAGTGGTAGGAAAGAGAAAGCAAGAGCTGAAGCAGAAGCCGGAGCTAAAGGCAGAACAGTGGGGGAAGAAACACAAGCGAAAAGTTAAAAAAAGGCAAGGATTGGGTGAAAGGGGTGACAAAGGCATAATGAGAACATCAGGGAAGGAAAGGAGGGATTGATAAATGCTATGGAAAGGAGAGAGAAACAAGAGGACATAGTAACAACGCAAGTCGGTGAGCACCAAAGAGATAGAGAGAGGAAGCACGGAGAGCGAACCAAATATGGGTGTAAGTGGAAAAACAACAATAATATGAGAAACGGTAGGCGGAGAGAAGCGAAACCGCAAGAGGAGAACCAATAACACGCACAAGGGGAAAGTAAAAGAAATAGCAGGGGAAATGTCATCATCTAGGAGTAATGCACATGAGAAAGTAAGTAAAACAACAGGGAAGAAGAGGAACAGCATGTTGAACAGAAACATGGGGAGAGGAAAAGAATGCAAGAAACCACAGGCGGTAAGATCACCTTCAAAGAGTAAGACAAATGAGAGAATAAGCAAAACATCTGGATGAGGAAGAGAAACAACAGTAGGAGAAGAAGGAGAAGAACAGGGGGTAGGGTGCACAATCACCTTTGAGTAAAGCAAATGAGAGAATAAGCAAACCATGTGGCTGAGGAAGAGAAACAGAAGGGCTTAGAGAAACATGGGGTAGAAGATCCCCTTTAAAGAGTAAGGCAAATAAAAGAGTAAATGACACATAGGGACGAGTAAGAGAAACAGCAGGGGTAAGATCATCTTTGAGAAAGACTAAGCCAAACATCGGTGTTGGGAGGAGAAACGGCAGTGTGAGTAAGAGAAACACTGGGAAAGTGATAGAGTTCGAGAAACAGTAGTAAGTAAGATCACATTTGAGTAAGGCAAATGAAAGACTAAGGAAAACATCTGGGTAGGGAGGAGAAACTGCAATGTGAGCAAGAGAACCCTTGGGAGAGTGATAGTACAATAAAATGGTTGGGGGGTAAGATTGTCTTCTAGAAGTAATTCAAACGAGAGAATAAGGAAACATCTGGATGAACAAGAGAAACAGCAGCGGGAGAGTAACAAAAACAGGGGAGTCGAGAGAAACACAGGGAGGAGAGAGTGTGTGAGAAACAGCAGGAAGCAGGAGCCAGTTCAAGGAGTAAGGCATATGAGAGAATAAGCAAAGCATTGAGGAGCGGAACAGAAACCACAGTGAGAGAGTAAGAGAAACAGCAGGGTTACAAGAAGACTAACATGAGATTGAGTAAGAGAAACAGCCAAAAGTCCTGACTTATTGAAGGTAAGATGTTGCTTGTTGTATCATATATCTGGATGCAATGACCGAAACAGCCAGATAGAAGTCAGGCGGCACACTATGCTAAGCACACATTTTTTGCTTAAGTGTTTTTAAGCCACGCCCTTAATTACATTGGCCACGCCCCTTTGAGAGACCCCAGTTTTTTCACCCCACTTAAAGCCCTGGGTGTGTGTGTGCGCGTGTATGTATGTGTGTTTTGTAAAAGAGTTAAAGGCTACGAAAATTCATGCCTTTACATGTTACATGTAGATAGATGTATTTATGTAGTGTGCACTGGGCCCACTGTACTCCTTAAGCAGGGCTGGGACTTGTGAGCTGCGGGGTACCACAGGGTTTCTGCACTAAAAACATCAACCCATAAGTATACATCCACTCCCCAAGGAGTGCGTGCATCTCTCTGCAGGAAGCGCCTCAAGACTCAGAAAGCATTTTATGAAGCGTCACACGCACCTGTGATCAGCAGATGAGACGCAGAGCTGTGCAACCAGTGCATTGCCCACCTGAGCCGGTTTACCAGTAGTACACCCTATGCAGGGTCGGTCTTGGACAGAAAATCGGCCTGGACACTTAATTAACAAGACCAGCCCCTGCCATCTGAAGACCCCAAGGAATCCGATTTTTGAGTGCAGGAATCGGGAGATTACCCTTGAAAATGTAGTATCCCACAGGAATCAGGATTGTTGGCATGCATGCTTATTGTGTGTGGAACTGGCAGGTACTTGCTTACAATACGTTTCTCATTTCTATAACGTGTACGTACTTGCCAATTTTCGCTACAACATCGCCATCAACGTTAGTAGTGGTGAAACTATGTAGCTCGCACAACTCATAATAATAACACGTTGGCGGAAAGCTATTGAATGGTAGGAAAGTGTAGGGGCCTTGGATTGGTTACGAAAACTCTTACGTGGATTGGCTGGGGAGCTTTGCTTGTTGTTTATTAGCTGTGGGCTGCCCGAGACTGTATTGTTCCTTAGGATTGGCTGAAAAAACGCAAGCAATCGCTACCGGTCATATCTGCGACGTCATTTTCTGGGATCCCCGGCCTTCCCTTCTACCAATTGTTACAGAGTGCTGCGGTGCCCACTTTGGGCTTAGCCCCCGCCTCCTATGTCGTAGTACCAGAGTACTCCTTAGCGTCCAATTACGTGGTATTTGTGGCCGTACAGTGTTGGCTCCTGCAGCTCCCCTCCTCGGGGCGTCTGTCGCTGTTACAAGCGAGGTGAGTGTGGTGTGACTGTCACAATTTAATTAAGCTGTCAAGTGCTCGGTGGGAGAGTGCTCACCGCGCTCTGTGCTTCCCCTGGTAGGTTAGCTGGACTGCTGCTGTCCCCCGCTCTGCACGTATCCGTAGCCGGACTAGCAAGGGAGGTCAAATTCCTAACTTGTGCTGTCTCTGCCTCCCGCTCTGATTGTGAATACCCCCACTGTTTTGTCACGCATGCGTACGATGTAAGGCATCGCGCGCATGCGAGACAAAAGAGTGCGAATTGACCCACCAATCACACGCCAAACAAGCATTTCTTAATGCAATAGGACGCGTTTTTACGCGAAACCTATTGCATTGGAAATGGGAGGGTGGGGGTCCAGGAAGGCACGAATGGGAGTGGGGGTGCTGAAGGGGGAGGGCGAAAAGTCACGGACTGCAGGAGGGGGAGGGGCGGGACACAGGGGCAAAAATAGTTTTAGAGTAAAGGGGCCAATAGCCAGGGAAGGATATAAATGACAACATGGCCATCAGGAGGAGGGACTAACAACCTGAAAACGAATCAAAATGCAGCATTTAAGATTGAAGCCAATGAAAAACATAGACAGAAAGTGGGCGGAGCTTCCCCCCACAATACTGTATACAGCATCTCTCGACGAGACAGCGCATGCGCTGCCTAGCCGAGACCTAAAAAGTAAAGGCATCTTTATTGCCCATTCACCTTTGAACTCTATCCTGATTATTTTAGGGGTGCTGCAGCAACCCCATACCTCTACTTTCAACACCTATGGCACAAATCATGGAAATGTCATACATTAAGGTCGGACAATGCAAACTTAGCGGCTGTGGTTACACTCACCGCCAGTCAGCTCTGCCTGTGCCACTCTCTCGCCTTGATACAAATGGGAGAGAGAAGAGCAGCTAGAGCACTAAGAGTGATTAAGGCTGTTCTGGAAAGGAGCGGGAGGAGGGGTTGGGGAAGACGGTACAGAAGGGATGGGAGGGGTACCTGCGTATTGTAGCAGAACCACTGGGGAGTTGGGGCACGCATTTGCATATTATTTTATGTGTATGCGCTGTGCTGCATGGAACATAAGCATTAAATAATATGCAAATGCCTGCCAAGGTGACAGCAAGGTCAGGGATCAGTGGGGCAGGGCTGACCAACCACCACCATCACCAGGGCCTTCAAATTTTTCGCACTTTTTTGCACTAATAGATTGAAGGACGGCCCTGGGGGTGGGGTGATGCTAATATTTTTTTTTAATGCACTGCAACAGTGTGCTTGCTGCTGGCGCCAGGAGAAGGGAAGGCTGGCAACAATATGGGCTTGGTGCAGAGTGCAGACTGTCATGGTGGCCTTCTGATTTTGATACTGGGGACGATTCCACAAAACAATCGGCCCCAGTAACAATCCTAGCCCTGCCCTGTGACAAAACCGGCCCCCAACCTTCCAGCCTTCCGGGGGATTGCCCAGTGCCTGCATCACCAGTCCAGCCCTGAATTCAACACAACATTTTAATCTCATAAATGTAAACAAAAAAAATGAAAACATTGGGTCTAGAACACATAAGAGTTATCTACTCTCCACAGCACATGACAGAATAGGCTATCTTTTGTACAAGGATTTTAATAAAACATTTTTTTTAAATCCTAACCTGAATTCACAATACTTACTCTCTCTCAATGTGCGAGCAGTAATATTTTAAAAGATTATAATGTATTCTCACTTCTAGATTTAAAGAGTTTTTCTAACTCTGGTTAGGGCAAACAGTTTATATTGTAGTCCTTTACTGGCGAGAAAATATATTGAATGAGATTTTCAAAAACTGGAAAAGTTCCAATTTCATATATGAGAAAGAAATGACTTTGCAACTTTCAACAGCAGCATACAAACAATTCCATGTTACCCTTAAATTTCCTAAAAATTACTAGAAATTACCTCATTAAAATGAGAACAACACACGTTGTGACCAGAATAAGTCTATTAAGACTAGCAAATGTAGAAAGAAGATGTGTTTTTTTATCAAATGTTCTTATGACTATGAAGCAAGGGCAGTAGTGGAAAATGTCAGGAGGAAGTTAAATGAAGCTTGGGGAAAAAGAGGGGACAGTGAGGCACACAAGGAAAAAAGTATTTCTGAGGAAGAAAGCAGATAGAGGCAACTTTCAAGGGGAATATCTTCCTTTTTTTGCATTTAATTTGATTTTTACCACTGTAAACAGCAACAATGCTATTGCAATCAAAGCAGAGTAGCTTTTCCATCTAGTACAACATATTTACAACTTAAGAGGTTGTAGGTGTCCATGACTCCTATTATAAGAGGATGCCATAGTAACAGAAAGAGGAGGGGAAAATGGAGTGAGAAGGGAGGGGAAGTAAGAAGGTACGAGAGAAGACAGGAGGGGAAAGGGGGATTGAAGACATTCAAAGCAAACAAATTCCATAACCATTAATAAAGTGGGTGCATACCTAACCTTGTAGGATAAATACCAGCAAGGGGTATATAAATATTAATGAGGTCTCTTATCAAGGTGTGTGAGTCATGTAATGCATGACTTTTAGCCGGATGAAAAAAGTGAGGTCCATTATGATACATCAACTCATAAATAGAATAAGGTGTCAACCCGGAGTAGAAAGGGGGAACAGAGAGGGCATTCACACAGTTATCTGTCTGTGCGAGTTAGCTATACCCAAAACACTTTCCCAGCAGTCTAATTTCAGTAGTCGCTGCTAAGGGACTACATAAGTGTTGGGGTGCAGAGTTCAAGGGCGATTCCCATCATCTTTTTAGGTAAATTCGTCATCAGTGTATCCCAGTGTGTTATTTGGATGTGGCCGTGTAATGGTCTCTGTTGATTTGCCATTGTATGGCCCTCTACTTCTGCCTATTTGCCTATCTCCCTATTCCATCTCTCCCGTTTTGAAGGATCCTCCTCCTTTCATTTCTGAGCTAGGAGTATTTTGCCTAATATAGCAGACAAGTTGATGAACCTAGTTTCATATTTCCGATTTTTGGGGTGTGGCATAAGACCCAGCAAGAACGGCTCTATTTTATCTGTGTATTTGTGACACTCCTAATAGTGATCCTCATGTGTTCCCAGAAGTATTGTATTTTGCTGCATGACCAACACATATGTAGAAGGTCTGCTTTACGTGCATGACATCTTCAGGCAACAGTCCAGACCAGTGCGGAATATTCTATTCAACCGAGCAGGAGTCAGATACATGCGGTGGATAATGTTAAGTTATATCACTTTAAAGCGGGCATTTCTAGACATCATTTTAGGAAAGGCCAAAACCTTGACCCACTTCTTCTGCTCCGGCATTTCTGGAGTAAGGCCAACTTCCATCTAGATTTTAGAGCATGGAATTCTGATTTGGTCATCCCTGTCGGAGCTACATAAAATTTTGTGACTGCCTTCCTCGCTCCACTGATATCCAGCGCTTCCAGTACTACATGTGTCTAAATGTCCTTGACGATGCTGACCTTCTCAGTGAAATGAAGAATTGCACCGCTGTAACAGGAAATTCCACCTGAATAGTTTTGAAGGATTGGCAAGCAGCAGCATCGTGAAGGTCACATGGTCCAATAATGCCTGAGTCTGACCAGGTGCTCCTGTCGGTAGCCAAAACTATCTTCAGAAATACCCAACAAAGGTAGATTGGAGGTGAAGGTGGCGTTCATGATTGTCTTCCTCAAAACTGTGCATCAACAGCAATTAGCCATGCGTGGGACAGCGTTACCCATCAATCTGTGAGCCGGGGCCACGGTCACTACAGCCAGAAGTGGCTTGCCTCTAAGGGCTTCTCAAACCTGGATACTACAATTGGGGCAAACTATCAATATCTCTGCTTTTGGGAGCCTAATTAATATACACCCCAACACTGCACCAATATTTCAGAGGGCCCGCAGGGTACAGGGTAGGTGGGTCCACACATACTGAACTAAAAGCAAACGTCATCTGTGTAGAGTGAGATATAATGAGTTATTTCGCCACTCTCACCCCCTGCAGGAGGGGGCTATCTGCCTGGATAGTATCTAAAGTGGTCCACCACCAGGGAGAGCAAGATAGGAGAGAGGGGGCAGCCCTGGGCAAGTGGATCAACATATAACATTCAAAGTCTTCAGAACATAGAACATAGCATTTCTATCATGAGGCATCCTTAGGACTTTTTCAAAGCGTCACTCAAAATTCAACAACGTATCTGAAGATCAGCAATAGCCCCACATTAATGCCCGTATTGGACCGTGACAAGTCCCGTAATAACCAAACGCCAATTAGTTTTCTATCACCAATTTTATGGCAGGGGATAATGACTCATCCCGCTGTATGATCAACCACAACAGGCAACAGACGATGCAATCCCAAGGCTATTTGAATTTGCCTACGCGGTGATGTCATTGGCGAGCGACGCTTTGCAGATATGGCGCTGGGCTATTTATCCTATTGAGCAACACTGCTGATTGTACTGCAAATTTTCTTTTTTAGTAAATCTGGTCTTTGGGATTGTTATTGGCCATGTGGTCATTATTAACGGAAGTTCTGGGAGATGCTACAATTTAATAAAGCCTCAAAAAAGAAAATGTTTACCTTCAAAAAAGCAATGTGTGGCATGAAAGAGAAAGCAACCCAAGAGCGATTCCAAGAAAATCATCGAATATTGATGAGTCTCTCCATGTCTCTTCACATTTATTATGCAATTGATTCAAAGCTTGTTACTCTTCATGTGAGACAAAAGTGAATGTGAGGAGGATGCCAACAGAAACAAAGATCATCTCCCATAAACATTCAAATTCCAATGAAGTGACATTTGTACAAAGCATTCATAAAGTCAGATTGCTTATCTTCGAATGAATAGTAAAGATCATGTTTTAAAGTTTCTCCTAGGGAACAGGAAGGTATTCATTTTACCTATTGTTTCTAGTAACCAGTGCAACAATGAAGTTTGCCTTGTCTGGGATTTTATAAATAAAAGACTGCCTCGAGGTGAAAACATTGCCACACGGGATTAAAGCCTGCCCTTACGGGGAAACCACTACCTTTTCTGTTCAAAGGTCTTTGTTTAAAACAAAAATAGTTTACAAAGAAGAGAGGTGACATAATTTTATGTGCCTTTCAACTCTCTCCCTAAATGTTAATAGCACTACCATACTAGAACTGTGTGTAGTTTTAGAGAACTGTGAATCAAGAAAATATATTTAATGAGAACCATATAATGTGTAATGTTAATTAGAAATTATGTATGCTCTCTATGGTGTTTCAAAGAGGCCATCCCATCCGGTCAATGGCGTCACAATAGGCCTCATATCTCAAGCAGATATCATCAAAAGAGAATATTCTGGAATGCCTATTATTGATGGTTGTTAGTAATGTAGGGCTGGGTAAAGAGAACTGTTCATTTCCACACTGTTGAATACGTTTCCATCATTAATTACACTGAGAAAACTGCTCCCCTTAGGAAGAGGTTGGGAACAGTGTACCGCACAGACTTGACAAAGACTAGATGATCTTGGCTTCATAGCACCTGATCAGAATGGATTTATTTGACAAAACTAACCTAGAAGCAAGCCATTATGAGTGCCTGTCCTGTCCCTGATTCTCCCTCGAGTATGGCTCTTAATATCCTAACTTATGCTAGGCATGTCAATTCAGTTCTTTATTTTGCGACAATGGTGCCTCCAAAGCAGTTTCAAAATGTTAATATTAAAATGGTGGTATACTAATTTTAATTCAAATGAAAATCAACTAAGATGGCAGGAAATGTTTGCCTCGTCAACACCCCCACCACCCCAAAAAAAATGACATGCAAAAATGTTTTCCAAAATGCTTTTGCTTCACTGTGAAGAGTAGATATAATTTAATTGTACACTCATTTTGAAGTAAAGAGAATTGTTGAACAATTGCTGCATCTTTTGCAAAGCATCAGCCATGCCTCATTTGGTAGGCACCGAAGACTCCCATGCGGAGCCTGTACATCAGTGTGTATACAGTGATTTCAGCACTGCATGTGATCGAGACAACAGAGAAAGGCTGCTTAGCAAGCCTCAGGTATGATTAGTGGATTAAAGCAACAATGTTTGTTTGCCCACATCTTATATAGCCTTATAGCCCGCCATAGCGGGCTATACCGGCCATTAAAGGCCCGCTCCAGAGTTAAAGGCCCGAGTCCAAGGGGAGGGCCTTTAACAAGGGAGCGGGACTTTAATGCTGGTATAGCCCAGAGGGCTATAAGGCTATTAGAATATTCTGCCACTAGAGGGCAGAATGTTCTAACGAATCAAACAAAGGCCTCATGGAGCCTGAGGGGACTGAAATCCCATGGGGTTCCATGAGTCTTTTGTTCACAGCAACAGGTGTGAAGGACAACATTGGAAGGTTGGAGCTCTGGGCTTCTACTGGCCTTTAGAAGCCCTCAGCACTGCATTGTTTTCAATAGAGTTCAACATTCCAATGTTCTGATTTTATTTATATCGGACGGACTCCCTAATAATGTGAGGAAAACTATGTTTTCCCATCTAAAGCCAGGGCTAAGTGTGCAAACCCTTCCTCTATACTATGTCGACAACACAATCCCTTTAAACATCACCCCCATTGCTCTTTACCAGTCCTTAGGTTTTGAACTTTGTAGAAGTTAGTTCTCAAAATAAAAGTTTTGTTGTTCTGAGGAGACAGCAAGTTTAGGTCCTAATTCACAAAGATGAAAGAGAAACAGGCAGAATTTTACTGTGTTGGGTTATACCTACATTTTGTGCAAATGTAACATTTGCAGGAATTCGAGAATAGTCCAGAATAACATATTCTTAATGTTTAAGAATGCAGTCTTTTCACCAGGTAGAAATGTTTGGAAGCAGATCTAAGAATCAAGCGTGCATTTCCACATTTTATTTATTTTTATTTCTCCATTGGAAAAATAGCATTCTCCATAGACTTGCATTCAATATCTGGAGTGTTCCTCTCAATTCCCACTCTGGAAATAGAGTTACTCCTGCTCTTGACAAAAGTGCAGTTGCTGTTCATTTCCAGGGTGGAAAACTGTATGATACCTGCTGCCTGAATACCAACAAAGCAACATTTGAGGGTACGCCCAAAACTTTATGGAATTTTCAGATTCATAAATGTTTATTATAAGTTTAAATTTCCGACAAATGTAATTTTTTTAAGACAACATGGATATTAGCCCTTTTCATTTTTATAGCATATCTCTGTGTGCATAATAATTGGTCCCCATTTGTCCCACTGATTATGGCCTATGATGTCAAACTGTTTTCAGCAGTGATACACATAGCACAAGTAAGGAGTCAAGAAGTTGATTTTCAGGTTGCATCAGGTTGCTCTAGGTCCCGTGCACAATCTATTTTGTCCTCCACCGATACTCTATCTATTTTGCCTAAAACAAGCTTAGGATGAGGAAAGCTACCGCTCTGAATTCTTCCTATGGTTTTCTTTCACCTCCAAATGGGTTCTTTTAGATCTTGCAGTAATTCCATTATGTAAATAGCATTTTTCGCAGTTTAAGCCCTGGAGCTGGAGTTTTGCATGAAACAATGAAGAATAGCTTGCGATAACAAAGTTGCCAGAAATTGTTCTGCATGTATTGTACTGTTGTTATCACCAGCCATTTGCTGGTGATAACAAGCTATATATGATATCTTCTTCCTTTAGAGTGCTGCCCCTCCCCTTCATCCAGTTTTCTAAGTTTGACATTCAACTATCCAACTTTTTTGACAATTAAGAAAATGAGGAAATAGTTAGGACTCTCCTTAAATTAATTTCTTGTGATCACACACTTGATTATAATCAATCCCCTTCCATCATAATAGGGCTAGATGTTGTTCTTGTTCTCTCTTTATGTGCCTTCTTTCTAGGAAACTGTGCTTAGACTGATTGGGAGAATATAAAAATGGCAATATGCTTAGGTAAATAGCCAATGTGGCATAGTATAAAACGAATGAGATCATTATTTTTGGCAAAAATAAATAAATAATTTTGTGTTCTTAGTAGAGGTTTACTGAGTCAAATAGATCCGGAGGCAGCAGTGGCACTTTTCGGCCTGTTAAAACAGGCAAATTTCCTGAATATAAAAGGCAAGGACGCTTTTATTTTTATTACGTCCCTAGTAGCTTTATCTTTGATTCTGCAGAATTGGAAGACAAATAGAGTCCCAACATATTTAGAATGGCATGAGAAAATGATCTGTACCAGGAAATTTGAAGAGGCCTATGCCAAAAGGATTGGTGGAATTAAAAGGTTTAGCCGAGTTTGGAGTTTCATGGACCAACTAGAGAAGGACTTTTAGGGCTGCTGTGATGGAGTCCACTTATGATTATAGAGAATGGACAGAGGATGGCATAGGAGATAAATAGAAACACTTGGGGGCCGATTCCGATTCAGGCCGGAAATCTCCCCGACCGAGCCGGACCCGGAGAGATTTCCGACCGAATCGGACTCTAGCAGTCCGACCGAACGAGTACGATGCGCACGCATGCAATCGGACTCGATTCGGTCGGACCCCCATTGAAGTCAATGGGAGCCGGTCGTACAACGCGTAAGCGGGCTCCCATTGACTCAATGGGTGCTAGGCGAACAAGGGCGCCCCCTACAGCGGGTACGCGTCGATGCGACTCACGCCGTACACGCACAGGTAGGGGGGACCCATAGGTCCCCCCTGTGTGCGACTCGCGCGGCTACGCGTACAGGGGCGTCCGACACGGACCCCCAAAGTCTGGCTCCGACTGCTCTTTGGAGCCGGACTGCGCGAGTCGGTCGGACTGCTCGAGGCGCGCATCGTACTTACCCGGCCGGGGAACGTCTCCATTGCGCGGTGCGAGTCGTGTCCGTGCGAGTCGGTCGGAGCGGTTGGGTCCCGCGAACGAGTCGGTCGGCGATTTCGCGTGCGCTCGCATCGTACTCGCTCGCCCAGACGCACGTTCGAATCGGTCGGGAAACAGGGCTCCGAATCGGATCCGGTTAAGCCGAATCCGATTCGGTGCCCTACCGGCCGAGATCGGAATCGGCCCCTTGATGATTCTTGGCGGGTGGGATTTAGGCGATAGATGTTTTCTCTTTTTTCTGTATTATGTAATGTCATAAAGCACAACTTACATCTTTTCTAGTTATAATCCACTTTATCTTTCGTTAAAGGCGGGTCGGAGATATTGTTTTTTTAGCAATAAGTGATCTCTTCTTTGTTTCTTATGTAGTATGAAGTCTACTCTATTTTATCATAATTATTATCCAGCTTTTATTATTTATGAAGTAATGATGTAATTAATTATTCTTATTCTTTTTTTTCTGCTCAATAAAAAAAGAAAAAAAAGATCATTATTTTATCACTGTATCACTTTCAAATTAAATGTGATGTCATTGGACATTGCAGTTTGGTACTTTGATCTCTTGCTTTTTTAAAACTTGACTCCCAAATGCCCATCCTCTTCAGTGGTCCCCCAAAATCAATGTCCATTTCTTGGACAAAAGGCATGATAAATTATTGTCCCTTTTATTCACTTGTTTGCAAAGAATTTTCAGAGGGTTGGAGCCCCCTATAATGCAGAGTATGCATTCGGAAGTAGAAGAGCTTGATATGATCATATATAGCCCATGAATGGTGGATCCTTTCCCTCGTAACTCTTAACCTTCAAGTACTTCTAAATGGTGGGGATATATATCGTGGACTCTGTTAAGAAACTCAATACTTTTATACATGATTAGACAAATAAACATTCAAAGTACAAAGACAAAGAAGAGAGAACTTCCCAATCCAACCTGTTTAACACATTTAGCTCTTTCTTTAGTTTGTCCGAGAACTAATGAATTAACAGTTCCTAATGACTACTTGCAGGCCAGACCATCTCTCTTTTCAAATAATAATGATACATGGTCTGGATAAAGGGTTATACCCCCAATACTTTGGTTTACAGTGTAGAAAATTGGGTTACTGGTTGAGGGGGGTGAAATACTACACAAGCAGACACCACAATCCCTGTCTGGGTGAAGTCACAAGCAACCCCAAATTAACCTGTGCTTAACCCTCTGGTAGCTTTGCACAAAGTATTCAGGCTTAACTCAGAAGCAATGTGTGAAGTATTTGTGCAGAACTCCAAACAGTAATACATTGAAAACACAACACAAGAAAAATCCTACACCAATTTAGAATAGAGTAACATTTAATAAATTATTTGACACCAAAACAACAAAAATCCAATTAGTGCAAAATCCAATTAGTAGAACCATAGCATTTTTAAAGATTTAGGTAAAAATACTGCTAAAAAGCAAAAAGCACCAACTGTGATTACCTGGCTGTACCGGACCAGGACAAAGTCACAAGTTTAAGTCGACCGCATGAGTGCAGAGTATCTTACATCATGGTGCATGGTCTGTGTAGCATTGCTTTGCAAGGCTTCTTGTCGCTTGGCGTCAGCTCCGAGGGGCTGTAAGGTCCCCGTAGCGAGGTCCTATGTCGAGTTGCGTCGTGCTGTGTCAGTTTTCATGAAGCTATGCGGTGAGGCTTTGTGAGGCTTCACATCAAGTCGTGTTGGTTCCGATTAAGCTGCCAGCTGAGCGGTGAGGCTTCGTGAGGCTTTGTGTTGCTTGCTGTCGATTCCGTTGAGGCTGGCAGCTGTGGCGAGGCTCTGCAGGGCTCTGTGTCACTGGGCATGGGTTCTAATGAAGCTTGTAGCTGTGCGGCAAGGCTTTGCGGGGTTTCAGGTCGCATTGTGCCGGGTGAGGTGAAGACCACATCTGGACTGGCAAGGCACCTCTATGCTCACTTCCAAGGGTCCAGGACTGGAGGGCACCACTTGGGGGTTAGGACTCACAACAGGCAGAATCCAGGTGCAGGGTGCAAGAGAATTGGAGCATTTTCTGTCCCACACGTTCTGATCAGGATGCTAGCCAACTAGACCTTGGAGTCACTCTAGTGGTCCTGGGTTGAAGATGCAGGTCAAGTCCTTCTCACTCAGGCTGCAGGGCAGCAGGGTTGCAGAGTAAAAAAGCAGCAGAGAAGTAGTCCATCTTGCAGCAAAGCAGCACAGCAGTCCTTCTGAGTCTTCCACAGGCCCAGAGGTGTACTGAAGAGTTTGGTCTGAGGGACCACTATTTTTCCTTAGTACCAGCTTTGAAGTAGGAGAAGTTTCTAAACGGTTTTACTCCCAGAGGTGTCTGCAATTTCCTTTCTCCCTGCCCTGGCCCCAGCTTGTAGCAGGGGGAAAAAAGAGTAGTGTGAAACCTTTTGTGAGTATGCTGAGGCACAGACTTTGTGATGTGCTAGTGTGATGGGGACAGCTCCGCCCCCCATCAAGTCAGAGCTGGCTCGTCCTGCCAGCACCTATTCCCCCTTTGTCTCACTGTCTGGGAGTAATAGACAAGGACAACTACCAGCTACACCTAATCATGTGACCCAGGATACAGGCTGCAGACACCAAATGGTTATGAAAAGAAAATCCCAACTTTAGAAAAGTGGCATTTTCAGAATTGTGACTTAAAGTCCGACCTTACCATTAAAGAGGGTTTAAAATGACAATTCTTTTGACACTGTCTCGACCTTATCACTTATTAAATGTAAAAGGGTAACCCAATGTTATCCTATGGCTGAGGTACTCCTTGCACTTGTGAAAAATGAACTTAAGAGTTTTTCACTACCAGGGAATGTAAAACTTAAAAGTACATGCCCAGCTTTTTGAATACAGTGCACCCTGCCCTTTGGTCTGCCCAGGGCCTAACCTAGGATGATTTATATGTATTAGATAGGAAGGTTTGGGCCTAACAAAAAGTTTACTTTGCCAGATCGAAAAGGCAGTTTAAAACTGCACATACAGGCTCCAATGGCAGGCCTGAGACATGTTTAAAGGGCTAATTAAGTGGGGATCACTGACATAATATCGACACTACTAATATCGACCAACAACATTTTCGACACACTAATATCGTCCACAAAAATATTGACATCATATATTAAATTAAAAAAATACACAAATATCGAAATAAAAATATCGACAGTAAAAACACAGATAAATCTAATCTCGAAAACAGAAATATCATAAAAAACAATATCGTAACCATTAAATAAACATACAAAAGAACAAAAATATCGAAACCAAAAATATAGGCCTCATTATTATCGTAAACACACAAATATAGACAACTCAAAAATGATAATATTAACACAAAACATAACATTAATAATATAAACAACAGTACAACAACACACAATATAAGTCAATAACTAAAAATAATATCAACATTAAATAAAACACCACTACAAAATACTTCACAAAACTGACATCATAAAATAAATAATTTTTACAAACAAATCTACTAAAAAACAATATTTTATATATTTGCTACATTATAAATTAACAAAATAAATACTAACATATAACTAATTATACACATAACATAAAAAAAAATAATAATTAGCATTTACCAAAAAAGGAAATAACTGTCAAAACAATTTAAAGCCATCCTTCAAAAACCAATCAAAAACAGCTACAAAACAAATAAACCAATAAAAATGAAAGTACAATTAAGTAAACACTATATAAACCAATGAAAAATCAACATAAATCTGTATTACACCAGCAAAATACCAGAAAAAGCAAAATCTCTGCCGGATTTCTTCTATGACATCACACTGCCATGTCCAAGACTTCTAATTCAACTTTACAAAGTAAGTACAAATTATTTAATAATATAACAAAAGAAAACTAAACTAAACCAAAACAAACTGAACAAATAACCTTATGTTAACATACATTATTTCTCCTCTACAGAATATCCAAACTATACCCAACTAACTGCAAACAACATACAAGAAAGTCATCCAAACAAAGTAAGTGTAAATAAAAAAAATACTAATCCAAGAACTAAAATTCCAAACTGAAAACCCCCACTAACTAACCACTCCCCAAAATACAAACAATACTGTTAAACAAATATATTGAAATAATATTTTTCTTCAACAGAAAAAAAGCAAGCACTGCATTCAAAGACCAACGGAAGATATCATAAAAACCCACAATTTCTACAAAACAAAACATGTAAGTATATTTTAAACTTTTACTATTTTTAATACAATAAAACATGTATAATATATTTAACATTTTCTAAATAAATCTCTCATAACAGTTCAAATAACAAAATGACTGAAGGTGCAAAATTCATAACATCGCAAAAGGGACATTTTTTACCATGCTATATGGGATATGTCTACACCCAAGAGAAACAAACAGCCGATAAGATTAAATGAAAATGCACTAAATACTACTCAAATGCATGTTATGGAAGAGCAACAACAAAGAAACTACTGTAATAAATGTCAAAGAACATAACCACCCCCTCTTAAAGAAGCAAGCACTAGCTTTCAGAAACCCACAACAGAAATACTAAAAGACATCCTACCCCGAGTTCCTGAACATGTAACTGGACAATTACCCTCCATCCCAACTTTAAAAAGATTAATTTCTAGAACTAAAAAATCTATTACTCACACCCCACCTGCCCCCAAAACATTCAGTGAAGTTCAAATACCACCTGAATTTACTGTAACTCATAATGAAGAACAACTCATTCTTTATGATAACAAATCAAATGAGAAAATAATTCTAATATTTGCAACTTCCACAAACCTACAAAAATTTCAAACATGGATGATGGATGGTACATTTAAAATATGTCCCAAACCATTTTACCAATTATACACAATCCATGAAAAGTACCACAATAGCAACATCTCCTTCATTTATGCACTATTACCTAACAAACAAACAACTACCTATGTAGAACTGCTAACAAAAATAAAGCAAAATACTAATAACTACTACCCACAAAAAATTATCATAGACTTCGAACAGTCAATGATACAAGCCACCCTGAAAAATGACCCTCACACAGCAATACAAGGTTGCTATTACCATTTTAATCAGAGCATATGGAGACACCCTCAAAAATCTACCCTTAGGGGGTCATTACGATGGCGGACGGAAGTGCATCCGCAGTGGTGGCGGAAAACATAGATTTTCCGCTCCTGAGGCGGTCATTGTGACCGCCATATTACGATGGGCTAACATAGGCCATTTTCCGACCACCGCGGTGTCTTAGGCTCCGCACGTTTTTTCATTACGCAAGGGTGGCGGACGGAGCCAATAGAGCAAGAACTGCGTGCGGAATCATGTCCCGTCCACCAACCAGATTACGATGTATCAAACAGCCAATCCCACCGCGGCGGTAAAACCACCTCATCGCGGATGGCGGAAGCACAACTACGGAGAGGAAAAGTCGAAGCAGAACACCCGCACACGACCAGAGCCGCCATGGATCCTGCTCTACAGGCCTTTCCGCTGCTCTACCTGATGCATCACCAGCAGATAAGCCGCCGCCGCGCTCTACAGCAGAGGTACGTCCAAAACATCTCCACGCATGCAACCTCGGTACAACAACAACTCACAGCAAGCGTGCAGGGAGGGCCTGCTCTACGATGTTTGGGGAAACATGCGAAATGCAATGCGTGACACTCCCTCAATTTACATTAGTGACACCTTCAGGCCCCGAAAGCTGCCCTGTGCTCACTCTTCCTGGCACGCTGCTCCCCTCTCCCCCACCTACAAGCACCACTCACACATCTCCAATCGGGATCAAGGTGGCAGACTTGCTTGGGGGATGGGAGTGTATACACTGCAGACTGCAAAGTGAGGAAGATGCATGCCCAGGATGGGTAGCAGGCTCGCAGCAAACAGCTACACACTTTTGCAATCACCTACTGCTACACAGCCCAGGCAAACATCCGTGCTGGAACAAGACAAGAGGACTGTGCTGGCAATCCATCTGTACAGTACCTCAGCAACCATGACTGAAATCAAGTAGGTACAAATATCACCCACTGAAACAGTGCTGATGGCCACATTGCTTCTGGATACAAATCATTTGCACACAGTATAGTGTCACAACATGGAGTGGTGGGGAGGGTCAAACATGTGCATGGCATGCAGTGGCACATGTTGTGGCTGAAGTGGTGTATACACAAGAATTGTACAGGTGAGGAGTGTACAGAGCAAAAAGCCATAGTGGAGTATCTCACATTGTGTAGGCCTCAATGCTATGACTGTGACTGCTATGAAACAGACCAACACCTATTGGAGCCCATAAAGTGGAAAGTGACAGCTATGCATGTGAAAACTCACATATCATGTTTGTATCCCAGAGACATGCAACACAGTGCAAACAAAGGTAAGCAAGAGCTAGGCCGGATCCCAAGACACACAACACAGACATTGCAGTGACACACTCTGCATACTCACAAATGATGTGGATAAGATGTAGGTGTACCCTAGGCCTGCGAGGTTACAATGACACACTGCACACTGCTCCGGCAACAACACCAACATGTCCACAAACACTCAACAAGGTGTCTGATCATGGAAACAAACAGGCACTCATCAACTGGATCATACATGTGTGAAAGGGCAATGCTCAAAGGCACATACACATGAACACCTCTGATAATGACAGGACACTCACACTGTCTGGTCTGATGACTCCAGTAAGCACATGCACATCCATCCATCTGACTATGAAGCCAAACCTATCCAAGATGACAACACACCAACACTGGTGTGTACACATCAAGATAGATCACACAGATATGTTGTACCCTGTCCACCCCTCAAGTCATCATGTAAATTGGAATAGATTCTCATGATGGAGATCAAACAAATCTGACATGTATGAATAAGTAGAGCTCAGCCAACATAATGTACAGGACAAGAGTGGACCATCACAGACAAGCAGCTTGCCTCCATCAATACTCAGAGTCAAACTTGGACATCAGTTGCCGGAACCTCTGGTAACACCTGCAATATCAACTTAAGTACATGCCAATGGAAAAGTGTGAATTCAGAGCATGGAACCAATGAACATATACACATACATTGTACAGCATCATAAGTAAGGCCAGCGACAACGCTCAGAACATAAATATATTTATTAAAACATAAACTCAGTATCAGCATGTAAAGTGCAAAACATTAAGGTCAACGGCCAGTAAAAACTCCAGTCCGCACATGTGTGCTTTGAAATTCCACACAGGTGATTGAAACACAGTCCACAGCCATGGAAACATCACCAGGATAGGGCCAGCAAATGGGTAGCTCAGGCACCGCTCAGGGAGGAATGGGGTGGGAAGGGGGACTCAGCTTCACATTTGTGGAGAACTGGAACTGGGTGGTCAATGACTGTCTGGGGTAGTCGGAGGACTGGACCTGGGAAGGGGAGAACTGGTTGAGGTAGAGGGATCCCTGGATGTGGGAGCCCGAGGGCTGGCTGGACCTGGTGGAGTCGTCGCACGGGGAGGTGGTGAAATGCACTGGGGAGGCTCAGTGGCTGATGTTGCATGTGGAGGGCTGGGCCTCACTTGCTCGGGGATACGATAGCCCCCAAGGGTTTTGGGCCAAGGGATAGGTGAGGTGCCCACAACAGCTTCCTTCTTCCCAGAAAGTGGAGCAGGTGCTCGTGGATCCTTCCGGGAAAAACCTTCGGATCTGGTTGTACGTTTGGGGGTGGGTGGGCTTCTACCCTGCCTCCCCTGTTTTGGAGCTACCACTACCTCACTGCTTCTCTGTCCATGCTTCCTAGGGGGTGGGTTGGTGGGAGTGGAAGTCCTGGGCACAACAGCCCTCTGAACTGGGAGGGGGGCAGTTGTGGCACGCAACAGGCCCACGGCAGCCAGGGCAACCTCCTGTGCTGATCCAGGATCATTTGTGGATCCTGGAGGGCTCTTGGAGGAATGTGAGGTCTGCAATGTGGATGCATGTTTTTAGTGTTTCGGCTTCTCTGTGTCCTGTGATGTTTTTGTGGTAGGGCTGGCATGTGTGCTCCTTGTGTGACTTGGGGATGAAGTCTCATGTCTTTGTCGCTTGGACTCCTGTAGTCGTGTGCTGCGTGGGGATGACTTGGTGCCTGAGTGTACAGGTGTGTGTGTTCTCTGGTCAGGTGGGGTCACTGGCAGGGTGGTTGGGGAAGGGACAGGAGCTGAACTTTGAGCCTGGACTGCAGAATGGCTGCCGTCAGTGCGGAGGCTAAAGACTGGACAGTCCTGTGCAGGCCACCGACGTCAGAATGGATGCCCTCCATGAACGCAACAACCTGTGACAACTTGTTGCCATGATCCTGGAGGGCATTCAGGAGCAACGTCTGCCCCACAGACACCTGACGCAAGATGTCTATGGCCTCCACTCTGAGGGCAGCAGGGGACACAGGGGCTGGGGCAGCGGTGCCTGGAGTGAAAGATACCCTACCCTTCTTAGGGCAGCATGCATGGATAACATTTGGGGGAGCATCAGGGAGGGTGGACACAGGACGGGGTGTGGCGAACAATGAAGCAGAGGTCGATCCTCCTTTTACCGACAACACCGAGGAATCACCGCTGGATTGTGAGGAAGTGGAGGTAGGCGTTTCTGGAGCGGACTCCTCCAGGGCACTCCTGTCCACCTCCGATGCGCTGGTCCCCTCAGTGTCGCTGTACTCCCGGGGAGCAGTGATGCCAGTAGCTTCCCCAACGGTTTCGTGCCCCTCTCCTTCTCTGACCTCGGTAGATTCTGTAGGAGACAGAGACACTGTTCAGTGAAGTGGCAGGACCACAAACATGTTAGGCAATACTAACAGAAAAGCTTGAACTCAAGGCACACATTTGACTCTCCATGTACTCTCTGCATAAGTCAAAATATTTCTATGATCAGCTGATGCATGTTAACATGCTTATTGGACAGTCATGCTCCATGTTGCCTACATACTGCCAAATTGCTAGGCATGTGTTGGCATCTCAACATCACATCCTATTGTCTGTAGGCACATCTACATGCCTTCAGCTAAGAGAGCTACACATCTGAATTCACTGTGTGTGTCACACTGGAAGTTTGAGGTGATAGAACCACACACATAGTAAGTTAAAAGAAACTATTGTTAAGTGACATGACAACCTTACATACACTAATTTATGTCTTTCAACACAACTACTGTTGAACATTGGTAAGCAATCTGTAGATGTATCAATTAAATGGAAATGCACAACAACAATCTCGAAAATCGCCCTGACATTATCCTCACTGATGTTCACTTCCAGTTGATGCCAAAGAGACTGACACTTATGCTGATGTTACCTGGCCACATGACACTACAGATGTTGTACAGGCAAAGAATATCTCCGCTCACCACTGAGTCAACTGAGAGGCAATTACACCACACTAGAGACAACTCATAGGTTACTGCCTTGCTCTGGGGTGGGATTCGTGCAGTCTATCATGCGCAACATCACACTTTGTACAATACTCACCCCCAACTTGTTGCTGCTGGGCCCTCAGGTGACCTGTGTCACTGCCAGGATGTGGGTCAATAGTGGGGTCATTCTCCGGCGCGCCAAACGACCAATCCGAGGAACCAGGCCCAGCGTCATTTCGGCGACGTTTTTGCTAAGGCGGCAGATGTCATCCCACCTCTTGTGGCAGTGGTTGTGTCGACGGTTAAGGACCCCTAGGGCCCGCACCTTCCGGGCAATGGCCCTCCATATTGCCTTCCGATGATTGACCTTGAGATGTAGGTATAGGAGACAAGAGGAGACATTTGTAACACTTTGTAGTGGTGCATTGTGTGTCAGTGCATAGTGTATACACATGAGCAACTCTATACATAATGACACCAAAAGAAGGATGGCATGTCCACTGTACACTTATCGGATGCGAGAGGTAATTTCACACTAATCTAGACAGTAACAGGCCCTGTACTCTTGTGCATAGTGGGCTCACCTCCATAGTATCCATGTAGAATGAGCACACCCCATAATCACTAACCCCTGACCAATCGACACGTACCATCTCACTAATGTACATATGTACATGTAATGAATTCATAGAGGGCATGGCACAGGGAATGTGTGTCCAAAAAGAGATTTCATGGAGTCATCATTGTTACTGTACTACCGATAAACCACGTTCTGGCTAAATCGTCAATGCATGCACTCAGGGCTCAGGGGGAACAAGGCTCAACACCATGCACTTGAACTCGTTTGGCTACACAGACTCCAACACGTATACATCATCCTTTCTGGGATTCACAAGTGCGATGTTTCGCACTTATAAAGCTGCAACATTGACGAGTGTGCCATCCTCCCGACATACTCAAGTGCATCAAGTAGTACGTCATGTATGTGAAATGCAGACAACAAACTCAGAAAGCACCAATATTGGCTTGCAGTCTGAGGCACAGAGCACTGAACAGTGACATGTAGTGAGCCTTCCGACCACCCAAGTAAGTTTGACATTCACTTACCAGTACCTCGGGAGCACCATAGAGCCGGCCGTACTGTCCAAGGACCTCATCCACCAGGACCTCCAGCTCCTCTGTGGTGAAGGGACGGGCCCTCAGGATCTTAGTACGAGCCATGACTCGTTCAAGAGATGAGGTACAGAAGCAGTTTGTGGTGAGGAATGGCAGACAGCAGTGTCTCTAGGCAAGTGACAGGTGTGGACATTTCACAGGCTTCTATATAGTGCTCTAGCCATGTTCCAATGTTGCTCTGCTGATACCATTGGCCAGCCTGGTTCGAATCATTCAATTGGGGACAATGCCGGGCCCCGCAGTGGCGGAGCACGCCTACCGCGAGTTTAAAAAATGTAAGCCGCTGGTGGTTCCCATTGGCTGATGGCTATTCCTCATAGGCGGTGACGCACCGCGGAGGTCAGGAAGCAGCAACCGCAATCTGGCATCATTCAATTGGGGCCAATGCCGGGCCCTGCAGTGGGGGAGCACCCCTACCGCGAGTTTAAAAAATGTAAGCCGCAGGCGTTTCCCATTGGCTGATGGCTATTCCTCATAGGTGGTGACGCACCGCGGAGGTCAGGAAGCGGCGACCGCAATCCGGCATCATTCAATTGGGGCCAATGCCGGGCCCCACAGTGGCGGCGCATGCCTACCGCGAGTTTCAAAAATGTAAGCCGCAGGCGGGTCCCATTGTCTCAAAGCATAAAGGCGCACATCAAAACAACACATGCATGGAGACTCAGTCACACATCACTAACCACAGGATGTCAGTACAAAAAGCACAACAGAAATCATAGATTTGCTGCATACTAGACAGAGACTCATAGAAAAGTCACAAGTATCCTAGCATAAAGTGAAGTGGATGAGCAACAAGTTGCTACCAGAGGACATGTCCCTGTAAATACAATATATCTACATATGAAATTGTTGCTTACGCCATGTCACATCGCTAACGAGCAATGTATGTACCTCTACATCATGTTCGACTGCTGACAAACTGTTACGAATGCCAACTAATGGCAATTTCAAAAGTCATGTAATTTCTAATGAAAAGTGCTAAACATGATCATCAATTGGGGCCAATGCCGGGCCCCGCAGTGGCGGAGCACGCCTACCACGAGTTACAAAAATTCAAGCCGCTGGCGGTTCCCATTGGCTGATGGCTATTCCTCATATGTGATGACACACCGCGGAGGTCAGGAAGCGGCGACCGCAATCCTGCATCATTCAATTGGGGCCAATGCCGGGCCCGGCAGTGGCGGAGCACTCCTACCGCGAGTTTCAAACATGTAAGCCGCTGGCGGTTCCCATTGGCTGATGGCTAATCCTCATAGGCGGTGACACACCGCGGAGGTCAGGAAGCGGCGACCGCAATCCGGCATCATTCAATTGGGGCCAATGCCTGTTACCACTGTGGATGCCAGCTATCGTGCCTGTAAACACATTGGCTGATGGCTATTCCTCATAGGCGGTGATGCACCGCGGAGGTCAGGAAGCGGCAAACGCAATCCTGCATCATTCAATTGGGGCCAATGCCGGGCCCGGCAGTGGCGGAGCACTCCTACCGCGAGTTTCAAACATGTAAGCCGCTGGCGGTTCCCATTGGCTGATGGCTAATCCTCATAGGCGGTGACACACCGCGGAGGTCAGGAAGCGGCGACCGCAATCCGGCATCATTCAATTGGGGCCAATGCCTGTTACCACTGTGGATGCCAGCTATCGTGCCTGTAAACACATTGGCTGATGGCTATTCCTCATAGGCGGTGATGCACCGCGGAGGTCAGGAAGCGGCAAACGCAATCCTGCATCATTCAATTGGGGCCAATGCCGGGCCCAGCAGTGGCGGAGCACGCCTACCGCGAGACTCAGTAAAGAACAGAACAACAGAAATCATGAAGTGGCGTCATAGTAGACAGATACTCATAGAAAAGTCACAAATATCCTAGCATTAACTGAAGTGGATGAGCAACAAGTTGCTACCAGGGGACATGTCCTTGTAAATACAATATCTCTACATATGAAATTATTGCTTACGCCCTGTCACATAGCTAACGAGCAATGTATGTACCTCTACATCATGTTCGACTGCTGACAAACTGTTTCGAATGCCAAGTAATGACAATGTCAAAAGTCAGGTCATCTCAAATCAAATGTGCAAAACATGAACATCAATGTTGTGCTGTGTACTGAATATGCTGACAATATACCCTCTGTTCAACAGGTGATTCGCTATCAACACCTGGTGGCACTGAGATCAACGAGCTGAGCCAGTCTCCCCCGCAGGAAGGTGACCTCTCGGATGCTGATTCTCGCCGTTTTTCGGACAAGGAGGAACAACCTGGCCCCTCAGGCATGGCCGGGCAAACTCAATCTCAGGGCGTCACTGTCCCCACCACCACCACCACCACGACTCCCACAACAGCGGCAACAACGCTGACCCCTGCAACAACGAGCTGTGTGACAGCCACCTCCACCATCACCATCGCTGCCTCCAACACTGTCCCTGTGGCAGTTGCCACCAATACCACCAGGCAGCCCGGGGATGCTGGTGACAGTGTGCGGAGGCATCAACAGGCAACGCCACAGGTCCATGTCTGCAGGGCAGGTGGGAGGGCAACTGGGGGACAGTCACAGGAGGACTCTGAGACTGAGGCCCTGGCCACTGTGAAAAAAGTCCTTGGTGCATACCAACAAAACCAGGGACAGATGGGCCAGGTTGTGGAAGAACTGCTGGAACTCCGCCTGCTCCAAATGTCCATGGACACACGTTTGGGACAACTTGAGGAGTACATGGGCCAGCTTGTGGGTGTTCTGAGGGACATCCATGCTGCTCAAATAGCGACACCACCATCCAGTGGCCAGCCTGATGATACTCACAACACCTCAGCATCAGCCACAGGGAGGGATCAGGCAGAAGACACAGACTCCTCAGACACCTCTGAGCATGCAGCAGGTTCCCCACTGCCAAACGACAGAGGGGATGTCCGAGAAAGACCACAGGAGGATCACGTGGCAAAGCACCAAGCAAAGCCAGTTCTAGGAGCCACCGTTGATGTCAACACTGTTGCACAGAGCATTGACTTTGTTGTAGATCCGATACCACATTGCCACAATGATGGGAATGTTCTGTTGGATTGTGGAATTCCACCATTGTATGTTCTACCCTAAGTATCCATGTACCAGCACTTTCAACTTCATCCCTCACCTGTCACTCATGTCTAAATAAACACAATTCACACCACTATGCCTTTGTGTCAGTACCATGTTTATCATAGTAATTTGCATGTTAACTCACATTGCAATGTATCACAAGATTTGAATGCGACTATCCATTGAGAGAGCGGAGGAACCTAGAACGACACAAGAAAATAACATTGAGTTGACATATAATGGCATGACAGCTAAAGCACAGCACTAGGCAACACTGTACAAGAAGCATTCCAGATCACACTGACCAACAACATCAACATGGACAGAAGGGGGATGAGAGCACACTACTTCACCTCCCAGCACAGTTAAACCCTTAGCATTCTTGTAAATGCACTTCAGTTTAAATGCTTACTTGAGTTTCCGGCGAAGTGTTTCACCAAGGCTGTTGCAGGTTAGTGCTGTGAATCTCTAGTCGCATGTGTTCCTGGATATCATCCTTAATCAGTAGAGCTAAGAAACTTAAAATCTGTGTTTGCTGACAAAGCTGCCACAGTCCTCTCCAGTCTCTGTACCTCTCCCTGTCCAACTTTGGTGAAACACTTCAGCTACATTTCAAGTAAGCATTTAAACTTAAGTGCATTTACCAGGATGCTAAGGGGTGAAATGTGCTGGGAGGTGAAGCAGTGTCCTCCCATCCCCCTACTACCATCAACATGGACATGACGTAAGTAGAAAAACTCACACCGCGCTGCACAATGGAACCCTTAGCAGTGTGCCAACAAGAGCCAGCATCCAAACACATCCTGTTAAATGTCCGTTGGGGACATTGTCGCATTCACTAAGTCAAGTACAGTCACACGGGGCTTGTAATATATCAATGTGGATTTTTGCATGTTTTTAAAAATGAACACCAGTCCCTGCCAACAGTTCCACGCTAAATCTCCTTTTTTACGGAAGTCATCTAATCCTGAATAACCCAAACAGCAGCGGTTTACGGGCAGGCGTCCCGTATATAGTAACAGTTTCACAACGTGTTACTTGCTGTAGCAATGTACTTTTCACTCCCCCATATGTGAATGTAGATAGTTATTTGTGGCTTCACATTCCCACTATGAAAGCAGACTTCAAAGAGTTAAGCAGGCTTAAAGCGCTTTTGTTTCTACAAGAAGGCGCTCTCACATCAGCCCGTGAGACCTTCAAATTGCAGGTGGCTCGAACGTCCAGCGAGATTCAGTCACAGCTAAACACGACTCTCCCACTTCATTTGGGGTAACTGATACACCAAATATTAAAAGCTTCTGATACTGAAGCCCTTGCACATATTATTTTTAACTTGTGGGCTATGGCCTTGTTACTTTGTTTCAGACTAATTTTGGAGTACTACCGGGGGTCATTCATACAATATTTCAGGAGCATTTGGCGGTTTAGCTTCTCTCCTTTGGCTGTTCTGCAGAGTGCTGGTTCTCTTACTGCTCTTAAGCAATGGCTGCCCGTCCTGAGGTCCAGCCCAACCCCAGTCAGTTGCAACTGTACCGTGAATGAATGCAGCTTATTTTCGGATCTTTGCCATTAGCTGTGCTTCACATCAGTTATAGGCTAACCTTCTGCTATGCCTATTTCACCTGCGTGCAACCTGTGTTCTACTGTCGCAGATGCCCCTTTCAATGGGCCATGGATGTCTGCCTTTCAAACACATCTCTTGCTGATCTGGATTATGACCTGTGGGTGAGTCCTTTGTTGGCCCACGACCAGGACTGTTCCGGTGATAGCGGTTTATGGGATGCCTTACAATGTGGTCGACGGGCTGCCAGCTGCGCATGTGTGTTTGCGCAACGTCTTCTGTGCCATGCCTACATCGAACCTCTTCCCGCTTGCCCTGAAATGCTCCTTTCATCCACGGGGTGCGAGGCGCACATCTGTTCCTTCATACTACTGGATTGGATGGCGGTCCTGTTTGCTGAAGCTGATTCAGATCGTCTATTGGAACTGATTACCTCCGAAGCTGCAAGTGCTTTCTTGGATTCGTAACTACTTACCAGCATACGCAAATGTTTGGAACTAAATCAATATTGTTTTACCTTTTCTCGCCTCCTTCTGAAATTCAATCTGATTTCAAACTTTGGCCCTGTCTGCATTCACTTTGACTCCGCTTACCTTTGCGGTCTGTTTCGCTTGGTACCACAGACCTGAGCAAGGGGAGGCTGTTATATGCCCGTTGTGGACATTGTCGCCTAGTATGAGCCCGGCTTCCATTATGCAGCTTCAGTGCAAGTAAATACATGGCTTTGTTGTTTTGCAAGTAGCTTTGTTTATGTCTTTCACATGAGAACTGTCCGCAAAGCTTGTTCTCTGCGCTGTCCTGGAGTACAGTACATTTCCCCATCTATAGGCTGAGGAATGGGGTCTGCTGATAAAGCCCCGAGAGCTCTTGGGATACAGAATAAGACTTCTTCTAGCAAGGGGAGGGGGGATAGGCTCATAGGTCTTCCTCCTGAGGGCTTATTAATATGACAGCTCCCTTCATGACATCTGGACATGTTTCTATGCTGACAGTTTTTATATGATGCATTAATCTGCTTGTTGTGGCACGTATACTGCATGTTAGGACACGTTAGTTGAAATAAACATTTTGAAACGTTTCTTGTCTTCAACTTATATTATTGTGGAGAAGTATAAGAGTGAGGGCAACAGGGTGTGTCTTGTTACAGCGATTCCTGATAGATCTGACAGTGTTGTGTTATGTGGTGTATAAGCGCTTGTTTCACTGTCAGTGAGTAGGAGAGCTACTGAGGCACTATAGCTATTCGGTCCTGTGCTTATGGGTACTCAGGTGGCAGGATGACTCAGTCCCTGCCTGCCCAAGTCCTATAATCCTGTGCATAGTTCTGTATGTGGGCAGAATCCTTACAACAACCCTCCAAGTTTTGGAGACAACAGGAAAGTGCACAGACACAGTCACAGTTGATCAATGCTAACACACTCAATGGAAGTAGTTGGCGATGAGCTGTTCACGCAGGTCAAAACCTCCTTCCTCACCACTATCATCGTCACTGGGTATGTGTGGGTTTGCAGCGGGGGCTGCTGCTGCTCATCATCATCTGGAATCAGGGGGATCTCTTTGCGCAAGGCCAGGTTGTGTAGCATGCAGCAGGCGACGACTATCTGACACACCTTCTGGGGTGAGTATAGAAGTGCACCACCAGTCTTGTCCAGACACCTGAATCTAGACTTTAGAAGTCCAAAATTGCGCTTCACCACACAACGTGTCCTCCCATGGGCATCATTGAAGTGGACTTCACCGGGCGTAGTTGGAGTCCGCAGTGGGGTCAGCAACCACGGACGATTGGGATACCCTGAGTCACCTAGTTGTGAGAAACACAGACAAACAATGCAACAGTAATATGTGAGGAGAGCAGCATGTCACACATACATCACACTCATTGACCCAGCCCACTCACCAACAAGCCAGGCATGATCTGGGTGAAGATTTGACATCAATTGTGGTATGCTGCTGTTCCACAGAATGTAGGAGTCATGTGCAGAACCTGGATACTTTGCACACACGTGTGAAATGATCTGATCCGCTTGGCATACCACTTGCACATTAATGTAGTGGTAATGCTTGTGGTTTTGATAGATGTGTTCACATGCCTGTGGTGGAACTAGGCCAATGTGGGTTCCGTCAATGGCTCCCACAACATGTGGGATGCGTCCAAGTTCATAAAAATCCCCCTTCACAGCTGCCAATTCATTGCGCCTTGGGAAGTGTATGTAGTTGTCCTTGTATGTCATCAATGCAGACAGGACATCACGCAACACCATGCTGAACATAGACTGTGACATCCCACCGGCGCTGGCCACGGTGTACTGGAAAGACCCAGTGGCAAAGTAATGCAGTGCAGCCATCACTTTGACTGTAGCAGACAATGCAGCAGGATATGTTCTGGTGGGCTTCAAATGGGGCTCCAACTGAGCAAATAGCTCTCGCAGTGTGAAGCGATCCAGACGGAATTTCTTAATGATTTCAATGTCCTCCATCATTGCCAGGACTGGGACAGGGTGATAGATAGGTGGTCTCCTCCTAAGTACTCTGGCAGGGGACACATACAAAAGATGAGAAAAAGATGAGATGTGTGAAACAGCTTAACCAAAGACTCACACAATCACAACATTGACATGACTCTTGAAGACGTGAAATGCACAAGTGACATGCATACAGACCTTGATTTCCTTCACTCACTCGACATACTAACTACTACAACATCAAAATAAGTCAATGTGTATGACATGTGGTACACTGCTATATCAAAGTGTGAGCAGCCCTGTGGGTGTATGGCACAGCACATGTGGTTAACAGCATCAATGCTGAGTTGGATGTATCTGCTGTCATTGCACGACCTCAAGCTTCAGTCCCACAATACAAAACAACTTTACGAAATGAGGCCAGTGAGTGTCACCTGTACAACAATACATGAATGTGCAGCACAGTGGACAGACAAATATGAACATTATGGGGTCAGTACATCGTGACTGTGTGAGTATTTTGCGCAACAGACATTGGCATGTTCACCAAAATGGTGACACATGGATTGTGTATACATGCACACATGGCTGAAAATTACCAATTATGTCGGACAAAGTGATGTTTGTTTGTAACACATGTGCACTCCTCTGACGTGTGTGAAAACATAGGCAGGCAATGGCAGGTAGGCACACAGCATGCCACAGCAGTACGTGTGTTGAAAGTGCTAGAGCTTACAAGTATGTCTGATTTCCGTACAATGGACACCTCGAAATATCAGTCAACATCACTGGCCCTTCATAAGACTACCCATGGCCAAGAATTCGACAGTCAAATGCTGCTGGAAATTCCCAAATTCCAGTCCATTTCCCAGGGCTTAAGAAAACTGCACTGGCTCCCAGTGAAAAAGAGGATAGATTTAAAATCCCTCTGCCTAGCTTACAAAGCTATGCACGGGACCGGTCCCTCGTTCCTGAAACAACACTTCACCTGGTACCATCCAGTTAGAAACTTAAGATCATCACAGAGCAAACTCTTCCAATCACCCAAATTTAATAAAGCCCGTTGGGGAGGTAGAAGCTTCTGAGCACAGTGAAACTATGGAACTCTCTCCCGATAGACATCAAAAACAGCCCAACATTACTGTCCTTCAGAAAATCTTTGAAAACTTGGCTATTTTCCAACTAAAGTCACCTGTTCCCGTTATTTTCGGGAAACCTTTCCGCACAGCGCCTAGACGCCCTCGGGCATTCGTGCGCTATATAAATTTTAAAATCAAATCAAAATCAAATCAAGTGATATTCAAACAGTGTTCACAGGTTTAATGTTCCAATACACAACATTAGTACAGTGCGAGAGGCCTTTGTCCTTTTCGACTCCTTAACTCATTTCATACCATGCTGGCCACAAGACATTACGAAGAATGTCATTTCACTCTCCTTTTCTTGGACATACCATGTGTGTGAAGACTTAACTCAAGGCTCACACTCTATGATACCTTAACAGGGTGCACAATTCACTTTAGGCAAATGTGTTGGGATGAGTGATGCAATTAGCAGAGCGACAATGGAAATGCAAAATGTGTTTACAGGCCCGGTAGCTGGCATCCACAGCGGTAACACGCATTGGCCCCAATTGAATGATGCAGGATTGCGGTCGCCGCTTCCTGACCTCCACGGTGCATCACCGCCTATGAGGAATGGCCATCAGCCAATGGGATCCGCCAGTGGCTTACAATTTTTTAACTCGCGGTAGGCGTGTTCCGCCACTGCGGAGCCCGGCATTGGCCCCAATTGAATGATGCAGGATTACGGTCGCCGCTTCCTGACCTTCGCGTTGCGTCACCGCCTATGAGGAATAGCCATCAGCCAATGGGATCCACCAGCGGCTTACAATTTTTGAAACTAGCGGTAGGCGTGCTACACCACTGCGGGGCCCGGCATTGGCCCCAACTGAATGATGCAGGATTGCTGTTACCACTTCCTGACCTCTGCGGTGCTTCACCGCCTAAGAGGAATAGCCATCAGCCAATGGGATCCGCCAGCGGTTTACAATTTTTGAAAGTCACGTTAGGCGTGCTCCGCCCTTGTGGGGCCCGGCATTGGCCCCAATTGAATGATGCGAACCAGGCTGGCCAATGGTATCAGAAGAGCAACATTTGAACGAGCCTAGGGCACTATATATATGCCTGTGAAATGTCCACACCTGTCACTTGCCTAGAGACACTGCTGCCTGCCATTCCTCACCACAAACTGCTGCTGTACCTCATCTCTGGAACCAGTCATGGCTAGTACTGAGAACCTGAGGGCCCGTCCCTTCACCTTAGAGGAGCTGGAGGTCCTGGTGGACGAGGTCCTTGGTCATTACGGCATGCTCTATGGTGCTCCCGAGGTACTGGTAAGTGAATGCCAAACTTACTTAGGGTGGTCCGAAGGCTCACAACATGTCACTGTACAGTGCTCTGTGCCTCAGACTGCAAGCCAATATTGGTGTTTTCTGATTTTGTCGTCTGCATTTCACATACATGACGTACTACTTGATGCACTTGAGAATGTGGGGAGGATGGCACACTTGTCAATGTTGCAGCTCCATGGTGCGAAATATCACACATGTGAATCTCAGAAAGGATGATGTATACGTGTTGGAGTCTGTGTAGGCAAACGAGTGCAAGTGCATGATGTTGAGCCTTGTTCCCCCTGAGTGCATGCAATGACGATTTAGCCAGAACGTGGTTTATCTGTAGTACAGTTACAATGATGACTCCATGAAATCTCTTTTTGGACACACATTCCCTGTGCCATGTCCTCTCTGAGTTCATTACGTGTACATATGTACATTAGTGAGATGGTAAGTGTCGATTGGGCAGGGGTTAGGTGATTATGGGGTGTGCTCATTCTACAGGGATACCATGGAGGTGAGCCCAGTTTGCACAAGAGTACAGGGCCTGTTACTGTCTAGATTAGTGTGAAATTACCTCTCACATCTGATAAATGTACAGTGGACATGCCAGCCTTCTTTTGGTGTCAATATGTGTGGACTCGCTCATGTGTATGCACTATGCACTGATACACAATGTACCACTACAAAGTGTTACAAATGTCTCCTCTTGTCTCCCATACCTACAGCTCAAGGTCCAGCAGCGGAAGGCAATATGGAGGGCCATCGCCCGGAAGGTGTAGGCCCTAGGGGTCTCTAACCATCGACACAACCACTGCCACAAGAGGTGGGATGACATCTGCCGCCTTAGCAAAAACGTCGCAGAAATGACGCTGGGCCTGGTTCCTCAGACTGGTCGGTTGGCGTGCCCGAGCATGACCCCACTATTGACCCGCATCCTGGCAGTGACACAGCCAGAGCTGGATGGACGCCTGAGGGCCCAGCAGCAGCAAGTCGGGGTGAGCATTGTACAAAGTGTGATGTTGCGCATGATAGACTGCTCAGGCCAGAGCAAGGCAGTAACCTATGAGTTGTCTCTAGTCTGGTGTAATAGTCTCTCAGTTGACTCAGTGGTGAGTGGAGATAGTCTTTGCCTGTACAACGTCTGTAGTGTCATGGGGCCAGGTAAAACATCAGCATAAGTGTCAGTCTCTGTGGCATCAACTGGAAGTGAACATCAGTGAGCATCATGTCAGGATGATTTTCTAGATTGTTGTTGTGCATTCCCATCAAATTGATACATCTACAGATTGCTTAACAATGTTCAACAGTAGTTTGTTTGCAAGACATAAATTAGTGGATGTCAGGATGTGATGTCACTTAACAATAGTTTCCTTTAAATTACTATGTGTGTGGTTCTATCACCTCAAACTTCCAGTGTGACACATAGTGAATTCTGATGTGTAGCTCTCTTAGCTGAAGGCATGTAGATGTGCCTACAGACAATAGGATGTGATGTTGAGATGCCAACACATGCCTAGCAATTTGGCAGTAAGTAGGCAACATGGAGCATGACTGTCCAATAAGCATGTTAACATGCATCAGCTGATCATAGAAATGTATTGACTTATGCAGACAGTACATGGAGAGTCAAATGTGTGCCTTGAGTTCAAGCTTTTCAGTTAGTATTGCCTAACATGTTTGTGGTCCTGTCACTTCACTAAACAGTGTGTCTGTCTACTACAGATTCTACCGAGGTCAGAGAAGGAGAGGGGCACGAAACCATTGGTGAAGCTACTGGCATCACTGCTTTCCGGGAGTACAGCGACACTGAGGGGACCAGCGCATCGGAGGGGGACAGGAGTGTCCTTGAGGAGTCCGCTCCAGAAACGCCTACCTCCACTTCATCACACTCCAGCGGTGACTCCTCGGTGTTGTCAGGCAAAGGAGGATGGACCTCTGCTTCATCGTCTGCCACACCCCGTCCTGTGTCCACCCTCCCTGATGCTCCCCCAAATGTTATCCATGCCCGCTGCCCTAAGAAGGGTAGGGTATCTTTTCCCCCAGGCACCGCTGCCCCAGCCCCTGTGTCTCCTGCTGCCCTCAGTGTGGAGGCCATAGACATCTTGCGTCAGGAGTCTGTGGGGAAGACTTTGCTCCTAAGTGCCCTCCAGGATCATGGCAACAAGTTGTCACAGGTTGTTGCGTTCATGGAGGGCATCCATTCTGACGTCTGTGGCCTGCACAAGATTGTCCAGTCTTTGGCTTCCACACTGACGGCAGCCATTCTGCAATCACAGGCTCACAGTCATGCTCCTGTCCTTTCGGCAACCACCCAGCCAGTGACCCCACCTGACCAGAGAACACACACACCAGTACACTCAGGCACCAAGTCATCCCTATGCAGCACATGACAACAGGCGTCCAAGTGACAAAGACACGAGACATCATCTCCAAGGCACACAAGGAGCACACATGCCAACCCCACCACAAAACATCACAGGACACAGAGAAGCCAAAACACAAAAAACATGCATCCACATTGCAGACCTCACATTCTTCGCCCTCCAATCGCCCTCCAGGATCCACAGCTGATCCTGAATCAGCACAGGAAGTCGCCCTGGCTGCCGTGGGCCTGTTGCGTGCCACTACTGCCCCCCCAGTTCAGAGGGCTGTTGTGCCCAGGACTTCCACTCCCACCAACCCACCCCCTAGGAAGCTTGGACAGAGAAGCAGTGAGGTAGTGGTAGCTCCAAAACAGGGGAGGCAGGGTAGAAGCCCTTCCACCCCCAAGCGTACAACCAGACCCTAAGGTTTTCCTGGAAGGATCCACGAGCACCTGCTCCACTTTCTGGGAAGAAGGAAGCTGTTGTGGCCACCTCACCTATCCCTTGGCCCAAAACCCTTGGGGGCTATCGTATCCCCAAGCAAGTGAGGCCCAGCCCTCCACATGCAACTACAGCCACTGTGCCTCCCCAGTGCATTTCACCACCTCCCCGTGCGATGACTCCACCAGGTTCAGCCAGCCCTCAGGCTCCCACATCCAGGGATCCCTCTACCTCAACCAGTTCTCCCCCTCCCAGGTCCAGTCCTCTGACTACCCCAGTCATCCCCCACCCAGTTCCAGTTCTCCACAAATTTGAAGCAGAGTCCCCCTCCCCAACCCATTCCTCCCTGAGCGGTGCCTGAGTTGCCCATTTGCTGGCCCTATCCTGGTGATGTTTCCATGGCTGTGGACTGTGTTTCAATCATCTGTGTGGAATTTCAAAGCACACATGTGCAGACTTGAGTTTTGACTGGCCGTTGCCCTTAATGTTTTGCACTTTACATGCTGATACTGAGGTTATTTTTAATAAATATATTTATGTTCTGAGTGTTGTCGCTGGCCTTACTAATGATGCTGTACAATGTATGTGTATATGTTCATCGGTTCCCTGCTCTGAATTCACACTTTCGCATTGGCATGTACTTGAGTTGATATTGCAGGTGTTACCAGAGGTTCCGGCAACTGATGTCCACTTTTGACTCTGAGGATTGATGGGGGCGAGCTGCTTGTCTGTGATGGCCCACTCTGGTCCTGTTCATTATGTTGGATGAGCTCTACTAATTCACACATGTCATATTTGTTTGATCTCCATCATGAGAATCTATTCCAATTTACATGATGACTTGAGGGGTGGACAGGGTACAACATTTCTGTGTGATCTATCTTGATGTGTACACACCAGTGTAGGTGTGATGTCATCTTGGATAGGTATGGCTTCATAGTCAAATGAATGGATGTACATGTGCTTACTGGAGTCATCAGACAGTGTGAGTGCCCTGTCATTAGCAGAGGTGTTCATGTGTATGTGCCCTTGAGCATTGCCCTTTCACACAAGTATGATCCAGTTGATGAGTGCCTGTTTGTTTCCATGATCAGACACCTTGAGGAGTGTTTGTGGACATGTTGGGGTTGTTTCCGGAGCAGTGTGCAGTGTGTCATTGTAACCTAACAGCCTAGGGTACACCTACATCTTATCCACATCATTTGTGAGTATGCAGAGTGTGTCACTGCAATGTCTGTGTTGTGTGCCTTGGGATCCGGCCTAGCTCTTGCTTACCTTTGTTCTCACTGTGCTGCATGTCTCTGGGATACAAACATGATATGTGAGTTTTCAGATGCATTGCTGTCACTTTCCACTTTATGGGCTCCAATAGGTGTTGGTCTGATTCATAGCAGTCACAGTCATACCATTGAGGCCTACACAATGTGAGATACTCCACTATGGCTTTTTGCTCTGTACACTCCTCACCTGTACAATTCTCGTGTGTACACCAGTTCAGTCAAAACATGTGCCACTGCATGCCATGCACATGTTTGACCCTCCCCACCACTCCAAGTTGTGACACTGTACTGTGTGCAAATGATTTGTATCCAGAAGCATTGTGGCCATCAGCACTGTTTCAGTAGGTGATATGTGCTATTTGAACCTACTTGATTTCAGTCATGGTTGCTGAGGTACAGTACAGATGGATTGCCAGCACAGTCCTCTTGTCTTGTTCCAGCATGGATGTTTGCCTGGGTTGTGTAGCAGTAGGTGATAGCAAAAGTGTGTAGCTGTTTATCGCGACACTGCTACCCATCATGGGCACGCATCTTCCTCACTTTGCAGTCTGCAGTGTATATACTCCCAGCCCCCAAGCAAATCTGCCACCTTGATCCCGATCGGAGATATGTGAGTGGTGCTTGTAGGTGGGCGAGAGGGGAGCAGCATGCCAGGACGAGTAGCACAGGGCAGCCTTCGGGGTCCTGAAGGTGTCACTGATGTAAATTGAGGGAGCCTCACACATTGCATTTCGCATGTTTCCCCAAGGATCGTAGAGCAGGCCCTGCCTGCACGTTTGCTGTGAGTTGTTGTTGTACCGGGGTTGCATGCGTGGAGATGTTTTGGACGTACCTCTGCTGTTGAGCACGGCGGCATCTTATCTGCTGGTGATGCATCAGGTAGAGCAGCGGAAAGGCCTGTAGAGCAGGATCCATGGCGGCTCTGGTCGTGTGCGGGTGTTCTGCTTCAACTTTTCCTCTCCGTAGTTGTGCTTCCGCCATCCGCTAAGAGGTGGTTTTTCCGCCACGGTGGGATTGGCTGTTTGATACATCGTAATCTGGTTGGTGGACGGGACGTGATTCCGCACGTCGTTCTCGCTCTATTGGCTCTGTCCGCCACCCTTGCGTAACGAAAAAACGTGCGGAGCCTGAAATTCCGCAGCGGTCGGAAAATGGCCTATGTTAGCCCATCATAATATGGCGGTCACAATGACCGCATCAGGAGCGGAAAAATCTATGTTTTCCGCCACCGCCACCACTGCGAAGGCACTTCCGTCCGCCATCGTAATGACCCCTAAGTCAGTAAAATTACTGGACACTAAACATATATAATTTACTATTCCCACTCCAAACAACATTAACTCAGGGAAGGTGCTGGACACTAAACATATATCATTTACTATTCCCCCTCCAAACCACATTAACTCAGGGAAGGTGCTGGACACTAAACATATATAATGTACTTTTCCCACTCCAAACTACATAAACTCAGAGAAGGTGCTGGACACTAAACATATATAATTTACTTTTATTTATTTTTTTATTCAAATTTCAAACTCCATTAGCAACATCATTCAAATAAACTATCAACAATTTTTACCCATATAAATCTATTATGAAAATATAAACAGACATTTTTTTTCATTTTTATTTAACTAAAAATCCCCCAAAAATATTGAACAATAAAAATAATGCACTTTTTCCTACAAAACATCCATTTTAAATAATACCAAATTCTTGTTTAAAAATAAAACCAACAATACAACTTATCATCAAATAGAAATTTGAAAAAATAAATTTATAAAAAATTCTAAAATATATCAAACATTTTCTTAAATAAAGTACAAATAATAAAAAATGTTTTTATTATTTACAATTTAAAATAAAATTAAAAAATTCAAATATAAATAACAAACATCCCCCATAATGATAAAAAAAATAATATCACAATTAATATAGCCTAAAAACTGACAAATTAAGTAAAAATACATATTTTTATAAAAATATAAATTATATTTTTTATCCTAAAATTTTATACAACACTCCCACCCTTATCTTCAATAAACACAGCATCCCATACTAATTTTTTTTTCCAAACAAATTATTTTAATTTTTTATTTTTTTACGATTTTAAATTATGAATTTTAAAACACTCCCCACCCTTATCCCCTATAAACACAACATCTCGCTCCTAAATATTTTTTAAATACATTTTATTAAACTGTTTACATTTTTCAAAATTTTATATAAATATTTTAAAACACTCCCCACCCTTATCCCCTATAAACCCAACATCCCACTCTTAAAAAAAAAGTATACATTTAAAAAAAAAAATTAAAATGTAAAACAAAATAATATAAATATTTTACAACACTCCCCACCCTTATCCCCAATAAACCCAAAATCCCACTCCTAAAAAAATGTGTCATTTTATTTAAATGTATCAGTTTTTTAAAAATTTATATAAATATTGTAAAACACTCCCCACCCTTATCCCCTATAAACCCAACATCCCGCTCCTAAAAATGTTTTTATACATTTTTTTTTTTTTTTACATTTTTCTAAATTTTATGTAAATATTTTAAAGCACTCCCCACCCTTATCCCCTATAAACCCAACATCCCCCTAAATTACTATTAAAATAAAAATAAACAATTTTAAGCATACTACATCAAAAAAATGATATTTTTAACAACAACATTTTCTACATCGATATTTTTGACATCGATATTTAATACTACACCGAAATTAGATATTCTTGACGTCGATATTACATACCATGATATTTTCAACAAACGATATTTAAAACACGATATTTATGTACAACGATATTTTTAATTCAATATTCTGTCTAAATACCATTAAGTGGATGGCACAATCAGTACTGTAAGCCCACTAGTAGCCTCATTTTTGTTGACTGGTATTGCTGTTTCTTTAACTCTGCACACTGAGGCACAGCTACCTAGGAGCAAGTGAATGTGCCCAGACTGCTAAAACATGGTATGCTGGCATTGTAGCCCACAAGGTAGGGTGTCAAGTTTTTTTAAAATTGGTACATGCATGAATTTACTGCTGGCATGAATCTACAGTGACTAGCACCCCAAAGGCTATTTTCACTGTTAAGGCTGTAGCTGTCCTATTAGAAACACTAACGTTCAGATAAAATTTTAAACCTGTCTGGCAATAAGTAAGTCTGGCATTTTAGGCAGCTAGATACTCACTGTTTTATGCTTCTTATTGTACATCCAGTCATGTGACCCAGTGACAGGCTGCCATCACTAGATGGCTAAGGCAGGAAAATGCCAACTTTCTAAAAGTGGTATTTTCAAACTTGTAAATTACAATCTGACTTTACCATAATAGAGGATTCTTCATTACAATTCAAAGATACCATACATGAACAGATTACCTGTTTCTATTTAGAAGTTACAGCTTATTAAATGTAATAAGGTAACTCCAATGTTATCCTATGGGAGAGGTAAGCCTTGCAGTAGTGAAAAAACACATTTAAGAGTTTTTCTCTACCAGGACATGGAAAACTTAAAAGTACTTGTTTAAATCCACTGCCCTCTGGGTTGTATAGGTCCTACCCTAAGGATGACTTATAAGTTTAATTTGGGTAGGTTTAAATTGCACACACAGGCTGCAATGGCAAGCATGAGATATATTTAATGGGGTACTGAAGTGGATGGCACAATCAGTGCTGCAAGCCCACTAGTAGCATTTAATTTACAGGCCCTGGGTACAGTCAGTACCACTTTACGAAGGACTTACAAGTACTTTAAATGTGCCAATTGGGTCTAAGCCAATTTTACCATGTTTAAAGGAGCAAGCACAAGCACTTTAGCATGTTAGCAGTGGTAAAATGCACAAATTCTAAAAGACAACAAAACCAGGTTCAGAAGACAGGAGGTGTAAGGCAAAAAGTTTGAGGATGACCCTGCAGATAAGGTCAAGTCCAACATACAGGGAAAGCCTGATGTTAATATTGAACTTTGATTCATATTACAAACAAAAGTATATAATTCTTTGTACATCCTCAGCCATCACTTAATAAAGAGGACAGCAGTGATTCTATACAATCTTGGCTGTTATCATGGGTATCATCCAAAGTGAGCTGCGGTATAATGGCATAGAAAGCAAATGTTGAGGATGAGCAAGGAAGGATGTGTTAACCTAACTCTGAACAATCTTTAAATCTTTTTAGTGCCTTCACTCATGGTGGGACTGTCTCATTGCGTAGATATCTGAACACTTAGACCAATGAACCATAACAAAATCAAACTTAAATTTAAATCTTAGTAGGTTTAAAAATCTTTACAATTACCTCCTAGTCGCTAGATTAAAAAAGTATCAAAGGTATCACCTATTCTGATATTCCAGCCAACATGTTCATCAGTTAATAGTATCCATATAGGATTATGCGCCCTCATCAGAACTCGCTTCTGGTATAGCTACCCATTTTGTTAGATTTTGGTAGGTTTCAGTAGTTCCTAAACATGCAACAGTTGTGTCTGCCCAAACCAGTCATTCTATATGAAGACAAACGTACTCTAAATGTAAAGGTGGCACATACACAACAAAATAAATATTGCTTACAGCCTTTTTAATGTTTGAAACCATAATGACAACAAGTACATGGGAATTATATAAAAGCCCCTGAACCAATGTCCGACCACTTTCACACACAGTGGAAAAAAATAAAAAAAGGAACTTTCAAAAATGGACTGAATTTCTTATACTGTGACACCATCTGTTATGGCGAAACGCTTCCCAATAAGTCCTATTGGCAGAATCAAACCAAGGATCTTTCTGAGCCAATCAAACATTATTTGGTGCTATGTTCATTGAAATCTCAGAAAAAGAACCAAGTATCAAAAACATATAGGGCCCGATTCTGATGCGGGTTGGAAAAGCTTCCCGACCGATGGCCTGATTCTGATGCGGTTAGGAAGGCCTCCTAACGGCATTTGCTCCTTCCAAATCGGATCGGGAACGTGTCTTCCCGACCGAGGGCCCAATTCTGATGCGGTTAGGAACAAATGTTCCCATTGAAGTCAATGGGATTCCAACCAAATCGTATCTGGAAACATCCGGATGCATCCTACTCTGCCGGTTGGACTTTCCCGATCCGAGTGGGTCGAAAACCATTTCCCAACCGATTCGGTCGGGAAGCTTTTCCAACCCGCATCAGAATCGGGCCCATACTCATTTTTGAGAAAAGACTTGATGAGAGCCACCAGGAAATCACACAATTATGTGACCTCACTACATATTGGAATATCATAAAACTCAAAAGATTTATAAAACTTCTCCCATGACACAACGTTCTCTTATGAATGGGATGACACTAGAAGTCATAAAGTACAAAGGGCGCTGGTAGACATAGCATTAATCTACATCACAAAGATGCCCCCACAAACATCCATACCCTGTGTGCCAGGCACCACCCTTTCCAGGCCGCAGCACAAGCTGCAATGGAAAAAAACCATGATTTCAATCGCCTACACAGCGGTCTCATCATAATTTGGCGGATGGGACCGCTGACTACTTGTCGGTCAGTCCTAATCCCGCTGCGATGGCCTTCGGACACTTGCCTGACCACCATCACAATCGGGTCCTATATGTTGCAATGATCACAGATCTACACAAGTGTGATAGTCATCTAAACACCTATGTACCAATATTATGAGCTCTTCATAGACAAAGCTGTGTAACTGTTGCTTATTGTTTCACACTTTCCATTATAAATATATTTGTATCTATGATCCAAGGGTTCTATAGGGTCATGAACTTTCAGATGAATTCTCTTGTTGTTAATAGCCTTTTCAAGTCATACTTACTCTCATACAGATAGTAAACAAACATCATGTACTCTCCAAAGGAAAATTTGTAATGAGAAAGTTGTATGTCTAAGAAACCGATGTTATAACACAGCACTGTTACTTTTGTTTAATGACTTACAAGTGTGATGTGATTTAAATACAAAGGGCCCGATTCACAAAGGTAAAGTAAGACAAAAGTTGAACTTTACGACTTTCAGTATTCACAAAGTGCATTTACTACTCGTAAATGCCCTTTGTGAATACTGAAAGTCGTAAAGTTTTACTTTCGGTATTCACAAAGGGCTTTTAAGAGTAGTGAATGCCCTTTGTGAATACTAAAATTCGTAAAGTTAGACTTTTGTCTAACTTTACCTTTGTGAATCGGGCCCTTAGCATCTGACTTGATGGTATGCATGTAATTGTAGTGTTTCTGGACATCAACTTAGTCAGAGTCAAGAAGTGGTTAGGTAAGGTGTAAACCAATATGTTTTTATCTCTCCCTTAGGATAAACACTGATGTCAGACTAATCATCATGGACTTTTACATTGTAAGACCAGAACCCAGAGCTGAAATCCAGGAAAACTGCACCAAGCCTACTCCTGCAGAAGACTTGAATGGAGACACAGCTCCTGCTAGTCCAGATCCTGATGAGAGGAGCCTGGCATGTCATGTATGTCTCAGCAGGTTGCTAGAGGCCCCTCCACAACAGCCAGTAGCTGTCAATTCTCACTGTAGCCTAACATCTCCTCGGACATCTGTAGTGTGCACCCCAGTCCTGGCCTCTGTATTGTCAGCAGTTGAGCCAGGACCCTGTGTAATGGTGCTGCCTGTGCAAAGGCCACAGGGTAGTGTGGGTAGGGGTTGGGCAGCATTTGAGCAGCAGAGTGAGGCCACTGATGGCCATAGTTTTTGAGAAACTATGGGCCACAATGTCATAGGAGCAGACTTCCAGACACGAAGACCAGATGGGCCAGGTCATACAGATGGGGACCTAAAACAGTTGCATATGCAATCAAGCGTATGCTATATCACTTTACAAGACTACATTCTGTGCCACTCCACTAAATCACACTTGACTATATGTAATTACAGTCTACGCTTCTATAATGAACCCTATTGAGTAGTACAACACTCCACTGTACACTACTGCACTATATGGCACTCCACTCTACGTCTGAACAGTTAATGCCACTAAAGTAAACGCTATTAAACTAAACACTACTAAATTATATGGTATTCCACTGTATCACACTACAGTTTATGGTACTCCAGCATAGGCTATTGCACTATACCATATCACATTGCACACCTCTGTAGTCTATGCTAGACCACTCAGCACCACTGCAGTTTACGGCACTCCAATATATGCCACTCCATTTTACTTTGGAAACACTACACTGTACAACAATCAACTTTACGTAAGCCCACTGTACCTCACTCAACAGAATAGCACTCCAGTGTACCGCACTCCAGTGTACACTATTTCAGTTTACACAAGTGCTCTGTGCCACATTTCACTGTATGCCACTACACTGTACGCTATTTCGCTATTCGCCATTTCAGTACACAAAATTCAATATATGCTCTTACATTGTAAAACACTCAAGTGCTTAGCACTCCACTGTACACCACTACAGTGTATGCAAATATACTCTACAACATTTACACAATGTAAATCCACTTTATAACACTCTAGTGTAGGCTATTCCACTGTTTACCACTGAACTGTACACCACTACACTCTATGCCACTCGAATATATGCCACTTTATTGTATCCAGGTTCACTGTTCGCCACTCCAAAGTATGCGACTCCACTCAGCGCCACTCCGCTGTATGCCATTCTACTATATGCTACTCCACTGTACCTCATTCCGCTTTACTCCACTCCACTATACCACTACATACTGTGCCAGAGTACACTTTATAACACTATCCACCACTATATTGTACCACACTCATCTGAACAACACTCCACTACACAAAACTAATCTGGACTAATATTACAAAATTGCTACTAAGCTTATAAAAACGACTGAAATTCACAAAAAAACAAAGGTTAAACATGTTATAGCAAGGAAAACTTTATTTATGTTTCGTATACAAAGCCAAATTAAACTCCAAACATATTACAAATTCTAAAGTTATAGTTATCTTTTAAGTGTATGATTTCTGTACCACTTACGTGCTTATTTCCATCTTATTTGTGCCAAACACACCTTAAACTACAGAACCATAACAAATTCAAACTTATACTTATCTGATGAAGTTATCATTTACGCATAATTTGGCTTTGTATACAAAACACAAATAGAGTTTTCTTAACTATAACTTATGTTTAACCTTTGTGTTTTTTGTGGAAAAATATATATATATATATTCACTAAAAAAAACAAAGGTTGCAGGGATGTTATAGTTCGGAATTAAAATTTAAAAAACCTTAGAAATTCCCAAAACAAAACCAAAGGTTACAGGGACGTTATAGTTAGGGTCGGATTTTACCGTTATAGTTTCCTGAGTTAACTATAACTCGCGCCCCCTCAATGCACTGCTTATGACCTCACATATTACATCACTGGTGACATGGTCAGTGACATCACTGATGACATCTCAGATGACATCACTGATGACATCACTGATGAAATCATGCAGTGACTGTGAGTGTTTCTAAAAAGTTTAAGAATGTTTTATTATCTACTGGCGGTCGCCAGTAGATAGTTATAGTTACAACCTATTATCCATAGGAAATCCGCGACATTCTATTTGAAATAACTCTCTTGCCGGTTGACGTATCTTCGCAAAATTTTCAAACTTTATGGCCCGCTCCGGTCCGCTCCTACCCTGAAAGTCTCGGGGGAATCGTCAAGCGGGGGCCGAGAAAAAAGGGGGGTCCCAAAACGCGTTTTCCCCATGCAATTTTCCATAGGAACCTTTAGACACAGCTACAGCCCGAACTGCTGAACGGAATTACACCAAATTTGGCAAAGAGGTAGTTCTTGGTTCAGAAAGAACCCTTTTGTTAAATGGTGTAAATCCGTTCAGTAGTTGCTGAGAAAATCAAAAGTAAAAGATAGTGATATCTATGGCCGAGTAGGGTCCGCGTACCCTCAGCGCACCCTGCGCGCACCGTCCCGATCACGAGCTGCATGTTAATTGGCTGTCAGCTGGCTGTCAACATTCCGATTCAGGAAATGTTGGCAGCCATTTTGTCCCTCGGTAGAACCGAGGGACAGAAACAAGTGCGCAAAGCGCACAAAGGGGGCAGGGTAGAAACACCCTGACCCCCTAGGTTTGCTCAGGGGGTCCCACAAGGACCCCCTGGGCAAAAAAATAAATACATTTTTTTTTAAAAAATCGGCAGGATGCGCTCAGGGTGCGCGAATCCTGCCGAAAAAAAAATCGAAGCGCGGTCTCCCGCGCTCGATTGCATTTGCCCCGGGTGGCCCAAGTCCCGGGGGCATGGTGAGGGGTTTAAATTTATGTATGGGGGCCTCAAAGGGCCCCCAAGCCCCAGGGACCGCCACCCCCGGGGCTTTCTTTTGAAAATGGTGCGGGAGGGCTCTGAGCCCTCCCGCAGCCCCGAGGACCACCACCTCCCCGGGGCTTCTTTTTTGCCATTTAAAAACCTGTGTGGGGGGCTCCAGCCCCCCACACGCCCGGGACCGCCACCTCCCCGGGGCACTAACAAATTAAAATGGGGGTCCGTTTTGGACCCCCGAAGCCCGGGGACCACCACCTCCCGGGGCTGTGCTGATGTAGGGAGGGGGCCGCGCGGCCCCCTCCTGGAAGCCCTTGATGGCCCTGGGGACCGCCACCCCCAGGGCCGGCTCCTGCAGTGTCCCGGGGTGCCTACCCCGGGACACTGTAGTTTGCTATGGCAGGACGGGAGCCTCGCGGCTCCCGTCCTGCCATAGCAAACTGCTTTGGATATTGGAAGAGAGAGCAGGAAACCTGCTCTCTCTTCCAATATCCAAAGCACATTGCTTTCCACATGGGGAGCTGCATCTTAGCGGCTCCCCATGTGGAAAGCAATGCCGGCTCCCAAGGGACGCGGGGAGCCGGCGGGACTGTGGGGGATTGGGGACCCCCACAATCCCCAACGGAGAGGGCCAGCCCGGGGGATGGGGTCCCCGGGGCAAGTAGTGGCCCGGGAGGGGGCCACGCGGCCCCCCTCCCCAAAAAAAAAAAAAAAAAAAAAACGGAAAGGCCGGCCCCGGGGGATGGGGTCCCCGGGGCCATAAATGGCCTGAGGAGGGGGCCACGCAGCCCCCTCCAAAGGAAAAAAAAACGAGGCCATGCCCCGGGGGATGGGGTCCCCGGGGCCAATACAGGCCCAGGGAAGGGGGGCCACGCGGCCCCTTCCCGTTTTTTTTAAAATATTTAATTTAAAAAGGGGTAAGGCCCTGGGGGATGGGGTCCCCAGGGCATAAAAACTGGAAAAAGGAAAGGGGGCCACAGAGCCCCCCTTCAGGGGACAAAAAAAAAAATGTAAAAAAAAATGATCGGGCCCGCAGGCCCCGCCCCCTTCCTTCACCACTCTGCAAACGCGCCCCCTGGCGCGTTTGCAGATGGGGAAGTAATTCCCGTTCAATACTGGGGGTCCCTGGGGGCCAACTAGCCCACCAGGAACCTCCAGTATGCGCCAGGGGTCTGCCTTGCATAGAGGTGTACAGAGGCCACGCCCCTTTTTACACCTCTCTGCAACGCAGCTCTGTGGCGCTTAATGGAGGTAGCTGGTGGGCTAGTTGCACCCCAGGGACCCTCAGGATTTAAGGGGACTTAATCCCCTGACTTAAAACGCGCCATGGGGCGCGTTTGCACAGTGGTGAAGGGAGGGGGCGGGGCTTCAGGTGACATGTGTGCAAACAGGCCCCGTGGCGCGTTTTAAGATGGGGAATTAAATCCCCTTCAATCCTGAGGGTCTCTGGGGTCCAACTAGCCCAACAGGTACATCCAGAAAGCGCCACAGAGCTGCGTTGCAGAGAGGTGTAAAAAGGGGTGTGGCCTCGCTACACGTCTCTGCAACGCAGCCCCCTGGCGCATACTGGAGGTTCCTGGTGGGCTAGTTGGCCCGTAGGGACCCACATGATTCAAGGGGACTTAATCCCCCAACTTAAAACGCGCCACGGGCGCGTTTGCACAGATGTCACCTCAGGCCCCGCCCCCTCCCTTCACCATTGTGCAAATATTCTTCTAAAATCATCCGAAATACGAATTCCGATTTACTCACCTGTTATAAGGAGAGACCTCAGTGCTGTATCTTTTAGCCCAGTACTAATCCTGAAAAGTAATTTTAACCGTACTTACCAGTAACTTGAATTTCCTTCCATAGGATATCATTGACTGGTTTCACTTGGAAATTCTTCTAAGTGTGGAGTTTTGGAACTTTAAAATATTCCTCTAAAATCAGCCGAAATACGAATTCCGATTTACTCACCTGTTATCAGGAGAGACCTCAGTGCTGCATCTTTCAGCCCAGTACTAATCCTGAAAAGTAATTTTAACCGTACTTACCAGTAACTTGAATTTCCTTCCATAGGATATCATTGCCTGCTTTTTGCTGAAAAAGTTTCTGTCTTGATTTTTGAAACATACAAATATTCCTCTAAAATCAGCCGTAATCCGAATTCCGATTTACTCACCTGTTATAAGGAGAGACCTCAGTGCTGCATCTTTTAGCCCAGTACTGGTCCTGAAAAGTAATTTTAACCGTACTTACCAGTAACTTGAATTTCCTTCCATAGGCTAACATTGACTGGTTTCACTTGGAAATTCTTCTAAGTGTGGAGTTTTGGAACTTTAAAATATTCATCTAAAATCAGCCAAAATACGAATTCCGATTTACTCACCTGTTATCAGGAGAGACCTCAGTGCTGCATCTTTCAGTCCAGTACTAATCCTGAAAAGTAATTTTAACCGTACTTACCAGTAACTTGAATTTCCTTCATAGGCTAACATTGACTGGTTTCACTTGGAAATTCTTCTAAGTGTGGAGTTTTGGAACTTTATAATATTCCTCTAAAATCAACCAAAGTACGAATTCCAATTTACTCACCTGTTATCAGGAGAGAACCCAGTGCTGCATCTTTTAGCCCAGCACTGACCCTGAAAAAGTAATTTTAACCGTACTTACCAGTAACTTATATTTTCTTCCATAGGAATCCATTGTCTGGTTTTCAGCAGAAAAGTTTCAAAGTGTCGATTTTCACAAACTACAAATATTCCTAAAAAATCGCCTGTATGACTTAAACGCATTCTTTCAACTGTTTACAGGAGATGCACCAGTGCTGGATCCAGGATCCAACACTGAGTAAGAAGAAGTAACGATAACAGTTTTTAACTTCTAAGTGAATTTCCTTCCATAGGATAACATTGGTGATTCTATGAGAAAAAGTTTCTAAGTGTGAACTTTTAAAGTACAATAATATTCCTTAAAAATCACGACTGTAACCAAAACGCTTTTACTCAACTGTTTACAGGAGATGTCCCAGGACTGAATCTAGGATCCAGTCCTGTGGTTAGAAAAGTAATCCATAAAGTAACTAATTGCATTTAACTAGAAATTCACATTGAGCTGAATGTTGCATTGTGTTTGAAAATGTGTTGCCCATTGCAACAACTGTAACTACTGTACTTAAAAGTCTATTGCCTATGTGCAAAGTATTTAAACTAAAGTAATTCATTCTGAGAAAGTATTTTTTGTAATGTAATGTATAATGTAATTACAATGTAATTTAAAAAATAAAATATGTAAAAAAAAATTGTTTCTAAAAATGTAGTAAATCAGTATGAAAAAAATTTATATAACAATTAATACATTTAAAAATTGACATTTACAAAACCTTTGAAATTCACTGAAAAAACCGTAGGTTTCAGACATGTTATAGTTACAAATTAGCATTTAAAAAACCTTTGAAATTCACTGAAAAAACCATAGGTTTCATGGACGTTATAGTTACAAATTAGCATTTAAAAAACCTTTGAAATTCACTGAAAAAACCATAGGTTTTAGGGACAGTTATAGTTAGTTGGACATTGCACTCGTACAAAACCCGTGAAATTCCCCCGTTATAGTTAGTCCAGCTAACTATAACTCGCGCCCACAATGCACTGCTGATGACGTCACATATTACATCACTCATGACATGGTCAGTGACATCACTGATGACATCACTAATGACATCTCAAATGACATCACTGATGACATCATCCACGTGATAATCTGATGCACCTCCTCACACCCTAATATAACCTTTGATACACCCACTCTAAATTACAGACTGCCATTCGCAAAACCATAGACACTCCAACACCAATAACTACATACCCATTCACTGATTCTTAGGTCTACGCACACATCCGCTCACTCACCCGTACAGTCACTCATACTTACGGTCACTCAGTACAGGACTATCATATGCACTCATACTCCTATATAGACACTCAAACACCGCCACTCATCCATAGAGGTACTCACACACCTAGTCAGTCATGCAAATAATTAAACACACTACCATTTACTCACCTATACAGTTATACACACACCAGCTCACTTACTCATACAAATACTAGCACATTCTTACGCTCTTATACAATCACTGATACAAGCACACACTCATCCATACAGCCACTATCACAATCACTCACTCTCGCTTATAGCTATTTATATACTCCAACACACATATATACTGCCTTTCACATATGTAGTTACTCACACATGTACCACTGGGACATACATTCACTCACTAACACACTCTTACACACACTTACCCACCCATACAGTCTATCACAGATGCACTCTTGAAACCATCCACCCAGTGAATCACCCACTCACACATCTATGCACAGAGTTGCACACACCCCTCCCACACAAACAATCAGGCCCCCATACAGATACTCAGACAAGCATTCAATAACTCATATAGACACTCATGTAGCTATTCACAAACACATGCAGCCACTTACACAGCAACAGACAGACGGATACAGACATTCACCCAGTTTAGTCACTAACCCATGCATTCAGTAAGATACGTTAAATCACTCACTTATAGAGTCAGTCACGCACCTACTAAATCATCCATACAGACACTTACACACCCACTCATTCTTCAATACGTCTTTTCCTATATATATTAAAAATATTTAAACTTTACAGAAACACACAGTCACTGGATGATGTCATCAGTGATGTCACTGACCATGTCATGAGTGATGTAATATGTGACGTCATCAGCAGTGCATTGCGGGGCGCGAGTTATAGTTAGCTGGACTAACTATAACGGGGGAATTTCACGGGTTTTGTACGAGTGCAATGTCCAACTAACTATAACTGTCCCTAAAACCAATATTTTTTTCAGTGAATTTCAAAGGTTTTTTAAATGCTAATTTGTAACTATAACGTCCATGAAACCTATGGTTTTTTCAGTGAATATATATATATATATATATACCAAGGTGTATTGAAGAATGAATGGGTGTATGAGTGTCTGTATGGATGATTCAGTGGGTGCTTGACTGACTGTATAAGTGAGTGATTATATGTGTCTCAGTGAATGTATGAGAGAGTGACTAATCTGTGTGAATGTCTGTATCATTCTGTCAGTTGGTGTGTAAGCGGCTGCATGGGTTGGTGAGTAGCGTTATGTGTGTCTATATTGGTTGTTGATTGGTTGTCTGAGTACCTGTATGGGTGCCTGAGTGGATATGTGGGTGGGTTGGGGGTGTGTGACTCCCTGCATGGATGTGTGAGTGGGTGAGTCACTGGGTTTATGGGTTCATGTTTGCATCTGTGAGGAGCTGTATGGGTGAGTGAGTGTGCATATGGCTGTGTCTGTGAGTGAATGGATGTCTCAGTGGTATATGTGAAAGGCAGTATATGTGAGTGTTGGAGTATATAAGTGACTGCATGTGTTTGTGAGTGATATTGCTACCCTGACCCCTTTTCTTGTTTTTTGACACTTTTTTTTCTTGTGACTCGGTTCAACCGAGTCACAAGATGGCTGCCAACACTTCCTAGTTTGAAGTATTGGCAGCCAATCAGATTGCAGGCACGAGATCGGAAGGGTTCACGGATCCTCCGCATCCCCAGTTGCATATCTGAGAAATGTTTACATTCTGAACTACCGAATGGATTTGCACCATTTAACAAAAAAAGATTGCTTTCTGAACCAAGACCTAGCTATTTGCCAAATTTGGTGTACTTCCGTTCCTCAGTTCGGGCTGTAGCCATGTCTCAAGTTTCCTATGGAAATTAACATGGAGAAAACGTGTTTTGGGACCCCCCCTTTTTCTCATGACGAATCACCCCAAAACTTTCAACACAGCAGCTGACCTGACCGTCCCCATTAGTTTTAAAAATTTCGCTAAGATTCATCTAACAGTGGCAAAGTTATTGGCAAATCAAAAAACGCTTTTCCAATGGAAACTAGGGGCATCATTACGATGGCGGGTGGACAAAGTCCGCCTGCCACCGTACCGGTAAACGGGACCAACCGGCAGAGGTGCGGCAGTCCCGCTGGGCCCAATAGGATGCAACCGCCACCCTGGCGGTCGCATTCCGCATATTCAACACTGTGGCGGGCGCTGCTGTAGCACCCGCCACAATGTTGAAAATGCATGTTGTGCATTGGCATGCACAACGTGACAGGCACCGCGCGGTGCTTGCCACCTTGTCCATGCCAATGTAGGGGGGTACCATGGGTACCCCCCAAGTGCAGCCCCCCATTTCCCCCACCCCCCGGGGTCCCGCAACGGGCCCCCAAAGTGAACTCTGCATGCCTTTCCATGGCGGAGTCTCTGCCATGGAAAGGCATTGAAAATGCCACATGCTAATATGGATGGCGGTGCCTGCAAGGCACCATATTATGGGCCTTTTCCGCCCAGTAGGCAATTGGGACAATTGCCTACCGGCGTAAAAGCGGCAGACGGTCTTTCAGTCCGCCATGGTACCCCCCGCCATGCTAATGTGGTGGGGGTAAAAGGCCGTCTGGCGGGGTGTTTTGGCGGGCGGATCACCACCGCCGGTCGGGCGGTGGCGAGCCGCCCGCCATGCTAATAGGCCCCAAGGTCCTAACTATATGTACCTACTGGTGACCGCCGCCAATAGGTTATATATATATATATATATATATTCACTGAAAAAACCATAGGTTTTAGGGACAGTTATAGTTAGTTGGATATTTCACTCGTACAAAACCATAGAAATTCCCCCGTTATAGTTAGTTCAGCTAACTATAACTCGCGCCCGAAATGCACTGCTGATGACGTCACATATTACATCACTCATGACATGGTCAGTGACATCACTGATGACATCACTGATGACATCTCAAATGACATCACTGATGACATCATTGATGACATCATCCAGTGACTGTGTGTTTCTGTAAAGTTTAAATATGTTTAATATATATAGGGAAAGGCGTATTGAAGAATGAGTGGGTGTATAAGTGTCTGAATGGATGATTTAGTACATGAGTGACTGACTCTACAAGTGAGTGATTAAATGTATCTTACTGAATGCATGGGTTAGTGACTAAACTGTGTGAATGTCTGTATCCGTCTGTCTGTTGGTTTGTAAGCGGCTGCATGGGCTTTCTGAATAGCTACATGAGTGTCTACATGGGTTATTGATTGATTGTCTGAGTATCTGTATGGGTGCCTGAGTGTTTGTGTGGGTGGGGTGTGTGTGACTCTGTGCATAGATGTGTGAGTTGTTGATTCACTGGGTGCATGGTTTCAAGAGTGCATCTGTGATGGACTGTATGGGTGGGTGAGTGTGTGTATGGGTGTGTTAGTGATTGAATGTATATCTCAGTGGTACATGTGTGAGTAACTACATATGTGAAAGGCAGTATATATGTGTGTTGGAGTATATAAATGGCTATAAGTGAGAGTGTGTGATTGTGAGAGTGGCTGTATGGATGAGTGTGTACTTGTATCAGTGATTGTATAAGAGCGTAAGAATGTGCTAGTATTTGTATGAGTAAGTGAGCTGGTGTGTGCATAACTGTATAGGTGAGTAAATGGGTGTGTGATTAAGTTTTTTGCATGACTGACTAGGTGTGTGAGTACCTCTATGGATGAGTGGCGGTGTGTGAGTGTTTATATAGGTGTATGAGTGCATATGATAGTCCTGTACTGAGTGACTAAGTTTGAGTGACTGTACGGGTGAGTGAGTGGATGTGTGTGTAGACCTAAGAATCAGTGAGTGGGTATGTAGTTTTTGGTGTTGGAGTGTCTATGGTTTTGAGAATGGCAGTCTGTAATTTAGAGTGGGTGTATCAAAAGTTATATTAGGGTGTGAGAAGATGCATGAAATTATCACATGGATGATGTCATCAGTGATGTCATTTGAGATGTCATCAGTGATGTCATCAGTGATGTCACTGACCATGTCATGAGTGATGTAATATGTGACGTCATCAGCAGTGCATTGCGGGGGCGCGAGTTATAGTTAGCTGAACTAACTATAACGGGGGAATTTCTATGGTTTTGTACGAGTGAAATGTCCAACTAACTATAACTGTCCCTAAAACCTATGGTTTTTTCAGTGAATTTCAAAGGTTTTTAAATGCTAATTTCTAACTATAACGTGTCTGAAACCTATGGTTTTTTCAGTGAATTTCAAAGGTTTTTTAAATGCTAATTTCTAACTATAACGTGCCTGAAACCTATGATTTTTAAGTGAATTTCAAAGGTTTTTTTAAATGCTAGTTTCTAACTATGCCTACAGAGCTAGGACATGTGAAGAAAGAAGAAACAACGCACAGAAAGAAGCAAAAGATGTGCAGAAAGAAACAAAAGAGGAGCAGAAAGAGGCCTTGTTGCAAAATCATCCTGTGCCCACAACTTTTTTCAGACGGGTACTGGTGGTAACTGACTCTGACTAACCAGAGCCAGTGCTATGCTAAAAGACACTTAGAATACAGTGAAAACACCTACATACACTAGGGAACACTATGCGTTGGGGTACCCCTGTGATTAGCATGACCTCCTCTGCAAGTCCCTAGTACATAATAGGGCAGGGGGATTAAAACTACCTCTTAAAACGCGCTACAGGGCGCGTTTGCACAGTGGTGAAGGGAGGGGGGGGGCCTGAGGTGACATGTGTGCAAACGCACCCCGTGGAGCGTTTTAAGTTGCGGGATTAAGTCCCCTTGAATTCTGAGGGTCCCTGGGGCCCAACTAGCCCCCAGGTACCTACAGTTAGGACCACAGAGCTGAGTTGCAGAGAGGCGTTCCGAGGCCACGCACCTTTTTTCACCTCTCTGCAACGCAACTCTGTTGTGCTTACTGAAGGTACCTGGTGGGCTAGTTGGCCCCCAGGGTCCCTCAGGATTCAAAGGGAATTAATTCCCCAACATAAAACGCACCACAGGGCGTGTTTGCACACATGTCACCTGAGGCCCCGCCCCCTCCCTTCACCACTGTGCAAACGCGCCCCGTGGTGCGTTTTAAGTTGGGGGATTAGGTCACCTTGAATCCTGAGGGTCCCTGGGGCCCAACTAGCCCACTAGGTACTTCCAGTAAGCACCACAGGCCTGCGTTGCAACGCCTGTAACAAATTGTGCAGTTGTGTTTAGGTAGTGAAGAGGGTCGTGCTGGGGGTAGTGTTTTAGGGTTTAGGGTAGTGCAGTGGTGTTTGTGTAGTGTAGGGGTCATGCTGGGGGTAGATTTAGGGTTTAGGGTAGTGCAGTGGTGTTTGGGTAGTGTAGGGAGTCGTGCTGGGGGAGTGTTTTAGGGTTTAGGGTAGTGCAGTGGTGTTTGGGTAGTGTAGGGGGTCGTGCTGGGGGTAGTGTTTTAGGGTTTAGGGTAGTGCAGTGGTGTTTGGGTAGTGTAGGGGGTCGTGCTGGGGGTAGTGATTTAGGGTAGTGCAGTGGTGTTTGGGTAGTGTAGGGGGTACTGCTGGGGGTAGTGTTTTAGGGTTTAGGGTAGTGCAGTGGTGTTTGGGTAGTGTAGGGGTACTGCTGGGGGTAGTTTTAGGGTTTAGGGTAGTGCAGTGGTGTTTGGGTAGTGTAGTGGTTCGTGCTGGGGGTAGTTTTTAGGGTTTAGGGTAGTGCAGTGGTGTTTGGGTAGTGTAGGGGGTAGTGTTTTAGGGTTTAGGGTAGTGCAGTGGTGTTTGTGTAGTGTAGGACGTCGTGTTTTAGGGTTTAGGGTAGTGCAGTGGTCTTTGGGTAGTGTAGGGAGTCGTGCGGGGGTAGTGTTTTAGGGTTTAGGGTAGTGTAGGGGGTCATGCGGGGGGTAGTGTTTTAGGGATTAGGGTAGTGCATTGGTGTTTGGGTAGTGTAGGGGGTCATGCGGGGGGTAGTGTTTTAGGGTTTAGGGCAGTGCAGTGGTGTTTGGGTAGTGTAGGGGGTCGTGCTGGGGGGAGTGTTTTAGGGTTTAGGGCAGTGCCGTGGTGTTCGGGTAATGTAGGGGGTCGTGCTGGGGTGAGTGTTTTAGGGTTTAGGGCAGTGCAGTGGTGTTCGGGTAGTGTAGGGGGTCGTGCTGGGGGGAGTGTTTGAGGGTTTAGGGCAGTGCAGTCGTGTTCGGGTAGTGTAGGGGGTTGTGCTGGGGGTAGTATTTTAGGGTTTAGGGTAGTGCAGTGGTGTTCGGGTAGTGTAGGGGGTCGTGCTGGGGGTAGTGTTCTAGGGTTTAGGGCAGTGCAGTGGTGTTTGGCAGTGTAGGGGATAATGCTGGGGGTGGTGTTTTAGGGTTTAGGGCAGTGCAGTGGTGTTCGGGCAGTGTAGGGGGTCGTGCTGGGGGTGGTGTTTCAGGGTTTAGGGCAGTGCAGTGGTGTTCGGGCAGTGTAGGGGGTGGTGTTTCAGGGTTTAGGGCAGTGCAGTGGTGTTCGGGCAGTGTAGGGGGTCGTGCAGGGGGTGGTGTTTCAGGGTTTAGGGCAGTGGTGTTCGGGCAGTGTAGGGGGTCGTGCTGGGGGTGGTGTTTCAGGGTTTGGGGCAGTGCAGTGGTGTTCGAGCAGTAAAGGGGGTCGTGCTGGGGGTGGTGTTTCAGGGTTTAGGGCAGTGCAGTGGTGTTCGGGCAGTGTAGGGGGCGGTGCAGGGGGTGGTGTTTCAGGGTTTAGGGCAGTGCAGTGGTGTTCGGGCAGTGTAGGGGGTGCTGCAGGGGGTGGTGTTTCAGGGTTTAGGGCAGTGCAGTGGTGTTCGGGCAGTGTAGGGGGTCATGCAGGGGGTGGTGTTTCAGGGTTTAGGGCAGTGCAGTGGTGTTCGGGCAGTGTAGGGGGTCGTGCTGGGGCTGGTGTTTCAGGGTTTAGGGCAGTACAGTGGTGTTCGGGCAGTGTAGGGGGTCATGCTGGGGCTGGTGTTTCAGGGTTTAGGGCAGTGCAGTGGTGTTCGGGCAGTGTAGGGGGTCCTGCTGGGGCTGGTGTTTCAGGGTTTAGGGCAGTGCAGTGGTGTTCGGGCAGTGTAGGTGGTCGTGCTGGGGCTGGTGTTTCAGGGTTTAGGGCAGTCCAGTGGTGTTCGGGCAGTGTAGGGGGTCATGCTGGGGCTGGTGTTTCAGGGTTTAGGGCAGTGCAGTGGTGTTCGGGCAGTGTAGGGGGTCTTCCTGGGGCTGGTGTTTCAGAGTCTAGGGCAGTGCAGTGGTGTTCGGGCAGTGTAGGGGTCTTGCTGGGGCTGGTGTTTCAGGGTTTAGGGCAGTGCAGTGGTGTTCGGGCAGTGTAGGGGGTCGTGCTGGGGGTGGTGTTTCAGGGTTTAGGGCAGTGAAGTGGTGTTTGGGCAGTGTAGGGGGTCGTGCTGGGGCTAGTGTTTCAAGATTTAGGGCAGAGCAATGGTGTTCAGGCAGTGTAGGGGGTTTTGCTGGAGGTGGTGTTTCAAGGTTTAGGGCAGTGCAGTGGTGTTCGGTGCAGTGTAGGGGGTGGTGTTTCAGGGTTTAGGGCTGTGGTGTTCAGGCAGTGTAGGGGGTCTTGCTGGTGTTGATGTTTCAGGGTTTAGGGCAGTGCAGTGGTGTTCGGGCAGTGTAGGGGGTCGTGCTGGGGGTGGTGTTTCAGGGTTTAGGGCAGTGCAGTGGTGTTCCGGTAGTGCAGGAGGTCATGCAGGGGGTGGTGTTTCAGGGTTTAGGGCAGTGCAGTGGTGTTCGGGCAGTGTAGGGGGTTGTGCTGGGGGTGGTGTTTCAGGGTTTAGGGCAGTGCAGTGGTGTTCGGGCAGTGTAGGGTGTCGTGCTGAGGGGTGGTGTTTCAGGGTTTAGGGCAGTGCAGTGGTGTTCGGGCAGTGTAGGGGGTCGTGCAGGGGGTGGTGTTTCAGGGTTTAGGGCAGTGCAGTGTTGTTTGGGCAGTGTAGGGGGTCGTGCAGGGGGTGGTGTTTCAGGGTTTAGGGCAGTGCAGTGGTGTTCGGCCAGTGTAGGTGGTCTTGCTGGGGGTGGTGTTTCAGGCTTTAGTACAGTGGTGTTCGGGCAGTGTAGGGGGTCTTGCTGGGGGTGGTGTTTCAGGGTTTAGGGCAGTGCAGTGGTGTTCGGGCAGTGTAGGGGGTCTTGCTGGGGCTGGTGTTTCAGGGTTTAGGGCAGTGCAGTGGTGTTCGGGCAGTGTAGGGGGTCGTGCTGGGGCTGGTGTTTGAGGGTTTAGGGCAGTGCAGTGGTGTTCGGGCAGTGTAGGGGGTCATGCTGGGGGTGGTGTTTCAGGGTTTAGGGCAGTGCAGTGGTGTACGGGCAGTGTAGGGGGTCTTGCTGGGGGTGGTGTTTCCGGGTTTAGGGCAGTGCAGTGGTGTTCGTGCAGTGTAGGGGGTCGTGCTGGGGGTGGTGTTTCAGGGTTTAGGGCAGTGCAGTGGTGTTCGGGCAGTGTAGGGGATCGTACAGGGGGTGGTGTTTCAGGGTTTAGGGCAGTGCAGTGGTGTTCGGGCAGTGTAGGGGGTCGTGCTGGGGGTGGTGTTTCAGGGTTTAGGGCAGTGCAGTGGTGTTCGGGCAGTGTAGGGGGTCGTGCAGGGGTGGTGTTTCAGGGTTTAGGGCAGTGCAGTGGTGTTCGGGCAGTGTAGGGGTCGTGCTGGGGCTGGTGTTTCAGGGTTTAGGGCAGTGCAGTGGTGTTCGAGCAGTGTAGGGGGTCTTGCTGGGGGTGGTGTTTCAGGGTTTAGGCCAGTGGTGTTCAGGCAGTGTAGGGGGTCTTGCTGGGGGTGATGTTTCAGGGTTTAGGGCAGTGCAGTGGTGTTCGGGCAGTGTAGGGGGTCTTGCTGGGGGTAGTGTTTCAGGGTTTAGGGCAGTGCAGTGGTGTTCGTGCAGTGTAGGGGGTCGTGCTGGGGGTGGTGTTTCAGGGTTTAGGGCAGTGCAGTGGTGTTCGGGCAGTGTAGGGGGTGGTGTTTCAGGGTTTAGGGCAGTGCAGTGGTGTTCGGGCAGTGTAGGGGGTCGTGCAGGGGTGGTGTTTCAGGGTTTAGGGCAGTGGTGTTCGGGCAGTGTAGGGGGTCGTGCTGGGGGTGGTGTTTCAGGGTTTGGGGCAGTGCAGTGGTGTTCGAGCAGTAAAGGGGTCGTGCTGGGGGTGGTGTTTCAGGGTTTAGGGCAGTGCAGTGGTGTTCGGGCAGTGTAGGGGGCGGTGCAGGGGGTGGTGTTTCAGGGTTTAGGGCAGTGCAGTGGTGTTCGGGCAGTGTAGGGGGTGCTGCAGGGGTGGTGTTTCAGGGTTTAGGGCAGTGCAGTGGTGTTCGGGCAGTGTAGGGGGTCATGCAGGGGGTGGTGTTTCAGGGTTTAGGGCAGTGCAGTGGTGTTCGGGCAGTGTAGGGGGTCGTGCTGGGGCTGGTGTTTCAGGGTTTAGGGCAGTACAGTGGTGTTCGGGCAGTGTAGGGGTCATGCTGGGGCTGGTGTTTCAGGGTTTAGGGCAGTGCAGTGGTGTTCGGGCAGTGTAGGGGGTCGTGCTGGGGCTGGTGTTTCAGGGTTTAGGGCAGTGCAGTGGTGTTCGGGCAGTGTAGGTGGTCGTGCTGGGGCTGGTGTTTCAGGGTTTAGGGCAGTCCAGTGGTGTTCGGGCAGTGTAGGGGGTCATGCTGGGGCTGGTGTTTCAGGGTTTAGGGCAGTGCAGTGGTGTTCGGGCAGTGTAGGGGGTCTTCCTGGGGCTGGTGTTTCAGAGTCTAGGGCAGTGCAGTGGTGTTCGGGCAGTGTAGGGGGTCTTGCTGGGGCTGGTGTTTCAGGGTTTAGGGCAGTGCAGTGGTGTTCGGGCAGTGTAGGGGGTCGTGCTGGGGGTGGTGTTTCAGGGTTTAGGGCAGTGAAGTGGTGTTTGGGCAGTGTAGGGGTCGTGCTGGGGCTAGTGTTTCAAGATTTAGGGCAGAGCAATGGTGTTCAGGCAGTGTAGGGGGTTTTGCTGGAGGTGGTGTTTCAAGGTTTAGGGCAGTGCAGTGGTGTTCGTGCAGTGTAGGGGGTGGTGTTTCAGGGTTTAGGGCTGTGGTGTTCAGGCAGTGTAGGGGGTCTTGCTGGTGTTGATGTTTCAGGGTTTAGGGCAGTGCAGTGGTGTTCGGGCAGTGTAGGGGGTCGTGCTGGGGGTGGTGTTTCAGGGTTTAGGGCAGTGCAGTGGTGTTCCGGTAGTGCAGGAGGTCATGCAGGGGGTGGTGTTTCAGGGTTTAGGGCAGTGCAGTGGTGTTCGGGCAGTGTAGGGGGTTGTGCTGGGGGTGGTGTTTCAGGGTTTAGGGCAGTGCAGTGGTGTTCGGGCAGTGTAGGGTGTCGTGCTGAGGGGTGGTGTTTCAGGGTTTAGGGCAGTGCAGTGGTGTTCGGGCAGTGTAGGGGGTCGTGCAGGGGGTGGTGTTTCAGGGTTTAGGGCAGTGCAGTGTTGTTTGGGCAGTGTAGGGGGTCGTGCAGGGGGTGGTGTTTCAGGGTTTAGGGCAGTGCAGTGGTGTTCGGCCAGTGTAGGTGGTCTTGCTGGGGGTGGTGTTTCAGGCTTTAGTACAGTGGTGTTCGGGCAGTGTAGGGGGTCTTGCTGGGGGTGGTGTTTCAGGGTTTAGGGCAGTGCAGTGGTGTTCGGGCAGTGTAGGGGGTCTTGCTGGGGCTGGTGTTTCAGGGTTTAGGGCAGTGCAGTGGTGTTCGGGCAGTGTAGGGGGTCGTGCTGGGGCTGGTGTTTGAGGGTTTAGGGCAGTGCAGTGGTGTTCGGGCAGTGTAGGGGGTCATGCTGGGGGTGGTGTTTCAGGGTTTAGGGCAGTGCAGTGGTGTACGGGCAGTGTAGGGGGTCTTGCTGGGGGTGGTGTTTCCGGGTTTAGGGCAGTGCAGTGGTGTTCGTGCAGTGTAGGGGTCGTGCTGGGGGTGGTGTTTCAGGGTTTAGGGCAGTGCAGTGGTGTTCGGGCAGTGTAGGGGATCGTACAGGGGTGGTGTTTCAGGGTTTAGGGCAGTGCAGTGGTGTTCGGGCAGTGTAGGGGTCGTGCTGGGGGTGGTGTTTCAGGGTTTAGGGCAGTGCAGTGGTGTTCGGGCAGTGTAGGGGGTCGTGCAGGGGTGGTGTTTCAGGGTTTAGGGCAGTGCAGTGGTGTTCGGGCAGTGTAGGGGTCGTGCTGGGGCTGGTGTTTCAGGGTTTAGGGCAGTGCAGTGGTGTTCGAGCAGTGTAGGGGGTCTTGCTGGGGGTGGTGTTTCAGGGTTTAGGCCAGTGGTGTTCAGGCAGTGTAGGGGGTCTTGCTGGGGGTGATGTTTCAGGGTTTAGGGCAGTGCAGTGGTGTTCGGGCAGTGTAGGGGGTCTTGCTGGGGGTAGTGTTTCAGGGTTTAGGGCAGTGCAGTGGTGTTCGTGCAGTGTAGGGGGTCGTGCTGGGGATGGTGTTTCAGGGTTTAGGGCAGTGCAGTAGTGTTCGGGCAGTGTAGGGGGTCGTGCAGGGGTGGTGTTTCAGGGTTTAGGGCAGTGCAGTGGTGTTCGGGCAGTGTAGGGGGTCGTGCTGTGGGTGGTGTTTCAGGGTTTAGGGCAGTGCAGTGGTGTTCGGGCAGTGTAGGGGGTCGTGCTGGGGGTGGTGTTTCAGGGTTTAGGGCAGTGGTGTTCGGGCAGTGTAGGGGGTCTTGCTGGGGGTGATGTTTCAGGGTTTAGGGCAGTGCAGTGGTGTTCGGGCAGTGTAGGAGGTCTTGCTGGGGGTAGTGTTTCAGGGTTTAGGGCAGTGCAGTGGTGTTCGGGCAGTGTAGGGGTCATGCTGGGGGTGGTGTTTCAGGGTTTAGGGCAGTGCAGTGGTGTTCGGGCAGTGTAGGGGGTCGTGAAGGGGGTGGTGTTTCAGGGTTTAGGGCAGTGCAGTGGTGTTCGGGCAGTGTAGGGGGTCGTGCTAGGGTATGTGTTTCAGGGTTTAGGGCAGTGCAGTGGTCTTCGGGCAGTGTAGGGGGTCGTGCAGGGGCTGGCGTTTCAGGGTTTAGGGCAGTGCAGTGGTGTTCGGGCAGTGTAGGGGGTCGTGCTGGGGGTAGTGTTTTAGGGTTTAGGGTAGTGCAGTGGTGCTTGTGTAGTGTAGGGGGTCGTGCTGGGGGTAGTGTTTTAGGGTTTAGGGTTGTGCAGTGGTGTTTGTGTAGTGTAGGGGGTCATGTTTTAGGGTAGTGCAGTGGTGTTTGGGTAGTGTAGGGGGTCGTGCTGGGGGTAGTGTTTTAGGATTTAGGTTAGTGCAGTGGTGTTTGGGTAGTGTAGGGGGTCGTGCTGGGGGTAGTGTTTTAGGGTTTAAGGTAGTGCAGTGGTGTTTGTGTAGTGTAGGGGGTCGTGCTGGGGTAGTGTTTTAGGGTTTAGGGTAGTGCAGTGGTGCTTGTGTAGTGTAGGGGGTCGTGCTGGGGGTAGTGTTTTAGGGTTTAGGGTAGTGCAGTGGTGTTTGTGTAGTGTAGGGGTCATGTTTTAGGGTAGTGCAGTGGTGTTTGGGTAGTGTAGGGGGTCGTGCTGGGGGTAGTGTTTTAGGGTTTAGGGTAGTGCAGTGGTGTTTGTGTAGTGTAGGGGGTCATGCTGGGGGTAGGGTTTTAGGGTTCAGGATAGTGTAGTGGTGCTTGTGTAGTGTAGGGGGTCGTGCTGGGGTAGTGTTTTAGGGTTTAGGGTAGTGCAGTGATGTTTTTGTTGTGTAGGGGTTCATGTTTTAAGATGCAACGCTCCAATACCTGACCAGTCTGCACTACATAAAACTGCAAAAAACTAAAAATAAAAAGTGTTTTGCACACTTTTGTCATTGGGCTATATGTGGGCTACATCTGGGTAATATTTGTGCTACATTTGGGCTCTTTTTTCACTGGTGGCCATCTTGGAAGACTTCTTTGTTATGAAGTTTCCTAATTTCCTCATTTACTGCAGTCTCCTCAGTAGGAAATGCTTTCAGTTTTTACTTTGATTCCATCAAGAAGGCATTCAGAGGTGTCACACATTTGCCATAAATTCAGAATGTTAGCACTCTAGTTGTTCATTAGATCACTGTAGTAAAGCTACTGCTCACCAAGGAGTTAACTGGAAGTCTACTGCTGGTATTGAAAGTGATTGTTTCAGTCTGCATGTCAGAATTTTCTAATGAAATAGAAGAGGATTTGAGATCTCACTTAAAACATGCACTAAATTATCTTTTTGCAGCACTAACCATAATTTCTATGGCAAAATGAACCCCCTCATTTTGTTCCTTTTTAAATTAAATGTTTTAAGTGATACCAGTTTATTCCAATCAAGATGGCTTCAGGGGTGCCATACTTTTGTCATAAGTAAGGCTGTTAGCACTCTAGTTGTTCTTTAGAACACTCTGGGAAGCTGCAGTAGAACACAAAGGCATCAACTGACAGGCTGCTCCTGTTGAAATATAACAGGAAGATATTTGAGATCTCACTTAAAACATGTCATAATTTTTCTTTCTACAGCACTAACCATAATTTCTATGGCAAAATGAACCCCCTCATTTTGTTCCTTTTTAAATTAAATGTTTTAAGTGTTACCAGTTTATTCCAATCAAGATGGCTTCAGGTGTGCCATACTTTTGTCATAAGTAAGACTGTTAGCGCTCTAGTTGTTCTTTAGAACACTCTGGGAAGCTGCAGTAGAACACAAAGGCATCAACTGACAGGCTGCTCCTGTTGAAATATAACAGGAAGATATTTGAAATCACACTTGAAACATGTCCTAATTTTTCTTTCCAGAGCACTAACCATAATTTCTATGACAAGATGAACCCCATCATTTTGTTCCTTTTTAAATTAAATGTTTTAAGTGTTACCAGTTTATTCCAATCAATATGGCTTCAGGTGTGCCATACTTTTGTCATATGTAAGGCTGTTAGCACTCTAGTTGTTCTTTAGAACACTCTGGGAAGCTGCAGTAGAACACAAAGGAATCAACTGACAGTCTCTGCCCTTGTTGGATGTACATGTTTTACTGAGAATGTCAGACTTCATTCTCACATGACTGAGAAAGATAATGTGAATTTACAGAAAATATGCTCTCATTTTAGCTTCTGGAGCACCTTCCAAAACTGTATGGGACAAGCATGTGAAAATAGTTTTCTCTCAAACATGATTCATGATATCCCAGCAGAAGGTTTTTCACAGGGTAAAATCACCTTAGAACACACCACAATTCCTGAAATTAGTATGGTACCATCAACACATGAATTCTAATGTAACTAAAGTCTGTTATCACCCTTTATAGTTCTCCTTTTGGTAACCCTCAAAATCTTCGATTCACTACAATGCATTTCAATGGGGTACTATCATTTATATTGGTCCCAAGATGGCTGCCAGCAATTCCAGGATGAAGTGCTGACAGCCAATCAGATCTCACGATGACATGTGTGGTTAGGCTCCGCCCAGATATATATGTGTTTTTACTTTTGATTTTCTCAGCAACTACTGAACGGATTTACACCATTTAATAAAAAGGGTTCTTTCTGAACCAAGAACTACCTCTTTGCCAAATTTGGTGTAATTCCGTTCAGCAGTTCGGGCTGTAGCCTTGCATAAAGTTTCCTATGGGAAATTGATTTTTTGACTCTTATTTTTTAATTTCTCCGCAACTAATGAGCAGATTTACACCATTTAACAAAAGGGTTCTTTCTGAACCAAGAACTACCTCTTTGCCAAATTTGGTGTAATTCCGTTCAGCAGTTCGGGCTGTAGCCGTGTCTAAAGTTTCCTATGGGAAAATGAATGGGGAAAACACGTTTTGGGACCCCCTTTTTCTCGGCCCCGCTTGACGAATCACCCTGAGACTTTCAGGGTAGGAGCGGACCGGAGCGGGCCATAAAGTTTGAAAATTTCGCGAAGATTCGTCAACCGACGCAAGAGTTATTTCAAATAGAATGTCACGGATTTCCTATGGAAAATAGGTCCTAACTATAAATATCTACTGGCGACCGCCAGTAGATAATATATATATATATATATATATATATATATATATATATATATATATATATATATAGTACCAACTTCCTTTACGACTCCTTAGTGAAATGGCACTCCAGGGGATGCTTCAAAACGATTTCTTCAATATTTGGAAGACACAGCATATCAGGTATGCGTTTTGACTTTTGCAGCCTCTTTCTCTACGCATGCGCACAGTCAACGCTCACTTTTAACGAATCACCTTCTAAACATTGAAAACTGACAACATGCCTTCCCTTTGTATGGCAGCCATATTGGAACATGCAAATACTTTCAATCCCAAAAACAAATGGCTAATCAGGTAAATTTCAGCTTGTCATAGTGGCCAATATTAAAACATACATACTAATCAAGTGACATAATTATGCACAATGCTGCTCCAATATATCTAAGAAACATTATTTCGCCGCCTTCAATCGTTGCAACACTCACAGAGCCCAGCAATCTTTACACGTCACAATGTACGTTACGCCCCCTTGGGCAAACACAATCAATCTGATTGCGCCTCACTCATGAGTGCATCACTGTCTGTTTTAGCTGTCACTGTACAATCATCAGCCTCGGGGAGCGAAATTGAGTCCAGCAAAAAGTACATTTCATCAGCAATAATACAAAAATAGCAGTCCACCTTCTTGGTTAAATACCAGTGAGATATAAATATAAATATATATATATATATATATATATATATATATATATATATATATATATATATATATATATATATATATATATATATATATATATATATATATATATATCTACTGGCGGTCTCCAGTAGATATAGTTAGGACCTATTATCCATAGGAAATTTGTAACGTTCTTTTCCCAATAACTTTGGCGCCGGATGACGAATCATCGTGAAATTTTCAAAACTAGTGGGGCGCTCTGGCCAGCTCCTGAATTGAAAGTTTCAGGGTGATTCGCCAAGCGGGGGCCGAGAAAAAAGGGGGGTCCCAAAACGTGTTTTCTCCATGTTAATTCCCATAGGAAATTTTAGCCACGGCTACAGCCCGAACTGCTGAACGGAATTACACCAAATTTGGCAAAAAGGTAGCGCTTGGTTCAGAAAGCGCCCTTTTTTTAAATGGTGTAAATCCGTTCAGTAATTGTGAGAGAAATTCAAAAAATAAGAGTCAAAAAATCGATTTCCCATAGGAAACTTTATGCAAGGCTACAGCCAAAACTGCTGAACGGAATTACACCAAATTTGGCAAAAAGGTAGTGCTTGGTTCAGAAAGCACCCTTTTTAAAAATGGTGGAAATCCGTTCAGCAGTTTTGGAGAAAACCAAAAATAAAAGTTTCGATATTTATGGCCGCGTTGGATCCGCGCACCCTCCCGATCACGAGCGTCATACTAATTGGCTGTCAACACTCCAAACCAGGAAGTGTTGGCAGCCATCTTGTGCCTCGGTAGGCACAAGAAATGAGAGAAACAAACGCAAAGAAACGCAAAAAGGGGGCAGGGTAGAAACACCCTGACCCCTAGGCCTAGCTAGGGGTCCCACAAGGACCCCAGGGCCAAAAAAGCATTTAAAAAAAAAAAAAAATCAGCAGGATGCGCTTAGGATGCGCGGATCCCGCTGTGAAGAAAAAAACGAAGCGCGGTCTACCGCGCTTCGATGGTATTTGGCCCCCGGGTGGGCCAAGTCCCGGGGGCATGCGGGGGAAAATGATAAAATTGTGTGGGGGGGCCTCTAAGGCCCCCCCAAGCCCCGGGGACCACCACCCCTGGGGCTTTGAAATACAAATGGTGCAGGAGGGCACTCGGCCCTCCCGCAGCCCCGGGGACCGCCACCCCCCGGGGCTTCTTTTTAAAAAAAAATAAAATACCTAAAAGCCCACCAGGTACCTTCAGTAAGCGCCACAGAGCTGCGTTGCAGAGAGGTGTAAAAAGGGGCGTGGCCTCTGACCACCTCTCTGCAACGCAGCTCTGTGGCGCTTACTGGAAGTACCTAGTGGGCTAGTTGGGCCCCAGGAACCCTCAGGATTCAAGGTGACCTAATACCCCAACTTAAATCGTGCCACAGGGCGCGTTTGCACAGTGGTGAAGGGAGGGGGCGGGGCCTCAGGTGACATGTGTGCAAACACGCCCTGTGCCGCATTTTAAGTTGGGGAATTAATTCCCCTTGAATACTGGGGGTCCCTGGGGGCCAACTAGCCCACCAGGTACCTCCAGTGCGCGCCCACAGGGCTGCGTTGCAGAGAGGTGGTGCAGGCCATGCCCCTTTTTACACCTCTCTGCAACAAAGTTCTGTGGCGCTTACTGGAGGTACCTGGTGGGCTAGTTGGACCCCAGGGACCCTTAGGATTCAAGGGGACTTTATCCCCCAACTTAAAACGGCCAGAGGGCGTGTTTGCACACATGTAACCTCAGGCCCCCCCCGCCCTACACCAGTGTGCAAACGCGCCCCATGGCACGTTTTAAGAGGTAGTTTTAATCCCCCTGCCCTATTATGTACTAGGGAGTTACAGAGGAGGTCATGCTAATCACAGGGGTACCCCAACGCATAGTGTTCCCTAGTGTATGTAGGTGTTTTAACTGTATTCTAAGTGTCTTTTACCATAGCACTGGCTCTAGGCCTGGTTAGTCAGAGTCAGTTACCACCAGTACCCGTCTGGAAAAGGTGTGGGCACAGGATGATTTTGCAACAAGGCCTCTTTCTGCTCCTCTGTTGGTTCTTTCTGCACATGTCTTGCTTCTTCCTGCATTTTTCTTCGTCTTTGTGGACTTCTGTTTCTTTCTACATTTCTTTTGCTTCTTTCTGTGCATTTTTCTTCTTTCTTCACATGTCCTACTTCTGTAGGCATAGTTACAAACTAGCATTTGAAAAACCTTTGAAATTCACTGAAAAAACCATAGGTTTCAGGCACGTTATAGTTAGAAATTAGCATTTAAAAAACCTTAGAAATTCACTGAAAAAACCATAGGTTTTAGGGAAAGTTATAGTTAGTTGGACATTGCACTCGTACAAAACCCGTGAAATTCCCCGTTATAGTTAGTTCAGCTAACCATAACTCGCGCCCCGCAATGCACTGCTGATGACGTCACATATTACATCACTCATGACATGGTCAGTGACATCACTGATGACATCACTGATGACATCTCAAATGACATCACTGATGACATCATGCACGTGATAATTTCATGCATCTTCTCACATCCTAATATAACCTTTGATACACCCACTCTAAATTACAGACTGCCATTGTCAAAACCATAGACACTCCAACACCAATAACTACATACACACTCACTGATTCTTAGGTCTACACACACATCCACTCACTCACCCGTACAGTAACTCATACTTATAGTCACTCAGTACAGGACTATCATATGCACTCATACACCTACATAGACACTCACACACCGCCACTCATCCATAGAGGTACTCACACACCTAGTCAGTCGTGCAAATAATTAATCACACTGCCATTTACTCACCTATACAGTCATACACACCAGCTCACTTACTCATGCAAATACTAGCACATTCTTACGCTCTTATACAATCACTGATACAAGCACACACTCATCCATACAGCCACTCTCACAATCACACACTCTCACTTATAGCCATTTATGTACTCCAACACACATATATACTGCCTTTCACATATGTAGTTACTCACACATGTATCACTGAGATATACATTCACTCACTAACACACCCATACACACACTCCCCACCCATACAGTCCATCACAGATGCACTCTTGAAACCATGCACCCAGTGAATCACCCACTCACACATCTATGCACAGAGTCACACACACCCCACCCACACAAACTCTCAGGCACCCATACAGATACTCAGACAACCAATCAATAACCCATGTAGACACTCATGTAGCTATTCAGAAACCCATGCAGCCGCTAACACAGCAACAGACAGACGGATACAGACATTCACCCAGTTTAGTCACTAACCCATGCATTCAGTAAGATACGTTTAATCACTCACTTATAGAGTCAGGCACGCACCTACTAAATCATCCATTCAGACAATTATACACCCACTCATTCTTCAATACGCCTTTCCCTATATATATTAAACATATTTAAACTTTACAGAAAAACAGTCACTGGATGATGTCATCAGTGATGTCATTTCAGATGTCATCAGTGATGTCATCAGTGATGTCACTGACCATGTCATGAGTGATGTAATATGTGACGTCATCAGCAGTGCATTGCGGGGGCGCGAGTTATAGTTAGCTGAACTAACTATAACGGGGGAATTTCACGGGTTTTGTACGAGTGCAATGTCCAACTAACTATAACTTTCCCTAAAACCTATGGTTTTTTCAGTGAATATATATATATATATATATATATATACAGATGTATATGTGTGTGTGTGTAAATATATATATATGTGTGTGTGTGTGCATATATATATATTCACTGAAAAAACCATAGGTTTCAGGGACGTTATAGGGATAAATTAGCACTTAAAAAACCTTAGAAATTCACTGACAAAACCACAGGTTTCAGGGACGTTATAGTTTGTTGGACATTTTACTCGAACAAAACCAGAGAAATTCTGCCGTTATAGTTAGTTCAGCTAACAATAACTCGCGCCCCCGCAATGCACTGCTGATGACGTCACATATTACATCATTCATGGCATGGTCAGTGACATCACTGATGACATCACTGATGACATCTCAAATGACATCACTGATGACATCACTGATGACATCATGCACGTGATAATCTGATGCACCTCCTCATACCCTAATATAACATTTGATACACACATTCTAAAATACAGACTACCATTTTCGAAACCATAGACACACCAATACCAGTCAGTACATACCCACTCACTAATTGCTAGGTCTACACACACATCCACTCATTCACCCATACAGTCACTCATACATGCACACAACCATCAATATGGCATTATCATATGCACTCATATATCTATACAGACACTCACACACCACCACTCATCCATAGAGTTACTCACACACCTAGTCAGTCATGCAAAGAATCAATCACACCCATTTACTCACCTATACAGTTATACACACACCACCTCACTTATTCAAACATATACTAACACATACTTACACTCTTATACAATAACTAATTCAAGCACACACTCATCCATACAGCCACTCTCACAATCACTCACTCTCACATATAGTCATTTATACACTCCAATACTCACATATACTGCCTTTCACATATGCAGTTACTCACACATGTACCACTGAGGCATCCATTCACTCACCAACACACCCAAACACACACTCACCCACCCATACAGCCCTTCACAGATGCACTCTTGAACCCATACACCCACTGAATCACCCACTCACACATCTATGCACAGAGTCACACCCTCCCCACCCGCCCACACAGTCACTGAGGCACCCATACAAATACTCAGACAACCAATCAATAACCCATATAGATCCTCCTTTAGCTACTCACCAACCCATGCAACCGCTTACACACCAACTGACAAACTAAACTGTGTGAATGTCTGTATCAGTCACTAACCCATGCATTCAGTAAGACACATTTAATCACTCACTTGTACAGTCAGTCACGCACCTACTAAATCCTCCATCCAGACACTTATACACCCACTCATTCTTCAATACACCTTGGCATATATTTTTAAAACATATTTAAACTTTATAGAAACACACAGTCACTGGATGATGTCATCAGTGATGTCATCAGTGATGTCATTTGAGATGTCATCAGTGATGTCACTGACCATGTCATGAATGATGTAATATGTGACGTCATCAGCAGTGCATTGCGGGGTGCGAAGTTATAGTTAGCTGAACTAACTATAACGGCAGAATTTCTCTGGTTTTGTACGAGTGAAATGTCCAACTAACTATAACGTCCCTGAAACCTGTGGTTTTTTCAGTGAATTTCTAAGGTTTTTAAATGCTAATTTCTAACTATAACGTCCCTGAAACCTATGGTTTTTTCAGTGAATTTCTAAGGTTTTTAAATGCTAATTTCTAACTATAACGTTTTGAAAACCTATGGTTTTTTCAGTGAATTTCGAAGCTTTTATAAATGCTAATTTCTAACTACAATGTCCCTGAAACCTATATTGTTTTTAAGTAAATTTAAAAAAAAAAACGTGCATACTTTTTGTAGTGAAAAACTAACTGTAACAATAGTCTGTTATAAGTTATAATTTAACAATGTTTAAAACTTAATTAGCACTAATTAACATCTAAGTGTGGAAAAAGTGTGACACAGCAGCTATGATACCTGACTTTGAACAACAGCGTTCACAGTTCGATTCCTGACTCCGGCGCCACGTTAGCCCACCACTATGTCACTGTGGGCAATACCTTGTTTAATCTTCCGACGCCCCGAGTGCCGGGACACCTCTCTGGAGGTAGCTGTACGCTTTACAAATACTGGCATTTTTTTAATTTAAAACCATAGTGATGAGAAATATTAGCACATATTTTTTTTTCTTCTATTCTGAACGATATTTTTTTTATATCTTCTATTTAGAATTACGGCAATTAATAGATGTTTTTAGTCACAAGAAAGGAAATGACACGGTTTGCCGGGTAACAGTTTTTAAGCTCTCCAACGTATGTACATATTAAGGAGCTTATAAGTGTGAGGATCGAAATGAAACCTTTACCGCTTCACATTTTGTAACTTTTCCCAACATGTGCACAAGTTAAACAGTGAAAACGTGAGCACCTGTCAACTGTAAAACGTGACATCTAAATGGGCGGAGCCGCATGTTCCTTCCATAGACTACTCAATAACCAAAAAGTATATAAACCACACCCGTTGATCGATTAGTTTTGTTTTTGCGAGTTATTTACGCGTGTCCATTCTGTGATGCAGGTTCCGTTTTCTAGCGTCAGATTCTTCTTTTGCGACAACAAAACATATTACGGAGTTGTAAGTTGTTTGATTATGGCATAGCAGATATTTATAATACGTAGCTATTTGTGATTATTTAAAGATTTGTATTTAGAAAAAAGTGTTATTGATTGTTTTTGCCATTTATATGTAACGTCAGCAGCTTGTATTCAGAAACAGACAGAATAGAGAAAACACTGTTCCTTTTCTGGCTCCTTTGAGCTCATATAGTGTGACTTTGTATATTATAATATTGACACTATACTTGACCTCAGAGGTGTTGGTGACCCGTGGGCGCGAAGACTAAAGATTTATATGTAACGTCAGCAGCTTCTGGTTCTTAGTCTGTTTCCCCCTGGGATCATATAGTGTGAGTATGTATATTGTAATATTCACATTCATACTGACCTCAGTGGAGTTTATGACCCATCGACGCAAAGACGAAAGATTTCGAAGTCCCGGAGAAAAGAAGCTTTGAACATATTCACAGCTGGAAAATATTTCGTTATTCATCTTGTTTTGTGTTCATGACTTTATTTTCCTTTTCCTATTGTCTGGCATCAGTGACAGTCTGTATATTGTAGTACAGTGTCATTTTTTCAGACAACAAGAGTTGGAGATTTGTTGGCGCCAGGAGTAAACCATCTGAAATACAGCTTACTGACCTTTATAACTTACTTGATTAGATATTTTTTCAGTGAGAATATTTTTCGGAATTGCACTTTAAAAAAGATTGTTTGCATAGATATTTTCTTACTGAATGCCTTTGATAAACCCTACATTTCTGAATGATATTTTGGTATTTCTCTTTTTCTCTGTTGTGGTTCCTATTCTCCTTCTCCCTATAGAATATATAGAAATAGTAGTGTATATTATACTACTATCCTATATGTTCTTAAAGGAGTACGTGATCTCTAAGCGGAGCAGTGAGCGACCTCTAAGCACTACGACAGAACTTTCCCGAGTTCTACAGAATAGAAATTGTAAAAATTTTGATTTTTTTGTTGTGGTCCTTATTCTTGTTCTCCTGTGGAATACTATAAAGTCACCCTGTATATTTTAATACTGTGACTTTATAGTAGTTCAAAGGGGTTGGAGATCTATCTGTGCGAGAAATTAACAACATATACTACAGTTATTTCCGTTGATAACTTACTACCTCACAGTTTGTAACACTGCTAATGTTTTATAAAGTAGTAGTTGCTAAAAAAAAATTGTATACATAGTGCTTCATTTAATATTTTGATAAAGCGTACATTTCTATGTAATATGACGTCATTTGTGTTTAACTGTTTTTTACTTGTTATTGTTGTTGTGACCTGAGATGATGTAGTGCGGGAGTGTTTCTTGTAGCACTTCTTTTCTACTTTATCTAAAAGTAACTGATGCCCTTTTATATTAAAAGGAATATGGGGCAACACTTTTACAAACTATAGGCGACAAAAAAAAGGAAGGGTGTGGCCACGCTTAAGGGATATTTTATGAATTGCGTTTTTATTTGTCACCCCTCTCATATATACAGCTTCACTTTCCTAAGAAAGTATATTTGTGATTGCTTAATAAAAACTGTTTCAAACCTAGACTGAAATTTTTGCAGCGCAACCACATCTCCCCGTCAGAAAAGTAAACACCACATTCTAAGTAAATAGTGCTCCTGGGAAGTATCCCACCCGTGGACTTAATAAAAGAAGACCGCAACACACTCTGTTATTTTCCCGCCGTGATTTGTAGGCCCCACGCAAATTATATAAATGGCCCTTAAAATATATAAAAAACAATTTTTACCTTCACAGTCCCTGTCCACCACCTTGTGACCACTGTACAGAGTTAATAGTGTTCCTACCCTCCCCTCTACTACTTTTTTCCCCGTACTCCTTTGAAGTGCGTCACAAAATGGCTGACAACAGTGAACCGTTCCCAGCCAATAAGGAGCAAACTTGAACTCGGAACCCTTTAGCCAATAAAATGTCTATGGTGTTCCGCAGAGGGGAGGGAATGGCTGCCAACACTTCTACTTTTAATGCTTCACAGCCAATGAACATTAAGCTTGGGAAGGTCCTGCTTGGAACACGTTACCCAATCAGATGTCCCTGATACTCCGCGGAGGGGAGGGAATCGCTGACAACACTTCTACTTGCAATGGTTTACAGCCAATGAACATTAAGCTTGGGAAGGTCCTGCTTGGAACACGTCAGCCAATCAGATGTCCCTGCTACTCCGCGGAGGCGAAGGGAATGGCTGGCAACACTTCTACTTTCAATGGTTCGCAGCCAATGAACATTAAGCTCTGGAAGGTCCTGCTTGGAACATGTGAGCCAATCAGATGTCCTTGCTACTCCGCGGAGGGGAGGGAATGGCTAGCAACACTTCTACTTTCAATGGTTCGCAGCCAATGAACATTAAGCTCGTTGTTGGAACACCTCAGCCAATTAAACGTTAATTTTGTTCCACGCACAGGGACAGAACACGCCCTCCCACATAATATTACATTTCCTCTAACAAAGTGACACTATCCGTGATAAAAGTGAACACCGCATTATAAGAAAACATTATTGCGCATTAAATTAAAGGAAGGCCGCAATACGGCGCATTGTTGTTTTCCCGATATGATTTCCACAAGCCTGCTGAACATTGCCGCAATACCGCGCATCGTTACTTTGCGGACGTGATTTCCACGGCCTACGCAACATTCACACTACCTGTGTGTGCACCTAACACACTGCTTGCCGCAATACGGCGCATTGTTTTCCCGACGGGATTTCCAGAGACAACGCAACCTTGCCGCAATACCGCGCACCGTTGTTCTGCGGACGTGATTTCCACGGCCTACGCAACATTCAAACTCCCTGCCTCTGCACTGTACAGACTGCTTAAACTAAGTCCACAGTGTTCCTACTATACCCTCTTATACAATTCTTCTCTATTTTTCCCCCTACTCCTTTCAACTGAGTCACAAAATGGCTGCCAACACTTCCTAGTTTCAACCGTTCACAGCCAATGAGCCGCAAGCTCGTGCTCGTAACGCCTCAGCCAATCAGATGTCAGAATTCTCAAATATCGATATCTATAAATTTTGATATTTCTCAAAAACTACTGAACGGATTTACACCATTTAAACAAAAGCGTGCTTTCTGGACCAAGACCTTTCTCCCTGCCAAATTTGGCGTAATTCCGTTCATCAGTTTGACCTGTAGCCTTGTCTAAAGTTCCTATGGAAATTGCATGGAGAAAACACGTTTTGGGACCCCCCTTTTATCTCAGCCCCCCCTTGATGAATCACCCCCAAACTTTCAAGGTAGGAGCTGATCTGAAAAAGACAATTTTTGGGAAAATTTCACAAAGATTCGTCAAACGACGCCAAAGTTATAAGCAAATCAAAAAATGCTTTTCCTATGGAAACTTGGTCCTAACTATAACTACCTACTGGCGACTGCCAGTAGGTAATATATATATATATATATATATATATATATATATATATATATATATATATATATATATCTTTGCTCTTTCCGGAGCGCAGGGGACCCATGAAGAGTGGCGTACACGCCGGCAGAGCGTACCGGCAATTAATATTCCAAACGTTTTCCGATAACGTACGCTCTCAGGACAGAAAAGCAGATCAACAATATTTAATCCAAGAGTTTATTACACAACGCGTTTCGACTGTAAACACAGCCTTGCTCACGTGTAATGTGCACACCGAACACGGGTAACTGATAAAGTTTTCAAAAAGTAAACAACATAGACAAGGGACTAACTGAATGAAAAGTTAGCAAAATAAACAAAATAAACAAAGGACTGCGCCAAATGGCTTAACCTTGGCAGCCATGATGTAATGGTAAATACACAATCCATAACTCTGCAATACAGTTGTCCAGTGTCAATCTAAAGCTGAAATTAAAACATGTAAGATGCATACATGTAAACTCCATGATTTCACTGTTAACTATTACAGAAAAAACATGCTGAAACAAAATCGACATTTACGATCTCGTGATAATCCTGTCAAAAAATCAGTATCGCAATAACCTTCCATCCCCAGAAAAAGAGTCTCTGCACTTAATAAATGCCAAGTATCAAATATAAAGAGACTAAATGCTACTAATGTTCAAATTGTATGTACCCCAGTGCTGCTAATTCTGGACAATATATATTGTCTTGCTCTACCAGGAATCCAAAGTAGTAACATTATATACTCAAATGGATAAATTACAATTGAGGGACTAGTGCCCACATACAAAAAGGGGGGAATAGCCAACACTGTGAATAGAAAAACACTTCTACGATAAACATTTCTCTAATATAGCTGATTTCAGCTTCTTGATTCTTGAACAAATCCCTAATAATCATAGAGGAGGCGACAGAGTGCTTATACTTAGACAAAGAGAGTCAAGATATATTATTGATTTTCAGACCAAGAGTCCAGGAGGTTTGAACATGGATGAGGAACTTGCAATACACTTAAAGGAGGAGTCCTAGTTGGTCCTCCTTGTATTACTATGTGTATATAATATTGCTTGATGATGTTGTTCTTCATTCCTATGTGTCTGTAGACAGCCTAGTATGTTTCCTTATTCTGTTTCTCCCGTGGTCCGGGTGTGCATCAGGAATTGTTTTTAATGTTTTTCAAATGTATCTAATGATGTGTGATCGAAATTCCAACACATACCAGTTACCCATAAGTGAAGAATCTATACTAAAGATGTGATGAATGTAAGAGGGAAAAGGATAGGCTGCCCGTGCACATAAATACAGATAAATGGGCCCCTTCCTTTCCTCCTGCAAAAGAAACAAAGAAAAGAACAATATTAAAACCATGAAGCAAATTTCGATCACACATCATTAGATACATTTGAAAAACATTAAAAACAATTCCTGATGCACACCCGGACCACGGGAGAAACAGAATAAGGAAACATACTAGGCTGTCTACAGACACATAGGAATGAAGAACAACATCATCAAGCAATATTATATACACATAGTAATACAAGGAGGACCAACTAGGACTCCTCCTTTAAGTGTATTGCAAGTTCCTCATCCATGTTCAAACCTCCTGGACTCTTGGTCTGAAAATCAATAATATATCTTGACTCTCTTTGTCTAAGTATAAGCACTCTGTCGCCTCCTCTAGGATTATTAGGGATTTGTTCAAGAATCAAGAAGCTGAAATCAGCTATATTAGAGAAATGTTTATCGTAGAAGTGTTTTTCTATTCACAGTGTTGGCTATTCCCCCCTTTTTGTATGTGGGCACTAGTCCCTCAATTGTAATTTATCCATTTGAGTATATAATGTTACTACTTTGGATTCCTGGTAGAGCAAGACAATATATATTGTCCAGAATTAGCAGCACTGGGGTTCATACAATTTGAACATTAGTAGCATTTAGTCTCTTTATATTTGATACTTGGCATTTGTTAAGTGCAGAGACTCTTTTTCTGGGGATGGAAGGTTATTGCGATACTGATTTTTTGACAGGATTATCACGAGATCGTAAATGTCGATTTTGTTTCAGCATGTTTTTTCTGTAATAGTTAACAGTGAGATCATGGAGTTTACATGTATGCATCTTACATGTTTTCATTTCAGCTTTAGATTGACACTGGACAACTGTATTGCAGAGTTATGAATTGTGTATTTACCATTACATCATGGCTGCCAAGGTTAAGCCATTTGGCGCAGTCCTTTGTTTATTTTGTTTATTTTGCTAACTTTTCATTCAGTTAGTCCCTTGTCTATGTTGTTTACTTTTTGAAAACTTTATCAGTTACCCGTGTTCGGTGTGCACATTACACGTGAGCAAGGCTGTGTTTACAGTCGAAACGCGTTGTGTAATAAACTCTTGGATTAAATATTGTTGATCTGCTTTTCTGTCCTGAGAGCGTACGTTATCAGAAATCGTTTGGAATATATATATCTATATATATATATATATAGATATATATATATGTATTCATATGTTAGCTTTGAGAAAGACTGTAGGTCGAAACGCGTCAGCCGAATAAAAATTAACTTTGGAAAACTTCTCCGGAGTGCGGGCGCTACTTGCTCTGCGGCGCAGGTGTTGTTTACATATTTACAGGGTCCTGTGCCCAGCTACCTTGCATTGACATCGCTAGGTGGAAGTGGCCTGATGACCTGCAGGAAGAAAGGTATTGGATCTATGTATATATATGTATATATATATATATTTATATATATATATATATATTTTTTTATATATATATATATATATGTGTGTGTGTATATATATTGCCAACTGGCGGTCGCCCATAAGTAGTTATAGTTAGGACCTAGTTTCCAAAGGAAAAGCATTTTTTTGACTTGCCTATATCTCTGGCGCCAGTTGACTATTTTCCCAAAAAAGTGTTGTAGTAAGTCTTGTTGTGCATGGCAAGTTTCGGGGTGATCCGTCAAGCGGGGGCCGAGAAAAAGGGGGTTAAAAAAAGTGTGTTTTCCCATGTTAATTCCCAAAGGACGCATAGTCCTACCTACAGCTTGAACTTCTGGATGAAATGACAACAAATTTGGCAGAAAGGTAGATGTTCTTACACAGATTGTGCTTTTTGGTATTGGGTGCAAATTCATTCAGTAGTTTCTGAGAAATTTAAGAAGAAACGGATAGTGATATCTGTGGTCACGAAGCCTTCATGAAAAATGATGAGCTCGTGCAGAGAAATGCACAGCTCTGATTGGCTGCCAACACGTCAACCCGGAAGTGCTGGCATGCATCTTGGGACTCGGCTTCACTAAGTCCCCCCCCAAAAAAAATAAAAAATAAAGAAATGGGGGTAGGGTAGGAATACCCGGACTCCCAAACCAAGCAAGCCAAGCAAAAAAGCATTTATTTTTTATTTTTACCGCGAGGTCGCGATGAATTTGCAAGACACAATTGCAACCTTGATCACGACCGACTTGATCAAGGTTGCGAATGGCAACCGAAACGTGTTGACTAGTGCTCACCCAGAATAAAACAATTTTGGGATCCACGCTTGAAGTTCTGTGCTTGTTTTCCCCTTCTCAGAAAACGAGAGTACCTTATATATATATATACTTTGGACTCCATCAAAACCGCAGGATTTATCCCACAAAACGGGCACGGACCACGATATCTGTGCAGTTAATTTTTTATTGATTAAACAGCCATTACACGTTTCGGCTCTGACGAGCCTTGATCACAACAATATATATATCTATATTTATATATATATTCACTGAAAAAACCATAGGTTTCAGGGACGTTATAGTTAGTAATTAGCATTCAAAAAACCTTCTAAACTCACTGAAAAAACCACAGGTTTCATCCCCTGGGGCATTGCCTCGTTTTAAAAAAAATAATTTATTTTTAGGAAGGGGAGCCGCGTGGCTCCCCTTCCCTGGGCCACTTTTGGCCCCATCCCCCGGTGACGGCCCTCATGTTGGGGAGCCCCAATGCCCCTGCGCTCCCTGCCGGCTTCCTGCATCCTGCGGGAGCTGGCATTGCTTTTGAGCAAAGGGAGCTGCTGACATGCAGCTCCCTTTGCCCAAGCCAAGCTGTGCTCCCGCCCTGCCATAGCAAACTGCAATGTCCCAGGGGTGGGCATCCCGGACATTGCTGGAGCCGGCCCTGGAGGGGGTGGTGGTCCCCAGGGCCAAGGAGAACTCCAGGAGGGGGTCTGCCCAGCATTTGCACAGCCCCAGGGAGGTGGTGGTCCCCGGGGCCGGGTGTCCACAACGGACCCCCGTATTCTAATTTCTGTATGTCCTGGGGAGGTGGTGGTCCCCGGGGCAGTGTGGGGGGGCAGGAGCCCCCCCACACTTACTTTTAATTTATGTTGCCTCGGGGAGGTGGCGGTCCCCGGGGCTGTGGGGGGGCACGACCCCCCACATTTGAACATCAAAGCCCCCGGGAAGGTGGCGGCCCCAGGGGCTTTGTAGGGCCCGCGAGGCTCCCCCACCTAAAATGTAAAAATGCACCGGGGAGGTGGTGGTCCCCGGGGCAGCATTGGGGGCAGGAGCCCCCCCATGCTATTCTTTTATTATTTTAGCCCCGGGGAGGTGGTGGTCCCCGGGACTGCGGGGGCCCCTGCGGGCCCCCGCATGATAATTGTGCATTGCCCCCAGGACCGGGCCCATCCGGGGGCTTCTAGAAAACGAAGCGCGGGAGTCCGCGCTTCATTTTCTTTTTACATTTTCAGCGGGATTCGCGAACCCAGCACGAATTTCACTGAATTTCTTTTTTTTAAATGCTTTTTTTGTCCAGGAAGGGCCCTTGGGTACTCCCGGAGCAGGCCTAGGGGGTCAGGGTGTTACTACCCTGCCCCCTTTTCTTTTTTTTTAACCATTTTCTTTCCTTTTTTCTTGTGACTCGGTTTTATCAATCAGAATGAAGCTCGTGCTCGGGAGGGTTCGCAGATCCACCGCGGTCACCAGATATTGATATTTGTTATTTTTAAATTTCTCAGGAACTACTGAGCGGATTTACACCATTTAAAGCAAAGAGTGCACTCTGGACCAAGAGCTACATCTCTGCCAAATTTGGTGTAATTCCGTTCAGCATTTTGGGCTGTAGCCGCGACAAATGTTCCTATGGAAATTAACATGGAGAAAACGTGTTTTGGGACCTCCCTTTTTCTCAGCCCCCGCTTGACGAATCACCCCGAAACTTTCAAGACAGGAGCTGACCGGAGTGGGCCATTAGTTTTCAAAATTTCACGAAGATTCGTCAAAAAGCGCCAAAGATATTGGCAAATCAAAAAACGCTTTTCATATGGAAACTAGGTCCTAACTATAACTACCTACTATAGGTAATAAATATATATATATATATATATATATATATATATATATATATATATATATATATATATATATACATACATATATATATATATATATATATATATATATATACATACATATATATATATATATATATGTATATATATATATATATATATATATATATATATATATATATATATATATATAGAATCTGACAGGCCCTTTTATTCTTTCATTCTGGTGCCCCGCAGCCACTGGTTTCTTGGAGTGTTGTATGAAATTACACGCTGCGGAGCCCTCCCAACAGTGGAGATGAAGTCGGGCTAATGATGTGCCCTGAGTGTCCGATGACGCCTGTGAGCACAATAAGCCACCCTGCATTATCCCAGTGTATTGGGTAGAGCAGTATTTTACTTCATAATGAGACACTGGCAATGTTTGAAATCGCAGTCAGCCACTTGGGACTCGGCCTCAGTAGTGATTGTTTGGCGCACTCACTGATGTGAGTCGGGGCATTATCAGGTGTTCAAGCGGGGGTCATTGTTTCTCATGCTTGCGGTGTGTGCTGGGCTATTTGAACATCTGCTTACCCACGATGGGCGTATAGAGCTACACATCTGAGGGGGTACTATTTTGAGTGGCTTAAAAGGAGAACTGTGGAGTTATGGCCTTGTTGTGCAGTGGAATCTGTGCTGAATCCAATTTGGGAGGAAAAACTGTTATTGTTGTCTGATATTAGATCTTGCAGCCCAAAGAACAATTTATAAAAAATCTGTTAGATTCACATGCACAAATGTGGCCAAATAAGATCAAGTATTAACATGGATTGTGACAGTCCTCTTTCTCTTGCCACGCGATTCCTCCAATGAGAGTCATTTTATTTGTATATAAATGTGTACCTTCAGTCCCCCATTTTGGCATCTGCACTGAGGAAGGCATGTGTGCCGAAACGCGTCTGCATGGTGCAAAATACATTTTGTGGAGAAAAGAACATTGGAGCCCTGTGGTGTGGCAGTGCATTTCCTTGTGGTGAACCCGAGCTGTGTCGGATCCCGTTCTCGAAACCTGGAGTGGGTTTTGATTGGATATATCCAAGGGTTCTGGAGTTTTCAGGCTGTTTGGTGTGGCGGTCCGAGTTGGGTTCCAGTATCCCTAAACATATACAGACACACTCCTCCAATGAAAGGAATACGCCTACACTCCTGTGCAGGTGCTGTAGTTTATTGCAGTAGCTTCCCCAATGCATTTCGGCCATAGCCTTGGTAACGGGTAATGAGTGAAACTTACCAACTAATATAAATAGTGCATAGTGATACAGACATAGAGATAATACTTACACCATTAGGTATACACCTCACTGCAATAATGGTGAAATAACACAATCAAAAACTGTTCTCACCAAAGAATAAGATTAATAAATGTTCAAGGAATTATATAGCACAAAACATAACATCTTCAAAAATGCATATGTTTAGTAAATTGCTTCAATTGCATTATAGAATCCAGCAGAATGAAGCATAATATACCCCAAGACAACGCACCTAGTAGCTCATGAGTCCCCTGCTAGAGACCAGTAAAGTAATCTTCTTCGTGATGTATTCCTCATTGCAAGGTGTGGTTCAGCTTGAATACCTGCGGAGATCCACACCCACCTAATGGCCTGCTGCAAATAAGTGAATATTGAGATCATGACAATATCTTGTGATTAGATAAATATTGCTGACATAAGCCGATCCCATGATCCATGGGCATGGTACTGAGTATACCCTCCTGGCAAAGCCTTCCAATGTATGGAGGAAGCACCCCACCATTCTTGTCAATGTTAAGTGGCACCATTGTAAAAAAACATGAAACCTTGTAATCAGCTAAGTGAATACACATAATATGCAAATTGTAAAAAGTAAGTTGGATTGATTGTCACACTGACCAAGTGGGCTTGACGGTTCATTGGGCAATCACGTCAATGGTGGCTAAACATGACAGAACGATGATAATATAAACATAATGATAGGCAAAATGATGGACATACTCTATAAACAATCAAAAATGTCTTACAGTTCAGTGGCACCACAATAAATAAACATGATAAATAAATATAATGCATAGTTGTCAGGTACGTGAATACACACAATATGCAAGGCACAACCAGTAAGTTCAATTGATTGTCACACTGCCCAAGTGGGCTTGACGGATCATTGGGCAATCACGTCAATGGTAGCTAAACATGACAGAACGATGATATTATAACCAAAATGATAGGCAAAATGATGGACATAATCCATAAACAATCAAAAAATTATTTAAAAATGCCATATGCTGTAAATCCTGCACAAGTGTGCAACCGTTTTACAGTTCTACTGAAAATCAATTTCTTAACCCATTGGTGCTTATCAAAAAAGTGCAAAAGGAAGTGCTCGGCTGCCTACTCCCAATTCTGATCAGTGCAGATACCTGAGTGAAAAAAGGCAAAACCGGTGATTAAAAACAGATTAAATTCATAGCTATACATACTGAAGTCAGAAAGAAGGAAACAACCTCAAAATGAATTTGAATCCCTGTCGTTAACCCAAATGTACTGCTAATCCCTATCTGGAGTTGAGGCCTCGTAGTGTCATGGTATCAAAATCTAGAATGAATCTAGATTCAAGGATGTGCAACTTTCTTACCCTATTGTCACCCCTCATGTCTGCCTTAATAGTGTAAATTACCACAAATCTAAGGAATTTCTCATTCTGGAAATGTGTGTCAGCAAAATGTCACACTACCAGATACTGTTTGTCATTGTGGCATATTGCCCGTATATATTGAAGGACACGCTTTCTGGAGGTGTGTATTGTACTGCCAATGTACAATACACACCTCCAATATAATAAACATTCTGGACAATATTGTGAACAGTAATAGGCAGTATACACAATACTAGGCAGTATACACAATACTTGGTGTTACATGTTAGTTTATTCCTGGTTTTGTAATACCTCAATGAATTGGGAATCAGGAGTTGCAAGCAGTTACAGCGGTTACTACCGGCCTTGTAATTCATACAGTAGTAAAATCCACCTCCTTCTTGTTTGCAACTGCTCGGTGTATGCTGCACAACTTGATTGTGACTCAGATTAACCCTCAGGGACCGACTCTTCCTAAATGTAATCTGAGGATTGTCATGTATACATTTGGCCAATGCGTCATCCGTTTTAAGGATGTGCCAATATTTATTCAAAATCTGCCTAATGTCAAACGCCTGGTTCGAGTAGGTGATTAAATCACATTGTCCGACTTCTCCTTGTGTTGTGGCTGCTAGATCTTCTCTTATGTTAGCCTGTTTGATAACCTTTTGGCTGTAACCCCTTTCTTTGAACCTGTGGTGCATGACTTCCCTTTCCTTTTCAAAATCTGTACTGGTGCTGCAATTTCGTAAAAAAGCTATGGAAAACAGTTTATTGAGTGCAAACAATGCACATCCCACAAGCCTAATTTACAGCATCCCTTATGGGGAACTGCTACGTGCCAAACGAAATTGCAGCAGCAGTACAGATTTTGAAAAGGAAAGGGACAGTCACCAAACACTAGTGCAAGTTCCTTTGTGACTGTGCTGGAAGAAATAATTTTGAGGTTATTGCGCCCAGGGACATTTTCCTACACACCCATCCAGCCAGGATGGTCAAAATGGCAAAAAATGAGGCCGCTTTTACTACCTGTATGGTGTTTAAATACCATAAACACATGTCAAAATGATCACACTGTACTGATAGAAGACACAGGCTGCAGGTACCAAATGGTTATGTTTTCGGAATAAGTACAGTTTCACTTTTTGGGACACATTTGCAGATATTTGAGTTAACATCCAAATATCCTTTAACATGGATATTACATGTCTAACATGTTAATCATTCTGCACCCTGGACTATGGGCTGTTTATTTCCTAACTCAGGGGTGACCAATATGTACGAAAAAGACAGAATTATGCTTGGAGAAAAGTTATATGTGTTAAGTAGATTTCCCACTAAACCACTCAACAGGCTGGACATGTAGGTCTGAAGTACCGTTGATCATTCTACTGAAATGGGTGGCCTTAGAAGTGCTGAGGGACCACTACTAGTGTTTTTGTTTGAAGCTCTAAATTTATGTCTTTAGACTTGACTAGAATTGTATATCTAATCCCCCTAACTACTAGGTCTCCCCCACCAAGTGCTGAGCCCTCTTTTTGGCTGCTTGGGGTAGTTCAATCAATCAATGGTTTGTATAGTGCAACTACTCACCCGTGAGGGTCTCAAGGCGCTGGGGGGGGGCAGCTCCATGGGGTGCTGGGGTCATCTGAAGAGCCAGGTCTTAACGTCATCTCCAGACTTAAACCGTCATCGCACACTAAAGACCCTCTCCCTTCCAACCTTGTCCAAGATCTAAAACATATCATTGCCCCCTATTGGACCTCTATCATCAACTCCTCCTTTACCTCGGGTTGTGTCCCTGCTTCCCTCCAATTGGGACAAATCACTCCCATCCTCAAAAATCCTGCTGGTGACCCTAATGACCTAAATAACCTTCGTCCTATCTCTAACCTTCCTCTTCTCTCAAAAGCCCTTGAAAAATGCGCCCTGCTCCAACTAGATAGACACATTGATTCATTCAATCTTCTAGACTCTTTCCAATCAGGCTTCAGAAAGGGCTGCAGTACAGAAACGGCAATGCTAAACATAATTGATGACATCCATCGCGCCCTCGTCAAAGGCGAATCCTCCCTTCTCATTCTCCTTGATCTCTCCGCTGCTTTCGACACTGTTAACCACTCTACTCTACTTAACACACTTAAAGATCGTTTTGGCCTCAACGGTTCAGTCCTCAAATGGTTCACCTCCTTTTTCCAACACAGAACCCAGCAAATCAAAATCCGTGACTGCCTTTCCAAACCTCTGCCCGTCTCCCTAGGGGTCCCACAGGGCCTCTATCCTCTCCCCTCTCTATTTAATCTCTTCATGGAACCCCTCACCCTTATCATTAAACAAGCGGGAATCAATTACCACCTATACGCCGATGATACCCAACTTTACTATAAGATTCAATCCCGCTCGGATGTTCTTCACCTCAATGATGCCTTGAGTAAGATCCAATCCTGGTTCCACTACAACCACCTCAAACTCAACCCAAAAAAGACCGAAATCATTCTTTTCTCCCCTAAGAACAACTCGCTCCCCATTCTATCCTGGATCTCTGACCTTACCGCACTCAACTGCTCTCTCACTATATCAAACTCAGTTAAATCCCTCGGTTTTAACATTGACCAAAACCTTACTCTTATCCCCCACATAAAAAATTCGGCCAAAAGCGCTCTCTTCACACTCCATCACCTCAAGAAAATAAAACCCTTCATTCCTGCAGACGACTTTAAGTTAGTCGTCCAATTGCTGGTCCTGTCGAAAATCGACTATGGTAACGCCATCCTCGCTGGAACCCCTAAAGCCCACCTAGCCCCAATCAAATCTGTTCTGAACCTGGCCGCTAGGCTCATTACCGACCTCAAATGGTTCGATCACATCTCCCCTGCCCTTAAAGCCCTCAAGTGGCTTCCCGTAGAAGGAAGAACTTCCTACAAGACAGCTTGCATTACGCACAAAGCCCTGCATCAACGCTCCCCGCAGTACCTCTCAGACAAACTTCACAAAGCTGGCTGCTCTAGATCATTGAGGAGCTCCAACACCCTCGCTCTTGTCCCTCCTCTGTTAAACAAGAAAACGACACAATCTCGCTCCTTTTCCGGGAACGCGCCTAACATCTGGAACTCCCTCCCTAAAGATCTTCGTTGCAACCCCTCTTACGTCAGCTTCAAAAAAGACCTCAAACTTCTCCTGCTGAACAAATACTGGGGTCCTTAATCCCTCCCCTGGGCACTCATCCCACCCCGACCTCCTACTATTCTCCTCCCCCTCTCGCATCTTCCTTCGCCCACTATCTCCTCCCACTAGCCTTTCCCATAGGACCTGCTTCGTCCCACTTGGTATTGCCTTAACCTCCCCCCCTCCTCAGCCTCTCCCCATTCCCATACCCTTCCCCCCTCTTCTCCATCCTTTCCCTCCCACGCTAGGCTAATCTCTCAGGACTTGCTGTAGCCCATTGCAATACATGTAATTTGATTGTGTAAAACTGGAGTTGTTTTCACTGTCTGGATGGGTTTTGAGTACTACCTCATTGTAAGTCTGTTACATTACAATTAATTATCCATGTATAGTGGTATGATATTGCCTTAACCTACCCCCTCCCTAGCCTCTCCCCATTCCTATACCCTACCTCCCTCTTTTCCATCCTTTCCCTCTCTCACTAGCCTAATCTCTCAGGATTTGCTATAGCCAATTGCAACTTGTGTATTTAGATTCTGTAATATTTTAGCTGCTTTATACCGTTTGTATTGGTTTCTGAATTCTACCTCATTGTAAATTTTGCTATATTGCAATGAATACCCATGTAAAGCGCTCTGATACCCTCGGGTCCAGCCAGCGCTATATAAAACATTTTAAATAAATAAAAAATAAATAAATAAAGGTCTTGAGGTTCTTCCTGAACTGGGGCAGTGTAGGGCTTTGCCAGAGGTGGAGGGGGAGGTCATTCCAGGTCTTGGCTGCGAGGTAGGAGAAGGACTTTCCACCCGTTCTCATCTTGTAGATGCGTGGGATGCTGGCCAGAGAGAGGTCGGCTGATCGGAGGTTACTCTTGGGTGCATGGAAGGAGAGGCGGTTGTTTAGGTATGCTGGTCCGATGTTGTGGAGGGCCTTGTATGTGTGCATGAGGAGCTTGAAGTTTATTCTTCTTTTGATGAGGAGCCAGTGGAGATCACGTGGTTGTGACAGGGGATGTCTAGGATCAGTCTGGCTGCAGCGTTCTGTACGGTCCGGAGCTTGTGAAGGAGTTTTTTGTTGATTCCCACGTAGAAGTCTGTTAGTGATGAGGGCATGCATGACCGTTTTTCTGGATTCTGAGGGGATCCATCTGAACGTTTTTCAGAGTATGCGGAGGGTGTTGAAGCAGGCCGAGGATACAGCATTGATCTGGCAGTTCATAGTGAGTGATGAGTCCAGTATGATGCCGAGGTTTCGTGCATGATCTGTCGGTGTGAGGGTGTTTCCGAGGGTGGGGGCCACCAGGTGTCATCCCATGCTGAGGGGGTTTAGCCAAGGATGAGGACTTCTGTTTTCTCGGAGTTGAGTTTCAGGCAGCTCTTCTTCATCCAGGTGGCGACGGCTTTCATCCCTTTTTGGAAGTTGTGCCTGGTGATGTTGAGTTCCTTTGTGAGGGAGAGGATAAGCTGGGTGTCGTCAGCGTAGGAGATGATGCTAAGCCTGTGTTTTCTGACGATGGTTGCAAGGGGGGCCATGTAGATGTTGAAGAGGGTGGGGCTGAGGGAGGATCCCTGGGGTACTACACATCTGGTCTCTGTCAGTTATGAGAGGTATGGCAGGAGTCTAACTCGCTGCATTCTGCCTGTGAGAAATGAGCTTGTCCTGTCGAGGGCCTATCCTCGAATGCCAGCGTCATGGATTCAGGTGACTATTGTGCAGTGGGAGATGTTGTCGAAGGCAGCTGAGAGGTCCAGGAGGATGAGGGCTGCCATTTGGCCCTGGTTGAGGAGGGCATGGATGTCATCAGTGGTGGCAAGTAGGGTGGTCTCAGTGCTGTGGTTGCTGCTGAATCCGGATTGGGAGATGTCCAGGACGTTGTTGGCTTCAATGAAGTTTTGTAGCTGGGTGATGTCTGCCTTTTCGATGACCTTGGCTGCGAAAGGAAGCAGTGAGTTGGGCCTGAAGTTCATGAGGTCCGTCGGGTCTGCGGAGGGTTTCTTCAGGAGGGGGTTGGCTTCGGTGTGTTTCCAGTCGTCGGGGAATGTGGCCGTCTCGAGGGAGCAGTTGATCATCCGGCATAGTTTGGGTGCGATGGCCGTGGCGGCTCTGTGGAAGAAGTGGGGGAACAGAGGTCTGAGGGTGCTTCGTTAGGATGCTCTTCATGGTCTTTACGGTGTCTTCTGTTGTGAGCGGGGTCCAAGTGAGTAGGGTCTGTTTGTTGGTGTTGCTGGGGGAGGGGGCTGAAGCGGTGCAGAGGTCTTGATTGTCAAAGTTGTCGTAGAGTGTCTTAATCTTGAGGTGAAAATGGGTGCTGAGTCTGTTGCAGAGGTCTTGGGAGGGTGGGACAGCTGTTGTTTCGCTGCCGGGTTTGGCAAATTCCTGAATGATGGAGAAGAGTTTTTGGGAGTTGTGGGCGTTGGTGAGGATTCTGCCTTGGAGGAAGTTCTTCTTTGTGGATTTGATGAGTTGGTGGTGTGCTGTGGTGGCTGTTCTGTAGGTGGTGCGTGCTTCTGGGGTTTTGCTGTTATTCCATGTCTTTTCGAGTGGTCCGCAGGAGTGCTTGGATTCCTGGAGTGCAGGGGTGAACCAGCTTGCTTTCTTGTTGTGTCGTCCTGTAACTTTGTTGAGGGGGGCAAGTGTGTCAGCGCAGTTAGTGATCCAGCGGGGGAGGTTGCTTGCCACGGTGTTGGCGTCTGGCATCGTTGGAGGTGGAGTGCTGGTGAGGGCGGAGGTGAGCTGTTCTTCGAGTAGGAAATTGTTGGGGTTACCCTTGTTTTTTTTATTATTACTTAACAATCTGAAGCAATGTAATGTTGATAACATCATCAAACCCTTTTCATACCAGGAATGGTACCTCATTATGATGTCTGGAGTAGGTGTACACAATAGTATGATAGGTGGATTTATGCACATTGAAGCTATGTGTACAGAATAGGCAGATAACTATAGAAAGATGACAACATAAATGCTAATGTGATCAAGGTATGTAAACATTCAAAGTGACCTCCTGTGTTTATGTGCCTAGCATATGTGTTGGCTACACATACAAGACATAAAAATAAGCACAATAAAAGATGTGTGCATAGTTCTGAAAGTTTATAAAATCAATGCTGTTGGTGAAAATTTCCAATAAACATCAATGTAAGTCCTGATGGTGATGATGGTGGATACCTTCATCCATCTGTAAAGTTTCTGATATTTTGTCAGTCTTACTGCAAGAGGTTAATATTATATGTTAGATGCTAAGTGACTGACACCTTATCAGGCACATTTGTGACCTAATCATCCATCCGCAATGTACACAGTCACTCGTGATTAAAATATAATTCAGTTATTTGCATGTAGAGTGTTGTTGAACTTTGTCAGTCTACTGCAGCTACATTATTTATAATTAGACCACATGCTTGATAAATTCTTTATCTAACATAAATGACGCACAGATAGGTTAATACATTTCTCTTTCTCCTATCAGCAGCCTCCGGAGCTAGCAACGGAGACTTTTGGCTAATAACACGGAGAACCAGATGTCTGCAGGGAGTTGGAAGACAGTGCTACCGAAACTGAGGGACCCAGTGGCATAGAGGGTGAGGGGGCTGGAGAGGAGGCCACAAGGTCATTAGATTCAGAGGCCTCCATGTCAGACCAGCCCCAAGTAGTGGTGGACCCAAGATCATCTCATGGACTTCCATCATTGTCCACCACCACCAGCAAGATCAGCACTCTCCCTCCTGTTCCCCCCAATGTTGGCCAACACCTAGCCCCTACAAAGGCCAGGGTCTCCTTTGCCCCAGGCACCTCACCTCCTGCCCCTGTCCATCCAGCTGTAATGTCTGAGGAGGCTCTAGAATTGTTACGAAGCCTCTCTGTAGGCCATATTGTACTGTTGAGTGCAATTCAGGCATTCGGTCACTAATTAACACAATTACTGGGCTTTCAGGATTGCATAGGCAGTGAAGTATGTGCTATACAGAGAGGTATGGCAAGCAAAAGATTCCCCTCAGGGAGAACATGCCGGCCGGATAAGAGGAGAACATGGCGGCCAGATAAGACGCCCGGACGCGAGCTCCGTTCGACCGAGGTATGAAATTTATGTTAAGAGAGGACTCTCGCACTAGCGAACCTTAACAAACTTTAACTGGAATGGTAACAGGCGATCTTTAAAGGATCTTTAAAAGAAAAACGGCGTGTAAGGAGTGATAAACGTACCGGCGCTGCTGCAGCATATGCGAGACAAGCTGACCTTGAGCAGCCGCACCCAGCGCGGTCTTTGAGTGGGAGGGGGACTAGGCGAGGAGCGGCGTTGCAGCCAGCCAAAGCCCGGGGGAGGCGTGTGGGCGGAAGCCGCGTCAGAAAGCAACAGCCCGGGTAGTTTTCAGAGGCCCCTCTGATAAAGTTTGGACCTACTCTCCCATGAAGAGTCCAGGGCTGGACAAGAAAGTGGAAACCGAAAGCGATCCTCTCTCTACATGTATGAAATCGGTAAGAGGGAGAGGGAGGGGAAAAACTGGGGCAGCGTTAACTACTAACACTCTAACAAGAACACAAGTGGAGAACTCTTTGCAGTGTACAGACACAAATTCAGCTTCTTTGAAAGCTCAAAAAAGCCCTCTCAAAAAAGAGACTCCTGTCCTACTATTAAAGCAAGGATTTTCCTTTGCTTTAAGAAACAGACCCTTTGCAGCTGAAATTGTGGAGAAGGCAAGCCAGAGTATATCAGGGGAAGTTCGAGAAACCACACCTGTAATAATAACAATAAAAAATAGTAGGAAGGGGGAAAGATCTAAAGTTCAAAAGAGAAGGGGAAGCAGCGTGGTTATATCTACTAAAGCTGCTAAAGCCGCCGAAGCAGATCAAGCCAGACAAGGGGCAAAAATAAAAGTAACCCCATCCCTACGCTCCTTTTTTAAAGTACAGGAGAAACTCCCCCACGGTTTTTCAACTTCGGAGGAAGAAATGAGTACCAGGGGGGAGACAAACATGCAATCTATAGGACCAACGGCTGTCGGGGGAGCAATACCGATGCAAAATCGGTTTCAAGCACTAGCGGCGGAAAACCTTGAGAATGGGGGGGTAGGAACTCGAGAGGTCCTTCAAGGTGGCTTAGATACAGATGCCCAGAGTATACCCCCAGGAGGTCTGGGGAATAATTCAGAGCGATCCTTGCAAAATAGCGCAGATAATTTGCTAGAGACATTAATTGTAGAAATGAGAACCAATTTTGCAAGATCGGGAAAAAATCAAGAAAAAATTCAGGCCACATGTGAAGCACTTGAGTCAAAGGTTAACTCTCTAATGGACCGAGTGTTGGTAATGAAAAACACGATGGAACAAACTCGGGAAGAAGTAAAAAATTGCCAAGAGGAAATCTATAAGCTGAGAATAAATGAAAAAGATCTTAGAGAAAAAATCGAAATATTGGAAAATAACTCAAGGCTAAATAATTTTGAATATTGAACATCCCGGAAGGCTCGGAAGGGCAAAATATAAGGGGCTTTGTGGTGAAACTATTGACTGACTTTATTCCTGGATTAGATGAAAAAACCTTGGAGGAAGATATCCAAAGGTACATAGAGACCCCTTCAGATTAGGCAAAATGAGGAAAAATGCTCGGAAAATTCTTGTGAATTTCAAAACTTATACAATGAAAGAAAAAATTCTGAGTGACGCCCTAAAGGCTGGTAATTTTTCAAAAGGAGATTACAGCTTTAAAATTAGATCCGACCTGTCACGAGCTACACAGGACAGACAGTGGGAGCTGGGAAACTACATGCAGGACCTTAGGTCACTGGGTGCAACAGTCCAAATGAAGTTCCCAGCTGCACTTAGGATCATGTGGAACAATCAGACACATAACATCAGGGAACCAAAAGAAGTGGAAAAATTATTAGAACGAATTAAAGTGCAAAACAGGGAGTCATCTGCAGTGTAAATAAGACCTTCGGGACAACGGTGCTCGAAATAGGACAATAGTTAGTCCTATGTCAGTAGGGAGGGTTCTCCAGGGGAGGGAGGGGGGTGTCAGGGGGGGTGTATGCTTATTTTCTAAGGGCACAGTTTTCTTCTTTTTAGGTGGGGAGCATTAGGGAAAAATATAAAAAAATTGTCTGATATGCAAAATATAAAAGTAGTCAAGATCCCAGTAGGATGAGCAAGCTCTGGAAGGTGGATGAGGGAGAGAGAATAAGACTAGATGACTGAACCTTTGGGCAGAAATAAAATAAAGATTATATCTTGGAATTTAAACGGGCTTAGAGTGAGGAGAGGACGCCAGAAAATCTTTGAATACTTGAAATTAGTAAAAAGTGATGTTATAATTTTACAGGAAACACATCTTTTAAAATCTGAGTGGATCAAAATTATAAAACATCAAAAATGGGTGGAGAGTTATGTATGTACAAATCAATCCTGTTGCATTAAGGGAGTGGCCATAATCTTTAAAAAACCATCAAAAATAACAATATTAGATGAATATGTTGACGCAAAGGGGAAATGGGCAGTGGCAAAAATTAAATCAGAGAGCAACCAATACGTAATCGCTGGCTATTATGGACCAAACACAGATGACCCAGTGCCGCTCCAATCATTATATACCCAACTTATTAATATATTGGTTCCAATTATCTTGGGAGGAGATTTTAATTTGCTATTAGATCCTAAAAGTGACAGGTATCCCCCAGGAAAAGCTTTAAATCTTCCTAAAATGAGGGAATGGCTGAGCAGATTCAGGGAAGATCTGGGTCTGGTGGATGTTTGGAAGGATAAGGGTGATCAGACTAACAAATACACTTATAAAAATCACAAGTATGGACATGCGTCAAGAATTGATTTTTTCTTAATAGATAAAATGTTAAGTAATAGCGTAATAAAAGTTGAACATGTACCAGCCCATTTATCTGATCATTCCCTAGTCTACATAGAGATAAATCAGGACTTTTCCCAGGGTGAACTAAGATGGACGGTAGATCGTACTCTTCTCTTAGAGGAACAGGTTATCGACAAATTGAAATTTGTAACGGAAGATTATTTCAGAACAACTGTAACAAAGGAACACCTACACAGATAGTATGGGATGCCTATAAAGCGGTGATTAGGGGCACTTTGATTGGTCTGGCAGTTATAAGAAACAAGGAGACTAGACACAATATTAATCAATTAGAGTCAGACATTCTAGACCAACATAGAAATTTGGAAGTGGCGACCTCTAAGGCAGAAAAAGAGAGAATAAGGGAAAGAATTGTTAAGAAGAAGTGTGATCTGTCAAACTTTTTGGAAGAAAGGGTAAGGAAAAGGTGGGAAGCCAGTAGTCTGTCAAATTACGAGTACGGGAAAGGTAGCGGGAAGCTTCTTGCTTGGAAGATACGGACCGACACTAATAGTAATAAAATCATGGCAATTCAAGGAGATCCCATTGGTAGCCAAGTCGTGGACAGACCAGGGATAGAGAAAGCCTTCACAGACTTTTTTCAATCCCTATATGAAGAAGATTTGGTGGTCCCCAGTAACCGAGTGGACTCGTATCTTAGAGAATCAACGATTCCAAAGCTAGAGGCTGAGTTACGTGATAGATTAAATACAGAAATTACTGTCGAGAAAGTGTTGGGAGCTTTAAGAAGGATGAAAAGAGGGAAGGCAGCTGGCCCAGATTCTCTTCCAAATGAGCTGTACATGGTTTTAAAAGAAACACTGGCTCTTAGATTGGTGGATCTTTTTAATGATATTTTTAGTTCAGGTTTAGTGCTCCCAAAATCTTGGACTGACGCCACTATTAGCTTGATATTAAAACCAGGTAAAAACCCTTTGAAGTGTGAGTCTTACAGACCCATTTCTCTCTTAAACAACGACTACAAAATTTACACTCAGATTTTGGCAACAAGACTTGGGAATATAACAGGTAAACTAATACACAATGATCAAAAAGGCTTTATTAAGGGGAGACAAATGCACGACCTCACTCACCAACTAATTGGAGCCATTGATATAGCCACCCAAGAAAATATCCCACTTACGGTCCTCACTTTTGACGCCGCAAAAGCTTTTAACCGGGTCAATTGGGTATTTTTGCGCAGAGCAATATCGCATTATGGTCTAGGTGAGAAATTTATAAAAGCGATAATGAATATATATGCAGCCCCGGTAGCTAAAATTCTCATTAATGGAAATCTATCAAAAAATTCAAATTAAAAGAGGTACAAGACAGGGCTGACCCCTTTCTCCTCACTTATTTAACTTATATATAGAGCCCCTGGCCAATGTAATACGAAGATCTCAAGAAATCATCCCTTTTAAGTTCAAAGGATGGGTTAAGAAAGTGGCTTTATATGCTGACGACCTGATGTTGTTTACAAATGATTTCAACATGTCTCTTCCCATCATTACAAAGTTATTAAATGATTTTGGTCAGATCTCGGGTTACCAGATCAACCATGGGAAATCAGAAATAATGCAATGGTGCTCCCAGTCACCAATAGCGGGAGCAAAGAACAGAATTAAATACTTGGGGGTAGAGATTTTAAAAAATATTGATGAGATTGCTCGAGTAAATTTCGACTCAAAGGTGAAGGAAACGAGAAAGCTGTTAAGATCTTGGAGCGGTTTATCTCTCTCGTTCATGGGAGGTCGAATATTGTAAAAATTTCCATCTTGCCCAAATTTACTTTTATCTTTAATGCCATACCACTGGAATTTAAGATTCAATGGATCAAAAAGATTCAAGGGGAAATTAATGGATTTATATGGGCCTCGAAAGGCGTGAGAATAGCGTGGAAAAAGTTACGCAGAAAGAAAAATCAGGGCGGTATAGTAAGTCCCAACTTTCTTTTTTATTATAGAGTGTTTCATTTTAAAACTATTAGAATTCTTCTTAGATATCACTCTTCTTATTCCACATATTGGAAAGCTGTGACGGAGGAGGACTATTGCCTTTATAAATTTGGGCACCCAAAATACTTCAAAAAGATTAAGTTAAAAGTATTGGGTGCAGCATGCAAGCCGTGGTATGAAGTGAGAAGGACTTTGAAGATTCCTTATTACAGTTGCCTAGCACCTATTTGGAAGTCACCTGGAACTCCTGAATGCTTGAAAGATTCCTAGCAGGGCCATTGAAGGAGGCAGGAATAACAAAATGGGGACAATTACTCGAAGCAGGAGCTCTGAAAAGTTGGGACTCCCTGTTAGTAGGAACAGAGGGAAAACTGTCCAGGTTCAAATATTATCAGTTGGCAAGCTGGGCTAAGGACCAGGAAAAACTTTGGGAAACACAGTGGAGTTGGAAAATGAAATACAATGTGACCCCGCAAGAAAAGAAGTATCAAAATGGTATTGGTACCTGATAAGAGCAGGAGATGAAGAATTCTCCCTTCCAGACGACCTATGGAGAAAGACTTTTCCGGCGCAAGACTTGCAACATCAATGGCAAGTATCCTGCACTTTTTTATGGCAAATTATAGTATCTGCACCTCTTAGGAAAAATCATCTTTTTACCCTGCACAGGTCATACTGGTCACCAGAAAAGCTAACTAAAATGAACAGGCAAGTGCTGAAAAACTGCACAAAATGTGGGGAACCAAAAGCGAACGACATCCACATGTTTCACCGTTGTCCTCACCTGGCTAAATTCTGGGAAGATGTGGGTAAGATTATTGATAAAGTTTTAGAGACAAATATTGAGGTAAGCACATTTACTATTATTTTTGGATTGACAGAAAGTAATGTTTCCCTTCCCGTGTTAAATAACAACCAAAAACAATTATTATTTATGTTAGTTTTACTGGCTAGAAGAGAGATTTGCGTAAAATGGATACTCGCAATTTCTCCAAGTGTAATTGAATGGCGGTTTTCTGTAGAGAAGTTTAGAAAATTGGATAAGTCTAGAGGGAAGAGTAATAAGACCAGATTTTGGGATTTATGGGATAAGAACATAAGGTAGGGTATGGAGGGATGTCCAATGATTAATTTTCACGCGATAAAAACGAATTCAGGAGGATCATCATCGGGGCTCCGTGATCGATTACCTCAAAGAATTTGGAGGTCTTAAGACATGATCTCACAATGGGAAAGGAGGGCAATCCCCTCATCGGAAAAGTGAGTAAAATCCCCAACCAGAAATCCCACAAACGATGGGGATCTTGTCCATTCATACCTCAATAATTGTATAAATGAGGACAAAAAAAAAAGAAAAAAAAGATTCCCCTCAGGCATCACTGCCTTGCACTTACCACCACCTGTCCCTTCCACTCTGGACCCTTTCTCTTACCAAATCCATCCTCCAACCACCTCTGTCCCAAAAAAACCCCAACAGCAGACCACAGCTACATACTCAATCCCACACACAATCAGAAAGACAAACAGAAATACACAGGCACACACACGCTCCATAAAAGAAACACAAACATACACACAAGCATGCACAGTCAAACACTCAAACTAGCACCACAACCTCCCCACCACAGACATATCCAGCACACAGAAAGACTCACATTCACCTATCCATCCACCAATAACAAACAATTAGACTCACACCCATACCCACAAGCACTACCACACTCTGAAGCACGACAAGACCCTCAACCATCACCACACCCTAAACCACTACCACACCCTCAGCAAAACACACACCCTCAGCAAAAAAACACATACTCAGAAAACACACATCATCACCCAAACCAAATACACCACAGAAACACACACGCTCAGCAAAAGACACACCATCACCCAAACAAACAACTTTACAGAAACACGCCCAAAACTTCTACATCCACAAAACAACATCTTAACCCACATCCAAAACCTTACCCTCAGTACACCACACACCCAAACACACATCCAAATCCACAACCATCCCAACCCCTCAACCTCCCAAACACCCAGTACACCCATCCCATTTACCCTTACACCTCCCTCCCAACCCACCTGCTACTACTCGCAAACCCATTAAACAATGGACCCCCCCCATGAATATTTCAGGTGCCTGGCTTCCACCTGCGTGAAGAGTGAAACAAGCCTCTTTAGGAGATGGTTTTATTGCTACGTACCATAGAGCGCGGAAGCGAGTTATGGAGCTGTGGATTGTGTATTTGTTTTTCTTTCTGTATGATAATGATATTTGATTTATTATAATTGCTGTGAGAGAAGTATCTCATGTAGTAATAAAACAAATTTTCTTTTCAACATGTTTGGTTTTCTGTTTTATTTATTTATTTATTTATTCATTTATAAAGTTTAATATAGCGTGAATGAACATGACCCGTGAGGGTATCAGAGTGCTTTACAGATGAAAAGAAATAAGGAACAAGAGAACAACCACAACATAATCAAGAGAGGTACAAACTGTGTAAATTGCCAAATTGAGGAGAATAACCTTCATAGGAAAAGTCAGCAGGACAATGGACATGATCAAACAAACGAGTAATAATCATGGGTTAAGATCCAGAGTCAAAATATGTGACCTAAAGCAGAAATGTGTTTATAAGTAGTATTTTAACTTCTTTTTTTAAAGATGCAGTAGAAGGGGTCCATCTGCTTTCAGGTGGCAGGGAGTTCCAAATTTTCGGGGCAATACCCGAGAAGGCTCTGTTGCAAGTTTTATTTTTGTGGAATATCTGTGGTTTAAGTAACAAGGTGCTGGTGCTTCTAGAGAATCTGCATCCACCAGATAATTCTAGTTTTTGTGCCAAGTACCTAGGTGTGTTGTAGTGTAAAGCTTTATGAGTCATGCAAGCAATTTTTAGTTGTATTCTTGCCTCATATGGGAGCCAGTTTAGGGATTTTAGATCCGGGGAGATGTGGTTGTTCCATTTTGTTCCTGTGATGATTCTAACATCAGCAATAAGAGAGGCCATTAGAGGCGCCAACTTGGATCTAGGAAGGCCACAAAGGGTTGCACCTCCATAGTCCACCTAAGAATGACTAGGGCTTGGACCGCTGATTTGAAGTCATTGTTGGGGAGAAAGTGTTTTCATTTCCTTAAATGTTCATTTGATAATTTGTTCCTTTGGTGACGGCACTGATGTGCTCCTGCATATTCAGGTTCTTGTCAAATGTTATTCCTAGAGATCTTGTAGAGTCTATAATGCGTGGTGAGCAGTTGAGGGCAGTTAAAAGCTTAATCCATAAATCACTCTCGAGATTGTAATTGGGTGAGAAGATGAGGAGGAATTCAGTTTTGAAAGCATTTAGCTTGAGATGATTGCGACTTAGCCTGCTTTGAGTATTTTGTAGTGTTGTGTTGAGACACCTAGGGGTCGATTCCGATTCGGGCCGGAAAAAGCACCGACCGACACGGAGCCGGAAAAATTACCGACCGACACGTACCAGTGGTGCCCGACACGCCAAGTACGATGCAAGCCGCGATAAATCCGACCGACACGTTAGGAAACCAAGCCGACCGACCGAGCCGCTCGGAAAATAGCAATCCGGCCGGAAAAACACGCGAATCCAACCGACCGACACGCACCCGGAACAAATCCGACCGAATCGTACCCGCCAACTCCAAACCGCAAAGTACGATGCAAGGCGCGAAAAACACGACCGAGTCGGACGGAGGACAAGCCGTACGACCGACACGCATACAAAACCGAGCCGAAGCAACACAATACACCGCGACCGACGCGTACGCAGCATAGAAAACTGCACAAACACAGCGTGAACGAAACGGAAAACACCGTACGAGACCAATGCAGGGTCCGACTCGGTCACAAGAACGTTTCCAACATACACAAACAGCACAAAGGAAAAATCAACCAAAAAAAGGCCAAACAAGCAATTACCAAGCCAATAAATACTGGGGGGGTGGGGACAGAGAACAAAGACACACCCACAACTCCACCTATATAAAGGACACAAATCACTACCATGAGCCTTTGCAAATGCCATTTCACTGCCAGCACCCAAGAGAAAGCAACCACACACCCACAGCTCATCCCTCACACAAGACACACACCATCAACACACCAACAAATACCTACCTCACATACACCCAGCACAACACACACCCACACACCCGAACCTGCACACCAACACACACATCACCCACCATCACCACCCATCACCATGCCCCCAAGAAGAATCCCAAGTTCCTAGATAGTGAATTGGAAGTCATGGTAGACGAGATCCTCAGGGTGGAGCCACAGCTGTTTGGCACTCTGGTCCAACAGACCCCCATGTCGCAGAAAACCAAGATGTGGGAGAGGATCATCAACAGGGTGAACGCCCAATCACCATGTCGGCGCACAAAGACGGACATCCAGAACAGGTGGTATGACGTGCGCAGGAGGGTACGGGACATGCTCAAGAAAGACTACATCAACAGCCAACACACCGGCAGTGGCCCTCCTGCCAAGCCAATATACCTCAGGCCCTGGGAGGAGAAGGTGCGGGCCATCCTTCCGCCAGTGAGCGTATATGGACTAGAGGACATCCCAGAGCCTGGTGAGTACACAACAAATGTACACAATAAACTGCCACAAAACACACACATCACTGTCAAGGGGAGAGTCAAACCATGCACTCATAGCAATTACACAGCAACTAGAACAGAATCATCCCAAAATGTGTATGTCAGTCAGATAAACACAACACATGCCATCAAAAAAGTCACATCCAACTGTGCCAACACATGTACAAACACAACCACAACTACAGCTAGGCAGTGGCACAAATAGAACTAACACACACATCCACACATGTAGCCACCACAACAACACCAACACACAGTGAAGACCACTCAAAGGAAGGAATTCTGTGTATGCTGGCCAAGTCAGTGTAGCCAATAGCATCATGGGAGTCGCAGTCACACATATTGCCCCCCACAACTGTCCCATCAACACCACCCTGAACCATGCTCACATCACAGGGAGTGGAGAAGGACTCACAAGATGGCTGACACTGGCTACTGCTGTGGGGAGCACAAGGCCCTGCTGCCAACTGTGCACCAACAAACAGCAGGACACCACTGACTGACATCCTGAGAGACAACTTACACTCCCTGCAATGCAAGCACGTTCCATGGTGGGATATCTGGCTGGCTGGGTGGGAAGGGGGACTAGCAGCACTGACTATAGTCACCAGCACCTCCCCTCACCCCCCCAACACAAACTCCACAGTACCCACCTGGTAGAATGCAATGCCCTCCATCCTAACACAAGATCCCACAAAGCACCACCACCCTGGGTTATGTTGTGTGAAGCACAGGGACACTCTTGGGACTCTTAGCCAAACAACTGCCAGGACAACACTCCCAGCCATCCTGTCAGCACAGCCAGCCCACCCCACAGGGAAGCAGAGTCAAAAGGAAGGAAGCATGGGCATGCTGGGAAGGGGGTGGAGGCAATAGCATGATGGGAGTCGTAGTCACAGACATAGCTCACCCTCACAACTGTCCCATCAACACCACCCTGAACCATGCTCACATCACAGGGAGTGGAGAAGGACTCACAAGATGGCTGACACTGGCTACTGCTGTGGGGAGCACAAGGCCCTGCTGCCAACTGTGCACCAACAAACAGCAGGACACCACTGACTGACATCCTGAGAGACAACTTACACTCCCTGCAATGCAAGCACGTTCCATGGTGGGATATCTGGCTGGCTGGGTGGGAAGGGGGACTAGCAGCACTGACTATAGTCACCAGCACCTCCCCTCACCCCCCCCAACACAAACTCCACAGTACCCACCTGGTAGAATGCAATGCCCTCCATCCTAACACAAGATCCCACAAAGCACCACCACCCTGGGTTATGTTGTGTGAAGCACAGGGACACTCTTGGGACTCTTAGCCAAACAACTGCCAGGACAACACTCCCAGCCATCCTGTCAGCACAGCCAGCCCACCCCACAGGGAAGCAGAGTCAAAAGGAAGGAAGCATGGGCATGCTGGGAAGGGGGTGGAGGCAATAGCATGATGGGAGTCGTAGTCACAGACATAGCTCACCCTCACAACTGTCCCATCAACACCACCCTGAACCATGCTCACATCACAGGGAGTGGAGAAGGACTCACAAGATGGCTGACACTGGCTACTGCTGTGGGGAGCACAAGGCCCTGCTGCCAACTGTGCACCAACAAACAGCAGGACACCACTGACTGACATCCTGAGAGACAACTTACACTCCCTGCAATGCAAGCACGTTCCATGGTGGGATATCTGGCTGGCTGGGTGGGAAGGGGGACTTGCAGCACTGACTATAGTCACCAGCACCTCCCCTCACCCCCCCAACACAAACTCCACAGTACCCACCTGGTAGAATGCAATGCCCTCCATCCTAACACAAGATCCCACAAAGCACCACCACCCTGGGTTATGTTGTGTGAAGCACAGGGACACTCTTGGGACTCTTAGCCAAACAACTGCCAGGACAACACTCCCAGCCATCCTGTCAGCACAGCCAGCCCACCCCACAGGGAAGCAGAGTCAAAAGGAAGGAAGCATGGGCATGCTGGGAAGGGGGTGGAGGCAATAGCATGATGGGAGTCGTAGTCACAGCCCTACATCCCCCACCACATGGCCCAGCAAGCTCACACTCACGCATGCACATCCCACAGAGAGTGGAAAGGCCCATCAAAGATGACTGACACTGTTGCTGTGTCGTGGGGAGCACAAGGGCATGCTGGGTACTGCACACCAACCAACAGCAGGACACCACTGTCAGCCATCTTGCCATTGCCCTCACACCCACACCCACTGAACTCCACACAAAAGCAAGTAAGTATGGGAATGCTGGCAAGTGGGGTGGAGGCAATGGCATGATGGGAGTCGTAGTCACAGACATAGCTCACCCTCACAACTGTCCCATCAACACCACCCTGAACCATGCTCACATCACAGGGAGTGGAGAAGGACTCACAAGATGGCTGACACTGGCTACTGCTGTGGGGAGCACAAGGCCCTGCTGCCAACTGTGCACCAACAAACAGCAGGACACCACTGACTGACATCCTGAGAGACAACTTACACTCCCTGCAATGCAAGCACGTTCCATGGTGGGATATCTGGCTGGCTGGGTGGGAAGGGGGACTAGCAGCACTGACTATAGTCACCAGCACCTCCCCTCACCCCCCCCCAACACAAACTCCACAGTACCCACCTGGTAGAATGCAATGCCCTCCATCCTAACACAAGATCCCACAAAGCACCACCACCCTGGGTTATGTTGTGTGAAGCACAGGGACACTCTTGGGACTCTTAGCCAAACAACTGCCAGGACAACACTCCCAGCCATCCTGTCAGCACAGCCAGCCCACCCCACAGGGAAGCAGAGTCAAAAGGAAGGAAGCATGGGCATGCTGGGAAGGGGGTGGAGGCAATAGCATGATGGGAGTCGTAGTCACAGACATAGCTCACCCTCACAACTGTCCCATCAACACCACCCTGAACCATGCTCACATCACAGGGAGTGGAGAAGGACTCACAAGATGGCTGACACTGGCTACTGCTGTGGGGAGCACAAGGCCCTGCTGCCAACTGTGCACCAACAAACAGCAGGACACCACTGACTGACATCCTGAGAGACAACTTACACTCCCTGCAATGCAAGCACGTTCCATGGTGGGATAACTGACTGGCTGGGTGGGTGGGTGGGAAGGAGGTCTGGCTGTCAACCAAACACAATCAATGCAGACCATGTTCACACCCCAGAGAATACATAGAAATGCCCAAATAATGCAGGACAATGTGCCACACCAATATCAACCCCTGACTGTGACGACTTAGGACAATACAATGTACAGGCCCGCACCCCGAGGCACAGTCACAACTGTCAGGTGTGTCAACCACTGATGCCTGCAGAAACATGACATACATTGTTTGTGTCTCCCAAAAACAGGTGATGATAGGGACACAGCAGCAGACGCTGAGGAGTCCCAGTCCCAGGCTCAAGAGGATGCCGAGCTCACTGGCGTCGTACAGCCTCTGTCCTCCTCGGACGATGAACAACCTGGCACATCCGGTGCAAGTCAACATGCTGCACCAGCAGGACCACCAGCTGCAGCACCAGCAGGTCCACCAGCTGCACCCCCTGCACCCACCCCTCCAACGACTGTCACCACGAATACCATCCCTGCCGACATGGACGGAATAAGGAGCAACACCAGCGCAGTGACCCTGGACCAACCTGGGGCCATGGACACCACCACCACCACCAACCCCCAAGGTGGACCAGGGTCATCTGTGCGTGCAACTGCACACACTGCACATGTCAGCAGGGGTGGTGGGAGGGGTGGGAGACAGAGGTCGCTGCTTGCAGACGTTGCTGGTGTGCATGAAGACCCACAACTGGTACGCATAGCTGATGCGTACCAGTCCAGCACCGGAGAGCTCAGCCAGGTAGTGGGGCTCCTCAGAGACATCAAACAGCAGCAGGCTGCCCATCATGCCCGCTTGGACTCCCACATGTCCCACGTGGAGTCACACATGTCACGTGTGGACTCCCACATGTCCCGCGTGGAGTCCAAGTGGGATGTACTACATGAGATGACGGCGGTGCACAGGGACATTTTACAATGCCTCCGCCAGATGAACAGCAACCAGTCCACACCTCCCTGTGTGCCAACAACATCTGGTACAGAACAAACTGCAACTGCCACAGGGAGGGAGGAGGACTCTGGCGGAGAGTCCCCTGCACCGCAGCAGCCTGCACTTGAGGGCCCCCCCCCAAGAAGAGGGGTCGTCCGAGGAGGGGAAAGTGAGAGGCTGATGGCCAAGCGCAACTCCCAGGAAGCCTGAACCTGTTCTGGATTTTCGCCTTTGTGCACAGACTGTTCACCCTGTTGGTGGCAACACTACTCCCACACATTGCATGGGGAGTACAAGTTGGAACAATGTGTCAGACAACTGTGGCCCTGATACTGGGGATCCTGTCTACCTGGACTTTCAATTCACCTAGGAACTTGGGATTGCAAGATTCATGTACAGCACAACCCATCCTATGCACTATTAACACAGATGTATCACAATAAACACACTAATACACCATACTTGCCTCTGTCGTGATTCCAACGTGGGTGCTGTTATGGGGATGATGAACTGCAAAATTACACTGTGTATGCGAACTGCAACAGCAAGGACAACACAGGCATGTGAGTACAGGCAACGTGACACATATGAGGGAGACACACCACCAGGGGTACACAACACATACACACCTAGGCCATCTGACTCATTGCCTACACTGATGTTGCCAGGGAAGACGGTGCAATGCACAGACACCACACCCATTCCCAGTTGTAGTCAAGTAGCCCACAGGTGCAGTAAGCAAATGGCAGTCAAATGTGTGACCACAGACAACGCACATCACTAAGTGAAGCACAGGTTTATTACACAGTAGCAACATGCCGTAACCACTACAGATGCAAGGTAACCCCACCTGGTAGCGGGCACACAGTCAACAACTGTAGACGGAAGGAAGTCCATGGGTGTGGCGCACATCACCTGTAGGGACACAACAGCTACCAGCCTGGATGTGCAATCACGTCGTCGGTGGACACAGTTGACCAAACGAATCTGAAAGTACCCTGTGAAGGACAGAAATGACACACAGTCAAAAGCAATGCAGTACAGGACAGATCAGCAAAACTCATGCACAATACATGTTACAAGATACCCACCCAGAACCAAGTTAGCATGTCAACACTGTTGGGGAGTACAGCCCACCTGTCACCACACATCGCAACACACATCCTGTCAAGTAGCCCATGGACACACTCCAACAGCACCAGAGCACCACCCACACATCATGCCAACTCACATCATTCACATGACACCTCAGGATACTCACATTCAGCTAAAGAAGTTGGTGATGAGCTGTGTGCGGACATCACCATCACCATCATCATCATCATCATCGTCACTGGCATCGTGGTCCAGGCCAGGATCCTCCACAGGTGGCGGATGTTGGTCATCGTCATCCTGGATGAGAGGCAACTCCTTCCGCACTGCCAGGTTGTGTAGCATGCAGCAGACGATGATAATCTTGCACACTTTCGCAGGGGCATATGGGAGGGACCCTCCGGTCTTGTCCAGGCAGCGGAAGCGGCTCTTCAGGAGACCAAAGGTCCGCTCAATCACTCTCCTGGTCCGACCATGTGCCTCATTGTAGCGCATCTGGGCAGGTGTCACAGGGTTCCTGAGGGGTGTCAGCAACCACGGCATGTTGGGGTATCCCGAGTCACCTACGGACAGACAAGTGCACATCAGCTGACTTGGAAAAGTGGGCGGAATACTACAGATCAGATCACACACAATGGCACAAAGTCAGTACACACCGACAAGCCAGGCACGCTGGTTCTGCATCTGTGCCATCAACCTGGGGATGCGACTACTCCTCATCACAAAGGCATCGTGTGCTGAACCAGGGAAACGGGCACACACGTGTGTGATGGTCATGTCTGCAAGACACACCACCAGTGCATTGACCGAGTGGTAGTGCTTGCGGTTCCTGTAGGCCTGCTCCTGGGCCTGTGGTGGTACCAAAGCCACATGTGTCCCATCAATGGAGCCAATGACATGCGGCATCCTCCCCAGGGCATAAAAGTCACTCTTCACGTCAGTGAGTCGTCGCAGTCTAGGGAAATAGATGTACCGGTTCAGGAAGAGCAACATTGCCGCCAAAACATCGCGGAGCACACGGCTGAACATGGTCTGTGACATCCCACCAGCAGACGCCACAGTATGTTGGAAGGTACCGGTGGCAAAGAAGTGTAGGGCTGCCATCACCTTCACCTTGGGGGTCAGCGCTGTAGGATACGGCCGGCCAGGCTGCAAATGTGGGGACAACTGCACTGCCAAATCCTCAATCAGCTGCCTGGTGAAGCGGTACCGTCGGATGCTGTCCCGTTCCACCATCGTTGCCAGGTCTGGGAATGGCCGATGGACAGCAGGAGCCCTGCAGTGCAGAGGAGAAGTAAGCAAGATCGTCAGTCACCCCACATATGCGGCATTGAACACACTCAAGATCCCAACATACATCATCATGAGGCACAACTACATGAAGTGTGCAGTACCGGAACGACATGTATGGTACATACATGGCCAACATCTGTCAACACGGTCCTACAGGTGGCATCAATTTGTCCCAGGTTGGCCCATTGGATATCATGATGCTGTGTCACAGTCACCCCCCACAGTGACATGTGAGGACAGATGTGCCCCAGGCACCACAGCTCAACGACAGGCACATTCCCAGGGACCCTGTAATGCCACATGGACACTGGCATCACCTGGAGTATCATGTGTACACCACAGCAAAACAAACATGACCCCCACAGGTAGTGGCCACACTTGCCATGGCAGGACAGCCATGGACGTCTGTGACACACACGCACAACATCAGAGTCCATGCACACACAACGTGGATGTGGAGACTGTCTCCCATTGTGCACATGAAATCAGAGACATTGTAAACACTACATGCACAAAGACTGTGGAGGGCCATCACTATTGTGCCACTGGGACACCCTGGCTCAAACATACCGTCCCACATGGGACTCACGGGGTATGTGACATGACATACACAAACACCACTGTGAAATGTGACCATGACACATGCACAGATATGAACAGTTGCACATCACAGTGGTCACGTACACGTAACACCCAGGATCCTGTCCCCATGAACACGTGCACAGCCTGGGGGTGGCTGCCCACAGGTGACACCCACAGGACAACATGTACACCAACATACACACAATAGGAAATGCAGCCTTACATGCCTTATGATAAGGTTTGGACAGGCTGTCGTGATGTAGGTGTGCCCCTCACTCCCTGGGAGCTATCTGTGGCTGGCATATGTCCATCTGAGACAGGCATGCTGACCTATGCCAGTCACATATACAGTGATGCGTTGAACCGCAATGGACCGATCGGTGCCTCCGGCCGGCCCATTGCTTTCAATGTGTGCGGGTACGCGTTGTACCCCTGTGCGCGTTGAACTGCAATGGACCGATCGGTGCCTCCGGCCGGCCCATTGCATTCAATGTGTGCGGGTACGCGTTGTACCCCTGTGCGCGTTGAACTGCAATGGACCGATCGGTGCCTCCGGCCGGCCCATTGCATTCAATGTGTGCGGGTACGCGTTGTACCCCTGTGCGCGTTGAACTGCAATGGACCGATCGGTGCCTCCGGCCGGCCCATTGCATTCAATGTGTGCGGGTACGCGTTGTACCCCTGTGCGCGTTGAACTGCAATGGACCGATCGGTGCCTCCGGCCGGCCCATTGCTTTCAATGTGTGCGGGTACGCGTTGTACCCCTGTGCGCGTTGAACTGCAATGGACCGATCGGTGCCTCCGGCCGGCCCATTGCTTTCAATGTGTGCGGGTACGCGTTGTACCCCTGTGCGCGTTGAACTGCAATGGACCGATCGGTGCCTCCGGCCGGCCCATTGCTTTCAATGTGTGCGGGTACGCGTTGTACCCCTGTGCGCGTTGAACTGCAATGGACCGATCGGTGCCTCCGGCCGGCCCATTGCTTTCAATGTGTGCGGGTACGCGTTGTACCCCTGTGCGCGTTGAACTGCAATGGACCGATCGGTGCCTCCGGCCGGCCCATTGCATTCAATGTGTGCGGGTACGCGTTGTACCCCTGTGCGCGTTGAACTGCAATGGACCGATCGGTGCCTCCGGCCGGCCCATTGCTTTCAATGTGTGCGGGTACGCGTTGTACCCCTGTGCGCGTTGAACTGCAATGGACCGATCGGTGCCTCCGGCCGGCCCATTGCTTTCAATGTGTGCGGGTACGCGTTGTACCCCTGTGCGCGTTGAACTGCAATGGACCGATCGGTGCCTCCGGCCGGCCCATTGCTTTCAATGTGTGCGGGTACGCGTTGTACCCCTGTGCGCGTTGAACTGCAATGGACCGATCGGTGCCTCCGGCCGGCCCATTGCTTTCAATGTGTGCGGGTACGCGTTGTACCCCTGTGCGCGTTGAACTGCAATGGACCGATCGGTGCCTCCGGCCGGCCCATTGCTTTCAATGTGTGCGGGTACGCGTTGTACCCCTGTGCGCGTTGAACTGCAATGGACCGATCGGTGCCTCCGGCCGGCCCATTGCATTCAATGTGTGCGGGTACGCGTTGTACCCCTGTGCGCGTTGTACCGCAATGGACCGATCGGTGCGCACCCATTGACAATGGGCTTGCCTGGCAACGGACGCGTTTTCGAATTTCGAACGAGTCGGTTGCTGGAAAATCAGTTGGTCACCCACAACAATGTTGCAAAATCATGTATGTCATGAAGTTGAAGTTTTGAAGGATGCTGTGGGCGTGTTTTGGTGCTGCTATTCCATGGATTGGCCAGATTCAGAAGATGCAAACGACTTGGACCTATCACTTTGGACACAAGGGACAGTATCTGCCTCTCCAGCACATATATATTGCTGCCTGTTCCCCTGAGAGCCCACTTGCCTGCACTACATGCTCCAGGACGACATCTGCCACTGCACTGCTGCTGTCTCTGCCCCTCTGGACCCTGCAATGGCACGTACTGTGGAGAGAGCCCCAGCCTTCAGCCTTGAGGAGAACCAGGCCCTGCTGGACAGCCTACTTCCACAGTACAGCAAGCTGTATGGGACACCAGGGGAGCAGGTGAGTGTTCTGTGCACTGCCTTTCTGAATGTGCATTTTGTCTGACTAGCAAGGCTGAGAGTCAGCACGCCACTGGCTAGCAGGCTCACTGAGTAGTTGTCACCCCCCATAGTGTGTGGTGACTTGCACTGGACAGGTATGGTGCAGTGACAGTGCTTCTGAACAGGGTTTTACTCCCCATGCAATGATACCATGTAGTGACTTCTGGAAAACTGTCCATGGGCAGCCGTGCACTGCCTGTGTACACCATGTGCCCCTGTGATTGCGACATGTATATGCAACTGTGTCATGCACGGATATGTTGCATGTGTAGTAATGGCCTTATCACTTTGTCATCCTGACAGGCTTCTGCCCATCGGAAGCATGAGATATGGAAGGACATCGTCCGGGCTGTCCGGTCCGTGGGGGTCTACAAGCGCCGGATCCGCAACTGCCAAAAGAGGTGGCAGGACCTTCGGGGCTGGACCCGGAGGATTGCACGGGTCCAGCTGAAGCTGTCGCCTCCTCGCAGGAGGGGCGGAACACGGACCCTGACCCCCCACATGCTCAGGATCCTGGCGGTGGTCTTTCCAGACCTGGATGGGCAGCTGAAGGCCAGAGAGCAGCAAGGAGGGGGTGAGTCAAAGACTGCACTGTGTACTCTGTCTAACATGCTATGTGCCCTCCTCGGGCCTGGTTAAACTGCCACAGTACAGCAGTCATGTTGTCCAGGAGCCATGTCCCTCTATTGTGCACTGCCCACTCCTCATCTGATACCCAGGTGTGGCCCTTACATGCAGGGAATTCTGTCACTTAGGACTGTGTCCTTGCAGTTTGCTTGACTCAAGGTGGGAGACAGCATCTGTTTCCCTGACTCTGTGGTGGGCATCATGGGTGGGTCCATTGCTTACACAATGCCTGTATTCTGACATGTATTCAGCGTGTTACTTTGATCTGTGGTCCAATTGCTGAGCTGATCCACCACATGTGGCTGGGGTATCTGGCACACACCCATGCTGCGGGTGGGAACAATGTTTGGGCCCCAGGAGTATGTATATGACGTGTGTCACACATACTTAGCCAGCTGCCTACAGTCCAGGGCTCATCCCTCATTCATGTGGGGCTGGACAGTCATGCCTACTCCAGGCCATACAATACACTCTGTACTCCCACTCCCGTGTATCAGCGGACACATTGTGCACAGTGATTTGACCCCTCAGGTGTCTGCCTCTGTGTCAGTGTGCTGTAGATTAGTCGCCAGGACTGCTGTGGAGTTTCTTGGTAGGGGCTCAGCATGCCACTGGAGATGTGACCATAGGAGACGATACTTGTGTGACACATAGGTGTCTGATCAGCTGCCCATGCAGACTGGGGCATGTAAATGTGAAGTTCAGGCAGCTGTTCCCCATGCATAGCAGAGTGTGAGGGGCTCAGGTTCAGAGGGTAGTGTCACAGGTCTCCCATATGTCCAATAGGTATGACCTGGACAGATGAGGGTTAAGAGGATGTGTTGTGGGGGGATGTACATGTGCACTTGTGCAGCTCCTGGACTTGCATTCCCCATGACCTACTATTGTGACACAGTGCAGAGTGTTGTTGTCTGGCTGCAAAGCCATACATCACTGAGACAGTGATGTATGACTTTGCAGGCATGCCTCCGCCATGGCATGTGTCTACTGATTGGTGAGCCTGCAGGGGAGTGACATGTGCTACATGCACACCATAGTGGCGCTGGCTATCAGGACATGGGTGCATCATGGTGTCTGTCGCTGGTATGCATCACATGCATTTCCTATTTGACTCTGGGCATCCCTTTCATCCGGAAACCTGTACTGACTCAGTGGCAAGAGCTGTGATGTGTCCACACCGTGTCCTCTGCACTGTCCAACTACTGTGTACTTGGTGCATGTGTCAACACTGGGGTGTTGCAATCCAACAGACACCAGACAGATGGGTGCAAGGCCATGTGGGATGTGAGTGCCATGCTTGGCATCAGACTGACAATTGACTTCTCCTGTTCAGTTAGGGCACTTTTAGCAATGTACAACTGATGATGCCAGGGCTTGCTCTGTGATGTGCTGTGCTCACAGTGGTGTGTGCGTTATGTGCAGGTGACTGATGTCTGTCTGTATCCCCATTGTTTGCAGATACATCCACGGCCACGGAAGGGGACAGCTCCACGGACCAGGAGGAGCCGGAGAGCCAGACTGGGTCAGCAGCCGAGGAGTGGTCGGAGGGACCCAGTGGCACGGAGGGCGAGGGGAGCCACACCGAGGAGTCCTCAGCAGCATCCACCTCAGCTGAGGACCAGAGCAACTCGGAGGATGACTCCCTTGTGGAGGCGGGTGTCAGCAGCCACCACACCCCAGCTAGTGTTGCTGTCCCCGCCACCACCAGCACCACCACCGCCCTCCCATCGGCTCCCATTCCCCAGGTCCGTGGAGGCTCCCATGTCCGGGAGCGTGTTTCCTTTGGGCCAGGCACCGCACCCCCTGCCCCTGTGTCCCCTGCTGCCCTGAGTGAGGAGTCTGTGTACCTCCTTCGCCAGCTCCATGTAGGGCAGACAGCCATGCTGAGTGTCCTCCATGCGCACACCGCGCTGTTGACTCAGCTGGTGTCGTTCATGGAGGGCATCTCATCGGGCATGTCTGACCTACAGAGGGGCAATAGGTCCATGGACTCCTCCCTGACGGCAGCAGTGTCCCTCCTCAAACGGTCCCTCACCCCTCCTGCCTCTGCTCCATCCACACTCCCCAGCACCTTACCCGTCCCAAGCACACACACACCGGCACAGGCACACACCAGCACACACACATCCAGCACACTGACACACACGCCAATGACAAAACGCACACGCACGCACATTCAGGGGACTGAAGCCAGACTCACAGGGGATGGGGCCCTGGAACACACACACGCATCCACATGCACTGCGCAGTCCTCAGTTCCCTCTCCCTCCAAAGCACCCTCCCTTGCCTCACATGCAACCCCAAAGTCACAGCAGCTCTTCCTCTGTGACCTCGGCCTCTTCCCCACCGATGAAGCTGCTCCAGCATCCCGGGGGAAGAGGAAGCCCACCCACACGGAGCAGAGTGCCCCTCGCCCCCGGACACCCTCCCCCAGGCGCAGACGGACTGAGGCCCCCACCCGCAAGTCCCCCCGGAGTGGTAAGAGCAAGACCCCGCCACCGCCCTGCAGCTCAGGCACAAGGTCTCCGTCCTCCATCCCTCAGGCCCCCACTGCACAGGTGCCCCCACCACACCCTGCCCCAGGTTCCCCCACCCACAGATATACCATCCCCAAGATGCTCCGGCCTTCTCCCCCTGCCACTTGCTCTCCCAGCACCACACCCCCCGCTGCGCTTGTCTGTGCCACTGATGTGGTGAGGGTGTCCTCCCCCTCTGTCCAACCCACCTTGCCTGTTCCCCATTCTCCTCCCCTGGAGGTAGGCACTGCAGTGGAGTCCACTACCGCCCTGTCTGACTTGGGCACTGCAGTGGCGGACCTGTCCACCCCATCTGCAGGGTCCACTGCAGTTGTGCCGGCACCCACGACATCTGAGTCATGCCCCCCAGTTGTGCCGGCACACACCATGTCAGACACCTCCACTGCAGTTGTCAGTGGCTCTCCAGCACCCACCACCCCTTCCCTGACTCCCCCTGGTGAGCCCTGATCCTGTCCCTGCGGTGCCTGGCCTGCCCCCCGGTTGCCCCTCCTAGTGGATTGTCCCTGGTTTTGTGCAGGCATGCGTAGGGTGACATCTGCCAGTGTCACCCTGTTTGAACTTTGACAATGGACTGGCCATTGGCCTTTGCTCTAATTTCTTCTGGACGTCGTTATCAAACAACACATATGCTGAATAAAGCAACTTTCTTTTCTCTAGTGCTCATGTTTCAGATGTACATGTTGTTGGTGCAGCTAACCATGCCCTTGCTGCAGTGATGGTGATATCTGGTATCATGATTATGAAGTGTTACTGTGCAGGAACCCATGTGGTCCAGGGGGAATGTGTCCTATCATGTGGTGTATCCATGTCATCAATAGCAGCATCTGAGGGTGTCATGTGTTCAGTATTTGGCAATGGGTTTCCTACTTACATTGGCAATTTCATATCTGTGGCTTCCACCCCTGCACATCTGTTGTGCCTGCCATCGTTGCATTTGTCTACTTCCCTGACCGTGTTGCCATCTCCAGTGGACATGCAGGTTTGGGCATCAATGGGGAGGGACTCATCCGTGTAGTCAGTGCAACATTGCTATACAAGTGTGTTGGATCTGTGCTGATGATTCCGTTGGCACATCCATGACCAGGCTGATGTGATGGGAGCCCTCATTTGGTGCTAATTGTTGATTGTGTGACCAAGTGCTCAGCTGACATGATGGGGCCCTACTGAGGCAACATATGGCACAGCTTTCCTCACACAGGAGTGGAGTCCCCTCATGGCAGTGTGTACACGTGTGACATTGCCTGCGCCCAAGGTGTGTGTTGTATGTGCATGTCTGTGTGTTCACTTTCATTCATCTGCGCATGCTGTGATCCCTAGTGTTGTACCTGTTTGCGATGCTTGCTGACTTGAGCTATGTTCCCCCAAATTCTTCTCCCTGTGTTCTCTGTGATGTGGGTGCATGGCACATTACTGGTCATCAGGGTGTCACCCATAGGTGTGTTTGCTGTCAGGGCTGAGTTTGTGTGCAGACGCAGATGGGTCACAGTCAGGTTTCCCCTTGGCACTTGTTGTTTGCCCCTGTCATGTGATTTCCAGTTTGTGTTATCTTTCAGTGATTGTGACACGTTGTGTGTGTGACTGCTGGCACTCCTCAGGGTCCGGGCTGCAATGTTGGTTGTTGTCTATGTGTGTTCTTTGTGGGTGACCTTGGCTTCTTCATTGGTGTGTGACTGTGGCTGGGATCCCATTGGTCGGTGTGGTATTGCCGTCATGTCCATGTACAGCGTAGTGTGCAGTGTGTCAGACATTCAGGAGTCTTGTTGAGTGTCCATGTGTGATGTGTTTCTACACCTTGGTTCCCACCCACCACCCTGGAATAGTCATGGGTGCATGTGCAATGTCACCAGTGCATGTGTACTTCACTGCTGCACATTGTTGGAGGTCGAGGGGTGTGGTGTTGAGTGTGTGCAGATGAGAGTTGTTGCCCGGCTAGGCCCCTGCCTCCATGTTGGCCTTGGCTTACTGGCCATGCTGATTGATTTGTGCTTGTGTAGGTGTGATGGTAGTTTGTTGCTCAGGACACCTGACTGTGGTTCACAGTGTGAACGACATTTAGCTTTGTCATCACAGTGGTATTTTTATTCAGCCCAGGGTCACCACATTGTGGGGGCCCTGGGGGTGGTGCTGTGGTGTGTCTGTGACTTGCTGTGTCAGTTGTTGTTCCTACGTGCCTGTGTGACATGTGTGTTTTGTGCTCCCTCTCACCTGACAATGCCTGCTTGCCCACATAGGGGATTTGGATCCATGAGTTACCTTAGTGTGGCAGTGTATGCACATCTGTATGATTGGTATTCAGCTCTCCTCATGTGTTGTGTGGTTGCCTGGGGACACTGGCACCCCCACCCCTCACCTGCTGTGTATGATGACAGTGTTGGTCTGCCTGTTTGTGTTTGTGCATCTGCACCACTGCATTGGCATATCTTGGGTGTGCCATTGGCTGTATGTTGTTTGGTGTGTTTCCCCTGCTGTCCCTGGGACTCCTAGGTCATCGGTCAGCACAGTGATCATGGTTTGTGTGTCCCATTGCTGCCATGGTATGGTATCTGTTCACCTCACATCTGCTGTCTCCACAGGGTATCTGCATTTGTGTGCCCATTGGTGCAAATATGTGGTTCTGCATTCTGATGGTCACTTCTGTCATTGTGTCATTGATGACTGTTGACGGTCTCAGCCCCCATGGGTGTTGTTTGTCTGCACATGGCCAAAGGAATGTTTCATTTGCACTGCAGTATTTGGCTCCCCCAATTTATGTTGCAATGGGACACATACACTGCTTTGCCACGGATGAGTTTTTGGTTCTGTGACCAGGAATGATCCATGCAGTTTGGCAGTTGCAGCTCTTTCTTTGTCAACAATTACCTTTTGGTCACTGTGATGATGAGGGTGTAGACCCCATTGCCACAATGGTCAAAATGTGCTTCAGCTATGGACCCCACACTTGCCTTTTGGTCACTGTGATGATGGGGGTTTAGACCCCATTGCCACAATGGTCACAATGTGCTTCAGCTATGGACCCCACACTTGCCTTTTGGTCACTGTGATGATGGGGGTTTAGACCCCATTGCCACAATGGTCACAATGTGCTTCAGCTATGGACCCCACACTTGCCTTTTGGTCACTGTGATGATGGGGGTTTAGACCCCATTGCCACAATGGTCAAAATGTGCTTCAGCTATGGACCCCACACTTACCTTTTGGTCACTGTGATGATGGGGGTTTAGGCCCCATTGCCACAATGGTCATGGGCTGCTTGCATTGTGGGTGCCACACACATATATGTGTGGCACATGTGCTAGGGGGTCACATTGTATGTTGAAAGTCATGTTCGGTGTTGTAGGCATTTGACACAGCCTACACACGCTTGTCATGGTGGTGGGGGATGTCTTAATCTTGCATTCCCTAGGTTGTGGTGTGCTTGTTGTGTCATGCATTGTCCATCCTATGAGTGGGGGTGGTAGTAGTGGTAGGCATCCAGCCCCCCTGGCTAAGGGTGGTAGTAGTGGTAGGCATCCTGCCCCCCCTGGGTGAGGGTGGTAGTAGTGGTGGGCATCCAGCCCCCCCTGGCTAAGGGTGGTAGTAGTGGTAGGCATCCTGCCCCCCCTGGGTGAGGGTGGTAGTAGTGGTAGGCATCCTGCCCCCCATGGGTGAGGGTGGTAGTAGTGGTGGGCATCCTGCCCCCCTGGCTAAGGGTGGTAGTAGTGGTGGGCATCCTGCCCCCTGGCTAAGGGTGGTAGTAGTGGTAGGCATCCTGCCCCCTGGCTAAGGGTGGTAGTAGTGGTGGGCATCCTGCCCCCTGGCTAAGGGTGGTAGTAGTGGTGGGCATCCTGCCCCCCTGGGTGAGGGTGGTAGTAGTGGTAGCCATCCTGCCCCCTGTGGGTGAGGGTGGTAGTAGTGGTGGGCATCCTGCCCCCCTGGCTAAGGGTGGTAGTAGTGGTAGGCATCCTGCCCCCTGGCTAAGGGTGGTAGTAGTGGTAGGCATCCTGCCCCCGTGGGTGAGGGTGGTAGTAGTGGTGGGCATCCTGCCCCCCTGGCTAAGGGTGGTAGTAGTGGTAGGCATCCTGCCCCCTGGCTAAGGGTGGTAGTAGTGGTAGGCATCCTGCCCCCTGGCTAAGGGTGGTAGTAGTGGTGGGCATCCAGCCCCCTGGCTAAGGGTGGTAGTAGTGGTAGGCATCCTGCCCCCCTGGGTGAGGGTGGTAGTAGTGGTAGGCATCCTGCCCCCCGTGGGTGAGGGTGGTAGTAGTGGTGGGCATCCTGCCCCCCTGGCTAAGGGTGGTAGTAGTGGTAGGCATCCTGCCCCCGTGGGTGAGGGTGGTAGTAGTGGTAGGCATCCTGCCCCCCGTGGGTGAGGGTGGTAGTAGTGGTGGGCATCCTGCCCCCTGGCTAAGGGTGGTAGTAGTGGTGGGCATCCTGCCCCCTGGCTAAGGGTGGTAGTAGTGGTAGGCATCCTGCCCCCTGGCTAAGGGTGGTAGTAGTGGTAGGCATCCTGCCCCCCTGGCTAAGGGTGGTAGTAGTGGTAGGCATCCTGCCCCCCTGGGTGAGGGTGGTAGTAGTGGTAGGCATCCTGCCCCCCGTGGGTGAGGGTGGTAGTAGTGGTGGGCATCCTGCCCCCTGGCTAAGGGTGGTAGTAGTGGTAGGCATCCTGCCCCCTGGCTAAGGGTGGTAGTAGTGGTAGGCATCCTGCCCCCCGTGGGTGAGGGTGGTAGTAGTGGTGGGCATCCTGCCCCCCCTGGCTAAGGGTGGTAGTAGTGGTAGGCATCCTGCCCCCCTGGCTAAGGGTGGTAGTAGTGGTAGGCATCCTGCCCCCTGGCTAAGGGTGGTAGTAGTGGTGGGCATCCAGCCCCCCTGGCTAAGGGTGGTAGTAGTGGTAGGCATCCTGCCCCCGTGGGTGAGGGTGGTAGTAGTGGTAGGCATCCTGCCCCCCGTGGGTGAGGGTGGTAGTAGTGGTGGGCATCCTGCCCCCTGGCTAAGGGTGGTAGTAGTGGTAGGCATCCTGCCCCCGTGGGTGAGGGTGGTAGTAGTGGTAGGCATCCTGCCCCCCGTGGGTGAGGGTGGTAGTAGTGGTGGGCATCCTGCCCCCTGGCTAAGGGTGGTAGTAGTGGTGGGCATCCTGCCCCCTGGGTAAGGGTGGTAGTAGTGGTAGGCATCCTGCCCCCGTGGGTGAGGGTGGTAGTAGTGGTGGGCATCCAGCCCCCCTGGCTAAGGGTGGTAGTAGTGGTGGGCATCCTGCCCCCTGGCTAAGGGTGGTAGTAGTGGTAGGCATCCTGCCCCCTGGCTAAGGGTGGTAGTAGTGGTAGGCATCCTGCCCCCTGGCTAAGGGTGGTAGTAGTGGTAGGCATCCTGCCCCCCTGGGTGAGGGTGGTAGTAGTGGTAGGCATCCTGCCCCCCGTGGGTGAGGGTGGTAGTAGTGGTGGGCATCCTGCCCCCCTGGCTAAGGGTGGTAGTAGTGGTAGGCATCCTGCCCCCTGGCTAAGGGTGGTAGTAGTGGTAGGCATCCTGCCCCCTGGCTAAGGGTGGTAGTAGTGGTAGGCATCCTGCCCCCTGGCTAAGGGTGGTAGTAGTGGTAGGCATCCTGCCCCCCTGGGTGAGGGTGGTAGTAGTGGTGGGCATCCTGCCCCCTGGCTAAGGGTGGTAGTAGTGGTAGGCATCCTGCCCCCTGGCTAAGGGTGGTAGTAGTGGTAGGCATCCAGCCCTCTCTGGGTTGGGGTGGTGGCGCGCATTCAGGCCCCTGTGTGCATATGTGGTATTGGTGATGGGCATCCCGCCCCTATGGTGCTGCTGTTGCTGGTGTAAGTATATTCAGATTCCCCGTGTATGTGTGTGATGTGTCGTGTACGTGTTGTATGTGTTTTGTGGTTGGTGTCTGACTTACCTTCTGCGCCGTACGCGTCCGTGCCTGTTCCGGTAGTAGATGTAGAATATTGGTATGATCGGGACGAAGGGATTCATGGTTGGTTCGTGTCGTTCGTCCTTCTCGTTGCTTCGCGTCGTCCTCGTCGCTTCAGCTCGTCCTCGTCGCTTCGCGTCGTCCTCGTCGGTGCCGTGTTCGTCTCGTAGCCGTGGATCGTGTTGTGGCGCGATTTGGAGCTTATGTGCGCCTCTCCCGGATGCTTTGACGTGCCGTGCGTAGCGACGGGTTCGGCGCGTACGGGAAGCGCATCGTACTTGTCCGGCCGGACGGGGCTGCATTTTCCCTTCCGTGCGACTCGATTCGGCGTTTCCGGATTCGCCTCGGTCGGAGAACAGGACCTGGTTTGGGTGAGTACGGCTCGGCCGGAATTTTTGCTGTTGTGCGCATCGTACTTGCTCGTTCGGTGTGCTGTACGGATTGGTCGGGAAACTGGCTTTCGCATGGCTTTTTTCCCGACCGAATGGTATTGGGTGCGCCTCCGACCGAGATCGGAATCGGCCCCCTAATGTCTTCTGGGGAAGAGATTTTCAAGTACAATTGGGTGTCATCAGCATACATGTGATAATGAATGTTAAACGATTTCAAAATTTCTGCTAGAGGGTCCATGAATAGGTTGAAGAGAGTAGGTGAGGGAGAGGAGCCCTGTGGGACCCCTAAGATGACCGATGACCACACACATAAGGTACAAATGTATTTGTTTCTATGAGAATAACAGTTTGTACAGAGTTGATTATTTTGGGTTATTAAGATGACATTTTGTGATATTGCCTTTCAACAACATTGAAAGCTTATGGAAACTTGATTTCAAATGATACATGTAATGTGTACAATGAATTGAGGAAACATATGTTTGTCAGTGTAGGAAAGTAGTATCTGCTTCTTATGGTTACCCCCACTTTTTGCTGATGTCACACTGTTTTTTGGCTAGTCTGACTGGGATCCTGCTATCCTGCTTTCTCCCTTAAAATTGCTATGTATGTACTTTAGGTACACTCCAGATTGGATACTGGTGTACCCTTATCAGTCCCTAGTATATGGTACACCATGTACCCAGGGCATAGGTACCCCAGAGGCCTCCCATGGGCTGAAGCATGTATTATGCCACCCCTGAGAGGCCATTCAAATTGATACGACCAGCCTGCTACTGCAGACTGTGTAAGCTAGTGCTTGCACCACTTACTTAAGATATAGGTTCAATATATCTATCTAAATCACTACACTTAAAACCTATCAGTCACCCCTATGGCAGGCCTTATCAATCCTGAAGGCAGGGTGCTGGGTTTTATGTGAGAGGGTGCCCCTGCATGAGCAGAGCCCCTCTGCAGCCTTTGGAGACCATTCTCCGGGGTTGTCTGTGATGCAGCCAGACATATATGTTTAAGTGCATTATAACCTCGCGGTAAATGCTAACTTTAAAACGGCTGCTTAGAAACATGTCGTGTTTGGTGTCAAACACCTTGGAATCATACCTCCACACCAGTAACTGGTGTGGGAGGTATGATTTCACCCTTCTAGAACCACTACTGTGGATCACCGGTCTACACGGTACCAGCTTTCCCGACCAGGGCAGCACAAAATAGATGCTGCCAGCCACAGACACGCTTCTGCCCTCCTGCTGCTGAGCCAAGCTCGCGCAGAGGAAGGCATGACAATAGGTATCCTGTCACAGGGAGGTGTGACCACCTCCAGACAGGGTTTAGTGTATTGGGGCTGGGTGGGTGCACTCTGAGAGTGCCAGAAAGTCTGCACTGGGGGCACATTTGGTGTCCCTGTGCATAGTCCAGCTCAAACCAGTTCTGGGAGCCATTGGCTCCTGCTCTGGCGCGAAACTGGACAAAGGACATGGGTGTAGCCACCCCTCTGTCCTGCCCCTCCCCTAGGAGGGTCCACAGAATCTTTCCCACCCCTTCCCATGGGTATAAAGTGGGCAACCTGACTAGATTTTACCTGGACAAGATTCTGCTAAGAAGAAACCAAGTACTTCGACTGCCTGCACAATGCTGGACGACTGAAGAATCTCCCTTGGAGTAAAGGAGCTACTCCCCTGCAAGCGCAGGCACCTAAACGCATCTGACTGGTTTGCTTCTCCCAAGCTCCTGAGGACTCCGATGATTTCAGCAACACAGGAGGTGGGTTCCTGACGTCCTAGAGGTTGATCTGCCGTCTCAGCAATTCTGAGACCAGTATCCCTCGTGGGGACCGTGCAACCTGAACCCATGTGCGTTCATTTGCAGTTGCATATGCTTAGTGACAATTCCTGAGCTTGTGCATTGGACTCTGTGTAGTCCCAACCCAGAGCAGCATTTGCACTGAAGATTTCCGGCCTCCACTCCACGAGTGTCCTGTGGGCTGGTGCTTTGCAAACTTGCTTGAGGTCTCCTCGCGATCCCTGGTCCATTAGCCTGTGGGTCCTGGCGAGGGTCACCTTGTTAATTCTTGGGCTTACCTGGCTGCTCCAGACATACCCTGACTCTCCATTGCTCGGAGAGTCCCCTGGACCTTGCTGGTCCTCACTATAACCTGTTTCCTCTGACTGCGTGGGTTGCAGTTGCCAAGGCTTGTTGGTGCTCCAGCCAGACATCGACCCCTCAGCTCTCGACATCCTTCATGGGACAGCTCACTTTGGTTGTCCTTGACGTCTCCTGGTCCCCGTAGCTGCAGAGTCAAACAACCCTTCTTCACTCCTGAAGCACTTGACATTGGTGGGCATTCGACTACCGAGCCCCTGGTCACCTGAAGTGACCCAGACTCTGTCCCCTCTGCTTTCAGGTTCCTCTCACCTTGAATCCAGGCTTGGATTCCACCAGACATTCTTCGCCCTCCTGGCAGCAGGACTTCTTTGCACTCCTCCATTGAAAACGACGAAGGTTTCCGACACCACTTGACCCCTATGCACCCGGCTCCTCTGGGATAGGTAACACGGGTACTTCGGTACTCACTGGTGGGTTGGTCTTAGAACCTCCTATGTTCCAAAGGGTTTGCTCGAAGTCCTCTTAGAAGTGTCCTTAACTTGTAAAATTGCAACCACGACTTCTCCATAGAGTTGCACGGAACACGCGGTCGTGTTCCCACACTGAACCCGTCCTCCGTGGGCTCCCTGTGTCACTCCTCTGGGTGGTTCCTTGGGGTCCCAGCGATTCTGCGTGCTCTAGGCACTGTGTCTAGTCAAGTCGCGATTGTTATACCATTTTTTTAGAATATGGTTCGGTCTCACCCTGGAGCCCACTGTGTATTTTGCTACTTACGAATGTTCTATCATTACAGTATTGTGTGCTTTATGTTCTAATCTCATGTAGAGATTAGTAGAGAGTGTTATATTAATAAATACATATTTTTATATAACTACTGTGTGTTTCTCCTTTCATTTGGTCATTCAGGAGGTGATATTCTGGTATAACAAGCTGCTTTACATTCCTTCAAGATTAAGCCTGAAGGCTGCTCTCCACAGCTACCACTAGGATAGCTTTCTAAAGGTTATCTTTGACCTCATACATCATAAGGGTCGTGTGGCCTGGTACAAGGTGCCCACTTTAACTAGTGGACAGCATATACCAACCCACCTTCTCACATTGGTGTGCAGCGGTTGGGATTCAAGCTTGCTATTGTTTTACCAGATAAATCTCATTGAATGATTAACTGAAAACCACTAAGTATTAGGCACATATAATACTTCAAGATTAGAATAAGTAAGTTCTACTGAACTTGGAGTTGGGCAAGTCAAGGGTCTAGCACACCCTTTCTCCAACTCAAGAGAGTTTAGTCTCCACTAGGTTACGTAGGTGCCTACACCACACAACACTAGTATGTCTTCTAGAGAAGAAGCCAGTGGCTCTCTGCCAACTAGATACAATGGCATCTCATTGCCAGAATTGAGAGCCATGTGTGCATCTAGGAAGCTAAAGACAGGGAGAACAGCAAACACCCAACGTGTCATTGAGATTTTGCTTCTAGATGACCTTAGAAAGACCCCAGGGTCTGATGAGGTAGATAGAGTGGGTGGGGCAGGGAATGAGGAAAGGGCAGAAAGTGAAACCTTCTTTGACCTGGAATCAAACCCTGACCAGGAGAATCGAGATGATTCTAACCTGGACAACCAAGATCTCCCTTCAGGTGGGGGAGAAGACCCCAGTGGCCCTCTCTTTACTCCACCAGGAAGAGTACAAGGTTTACCTAGAAGATCCAGAACTCCCTCTGTGGAGTCAAATCACTCAGGTACTTCTGTAGGGACTTCCATATCAAATAAGAGGGAATCCTCTTATGATAGACAGTGCCAATTTCTGGAGCTTGAGAGAATCAAGCTCAGGCTCAAGAAAGAGCAATTGGCCCTAGACAGGGAATCCCTAGAGCTCCAAAGAGCAACAAGAAGATTGGGACTAGAGTCCCATGGTGGCAGCAACAGTGTCCCTAGAACTAGAGAGTATTTTCATGATCATAGGAACCTGAACAAGATAGTCCCTCCCTATCAGAGTGGGGATGACATCCACAAATGGATAACTGCACTGGAGAGGGCCTGTAAAGTACAGAGGGTCCCTCAGGAGCAGTGGACAGCTATCTTGGGGCTCTCCTTTGCTGACAAAGGTAGAGATAAGCTCCTCACTGTTAGAGAAGAGGATGCTGACAATTATTCAGTCCTGAAAAGTGCTCTCATTGATGGGTTTGGCTTAACCACTGAACAGTACAGGATTAAGTTCAGAGACACCCAGAAGGCACAGACTCAGGACTGGGTTGACTTTGTAGATTGTGCTACTAAGGCTCTGGAAGGCTGGTTACTTGGCAGTAAGGTGTGTGATTTTAAAGGATTGTACAATTTAATTATGAGGGAGCAGATCCTTAATAATTGCCAAAATCAGTTGTTGCATCAGTACTTGGTTGATTCTGGTCTGACCTCTCCCCAAGAATTGGGAAAGAAGGCAGACAAATGGGTCAGAACCAGGGTGAAGCAGAAAACTCAGAATCAAGGTGGTAACCAAAAGAAGCAGGATGCTAAGACCTCAGATAAGGGTGGGGAGAAGGGTAAAGACCGGAAGTCTTCACAAGGGCCCCAAAAGCCTGCATCTGGGGGGGAGTCACAATCTAACAAGGGAAAAGACAAAAAGAAACCTTGGTGTCTTCTCTGTAGAGAGAAGACCCATTGGACAAATGATGCCAATTGTCCAAAGGCCAAGGAATCTACTCCAGCCACCACTGCCCCTAAGGCAACTGTTCCCCCTAGCTCAGTTCCAAGTGGTGGTGTACAGAACAAGGGTATAGTAAGGTTAACCCTGGGATCTGAGATGGATTCTGGCCTAGTCAGAATTCCAACTCAGGCTGTTCTAGTCTGTGATGGAGGCATGGATATTGCCTCCTTATTTGTCAGTCCCAGTAATCTGGGCAAGTACAGACAGCAGCCTTTGATCAATGGTAAGGAGGCCATGGCATACAGGGACACAGGTGCAAGTGTCACAATGGTGACAAAAGATCTTGTGGCCCCTGAACAGATCATGCTTGGTGAGATGTACCAAGTGACCAATGCAAGCAATGTCAGGACAGACCATTCCTTGGCAGTTGTGAATTTCACCTGGGGAGGGGTAACTGGCCCTAAGAAAGTTGTGGTTAGCTCAGACCTCCCTGTAGAATGCTTGTTGGGCAGTGATTTGGAGACTTCAGCTTGGGCTGAAGTGGAACTCAGGACACATGCAGAAATGCTGGGCATCCCTGCAGATGTGTTTGCCATGACTAGGTCACAGGCAAAAATGTCTTCCACTGAACAGGCCCTGGATCCTGGAATAATGGACCAGGTGCCTTCCAAGAGAAGGAGCAGTAGGGGTAAGGCGGTGTCTTCCCCCCTGCCTCATAGTGAGGATCAGTCTCTTGAGGGAGATGATCTCAGTCCCTGTGAAGGAACTGTCTCAGAGGAACTTGAACCTGACCAGGTTGAGTTCTTGAGGACAGGGGCCCTTCCAGGGCAGATCTGAGCCAGGAGCAGCTGAGCTGCCCTCTCTTGAACCCCTCAGACAGAAAGCTGCTGCTGAGGCTGCTGGGAGTGCTAGTGGATCCCATAGGATCTACTGGGATGATGGACTTTTATACTCAGAGGGTAGAGACCCCAAGCCTGGTGCTACCAGGAGGTTGGTTATACCTCTGAAGTTTAGAGGCTTCCTATTGACACTGGCACATGATATCCCATTAGCAGGACACCTAGGCCAAAACAAGACCTGGGACAGGATTGTCCCTCACTTTCATTGGCCTCACATGTCAGAAGACACAAAGGAGTTTTGTTGCTCCTGTATCACTTGCCAAGCCAGTGGTAAGGCAGGTGGTACTACAAAGGCCCTCCTGATACCACTACCTGTGGTGGGGGTTCCCTTTGAGAGGGTTGGAATTGACATTGTTGGTCCCATGGATCCTCCAACTGCATCTGGGCATAGATTCATACTAGTGGCGGTGGACCATGCCACTAGGTATCCAGAGGCAATTCCCCTTAGGACTACCACAGCTCCTGCTGTGGCTAGAGCTCTCCTGGGAATCTTTTCCAGAGTGGGTTTCCCTAAGGAGGTAGTATCAGACAGAGATGCAAACTTTATGTCTGGTTATCTGACTGCTATGTGGAACGAGTGTGGAGTGAATTACAAATTCACCACACCCTATCACCCACAATGCAATGGGCTAGTTGAGAGATTCAACAAAACCCTCAAGGGCATGATAAAAGGTCTCCCTGAAAAGCTTAGGCGCAGATGGGACATCCTTTTGCCCTGCCTTCTCTTTGCCTACAGAGAGGTTCCTCAGAAGGGGATTGGCTACAGCCCTTTTGAACTTCTGTTTGGACATCCAGTTAGGGGTCCCTTATGTTTGGTTAAGGAGGGATTGGGGTTACCTCTCAAACCACCTAAACAGGACAAAGTGGACTATGTACTTGGTCTCCGCTCCCGGATGGCTGAGTATATGAAGAAGGCATCCAAAAACCTTGAGGCTAGCCAGGAATTGCAGAAGGCCTGGCATGACCAAAAGGCTGCTTTGACTGTATACCAGCCAGGTCAGAAGGTATGGGTGTTGGAGCCTGTGGCCCCAGCAGCTCTCCAAGACAAGTGGAGTGGGCCCCATACCATTCTTGAGCAAAAGGGAGAGGTTACCTACCTGGTGGACCTTGGAACTCCCAGGAGCCCCCATAGGGTGCTCCATGTGAACAGGCTCAAGCCATATGTGGACAGGGCAGACATGGGCTTGCTCATGGCTACTGATGAGGGGCAGGAGGAAGAGAGTGACCCACTCCCTGACTTCCTCTCACAGAACCCTGATGATGGTTCAGATGATGGAGTAGCCTTGGCAGGCAGCCTCACTGAACAGCAACAGACTGATTGTAGGAAGGTCCTCAATCAGTACAGACATATGTTTTCACTGACTCCAAGTCAGACTACCTGGTGCACCCATGAGGTGGACACAGGTGACAGCCTGCCTGTTAAAAATAAGATTTACAGGCAACCTGACCATGTCAGGGACTGTATCAGGACTGAAGTCCAGAAAATGTTGGAGCTGGGAGTAATTGAACCCTCAGATAGCCCTTGCGCTAGTCCAGTAGTCCTGGTACCAAAACCTCACACCCAGGGTGGTAAGAGAGAGATGAGGTTCTGTGTGGACTACAGGGGTCTCAATGCAGTCACTAGGACTGATGCCCATCCAATACCCAGGGCAGATGAACTTATAGATACTTTGGCCTCTGCCAAGTTTCTGAGTACATTTGACCTGACAGCTGGTTACTGGCAAATCAGATTAGCTGAGGATGCAAAACCAAAAACAGCATTTTCAACCCCTAGTGGGCAATACCAATTTGTGGTGATGCCCTTTGGCTTGAAGAATGCACCTGCCACTTTTCAAAGGTTGGTGAACAAAGTCCTTACAGGTCTGGAAGCCTATAATGCAGCTTATCTAGATGATATTGCTGTCTTTAGCTCCACCTGGGAGGATCACCTGGTCCACCTGAGAAATGTTTTAGAGGCTCTGCAAAAAGCAGGCTTCACTATCAAGGCCACCAAGTACCAGATAGGGCAGAGTAAGGTTGTGTACCTAGGCCACCTTGTGGGTGGAGGTCAGGTTCAACCATTGCAGAGCAAAATCCAGACCATCATGGACTGGGTTGCTCCAACCACCCAGACTCAGGTCAGAGCTTTCTTGGGCCTGACTGGGTACTACAGGAGGTTTGTCAAAGGATATAGCTCCATAGTGACCCCTTTGAATGATTTAACTTCCAAAAGAATGCCTAAGAAAGTTCAGTGGACAGTTAGCTGTCAAAAGGCATTTGATGACCTGAAGTAGCCCATGTGCACTGCTCCCATTCTGCAAAGTCCTGACTATTCCAAACAATTCATTGTTCAAACTGATGCATCTGAATTGGGGGTAGGGGCTGTGTTATCAAAACTGAATGAAGAGGGTCAGGATCAGCCAGTAGATTTTATAAGCAGAAGGCTGACCCCCAGAGAGAAACGTTGGTCAGCTATTGAGAGGGAAGCCTTTGCTGTGGTTTGGGCCTTGAAGAAGCTGAGGCCATACTTGTTTGGCACTCACTTCATTGCTCAGACAGACCATAAGCCCCTCTTATGGCTAAAACAGATGAGGGGTGAAAACCCCAAACTTTGGAGGTGGTCCATTTCCCTACAGGGGATGGACTATACAGTGGAACATAGACCTGGGAGTAACCATGCCAATGCAGATGGACTCTCCAGATATTTCCACTTAGAACATGAAGACGCAACTGGTCAAGGTTAGTTTAATGTCCTTGCGTTTGGGGGAGGGGGGTTGTGTAGGAAAGTAGTATCTGCTTCTTATGGTTACCCCCACTTTTTGCTGATGTCACACTGTTTTTGACTAGTCTGACTGGGATCCTGCTATCCAGGACCCCAGTCTATCTGCTTTCTCCCTTACAATTGCTATTTATGTACTTTAGGTACACTCCAGATTGGATACTGGGGTACCCTTATCAGTCCCTAGTATATGGTACACCATGTACCCAGGGCATAGGTACCCCAGAGGCCTCCCATGGGCTGAAGCATGTATTATGCCACCCCTGAGAGGCCATTCAAATTGACATGACCAGCCTGCTACTGCAGACTGTGTAAGCTGGTGCTTGCACCACTTACTTAAGATATAGGTTCACTATATCCATCTAAATCACTACACTTAAATACCTATCAGTCACCCCTATGGCAGGCCTTATCAATCCTGAAGGCAGGGTGCTGGGTTTTACGTGAGAGGGTGCCCCTGCATGAGCAGAGCCCCTCTGCAGCCTTCGGAGACCATTCTCCGGGGTTGTCTGTGATGCAGCCAGACATATAGGTTTAAGTGCATTATAACCTCGCGGTAAATGCTAACTTTAAAACGGCTGCTTAGAAACATGTCGTGTTTGGTGTCGAACACCTTGGAATCATACCTCCACACCAGTAACTGGTGTGGGAGGTATGATTCCACCCTTCTAGAACCACTACTGTGGGTCACCGGTCTACCCGGTACGAGCTTTCCCGACCTGGGCAGCACAAAATGGATGCTGCCAGCCACAGACACGCTTCTGCCCTCCTGCTGCTGAGCCAAGCTCGCGCAGAGGAAAGCATGACAATAGGTATCCTGTCACAGGGAGGTGTGACCACCTCTCAGACAGCGTTTAGTGTATTGGGGCTGGGTGGGTGCACTCTGAGAGTGCCAGAAAGTCTGCACCGGGGCACATTTGGTGTCCCTGTGCATAGTCCAGCTCAAACCAGTTCTAGGAGCCATTGGCTCCTGCTCTGGTGCGAAACTGGACAAAGGACATGGGTGTAGCCACCCCTCTGTCCTGCCCCTCCCCTAGGAGGGTCCACAGCATCTTTCCCACCCCTTCCCATGGGTATAAAGTGGGCAACCTGACTACAGGACTTTAGATTTTACCTGGACAAGATTCTGCTAAGAAGAAACCAAGTACTTCGACTGCCTGCACGATGCTGTACGACTGAAGAATCTCCCTTGGAGTAAAGGAGTTACTCCCCTGCAAGCGCAGGCACCTAAACGCATCTGACTGGTTTGCTTCTCCCAAGCTCCTGAGGACTCTGAAGATTTCAGCAACACAGGAGGTGGGTTCCCGAGGTCTTTGAGGTTGATCTGCCCTCTCAGGAATTCTGAGACCAGTATCCCTCGTGGGGACCGTGCAACCTGCACCCCTGGGCACCGCATACATTTGCAGTTGCATATGCTTAGTGATGATTACTGAGCTTGTGCATTGGATTCCTTGTAGTCCCGACCACGAGCAGTATTTGCACTGAAGATTTCCGGCCTCCACTCCACGAGTGTCCTGTGGGCTGGTGCTTTGCAAACTTGCTTGAGGTCTCCTCGTGATCCCTGGTCCGTTGGCCTGTGGGTCGTGGCGAGGGTCACCTTGTTAATTCTTGGGCTTACCTGGTTGCTCCAGACATGCCCTGACTCTCCATTGCTTGGAGAGTCCCCTGGACCTTGCTGGTCCTCACCGTAACCTGTTTCCTCTGACCGCGTGGGTTGCAGTTGCCAAGGCTTGTTGGTGCTCCAGCCAGACATCGACCCCTCAGCTGTCAACATCCTTTGTGGGACAGCTCACCTCCGGACTTTGGTTGTCCTCGACATCTCCTGGTCCCCGTGGCTGCAGAGTCAAACAACCCTTCTTCGCTCCTGAAGCATTCGACATCGGTGGCCATTCGACTACCGAGCCCCTGGTCACCTGAAGTGACCCAGACTCTGTCCCCTCTGCTTTCAGGTTCCTCTCACCTCGAATCCAGGCTTGGATTCCCCCGGACATTCTTCGCCCTCCTGGCAGCAGGACTTCTTTGCACTCCTCCATTGAAAACGACGAAGGTTTCCGACACCACTTGACCCCTATGCACCCGGCTCCTCTGGGATAGGTAACACGGGTACTTCGGTACTCACTGGTGGGTTGGCCTTAGAACCTCCTATGTTCCAAAGGGTTTGCTCGAAGTCCTCTTAGAAGTGTCCTAAACTTGTAAAATGGCAACCGCGACTTCTCCATAGAGTTGCACGGAACACGCGGTCATGTTTCCACACTGCACCAGTCCTCCGTGGGTCCCTGTGTCACTCCTCTGGGTGGTTCCTTGGGGTCCCAGCGATTCTACGTGCTCTAGGCACTGTGTCTAGTCAAGTCGCGATTGTTATACCATTTTTTTAGTATATTGTTCGGTCTCCCCCTGGAGCCCGCTATGTATTTTGCTACTTACGTATGTTCTATCGTTACAGTATTGTGTGCTTTATGTTCTAATCTCGTGTAGAGATTAGTAGAGAGTGCTATATTAATAAATACATATTTTTATATAACTACTGTGTGGTTATCCTTTCATTTGGTCATTCAGGAGGTGATATTCTGGTAAAACAAGCTGCTTTACATGCCTTCAAGATTAAGCCTGAAGGCTGCTCTCCACAGCTACCACTAGGATAGCTTTCTAAAGGTTATCTTTGACCTCATACATCATAAAGGTCGTGTGGCCTGGTACAAGGTGCCCACTTTAACTAGTCGACAGCATATACCAACCCATCTTCTCACATGTCAGAAATTGGGTTCATGCTCGATGGCATTGCCAACCTCCTCAAGCAAAAAGCACTATCCTCATCAGGGTAAATCACAATAGTGAGTAAATGGTTTAGGTTTGCCAACATTTTCATTCTGCCAATTCTATTTTGTAATATTTAACTGCAGAGGCTGTCATGGCAGGCCAGAGACCTTTTTAAAAGGCCTACTTAAGTCAAGTCAAGTCAAAGATATTTATTAAGCGCACATATCACCCGGAGGTCTCATGGCGCTAGCGTAAAAATTCCAACTGGGGCTAAGAAGGTCAAATGAGGAGTAGAAAGGTCGTTATAGATGATCAAATAACCAGGTTTTTAATTCCCTGTGGATAAGCTTGTGATCTGTGATGTAAAGGAGCAGTGATGGAAGTTTATTCCAAAAGTCAGGTGCCAGGTAAGAAAAAGATCTACCGCCATTCCTGACGGTGCGGATTCTACGAGGGGTAAGGAGAAATTTGGCACTTGACCTAAGCGTCCTATTAGGCTGATACCAACTGAGTTTTTTAGCAAAGTAGCTTGGCCCATTTCCGTACATGTTCTTGTGGACCAGACAGAGGACCTTGAAGCATATTCGCTTCTTGATAGAAAGCCAGTGAAGAGTGTTAAGACTGGGCGCTGATGGGGACCTTGAAGGGAGGTTTAGTACGAGTCTAGCAGCAGTATTTTGCAGGACTTGAAGCCTAGAGTAGAGTTCCTCGTTAATGGAGGCCAACAGGGCATTTCCATAGTCGATACGACTTATGATTGTTCCCTGAACAAGTGGTTTTCTTGATTCAATTGGGATCCATTTAAACATTTTGCATAGGTTGTGCATTATTCCGTAACAGGTACTGATTATATGATTTATATGGCTTTTCATTGACAACTGATTATCAATCATCACTCCAAGGTTCCGCACCACGGGCTTGGGAGATGGACAGGGACCTAGGCTTTGGGGCCACCAGTCATACGACCATAATTCGTGTGCCTTACCAAAAAGAATGACCTCTGGCTTACTACCATTAACCTGGAGATGATTGGTATGCATCTAGTTGTTGATGTGGGTCATACAATTTTTGAAACGGAGCCTCGTATCGGTAGGGTCAGGGACTAAGGTAATCAATAACTGGGTGTCGTCAGCATATGACACCACATCAAAACCGTAGGACCTGATCACTTTGGCCAGAGGTGTCACATAAAGATTAAAGAGCATGGGACTTAAGATGGAGCCTTGAGGGACTCCCATCTTTACTGGCCGACTGCAGGAAAACAGGGTGCCCTCTTGTACGGTGGTGGTTCGGTCAGTTAGATAGTTTCTGAACCAGTCCAGGGCCAAGCCCCTGACACCCAACTCCCAGAGCCGTTGTTCTAAGATGCTATGGGAGATGGTGTCAAAGGATGGCCGACAGATCCAACAGGACAAGCATGGCTGACTGCCCATTGTCCAGGGCTAGTCTTATGTTGTCGACAACCTCCACTAGCGATGTGGTTGCCACAACAAGTGCTGCAGGCCCAGTAGAAGCATTTAATGTGTAAGACCAGGGTATAAGACCAGGGAACATAAACTAACACTTTACTGGGAAGGAATCAGTACATGGAATGTAACAATTAGGTGTAAGGCAAAGGAGTGATCTAACTCACTTTAGCACTGGTTAGTATGGGTAAAGGTACCAGAGTCCTAAAAACAAACAAATGTTCAGATGACAGGATAGGTGAAGGTCTAAATTATTAGGGGTGACCCTCCAGAGAAGGTAAAGTCCAACCGGTGTTATAAATATCATAAATAGGAAAGTTACATATGAGGATAGAATCAGTGAAATTGTTACATATGGAATATGGAATAACAACTGCAATATAAGGTCACTATAACATACACAGATAAGTGCAAGTGTCTTCCTTAAGTTTCATGCATTTGGGATGTGGCCAAGATGGCGGATAGAGCGGACGCAGAGCCCTGAGCTCCGCTCTATGCCCGCCGGCAAAATCCTGTTTTCTCCTCGCCTGGCCGGAGATCCTTGCCGGTGATTGATGCAGGAGATGACCGGCACTCGCCGGAGGGAAAAATCGGCGCTCGTCGGCGCCCCGTGAGCCCGCTGCGGGCTCCGATCTCTGCCTATGCGACCGCGAGTGCCCCCAAAGCCCGGAGCAGCGCGAGAGGATGGAGGCACCTCGGCGCAGGCCGTGACTCGGCCGCGCGGTGCCCGAATTCACCACCCCCTCTACATCAGGGGGCCTGGAGTGCCTGAGGCCTGGGGTGCTGTGTTCTGTGCCCTTGTGACGCCGCCTGTGACCCCCTCTGGCCTGCTCGAACCTCCGTGGCTGAGGCGGCCATCCTGCGACGAGGGGCCTGTGGTGACTAGGCCCCTGGGCACGGCGGTGAGGGGGTGCGGACCCGTCTCCCCCTCCCCCATTTGGGGGCTAGGAGTGCTGTGCCCCGAGAACCTGGCGGGCGCTGTCCACGGCTCCAGGTTCCTGATGGACTGACCACCCGGGACCGCCATATTGTGTTTGGCGAATGGAGGCGGCCGGGCCCATTGAGGTGCGGCTACAAGATTGCTGCATCTGGCGGATGAGCGAACGACGTCCCTTGGCAGCGGTGAGTGGACCCCCGTGGCCCCTTTCCTCCTCTAAACTCCTTGCGACCTTCTACGGACTGTGGGTGTGCTGCGAGTGCGCAGCTGGAACCGCGTCACCCGCCCTGTGGTGAGTGAGACCCCGGTGGATTGTCTCGGTTGTGGGGGGCACCCCTGGAGCTCGGGTGTTTGGCTGTGGATGGCCTCACCCACAGGGGGCGGCTGAGAGTATATCCCTGAGCCCTGGCTGGTGGACCGGAAGCGGCGCGCTGGAGCTGAGCCTGCGGGTGTGATGACACGGGGGTGAGTGCCCTTGCGGGGAAAGCGTACCCCGGTGTGCCATAAGTGGATGCGCGGGATGCATCTGGAGACGACAGTGGCTGCCTGAGTAAACTACGGCTGGGGCGGTGTCTCTGATCCTGCAGTGGGATCAACTCTATGTTAGTCCTGCGTCCCTTGGTGCCCCGCAGGGCGTGAGTGAGAACATTCTGTAGCTTGGGCGATCTATCTTGCGCAGCTTCTTCCCCTTGCTTCGACTCCTGACTGCTCCTGACCTCTGAGGGTGCGCGCCCGCCATTGCCTGCCCTGTGGGCGCACAGGGGCAACATTATGGGCAAGCCCAGGCGCAACCCCCGGAGGTGGAGCCGGCGTCCTCGGAGCGCAGGACCGTGGATCCCCCAGGGACATCCGGCCAGGGAGACCACACTGATCAAACGCACCGCTTTGATGAAATACTAGCGGCGATTCTGGATATTAAACCCACCTTGGGCTCTAAAATTGACTCTCTTAGTATCGACGTGGGATACTTACGAGAAGACCACAGAAGCTTAAGGGTCAGGTCGACGAAAATGAGTCCACCTTGGCATCCATGCGGCCTACAGTGGCTGCGACGACTTCCTAGCTGCGAACCCTCCAACAGGAGGTGGACTACCTTCAGGCCCGCGTGGATGACCAGGAAGGGCGCTCACGACGCAACAACGTGAGAATCGTGGGCCTGCCCGAACGGGCGGAGGGGCCCAGCACGGAACTGTTCCTGGAAGACTGGTTCGCACGTGAGGTCCTACAGGGCAAAATGTCTAAGTTCTTCTCTATTGAGAGGGCTCATAGGGTCCCGGGGGGCTCCCCGCGCCCTGGCGCACCTCCTAGACCAGTGGCGGCCAGATTCTTCAACTACCGCAACAGGGATCACGTGCTGCAGATCACCAGGACCAAGGTCCCCTGGCAAATCGAAAACGCGACAGTCCACATCTACCCGGATTATACCCTGACTGTGCAACGCCGCCGATCCTCATTTTTGGAGGTCAAAAAATGCTTGCAAGATCATGATGTTCAATACTCCTTGCAATACCCGGCACGCCTGCGTATTCGCCATAAGGAGGGCACGGTCTTTTGCGACACGCCGAACGATGCCTGGGCTTGGGTCGACCAACAGGGTTTGGCGCACGACCCTCCTGTGATGCAGTCGAATTCTGCACGACCATGGACCGCGGTGCCAGCACGTGGAGGCCGAGGCGGAAACAGATCGCGCCGCCCAACAAAGACGTAAGCCACGCTTGAAAGAGCTCAAGCCATCAAGACGGTGGAACAACTGGGCTCCCCTTCATCCTCCTCCAGACGGGATTCGGACTCTGATGCACAAATGGACCGCACACTGCAGCTTACGGATTCACAGATTGAGGCAATGGCGGGGACGGGCCCGGTCCTTACCCTGCAAACAGCAGCTGATCTAGGTTGAAATTACTGCGCCTGGAACTTGTTTCTCTGTTGAAGTGACCGGACAGCTGGTGAATGCCTGATGATTGCCAGGATGATCCACGGGAGGCGGCACGGACATTACATACAGTCTTTACGCCACCTTCCCCACCGAGTGATAAGTAGCTGATACAGCACACTATTTCATTCTTTATCTTTTGCTGTATGTTTTAATTGTTGTGTTATTGGATTTGCAGTTTAGTGCGAATGGCCCATTGTCCGTTGACAACCAGGCCTGGGGTGGGAAGTTGGGATATTTTTGATGATGTCATTCTTTCTTTTCTTTTATGTTTGCAATTCACGAGCCCTGGTGCCGATATACCCCTGTGTCCGGTAGTCTGGGACTGTGTGTGTAGCGATGGGAACGCGGTCTGCCACGTGGTGGGGGGATCCTTGCACAATTTTATTATACACCTACATAAATGGCTAGCGGGGATTATTCTTTATTGACCTAGAATGTGAGGGGGCTAGCGGGATGCGCCAAGCGCCACAAAGTGTACCAATACCTGCGCAGCCACAAGGTTACGTTTGCGCTACTCCAAGAGACGCACCTCACGACACAGACGCTGGCGTCGCTCCACAAACGATGGCGGGGCATGGTCCTGGGCATGACGTATTCGGGTTATGCTAGGGGGGCGCTTATCTGGGTGGCCCCTGGGACTCCTCTCCAAATTACACACTCCAGGGTGGACGTGCAGGGTCGCTATGTCACCATAGAGGGTGTGCTGAACGGTTCCCCCCTGGCGCTGGTTTCCCTGTATGCCCCGAACTCGGGCCAATCCAATTTCCTGCGGCTGCTCACACCCTCGCTGCTTACGGACCCCACGGTCCCTACATACTGGGGGGGCGATTTCAATGGGGTATGGGATCTTGTCTCGGAGGCTCCCGCCCACCTCTCTCTGGGGCGCAGTCCATTACACTGGCGCATCACATGCGGGAATGGGCGCTACAACTGCAGGTCCACGATGTCTGGCGCCGGCTTCATCCGCGGATACGCATATACTCTCACTACTCGGCTCTGCACGATTTACACACACGGATTGATATGGTGTTTTGTTCGGATAATGCTCTGCATAGTGTGGTGCATGCTGCGTACTTGGCACGCGCGCTTTCTGACCATACACCCTTACAATTGAGCCTGACCTGGGGCGCGCAACGCCCTACGATCTCGACGTGGCCCCTGCCGGGGGCGGCGCTGGCTGACTCCTCCTACCGGACCACTTTACTGGAGTCCATTACCAATTATTTTGCAGAGAATGAGGGGACTGCGTCATCGGTGGGGTTGGAGTGGGACGCCTTCAAGCCTGTTCTTAGAGGTCATGCAATCAAGACCACGTATGGGGCTCGCACAACCCTCACTGCGGCACTAGATGCGCACGAGTCCGAGATCCAGAGTTATGACCGGCGAATTCCGGCGGATCCCCTGCTTGCCCCTTACTCGCCCAGGCGCGACTGGTGTACAGGCAGGCGATGGATGACCTGTGTGTCTTACATTATAGAACATATTTGGCGCGCAGGCATAGTAAGGGAGACAAGGCTGGGAAGCTCCTGGCGTGGCTCCTCCGATCCGATACTACCCAGCCTCCCATTACTGCCATATACATGAGTGCTGGGACTTTAGTGAATACGCAGGCAGCTATCAATCTCTCCTTCCATGAGTACTACACCACGTTGTACGCAGCCCCGGCACCACCTGACCCTGATCGTATTCGGGAGTTTTTGGAGGGGGTCCGGCTCCCGCAGATCGTTGCGGCTCACAGGGCCGCTCTGGAACAGCCCATTGCGCTTGATGAGATCACGGATGCCATCCGGCAGCTAGCGGCGGGCAAGACGCCGGGGACGGACGGGTGGCCGGCAGAATTTTATCGTACCTTCTCTGCACAGCTAGCGCCTAGGCTGGCCAAGGTGTATGCCGAGGCCTTTGAGGCGGGTGAGTTACCACCAACTATGAGAGAGGCGACGCTGGTTGTGCTGCCTAAACCAGGGCGAGACCCCCCTTCTCATGGCCTCCTATCGCCCCCTGTCGATGCTTAATGTCGATTATAAGATCCTGGGGAAATTTTTTAGCTAATCGGCTCCTTGTTACTGTCCCTCTGCTGGTCCATGAGGACCAGAATGGTTCCATTCCAGGGCGCAATACGGGGTTGAATCTGCGGCAGTTGTTTGCGCTCCTGGAGTGGGCGCGGGGTGGGGAGGAGCGGCCCTGGATCGCCTCGCTCGACATAGAAAAGGCGTTTGACACCTTAAGCTGGGCTTACCTCGAGGCGACCCTGACAGGGTTTGGCATGGGTCCCCATTTCCTACGGTGGGTACGATTGTTATACAGTGGTCCGCGGGCCAGGGTGAAAACGGGTCGCACTTATTCGCCGCTCCTGTCGATAGCGAGGGGGACGCGGCAGGGCTGCCCCCTGTCCCCGATCCTTTTTGCTCTGGCCATGGAGCCATTGGCGTGCAGGTTGCGGCTGCGGGTGCAAGATTGGGGTATACGGGTTGATCAGCGATGGCATATCGCCTCGCTATATGCCGATGACGCGTTGATTTACCTTCGTGGCGAGGCCGCGATCCTGCAGTCAGTCAAGGCTCTTTTAAATGAACACGCAATCGTCTCTGGACTCCAGGTTAATTGAGCGAAATCGGTGGTGTTCCCGATGACATCAATGACTCCGGCGCAGAGGTGGCTAGCGCCACTTACCCCGCTGCAATGGGCGTTCGACACCTTCAAATATCTGGGGGTGCAGATTTACCACTTGGGATCGGACACGATCGACGGGAACCTAGGCCGAGCCATTACGCGAGTGCGCACGACCCTCTCGTTTTGGACGAGTCTCCCCTTGTCTCCAATGGGTCGGGTAGCAATCTCTAAGATGTTAGTTCTCCCCCGTCTCTTATATTTTTTCTGTGTACTCCCATATCGTTTACCCCAAAAACTCTTCCGAGACCTGCAGTCATTGCTGGTGTCGCTGATATGGGGTGCTTCCCGGGCTCGGGTGGCCCTCCACAAGTTATACTTACCATTGTCGGATGGTGGCCTGGGCGCGCCCAATTATGAGCGATACTACGCGGCGGCACAATTACAGTGGCCAATGCGGTGGCTCACCAAAAGTAGCCGGTCTCTGGCGCCGTGTCCTGGGATATCTCAACACTCCTAGAGTGGCTATCGGGAACTGCTACGCCAACCCAGAGACGACAGGGCAATTTATTGATGACTGCAGCCCGACGACACTGGGCTAGATACGTGGTGCCCAAGGGCCGGTCGCCGCCTTACGCCCCTAGTCTACCTCTGGAGCTGCTCCCTGGCACGTATTCATGCCATGGACGCCCGGAACTGGGGGCATGGAGGGAGAGTGGACTGGACACATGGGGGGATATGTTTGCGGATTCGCAGCTGCTGACGTTTGAGGGCCTAGTGAAAACGTATGACGTGCCACAGGGCTCCTTCCTACTATATGCCCTACTGCGTTGCCTGTCCTTGCAGTCCTGGGGTGCGGACGGAGGGGAACCTGTTATTTCACACTTGCTACATACCTTGCTAACACACGGCCGCGGGCGTCAAGCCAACCAAGCCATATACATTTCCATTAGATTGGACGATCCCCCTCCATTGACTACCTTGCGAGCGTATTGGGATGGCGAGCTCTCTATTACCTTGTCGGATAAACAATGGCAACAATGTCTTACTTACCCCAAAATTATTTTGACCAACGCCAGAGTGAAATACACTCAATTTAACTATCTCCACCATACGTATCTCACCCCTCATAGATTGGCACGTATGTACCCTACTACCATGGACGTCTGCCCTCGATGCAGAAATCAGGCTGCTACTTTTACTCACATGGTCTGGACTTGCACTACCATTCGCGTATTCTGGCTAGAGGTGGCTGCAGTGCTTACGGCGGCAGCGGATGCGCGAGTGGAGGTGGAACCCCTCCATTTCCTGTTGGGAGTTACGAGGCGTAATTCGGCTCATAAGAGTATGAACAAATTCTTGGCCCTCGCTTTGGGCCTGGCTAAACGGAGGATTGCCATGGCCTGGAAGGCGCAGGTGGGCCCCGGGATCGCTGTGTGGCTACTGGACCTGCGAAGGACACTGGTTTCAGAATGTATGAATCAACGCGAGGCTGAGGCGCGGGCACCGCTCGCGTCGCGTCAATTACCTGCACAGTGGCAAGAATTTTTAACGGCGATCGAGGCTAGAGTTGCTGAGGGCGCTCCCCCTGAACCCCCTTCACACACATCGGTGGGGAGACCCCCCCGCTTGCCCTGCTGCCCCCTCCCTGGCCCACGCGCGCCTACTCCTGCCCCCCTCCCTCCCCCGTCCATTTATTCTTAAGGTTTCTTCCTGAGGTACTTGACATGACCGCATGCACTCCATCATGTCCCTATGCTACTATCTATTGTTTATGTTATATTTCTTATGCACCAGACCAGCACTTGTGATCGTACTGGGCTTTATATATACATAGAGATCGGCTTTTGTTTTCTTATTTGGGCCACATGTGAATTTCTTTTTGTTCTCTTTTTCGCTTTTTGTTTTCGTTTGTGGTGCCTTTTGTGTCCGAAATTATATTGTCTTCTTCAGGGATGTACGATATGTAACGGGCCTGGACGCATGGAGCAATGCCTTTTTGATACTTCTATTGTACATTTATATATGTTTGGTTGTGTGGCGCTGCGGAGTGAAGCAGTGAGCCGCCCAGCCCAGTAGGTACGGGAATGCTGAATGATATTGAATCTCCTTCTGTCCCTACCTAATGCCATTCGATTTTGTTATTGATCTGTATTATTTCTAGTATACCCTGATCATTATGCACATGTTTTGGATGCCATTTTGTTAAAATTAATAATAATCATTTATTAAAAAAAAGTTTCATGTAGTTCCCCTTAGATTTGTAATTGGATAGTCCTTTAGAGTTCGGATCTACATTGGATATTTGGTGTGCACTTCCATCATGATGACGGAGGCATACACCAAATTTACTATTGAGATTAACGCGTCTATACCAAAAATATGCATAAGGATGTATCACTATTATTTAACATTAAAAAGGTACTGGACACAATTACGTATACATCACACATTACATTTAGTACGTGATGTTAATTTTTAAATTCATGTAAATTCAACAGATGTTGTGCTAATCGAAAGGGGTAAGAGGAATGCCAACAAACTACAAAAAAAATTAAACACCCATGCATCCTATTTCGGCTGCAACATGGCAGCTCGTTATCCATATTAAGCAGGAGGTAAGCAATACCTTGCAACATGAAGTTCATCCATGAAAGTTGAGTTGAAAAGGTATGTAACGCAAGTTAAGCTCTTTTATAGGTGTGGCTCTACCAGCTTAGGTGTTGAGTTTTAACCACCATTGTTTCCGGTTCAGGGAAGACCTGGCTTGGCAGTTCGGGCTGGACTGTTCCCATGAGGCACAGGGTCAAGACTGATTTGCATATAGCTGGGTCTGAACTGAGGTGGCGAAGTGAGCTAAAGAACGATGATGGATTCAACCCAGATCTGTGACTGGGGGTGAGTGTCTGAAAAGTTTCAGCGCTCTGTCCATCATCTCCTTGTGTTTGCTTTGTTCGCCCTAAGTTGGCAGGGTATGCCCAGAAGTGGGTCCCTTGCTCACTTTGACACTGGATTCAAGCTAGCCTGGCTGAAGAGGGTGTTACCCGAAACCGGTCCCAGGATGTTTGTTTCCGGTTCAGGGAAGACCTGGCTTGGCAGTTCGGGCTGGACTGTTCCCATGAGGCACAGGGTCAAGACTGATTTGCATATAGCTGGGTCTGAACTGAGGTAGCGCAGTTAGCTAAAGAACGATGATGGATTCAACCCAGATCTGTGACTGGGGGAGAGTGTCTGAAAAGTTTCAGCGCTCCGTCCATCATCTCCTTGTGTTTACTTTGTTCGCCCTAAGTTGGAAGGGTTTGCCCAGACGTGGGTCCCTTGCTCACTCTGCCACTGGATTCGAGCTAGCCTGGCTGAAGAGGGGTGTTACCCCGTTTACTTTGTTCGCCCTAAGTTGGCAGGGTATGCCCAGACTTGGGCCCCTTGCTCACATTGCCACTGGATTCAAGCTAGCCTGGCTGAAGAGGGGTGTTACCCCGAAACCGGTCCCATGATGCTTGTTTCCGGTTCAGTCAAGACCTGGCTTGGCAGTTCGGGCTGGACTGTTCCCATGAGGCACAGGCTCAAGACTGATTTGCATATAGCTGGGTCTGAACTGAGATGGCGAAGTGAGCTAAAGAACGATGATGGATTCAACCCAGATCTGTGACTGGGGGTGAGTGTGAGTGTCTGAAAAGTTTCAGCGCTCCGTCCATCATCTCCTTGTGTTTGCTTTATGCTGGCGGTAGGCAATATCGTGATTGGGTGGATGGAGTTGTGTCTGTAATGCTCCCGTCAGCCTCTTTTCGGATATAACTCTGTCGGGCGGGCGAACAGTTCTGATAACAGACAGATGTGGAACGTCAATTTTCAATGGTCCAGACACATCCTCCAAGATATAAATTGGACCACTGGTGGTTAATTTATCAACATGTGCTCTCATTCCAGGAAACATCTGTCTTACCAGAGGACTGGGCTCTGTGGGGGACCAAATCAGAAATTGCCTATAAAAGTTTAGACTCTCTACCTACTTTTCAGGAAATGCGAAAATCTAATTTGTTCATACACATTTATAATTATGAAATGAAACCATGATATGGACTGGCTAAATAATGCTCGACTGCCAGATTCTAACTGCTTGATTCCCCCAACAAACTGAATTCCCTGCAAAGTGTGAGCTACTTACACTATTACCCGCACTTATTATTCAACTCAAGCTAATCTCACTATCTATTTTGAAGGCCAGTTCCACACTAAACATTATTTCATACTCTAAATTAAACCCAATGTATATCTATTTTAATATGAATAAGGTTTTGCATAGCAAAACTCTAGAAAATCATAACAAGGCATCGAGATTGCTGCTATAGCGAATACCTGTAATACATATTGAAATAAACACATTGAGGTGATTCACTAAGATTGATGTATGAGAAAGTGTGATTTATTCTTATAGTATTCCTGGCTTGCTCATGAATATTAGGAGTTAGCCAGCAGTATTTCTATTTTACTCCTGGAATTCAGGAGTACTGCAAAAGAAAGTTGCAACAAACTATTTGTGAATTGGGCCTATGGTTATGCAGTGAGGCCTCTGTTCTGTGCTTTTAGGTCCCAATATCTGCAACTGAATTGGATTTGTGAGTAATCTCTGACTGTAGCATTGTGTAAATTTAAGTGCCAGATTTATATCTCGCATCCATTTCTTTCAGTCATCTTTTCGGAATTGAGATATTCTATTTACCCTGCAGTTGCAATGTGTCTGTGCACCTGCTCTCTCCATATGCATTCTCTTGAAGTCTTTTATGTGCCAGAAAAGCCTTAATGCTGGCAGGTGATGATTAATGTCAGCAGCCAGACTCTTAATTCATCTCCTCAGCCTCCATTATTTTAGGTTCAATACACATGGGTGGTAGAATCATTTGTGATTGTGTCCATCTGGTATTATTGTGCTACTCCTGTGATTTAGGGTCTGCTGCATACACATGCTTGATGCACAGCTGTTGTGGCACAGTGTGCTGTATCGACTCATTACTTAGCTTTAAGTCCTGCTGTATGGGTTGGCAGAAGTGCATACAATTTCTCACCAACGTTAGCTTTGGAATAATTACTTTTTAATTGCATTGTGGACTTTTAATAATGGACCACTAGTGTTAGTTAAAAAAAAGGAAAGAACAATGCAGGGCTTGATTGGATTTCAGACTCACGTTGCTGAGGAGTCTCACTGATTTGTGCATATGATGAGTTAAACAGTGGCAGAAAGGGGGATGGTGTTCCACTAGCTCACAGAATGGGGGCCCCGGGAGGTTGGGGGACCCCTGTGCTGCAGGAGCTGCAGGAACCACCAGCACTAAGCCCCTGAATTAAATCTAGAACATTTAGATCCGGTGTCTCCAACCCGTTGATCGCGAGCTACCAGTAGCTCATAGAAACCTTCAGAGTAGCTCCCACCCTTGAGTTTATTTTTAACTAAGAACTGCAATAAATAAATGCTGTGTTTTCCTTTTAAAGTTAAGTCAAGGCTATGTTTATTTTACATTATTATTAGGTTGCAGATATCAGATCCTGAAAATGAGCAGTGCTCCGTGCAGATTTATGACCCATGTGGGTCACAGAAGTTCAGAATTGAAGCACTGAGGTATTTAACTCTTAAATAAAAGTTTTTCTCAACTCAATATTGGAGCATGAGAACAAAATCACATTTCTGAATGCTTTTAAATTAAAAACAATTAAAGGGAAGAGTTAACTTAATGATTAAGTTAACTCTTCATTTTAATTTTGTCCCTTTCCAAAGTGTCACATTTAAAAACAGCAGGAGTCTTTCCCCCAGTGGCTGGTAGACACAGTGCCATGTTTACAATTGAAAAATGCAGTCATTATCTTTTAAAGGGGAGAAATTGAAGATTTTTTTTTAATGAAACATTGTCTTAATAGATGATATTAGCATATCAAATGATAGAGTATCGGGGAGATTTAATAGTTTTGAAGAAAACTTGATGTCTAACTACAGCCATTGCATTCCCTACAATGCCTTTGATGTCATTTTACCAAAACGCTAGGAGTATTGAAACAAACATCGTACATCCTTAGGCCAAATGGCATCACAAATATGATTCATTATGCTTCCTTTATCCCCTAAGTATCCTTTTGTTTGCTGCTTCGGATCCAGGAGAACAGCATGGAGAGAAACCTACAGATGTAAACTGGGATTTTACTTTCTCTTACAGCTACTGCCATCTTGACCCATGAGACCAGGGATAGCAAAGACAGAAAAGGCATTTGCCTGTACCAAAAGGTATGCCAGTGATGGCATCCTTTGGTATCCCTAATTATGATGTCTGATGCCTTAATCTGTGCAGTGCAGAGTGACATCTCCTCTATTCGCTGCATCCCTGGCCTTTGTGTTATATTGCTCCAGCTCTGTCCCTGTCCGCTATACAGGCACACGCAGTGCTAGCATGCATTCACAGTCAAGTGCCCAGCACACTCTCTAAGTGGGATCTTCGTGTACCACACACCACAATCCCTTAAAAGCATATTTAAAGATGTAACTCTTGATTCTGTCAGCCAAAATATCACAGGTCACCTGGAAACCCCTGAAGGTAGGGAAAAGACATGATAATAGATTGTCTGGTGAGTTCCAAAGTTACAATCAACTTGACTGTGTTCTGCAGGTTTCCAAGAACAGATTACATTTGTCAGCAGCTGAGTGCTGCTAGCCCTGTGGCTTTCCTCTGCATCGCTCTTGAGGGAGGCGGACCCATGCATGCTGTGTGTTATAGAATTTTCTTGAACTGGCAAGCCTTGAGCCATTCCTATTTATGAGGTGGCTCAATGGGGTTTTGAATTCTTGTCTACTTTGTGCATCCTCGAAAAGGGTTCAAAGACTCTAGTAGAACATCGACACTCAGCTTTCATTCCTTCGTCTTTTGGACAAGGTTTTTGAATCACATGTGAAAAAACAATTTTCCTCCTTTTTGGAGGATCATCCTCTTCTGTTGCCTCACAGACCGGCTTTAGAGCTTTTAATAACCCTGAACCAGACCTGGTGGCAGTAGCTGACTCTATCAGCCTATCTCTAGACACTGGATTGTCGGCAAGGCGGGTCCTTTTTGACCCATCAGCAGCGTTTGATACCGTCTCACATTCCATCATGATTCAACGACCTTATGAGATAGGTATCCAGGGGAAAGCCCTAGACTGGTGTAAAGACTTTCTAAATAACAGGACCCAAATGGTCTGCTTTGTCATCTTTCATTCAAAGATCTTACTTCTAGGCAAGGATCCCAAAAGCCCCACTCTTTATGACATCTATGTGGCACCCCTTGACTAGATAGTTAAGTCCTGTGGTTTTGAAATACTTTCCCTTTGCAGATGATACCCAATTAATCATCTCCTTTGGGCAAAACCCGTAACAATTGGAAAAATTGCCACATGGATGACCCATAACTGTCTACAGCTAAATGGAGACAAGGCAGAGATCTTGTTGTTCAGAAAAGCTCAGACATATTGGTCTGATGACTGATGGCCCTCTGAGCTAGAATCAGCGCCTTCTCCCAAGAGGATGGCTAAAAATGTGGGTGTCCTCCTTGATGAGAACCTGTCCATGAAGGATCAGGTTATGTCTATTCATGGCGCCGTTTGGCACCATGCGCTTACTCAGGAAAGTATTTCAGTGGCTCCTGTTAAGATACAGGAGAACTCTTACTCAAGCTTCAATAATCAGCCACCTTGACTATGGGAATGCCTTACTGGTAGCAGCCAATGAATCCATTCTGTCTAGACTGCAGGTCATTCAGAATACAGATGCCTGTCTGGTTAGCAAACTTCCTCCAGGATCACCATCGGCCCCTCGCTTATAGCTCTCCATTGGCTCTCAGTCAGGAAAAGATCCCTGTTCAAACTTCACTGTCTGACTCATAAATCTCTGGTCAGAAAGGGTCTAGTATATCTACGAGAGAAAGGTACTTAAGACTGCCCAAGTAGAAACCTGAGATCTAAAGACAAACTGCTAATGTATCCCTGCCACAAATGTACGTCTAGATACGCGATCGATTCTTTTCATACCTTGCCCCTTACAACTGGAATAGGCTTCTCTTATACATTCACTCCTGTGCTGACTTCATAAGCTTCAAAAAACATCTGAAAACCTTATTGTTCTGTCTTGCTGTTCTGTCCTGATTCTGTTGAGGGTCAAGATACTCCTTCACGATTGAGTGTCCCTACCTGCACATAGATAATCACCAATGGCGATTTGTAACTTCTATGTGTGCTGCATTCTGCAGCACACATAGAAGTTGCAAATCGTCATTTTTAATGATAGGTATTGTGCAGGAAGGGACACCTTCCTGCAAATAAACAAAAATTCATGGCAATTTGCTGTTTCTATGTGTGCTGCACAATGCAGCACACATAGAAACTGCAAAAACGAGGAGAAATAAAGCATTTCTCCCCGTTTTGCCATATTAAGACCAGGTTTTCCCTGGTCTTAATTTTGGCTCTGCATAATATTTACGCCACCATTGTAAATACGGGGCAATGCCAAAATCAATGGGTGCTGAGGCTGAACGCCTAGCGAAACACCCATTGCCCACCCCTTTCACACTAAGCATAGCGTGAAAGGGTGCCATTTATAAGGCGGCGTTAAACCACGTTAAGTGGCTTAACGCCGTCTTGTAAATAAGGCGCAGCCCCAATCACCACAGGAACGTCAAAAAAGTGACATTCATGTGGCGATAGGGGCTTGTAAATATGCCCCTAAATTTGTGCTTTTATGCCCCAATTAACAAAGATATGTACGATCATGTAAAAGAGTACTTCCGTAGTACTCTTAGGTACTCTTATATGTACTTATGAAATGGCCACAAAACATCTAAAATGGGAATATTCACGTGCAATTAGTACAAATAGAAAGGGATGCATCCTCTTTGCACATTTACTAATAGGGAGTTGGAAGTTTTGGGGCTGATTCACAAAGACGTGATAAGAGTATTTGAAAGAGTATTGCTGTAGTTCTACTGCCCGTACATCACAGGGCAGCCCACGGGGAGCTCGCCTATGAGCTCCACACACTGTATAGTTTACAAACCGATCGCCTATCTGAATTCTTCCGGAACATTCATTCATATACAATGGCGCTGCAGGTACAATTAGTCCAGAGTCAGACCTGGCATGCATAGGTTTTCTTCTGTGTTCACAAACGTGCCAACTGCCCTGTGCAAACAACAGAGGAAGTTACATTTGAACAATAAACTCAAAACTTAAAAATAGAACATTTATATATAACAGTTTTAAGAAACAAAGAACAACTATTGATATTTGTCTTTAAGAAGCTTTTTTTTTCTAATTTGTAACATAAAAGTTTGGGCTAAAGTAATGATCGTGCATTTTAAAAAAAAAATCTGCTATATCTTGCTGATGCTAAACATTTTAATTTTTTGAGCTTTTTAAAGCGGAAATGTAGCCTAGTGTACATATCAATTTTCCAGTTTTTGAACATCTGCATGTCTGAAAAGTCAAAGTTTGATTGCTTCTTTAGTTTACATAGTAATTAGGGTTCCTTCACATTTCTGTCTTTTGAGCTGGCAGTAGGTCTTTAATATGTGTGCACGCGCAAACGGAAGAGCCTTTCCTTAAAATGAGCACTCTAGACAGATGCGGCTGACAATGCAGCATTTCTGGTTATAATTTCTTCACATTCACTCTGAATGCTTATAATTTACACTTGTATGAGGAAAATATAGCTACTGTGGATCTGTGATCCCTGCTCCAACACTTTAAATGTTCCAGAGACTGAGTTTAGTTCAAATACACGAAATGAAAAAGAAATATTGTGTCACGTTTTAAGAGTTTAGTATACTCTTCAAAGTTAATGTACCAATTATGGTGCCTGTAAAAAGGAGCCTCAGCGAGAAGCAAACAACATTTTCGTGGGGGCAGGAGGAGAATTTGTTTGGTGGAAAGATGAGTTGTTGTTCCTAAATGAAAACATAAAATAATGGGGCCTGATTCACAGAGGTAAACTTACACTTTTGTGTAAGTTTACTACTTTTCAGTATTCACAAAGGTAAAATTAGAGTAAAAGTCTAACTTCACTACTTTTCGGAATTCACAAAGGTAAACGTAGACCAAAAGTCTAATATTACTAACAGTAACTTACCTTTGTGAATACAGAAAAGTAGTAAAGTTAGACTTTTGTACTAAGTTTACCCTTGTGAATACCGAAAAGTAGCAAACTTACACAAAAGTGTAAGTTTACCTTTGTGAATCGGGCCCATGATGTCTCTGCCTGCCATGAGATAATGCCACGCATGCACTATAAACTCGCAAGTGCCAACGTCTGCACACACCTACATCAGAGGGAATTTACCAATCTAGACACAGATAAGACCAAGATTGGATTTGAATGTAGTCCTTACTGTATTATAAGTTGTCAGAGACAGTAAACCTATTTACCATTTACTGCGCACAATACTTGAGCATTTTTTACATCTTGGATGCTTCTCGCCGCAATTGATGTTCAAGGAACGCATACCCAGCACCAAAATAGAGGACATACGATATCTGAGTGTGAATCTGTACTGAGAAGATGCACCCTCCTCCCAATGCTCTCGTGCACATTTTTACTACAGGCAGACCTCTATTAAAAATGCAGCATTCATAGATGCCTTTGTAGAGATCATAGCAGACTTTACCATCAGATAGTCTAACGTATGCTTTCTAGGTGTCCTAAACATTTGGTATGAAAAAGCACAAATGCCACAACCTAATACCATCATCTATGGACTAACTGACCTCAGTCTCTCCCAAATCATCCTCTAGAACGACTCACACAACTGGACTCACGGAATACACTGTCTTCTGCAATCCAGAGCTGGTGAACATCTCTAAAATTGCTCCATTCCCATGTTGCGACCATTTCCCTCAATGAACCACAATATTCTGAAAAAACTTCTACCCAAACCCCTGTCTCATGTGAGAATATACAGACCAATGAAAAAACTTCAATGAAGCACCTTGGAGCCAACCTTATGCAACACATACAGATGGTCTCAAAAGAAAGAGAGCGGCCCCACTAATCCAAGAGACAGGGTACCTGAACAAACATCTAATAAAACATTGCCCACTGTTTAATGGTTAGTCATATGTTGAAAGTTTGGAGCCTGCCTTAGGTCACCATATAATATTTTGGGCCGTTATAAAATGGCGGCTAAAAATGAATTACATGTGTGAGTGAAGAGTTGCAAATTGCAGAAAGGCGTGTTATGCCATTGCGTCACGAGAGATATGAATTCTGTGATTTTTCTCGTAACACAGGTATTTAATAAGAACATACACAAGGAAATAATCACTCTTTTATGTTTAGCCAGGCTTGCAGTATCTTATTGCGGTTTATGATTCCGCTACATGATTAATAACAGTTTACAACTTAGGAATCAGAGTGATTGGAACTATATTATGCGCCACCAGAATTCCTCGAGTAATATTATTAATGAAGTAAAATGGATATCTGTGCTATGTTTAATCGCATTTCGGACAATCTTTAGCCTCTTTACATGACTGTACAGGTACAGTTGACCATTATAAGATGGCGGCCGCAGCTGCAATCACGTAATACAAAATAGATTGGCTGCCTCCTGCAACGTGCGCTCTGTAATTCTGTGACGTAGGACGCCTACCCCGTGTTTTCTTCCCAACGCGGGTATAAATAAAGTGAAAATTGGAGACTTTTAACTTTTTCTCCGACTCCGCAAACAACAGGACGTGTGTAGCAGCCCGAAAGGGATTTTATCAGTAAGTGACAGTTAGGACTTAGGTGTCAACATGTATTTTACCACCAAATAGTGGTAGTATGTTACTAGGACACAGGAATGGTTTTATTTAAGGTTTTTCAATGGGTAAATTAGGCTGACTCCTTTGATGGACAACTCTTTAGGAGCCTTCTGATTAGTGGTTTTTATATCCTTGATTCCTAGAGTCCCCGCGGTGCATGAAAGCACCACACAGATGGGGCGGATATTGCTGTAATTGTTTGGAAACCATTGGAGGGCTTTTTAGTCCCCACTTCTATATCCTGAGGATATAGGTATGTGATATCGATTTGATAGCAGATACATTGGATGATGTACATAGTCAATTTTTATATATTTTTTTTAATGGGGACATGATCCTTGTTTTTTAGGTCTTCTGTATTTTTGTATTTTCGGGGCCTACCACATAATGTTCTCCTAAACATTTGGAGACAATTTTGAGCGTATTGCCCAAGGTGGGTCATTGATCTATAGAAACCAGTTGGGAGAAGGGGTTAGATCTTTTACCCGTGGTCCTATTGTGATTAACATTTTCCACCGTTTCTCACCCACAGTATCCTGGTGGGTGGCAATATCGAGTAAACCTTAGTGGGATATAATTGGTATCCCTTAAGTCCACAGGAGGATTAAACCTATAAAGTATGATCAATATTATCATTATGGGAGATGGGATGAGGGAGGTTCACTGAGTGGGAGCCCCTTCCCCTTGTCCCTGAACTTGAGTTATCAATGTACCTCACCTTCATATCATAGAAGGAGAGGATTCTGGTATGATTGAATCAAGCATGGGTAGTGGGATTGAGTGGATAAGAATGGTAGCTTCTTGCACTATAGATATTGGCCCTTTGAACAATTATAAACTGATTGAACAGTTTTTTATGTAAGAATCTCAGCTATTGTGGGTTTAAGCTTTATTAAAAACTCAATTAGATTATTGCTTTGAGATGAATACAATTTTACTATGGGATGAACAAGATCATAGTGTGATATATGTTTTGTTTTCATGCAGGCACATATTATATTATTTTATGCTTGAGAGGGACATTAAGATTTTTGGTCCTGAAGAAGGTGGCTCTACAATACGTTGTCCACCGAAACGCGTCGATGCTTCGTTTGTTGTCTATTGTTAAATTCGAGGAACTTTGAAGTCTATGCATAACAGAGTTTACAGACTTTTTGCAACATTGATTCAGTTGAATTAATACATTTGTGATTATATATGCTTGCCACGTTGATTGTCTCTCGTTTTAATGCCTTTGTATTACATTTTAAGGAATTTGAGATCAATTTTAGGTTTGTTTTTAACTATAAAAAATCTTTTTGTATATGCACTGTTCTCCATACGATTATAATTGTTTTTAATGTGTCTTTAAACAGATCTTTATGATTGATTGATGGGTCCTATCTCAAGAGCTTTTTGAGGATATGTGGAGATTGTATGGACAGTAGAGTGTGAGATATGGTGAATGAGTGAAGTCATCCAAGAGAAATCGTTTTGTGATACACATACAGATAGACCAGATAACTCAGTAGAGAAGCTTTATGACAGAATAACGCAAAGACAACCAACAAGGAAATGGAAGAAGCTTGACTTGGCAGTATAAAAAAATCAAAGAACATATATATTACCCTTCGACGATCATGGTACCTCATTGTACATCAAGGAGCATTTGTTCCTGCTTTGGGAGATATTTTCACAGCTCATTAAGGGAACCACTGACAGGATCTAGCATTGGCTAATGCTAATTAGCCGACTTTAGATTCAGGAAGGTAAAGTGTAACTTTAAAAAAAATTACTTTTCCTAAATATTTACTAATGATCCTACTTCACCAATGAATCATATTTTATTAAATATTTAAAATAGTGGTTTAATCCCCTCTGTAGCTTATCCCAATCCAAAATTAGCAGATTTATTAATTCATTAGCATGTATATTTCTGGGATAAAACCTCATAAAACATACCCAAACATAAATAAAAACAGTAGCAGTCTTCATAATATGTGAATATATCATGATATCAAAATGTTCATAATAAATCAAATGATCATTTAACATGTACAGAATTTCACAATAACACAGTTCTCATAAAAATTAGAAATAACTATACTAGATAAAAATCCACTGCTGGACATAACCATTTGGTAACAAAAAGACATAAATAAAACATGCCCCCTACCACATTGTAAAATAATAAACATAAAACATTAAGCATTTAGCTGCCTAAAACAGCAGACTTATTTAATGCCAGACAGATTTATTATTTTATCTGAAATTTAGTGTTTCTCATAAGACAGCTACATCCTTAACAGTGAAAATAGCCTTTGGGGTGCTAGTCAATGTAGGTTCATGCCAGCAGTAAATTCTTGAAAGTACCATTTTTAAATACTGGGCACCCTACCTTGTGGGCTACAATGCCAGCATACCATGTTTTAGCAGTCTGGGCACATTCACTTGCTCCTAGGTAGCTGTGCCTCAGTGTGCAGAGTTAAAGAAACAGCAATACCAGTCAACAAAAATGAGGTGACCTTCAAAAAGAGGCATTTTCTCACAACAATGAACTTTCCTCCAGTAGAAATGGCACACTACTAATTGGGATACCACATCTAATAACATTGCATACGGTATGAATAATTGCAACACTTACAACTAGCACTACATACTACTCTGGGCTCCTCAGAGTAGCTTTCTCCCCCTCCTCAAAGCACTTCAATGCCTTGTCAGAGTTAGTAAGCACTATATAAATCTACAATACAATGCGATTCAATACAAAACTTTTAAATATTAAAAGTAACTTCAGAGCAGCAGCATACTAATTCTGTAAATTTTGCATTATACTTGTCACAGTTTCAAATTGATAAATTGTATTCTTTCTGACCACATACATCAAGAAGGGGACCCAAGATCAAGCCCCACTGCTCCATTTAATGATGGGGGTGGCCTAAAGTTAGAGCTGGAAGGAAAAGACCATCATCAACAGTTCTTTTAGATGAGAGGTTTTAAAGTCAGAGACGGTGCCTTGTTAAAGCGTTCTGCCACAGGGCCTGGAGGTTAATGGTATTCACTCAACTCCATCTTAACTTTGATGCTTTTTCCTGTTGATTGCACCCATAATGCATTTAATGAACCTTGCAGTGCTTGAGACAGGAAGCTTTTTATAGGGTCTTGAACCCCTTTCAGATTGGCAAAGATATCTATTGCAGGTTGTTGTCTTCTCACTACCCTTTGGAATTTATCTGCTGGTCTTTGAGCGCCATTTATCAAGAGTACATTCCTATGGGTGAAATGCAACATTTCACCCTTAGACTATGATCATCCTGTGACACCACAATGTGAAATCATGCATGAAACGTCTGTTGAGCCACATATAACACTTGGGGCATCGAAAACAAAGTGATGGATGGAATGCTTGAATTAATCTCAGCCACTGGCAATCGTGCAGTGCCGTATTCCAGTCCATTGTTGTTTACCCACCATAGCACCTCAGTTTGGACCCAGGAATTTGCAAATCAGTCTTGACCTTGCTCGTATGGGAACAGTCCAGCCCAAACAGCCAGGTCAGTTCCTGTCTAAACCAAAACTCAAGCAAACCAGGACTGGTTTCACTCTTGTTAGGGCTCATTAGCCAGGTATAGCATGGTTCCAGTGGCACAGTAAGCAAGGGACACACATCTGAGCATACCCTTCATATTTAGGTAATGAAAATCAAAGTGATGGATGGAATGGTTGAATTAATCTCAGCCACTGACAATTACTCGGGCCACATTCTAATCCATTGTTTTTAATCCATCATACTGCCTCAGTTGACACTTTGCAAAAGAGAACAGTGCAGCACAAACTGCCAGGCTAGATCCTCCCTTGAACAGAACACAAGCAACCTAGGACCAGTTTTCCCTTATTAGGACTTATCAGCCAGGCATAGCATGGTTCCAGTGACAGTGAGCACAGGACCCATGTCTGCACACACCTGTCACACTTAGGGTATCAAAATCAAAGTGATGGATGGAATGCTTGAATTAATCTTAGTCTATAGCAATCACTCAGGCCGCATTACAATCCATTGTTTTTTGCCCACCATAACATCTCATTTTGGACCCGCCCATATTTAAAGCATTCTTGACCTTGCTTCAGTGGGAACAGTCCAGCCCAGGCTTCCAAGCCAAGTCCTCCCTAAATTAGAAAACAAGCAAACCAGGACCAGTTTCACCCCATTAGAGTTCATCAGCCAGATATAGCTTGGCTCTGGTGGCACAGTGAGCAAGGGACCCATTTCTGGGAATTCTTGTCACACTTAAGGCATCAAAATCAAAGTGATGGATGGAATGCTTGATTTATTTCAGCCACTGGCAACTGCTCAGGCAACATCCCAATCCATTTTTTTTTCCCACCATACCACCTCAGTTTGGACCCAGCCATATGCAAATCAATCTTGACGCTGTGCCAATGAGAACAGTCCCGCCTGAACTGCCAGGCCAGGTCCTATCTGGACCAGAACACAAGCAACCAAGAACCAGTGTCACCCTTATTAGGGTTCATAAGCCCGTATAGCTTGGTTCCAGTGACACAATGAGTATGGGACCCATGTCTGGACAAACCTGTCACAGTAGGCCATCAAACTCAAACTGATGGATTTATTTATTTACTAATTTTGTACAGCGCATAGCTGCCCCAGCGACGGGGCGTCCCAGCGCTACCCAAGGACACAGACAGGGGACGGAAGGAAGAAGTCAAAAGGAGCTAGCCCGAAAAAAGCCAGGTCTTTATGGCTTTCCTGAACTCTAGATAGTTCTGCAGTTCTCTGATCCCAAAGAGAAGGGAGTTCCAAAGCCTAGCTGCTAACACCTTAAACGAACGGCCCCCGGCTCTGGCTCTCAAAACTCGGGGGATACAAACTAGCCTTTTATTTGTGGAGCAGAGAGATCGAGTGGATGGATGCTTGAATTAATTTCAGCTACTGCCAATCGTTCGGCTGCATCCCAATCCATCATTTTTTGCCCACCACACTGCCCAGTTTGGACCCGCCATTTGCAAATAATTCTTGACCCTGCTAGAATTGCAACAGTCCAGGCCGGAACTGCCAGAACCAGGTACTCCCTGAAACAGAGCACATGCAACCTAGGACTAGTTTCACCCTTATTAGGACTCATCAGTCAGGTATAGCTTGGTTCCAGTGGCCCAGTGAGTCTAGGGCCCACGTCTGGGTATAGATTTCACACTTAGGGCATTCAAAAACAAAGTGGTGGATGGAATGCTTAAAATCATTTCAGCCACTTGCAATCGCTCAGGCCGCATCCCAATCCATCATTTGTTGCCCACCATACCGCCTCAGTTTGGACCCAGACATTTGCAAATCAGTCTTGACCCTCTGCCAATGAGAACAGTCCAGCACAAATTGCCAGACCAGGTACTCCGTGAACCATAACAAAGCAACTGAGGACTGGTTTCACCCTTATTAGGGCTCATCCACCAGGTATAGTTTTGTCCCAGTGACAGAGTGAGCTAAATCTGTGGATACACTTCACACTTAGGTATTGCCGGATACTCAAAAACAAAGTGGTAGATGGAATGCTTGAATGAATCGCAGCTACGCAAACCTCATGGCAGCATCTCAATCCATCAATTTTAGTCCACCAGATCACCTCAGTTTGGACCCAGCCATCTGCAAATCGGTCTTGACTCCGCTTCAGTTGAAACAGTCCAGTTCTTACTGCCAGGCCAGGTACTTCGTGAACCAGAACACGAGCAACCCATGACCAGTTATGCCCCTATCAGGGCTCATGAGCCAGGTATAGCGCAGTTCCAATGGCACAGTGAGCATGAGGCCCACGATACAGCTTCCAAATGTAAGTATACAAAATATCTATGACTTCTACATCTGCTTTTTTGTTTGAGAATAAGCCTCTGTGCCCTTTGTAAACATGTAGTCCTACCGGAACCTAACAATGTTAGGGATAGGGGAAATAGGTGTAAAGTGCAGAATCTAATTTAGTGAATGTATAACCTATCTATGTAATGTCTTAACTGCTACTGCATATTTGGCATCTACATGGGCTCCTGCAAGCTGTATAACAACTTGCTTTTACACCTCTATGTATATCTCACTTAAATGGTGCTAAGCCAGGGACAAGACACATTCTTCACAGAAATGGTAAACATCTGATCCGTTAAGCCTAAATGGCAAGTTGTGCTCTAGTGAATCAAAGGAGAAATCTAGTCTAGGCTAAAGTGAGTCTTTAGTTAACCAGATCAGTGCAATTGACCAGCTTGCTCCCGAGAAGGCTCTAAATGTTAATATTCAAACTGCTTTGGCTTTTTATGTTAACCCCGCACTGGCCCACTCCAACCTGTCAACTCTTAAACAAGGAGCATCAGAGGGATATGTAACCAGGCCGCCCTCCACTCACAAAGTTACAAAACAGAAAAGGCCTGGTTGCAACTGACACAAAATGAAATTATACATTCTTAATCTACTGGGTATCAAATATACCTCCTGGGTGCGGCTATATGCTAATATTATTTAGTCATACCTCCCATGTGTGTATAATTTTTTTTTTTTTTTTAAACCTTCGACCACAAAAGCATACCAATTATCCTAGAAATTGAGGATGTTACTGGTACAGTAATCATAAAGTATGTGAAAAATGTGAGGTGGGTCAGAAAGTGCCTCACGTAAGCAACGTCCACAGAGCTGCTGGTAGGTACTCACCAGTTTGCTCACTTTGTCATCATCGGCACTTTCATGACAAGAAACAAATAAATGTGACCTGACTCAAAATAATGTGAAGATTTAACCCATAAATGAGAAAGGTGTAACAAATAATGGTGTAAACTATCTACCATATCAACCCCGTAATGTGTAACAAAGAGCCAACTGCACTCCCCATTAAAATAGGTTGTGAACACCTATCATATGTATTTAATATTTTTACCTAGTGTTCACTCCCAATCAAAAAAAGGCGGCATGTTTAGACCATTTTAACCTGAACGGCCGACATGTTTTATTGCCCTAGAAGTTTGCGGCAATTTCATCAGGGCACGGGGACACATCTCCACCTCAATAATGCTGGACCTGCAGTGGTTGATAAAAAGAGAAGGAGAGGTAATGCCAAATACAAACGTTTACAAAAGAAAATATATTGTGGGGTCTTCTAGGGCCCCCACGTGTTGACAACACTCGCAATTAGTGTCATATTAAAAAATGATAAGCCATAGTTACCGGGTGGCTGCCAGGTGGACGCCTGCCAGCAACTCACCAGGGAGGGCCTTGCCCTCACACAACCTCAAGCGGCAGGAAATGCCTACACCTGTGAGTGAATGTGGGCATATCAATGTAGGCCATGTTGGTCGGGCAGAAAAATAAAATATGGGGATCAAACATCCATCAACCTCCCCATTGAAAAGTCATATGCATCCATCTTTTAAGCCACTCCAGTCATGTTACCCAGAGATATATACGACCTGATAAAATCAAAGGCTCTTCTAAAAAATTTTGCCGAGATCGTTTTAAAAAATACACACACCTGCACACTCATTCGTTTGTAATAACTCACCGCCGGGACCGGGCGTTCGCGTTTCGCCACTCGAGACGTTGATATTCATTAAAATGCGACTCAAGTACCCTTCAGCGTCGCCCGACCCGGAAGCGGATCCGGGACCGCTTCCATTTGAACCGGAAAAATTCCTGGGGGATGCTTGCTTGGAACATATCCGGCAATACCTACGGGTCGGTCGCAAGAATGCCATCTTGGAGTGGTGAAAATATGCAAAAGGAGAATACCACTCGCACAGTCAAATTGCTAAGGCAGACAAGGCTGTACTAGAAATAAGCCCACAGTGTCTTTATTACAGTGTTGCCCCACTCCGCGCTACTCACAGCTGGCAAGATTTTTTGTCTGGTGGTGAAACAAACAGAATGCCATGTTAGAGTAGTGACCAATACCACTAGAGGAACATATGGGTAGGACATACACAGGAATGCCAGATGTCAACTGAAGGGGCACTGATTGCGTTTGCAACATTTCTTGGGTGCTCCTACTCTATGTGCATGCGTTTAAATACAATGTGGGTTTTTCAGCTGAACTCAAAAATGTCATTAAGTGTGGCACCTAGTCCTATTTATACAGCACCTATTTTTATATACAAGTGTACCCGCGACTAGCATCTCCATAATTATCTTATATTGATTCCCCAGGGAACAGATAGAGTGTTACAGAAGAAAGCTCTAAATTTGTATCGCCGAATGAAGACTCACTGAGTAGTAAACCCGGGGCTATATGATAGTGAGTAGCATCACCTGCCCACCTTGTGCCACTCAATAGAGTCATTCAAACCATTCTGATCTGCCTTCTCAGAGAAATTCCAGCGGGCCTCTTTCTGGATGAGTAGATTTTCAATGACATGTGTTTCTCCAATCACTTTTTCCAACACTGTCTATTTTAGATCCCTGCAGTTATGACCCATTTCTTGGAAGTGGCGTACAAGGCACGTAGTTAACTTTCCCGCCTTTAGAGTACTAATGTGCTCCTGGACCCTCACTTTGATCTTCTGGACGTAAGGCCAATGTAGTGCAGGCCACATCCACATGTCATTCGATAGATGACGTTTGTGGTGTTGCAATTGCAAAATTTCGTCTGGAACCATGTTCTTCCGTCCGCAATTGTGATACTCTTAGATGCTTGTGTCAGACTATACACCGTACAGCTACCGCAAGGGAAATGTCCTGATGGTTTCCCCGTTTCCCGTTTCTGTAGCTCTTTTTGTCGAGTGTGAACCAACTGATCTCTTAGGTTGGAGGCCCTTTTAAAAGCAAATCTTGGTTGGGGCATTTTCTTAAGGCCAGAGTCAAGCAAATGCCAATGTTTTCTAATAATCTGTCTGATTTTGGTGGATAGAGAATCAAAGGTCGTCACGACTGGGAGACATTTATTATTAGTTTGTGTACTCCTTTCCATAAGTGCCTCCCGGGGGGTATTCATAGATCTCTTGAGTGCCTGTTTGATCACCCTTGGGGGATAGGCTCTCTCAACAAGGCGTTGGGCAAGATTCTCTGATTGTTTGGCAAATGTTCCAGTATCGGTACAGTTCCTGCGATATCTGAAAAACTGCCCTACCGGTAGATTGTCCCGCAATGCCTTTGGATGGAATGACCGGTAATGGAGTAACGAATCCTATCCGTCGGCTTTTGATGGACTGTAGTACAAAGTCTCTGTTCAGTGATTGATATATCCAAATCGAGATTAACAGCTTTGTGTCGGTCGATGGTCCAGGTGAAATGTAAACAACAATCGCCCACAATTAGCCAGTTGAGGAATGCATGAAGTTGATCCTCTGGACCTGACCAGATGCACAACACGTCATCAATATATCTCTTCCACAGAGAGATATACTGTAAGAAAGGATTGGAGACGTGGTACACAAAATTGTCCTCAAACTGTCCAACATAAATACAGGCCAAACTGGGGGCAAAAGTTGCCCCCATAGAAGTGCCGGAGACTTGTATATACAGTTGTTTACGATAGCAGAAGAAATTTCTCGTTAGTGCTAATTCGATACATTTGAGAACGAATGATGGAGGTGTATCATAGAACCACTTGCGTTCCCCAAGTGCCCGCACTGTTGCCACCAGCATGGCATCCTGGGGAATGCTGGTGTAAAGTGATTCAATGTCGATAGTGACTGGTAGTTGATTTTGAGGCTCATACTCCACTCCTTTCAAAACAGTAAGGATAGTCAGTGGTGTCTTGTACAAAGGACCATTGATTAATGACAGTTTCCCTTAAGAAGAAATCGGCAAACTGTGACAGTGGTTCGAGTAGTGATTGGATACCAGACACTATGGGGCTTCCCAGAGGTGGATGCTGGGGTTTGTGGATCTTTGGCAGAATGTAAAACACTGGCACTCGAGGTGTAGGATTCATTAAGAATTCTGCTTCTTTATGAGTGATCCACTTTTTCTCTTTGGCTTCAGCCACCATCTCCCGGATAGAGTCCTGAAGTTCAGCAGTAGGATCTCTCATGAGGGGCCTATAGTTGGTACGCACCCCCAACAGTTTCAATACCTCAGTTTCGTAATCTTGCACATTCATAACCACAATTGCCCCACCTTTGTCGGCTTGTTTTATTATTATTTGTTCATTTGTTTGTAACGACTTAACGACCTCCCAGTCGGTCTTGCTCGTATTTTACTCCAACCTGTACCTGCATATCATTACTCCCACACTTTGAATAAAGTTTGCCAGACCATGTCTTTTTGTCTTGTGGTAAAAGCTGGCCCCAGTTTATAGTTTTTAATATGTATGTAATACTTGCATCATACCTTTTATATGCTTCACAGTACTCCAGTCATAAATCAATATGACATAGCTATAAATCAACGTTACAAGGTCATTACTCACATTTGATAAGATCATAAATCATAAAGGTGACACGTCATTAGTCAATTTACTTGACAGGTCCCAAATCATTTTCTGACAGGTTCATAAATCGGGTGACAGGTCATAACTCAACCACAGATGACAAGTCATAAATTATTTCTGTCACATCACAACCAAATTATGTTCTTGCCATTTTGTGACATATCTTAGAGTGTTCAGGCCATCAAATATGCTGTCGTATGGGGTCATACAGTTCCTTGTTGGTTTTTACTGATTGCGTGGGTAAGGTAGCTTCTTACTGGTGTTAGATCCTAACTCACTACCTTGTCTATCCATTTTTGTGCCCTGTCATTCAGCGGGTCTGGGCTGCGAGACTTGTCCCAGCATACTCCCCCCTTTCAGCCTACTCACCCTGCCATAAGGCATCCCCAGGTAAGTGGCCTACCTCTTACACACCGCCCTGCCAGTGTGCCTCCTTATCCAAAAAATGTACCCCTTTTTTCAGCTACGCCGCTTGGGAGGCTTCCATCTCCCGGTGGATCCCCCGTGCTCTTTGTAGGTCTTTTTTTTTGGGTGCATTCTGCCAATCCCATGGCTGCCCACAGGTTGGCCCAGAACACTTTCATCTCCTCCTCCAATAGATGCACCCTATCCGGGGCATAGAGCTCTGGGTGGCTTGGGTTGATCAGGCCATGCCTGATGCACTCTAATTCATTGGTCTTGCAGTGCCTGCTGACTGCAATGTTTAATTTTCTCCTTGAATTGTTCACTGCCCAATTTGTCGAGGCCCCTCGCCATGTCAACCTGGGAATTATTTCAGACCAAATTATGGTGGTGCTACTAAACAATCTGGCTGCTTCTGCCAAGCCTAAGTAGATATTTTGGAGGAGGTCCTTCCTCCCCGGCTGTGCAGGGCTGTTGCCCCCCAAGTGAATCATCAAGACGTCCGGGTGCCAGGCGGCTGCCGCCTGTAGTTGTGCTAATACTCACAGTATCTGCTCTCATCTCATCCCCGGGCAGCCCCACCACCTAGCACATGTGGCTTCCGGCTTGCCTTTTGCCTGTGGCCGACGCGCATTCACCACATCTGCATCCAGTTGATAAAGGAATGACTGGTCACCCAGACCAGTCTGGTGTGGATCCCTGCAGAGGAAACAAGTACAGCGTCAGTTTGTCTGGCTATGCTGCCATTACGTATTCTCAAACCAGCTGTGGCCTCACGTATGCCTTATTCGCGTTGGAGCACCACCTGCCTACCACTTTAATTCCTGCCTCTGTCATCCTGTGTTGCGCAGCTGTTGTCGCCGCCCATATTCTAAAAGAGTGTGATCTAAATGAGGTAGGTGGGAGCCCTGCTTTGCCCAGGATTTGGAGCATGACTGCTATGAACTGGAACTTACTCAGCAGGTCCCTGCTTCTGTGTTTGAATAGTGGGCCCCCTCCTGTGGGTCTCATTGTCATTTAGTCAGAAAGGCAGCAAACTATACAGTATCTGGGATCCGCTATGCAGTCTAGCTGTTCCCAGGAGCCCTTGCCCGCCTGGTCTGTTTTTGAACTTCTCAGCTGCATATCCACTCTTGTTACTCCTGGCTTGACGTCGGCTACTTGCAAGCATCTTGCTTTCCTGTTTTTCCTTGCTGGGGCCACCTGCTCTAAACCTGAATGCCCCAAACAATGCAGATGCAAAGGCCACTTTGAACAGGAACACTTGAAACGAGTCCCTTGCCAACCCCTCCAGTGCGTCCATTAGCTGGGTCAGCTTCTTGAACTCTATGGGTTGCCACATGTCTGGCCTTTTCCCTTCCAGGCACTTCCACCCCTTCATAGCTGCCTTGATATAATGGAGGCTGTGGGATCCTGCCCTATGTATATCTTTGAAAAGTGTGTCACTGCTGTCAGGTGGGCCTGAAACCATGATTTAGATTTTTTTCTCTGTGTTTGCCCACTAAATGAAGTTTTTCACTGCCATAGTTGTAGCTGCCGGGTCCCCCAGTATCAGAAGCCCCCCCCACCTGGATCACTATTATTGCGTATTTCTTGTAACGACTTGCTGCACTAGGGCTGAGTGCATATTGGACTACTGTAGAGAGGTCCGTCCCCACCAGTCCTCCAGGAAAGAGGTCAACCTCTGTTCTGCCTCTGGTGCTAACCTGTTCATCTGCAAAACAGAGAACGCATCTGCCATTGAGTTCTCCACCCTGTTGACATGTAGTGCCTTCCGCTCCAGGTTTCCCTCCAGCTGCAATGTAACCATGCGACGCATTACCCTCAGTATGTCCGGGCACCTAGCTGTACCGTTTTTGATAGCCTGGACAACCCCTTGGTTGTTTGACCAAAGGGTCAGCTTCATGTCCTTCAGATTCTCCTTCCAAACTGACAAGCCTACTACTATGGGAAAAAAGCTCCAGGAAGGTGATGTTCCTGGTGATGCCCAACTCCTGCCATTTCTTGGGCCATGGCCCTGTGCAGCACTTCCTTTCTAGTTTTGCCCCAAATCTTTGGCTGCCTGCCACGTCTGTGAATAGAGCTATCTGTTTGGATGTTACCCATCCTTCTCTCCATATAAGTAGTCCATTGAACTCCATGAGGAATGAGTCCCACATGAGCAGGTCCCCTTTTACTCCCGCTCCCAGCCTAGCATGGTGGTGTTTTTCTCTGAGACCTGCTGTTAGCCATGTTAGGCGCCTGGCAAAGGCACGCCCTGCTGGGATGACTCTTGTGGCAAAATTGAGTTTGCCACTCAGCCTTTGCAGCTTGTTGAGTGTCGCTTTCTCCCTGCTGCACATTGCCCTTATCTCTGCTCGAATCTCAGCCACTTTTCGTCATCTGGCAGGCTGGATGTCCCTGGCAATGAACCCAGCTCTATTCTTGGAATATCAGCTTTGTTGCCCTGCCCACCGTTTTTTCTGCTGCTAGAGGCACTCCTAGATCTGTGGCTAGGCCTTGAAAAGCTCAGAGTGTTTCTTTGCACTCCATGGTCCCTGTGCACCCCACAAACAAGAAGACATTGAGGTAGTGTAGTTTGCTCCCTGTTAGTGCCTGCCATGCAGGGCCCACTCCAAGAACATACTGAAATACTTGAAGTATGCACAGGACACAGAGCAGCCCATTGGCATTGCTTTGTCAAAGTATGCTGCCCCCATCACACTGAAATCCTAGTAAATGAAAGCTCTCTGGGTGAACTGGGAGGAAGGCGGAAAGATAATAATAATAATAATAGTGTAATTTGTAGAGCGCCTGGTTACACCACAATGGTGTGTCCCCCGTGCTAGTACCTAGATTTAGATGAGGAGAGAACAAACACAGGAAACGCACAACTGATAGGGTTAAGAGCATATTGTGCAAAAACCATGTTTTCAGTTTGCTTCTGAAATCTTTCTCCAAAGGAGACTCTCTAAGAGCATAAGGGAGAGAGCTCCTAATTTCCGCAGCCATAAAGGAGAAGGCACGAGCTCCCATTCTGGCTTTCCTGATCTTAGGAACTCTAGCAAGCTTGGCCTCAGAGGATCTAAGATCGTGACCTGGGATGTACCCTTGTATCATAGGATGCAAATAACCAGGGCCTTGCTTGTTGAGTTTGCGATGGCAAAAAGTTAAAACATAAGGCTTTAAACCTAATTCTTTTGGACACTGGGAGCCAGTGTAACTGATTGAGAGCGCCTGATGCTGAAGATCTTTTGGGGAGCTGTAGTACAAGTCTCGCTGCAGCGTTTTGAACTTGCTGCAGCGACTTGATACTTCCCTTTGTGGCTCCGAGATACAGGATATTTCCATAGTCCAGTTGGGAGGTAATAAGAGCATTTACAATCGTTTTCCTGGATTTGATAGGTATTAGATCTAAGATTTTCCTTAGGGTTTTAAGAGTGCCCAAACACTTCCCCGCAGTTTTACTAATTTGGTCTTCGAAGGAGAGTTTCGAATCGAACCAGACTCCTAACTTCTTCACTTTCTGTTTTGTTCTGGCAGTTCGCCTAAGGCTGCTGGCCACCAGGCGCACGTCCAGATCGAAGGAGTCTTTCCTACAAACAGGAGTACAGTTTTGTTCACATTCAGTTTTAAACAGCTATTTATCATCGACGTGGCGACTTCAGCCAGGCAGTATTTACAATGCTCTGCTGAGATGGTGTTAGGCTCCGAGAGGTTCACTATAAGCTGGGTGTCATTGGCATACAACACTACCTGAACGTTATGTTTATTAATGATAGCTGCAAGGGGTGTCATATAAACATTAAACAATGTAGGGCTCAGAATTGAGCCCTGGGGGACTCCCCTAGGTGAGGTAAAGCTTTCTGACACACATGACTTTAGGGTGACTTCAATGGTTCGGTCCTGAAGAAAGGATATAAGTCATTTAAGCGCTTTACCGCCTATCCCACATTCCTGGAGCCAGTGAGTGAGGATCTTGTGTGATACGGTGTCAAAGGCAGTGCTTAGGTCAAGCAATATAAGGGCAGAGGTCTGGCCTTTATCAGAGTTCTGTCTGAGAACTTCCTCTGACAGGAGGAGAGCTGACTCAGTGGAGTATTGAGGCCTGAAACCTGAACCTCTCTTTCGATTCCATGAAAGCTGTTAAGCAGCTGTCAACATGTTTCTCAAGTGAATTTACAATAAAATTAAAAAAATATGTAACACTGAGAAAAACAGACATTGACAGAAACATTAAGACCATGTTCATTATAGACAATATTCATTTTAAAAGAGCATGTGTTAATCAGGTACATCTAGAAGAAGGAAAGCAACCAAATAAGGTCTTCAAACTTTAAAAGGCGCTGCTGTACAAAATCTATTAAACATAATTATTTGTGCCTTAGCCCACTAGCAGGTCACAATTTGCACAGTGTCCCTTTGCTTGGGCATGTCAATCATTTTAGTCAAAAATATATATTGCTCCTTATTAAATAGGTGTAACGGATGCAGTAGAACCAGCATTTTACTTTCACACTGATGACCGACATGTAGTTATCTTAAAATAATGGGGACCAAGACAATCAACATTTTTTGTTTATTCCCTCCATGTACACGGCATCCTAAAAGACCACTAACTGCCATCCCAAGTAGACAGAGAAATAATAGTGCTGTCAGTTGGTTATATAACTAACCAAAAAAGCTGACAAGTTTATATCAGTGAGGCTCTTCCGCCTTCAAACTACCATCCAAATATGTATTCCATGGCTTTAGAAACAATGCTATCATCTTTCCTTGGTGTCTGTCGGTCAGCAACAACCTGATATTCACTGGTTGATGCTTTATAAGCTGCAGCAAGTGGTCGCATTGTAGTTGTTCTAGGAGTTGTAGCAGGTTGTACAGGCGTGCCAATTGTTTTCACTGGTAGTGTGTAGACTGAGGATGTGGAACACGTGTAAAACCTGTCACAGCTTTCCATTACACTTTTATCTATGCAAGGCTTGACCCCAACCATTATAGATTCACCAAACGCCCTTTCATCTTTGCTCCAGGCTTTCCTGGCCTGCAATTTGGACTGGTACAAAATGTGCATCCAATTTCCTGTGTTAGATATCACATGCTTTAAAATGTTTCCATACTGTGCAAACTGTTGCAGAATTTAGGAAGCAGACACCTGCGGAAAACCAAAAATTGTCATGCATGTATCATCTAGCTGGTCGTCCAAAGTCTGTGCGTCACCTTGACTATAAAAAGGATCAAGCTGAGCAGGAGACAGAGTAGTCTTTCTAGTTTGTCCAATGGTTGCGGGGCTGAATACGCTACTGCCTGTCCCAGGTGTAGATGGTATTGTGCCGGATAATGGAGTATGCATGAAGGAAAAACTGGGCTGCTTCTTCGAACTCAAAGGTGTTGCTCCAAGTCCTGGACTGGTTAAATCATCATAAATACTTCGTACTGGTGGTGCGCCACTTTGTACGGTTGCGGAAATCCAGGGGGAACTCATTTTATTGTGCCTTAATCACCCCCGACGGGCTCAAACAAAAACGCTTACCGGCTCGTCGGAAAACCCGAGTATTCGTTATGGGTTGCCGAGTCTTTGGAAGAGCCTGCAAAAGATGGAGGAATCCGTGGAGGTTGCCGCTCTAGTCTCTCGCAGCTGGCTCAAGGCGCGAGGACAGAGTCGGCAGTGAAGTGCGCTGGCGAAGTTCTGAGCCGCGCACTTCACCAACGATTTCACCTAGTGTAGGTCTCCCGCGCAAGTGCGTAGTTCAGTCAGGTTTTCAGTGTAGGACGTTATTTCGCGCATGCGTAGCAATTAGTGTTAGGGTAGTGTTTTGTTTCAAGAGCGGCGGTTAGTAAGCTAGTTTTCAGTGTTTTCCTTGTTTCCCCAGAGCTAATTAAGCAATACGAGTAGATTTTCTGAGAGGAGTGTCAGAAAAACCCTGTATTCTAAGAACGGTATCGCTTACCTGAAAAATCGGCAGAGCTCGAGAGTCCGGCAGCAGCATCTCTAAAAACCGCAAGTACATCCTAAAAGAGAAGGAAAAAAGAAAGCTATTTAAAAGTATATATGTAGAAGTTTGTTACCTCGAAAGCTTGTATTGTTGACAGTTAGAAGAAAAGTACAAGTTCTTGGCAATTTAGTTGTTGAGAAATGAAACCATTGAGTCTTGTCATAAGTAAGAAAAGAAGAGAGGCTAAAGTCTACTGTTTAAGGGGTAAGTTAGAGTAAAAGAGACGTATAGAAGAGCACAGGAGGTAAAGAAGGTGAATTAATGGTGTTCTTACCTGTTAACAGTTCACGAGAGAGAGGGAGCGAGAAATTCAACATAAGAGAGACGCAAGAGAAGTGCATAGCAAAAAGTGAGAGAGAGGTGAACCCAGACAACAGTGAGGCAGTCTCTTCTCTGTCCCCTTCCCCTTTCCGCCGGCAGGGTTCACGTGATCGCTTGCTGTATAGGCGTTCGTGGGAAGACCTGTTTAGGGAATTAGGAATAGTTCTACATTCTGCTCCTGAGAGTGTTGCAAGAAGAAGAAAGTGAGTACCGTTATTACTTGTCCTTGACAGAGTGAAGTGCCCACGAAAAGGGTACTCTCCTGAGCAGAATGGCCGAGGGATTCGACTTAAAAAATCTCGGAAAGGTTTTAGAGGTAATTCAACAGGAACTACTGGCAGTTAGGGAGGAGAACAAGGCCTTAAAATCTGAGATAGAAGCCTCTAGGAGAGAAACGTTAGAATTGACCACTCGCATGAAGGGAGAAAGGCCAGGTGTAAGGTTTAATTCCTCCACAACAGGTTCTTCAACCTCTAGCTCTGGTTCAACTACGAGTTTAGGGCCCACCACTCAAGTAGAGCACTCGTTGGCCCCAATTATCCCTTTAGCCCCTCCAGAAAGGTTCAGTGGGGATCCCCAGAAGGCTCAGGTATTCTTAAAGCAGTGCTCGTTGCACTTCATGTGCCGTCCGAATGTCTTTCCTGATGCACAGTCTCAAATTGCTTTTATCCTTTCATACCTGAATGGAGACGCTGTCTCCTGGTCCATGCCTCTGGTTTCCCAAGACTCACCAATTTTATATGATTTTGAAGAATTTAAAAAGGAATTTTTGCGCATATTCAATCATCGAAAGGTGGCTCAGGCAACCGATTAAGGAACTACTGGAATTGAGACAAGGGAATCGAGAACTGGTAACTTATCTTGCTCAATTTAATAAGTTGGTCGTCAAGACTGAATGGCCTGAGAGCAAGAGGGCCACCTTGTTCTATCGTGGTTTGAAGGATGACCTGAAGGAAGCCTTGGCACAAATCCCAAATCGCCCAACAGAAGTGTCAGCTTTAATCGACCTGGTCTTGGAGATTGACTATCGTCATAACGGAGAGAAAGGGCGAGAGAAGAAGAGAATTTCGACCCGTATTCCCAGGTTCGATCAGGTGAGAACTGATGTCGTGAGATCCACAGAGAAGGAACAAGGTGCAGAACCCATGCAAATTGGAGCAATTAGGGGACCACTTTCTAAAGAAGAGAAAGAAAAGCGAAGACTAAACAACCTTTGTCTGTTTTGTGGGATGAGTGGCCATTTTGTGAAAGGCTGTCCCAAGAAACCCAAGCTCTACAAGAAGGAAAACTTGCAGCACCACCAGTAGGAGGAGTTGGACTGGTGGATGCTAAGGTAGAAACAACTCCAACGAACCATCTGGTGGCAAATACGTTGTAGTCTTCGGCCCTACATCTAATTTTGATCATGACCCTGAAGTTCCGAGAACACGAGCTCCCGGGAGTTACTGTAATGCTGGATTCAGGCACAACAGGAAATTTCTGCGACCTAAAATTTGCTTCAAAAATGGGTTTGAGAGCAATTCAAAAAATTAAAAGTGAAGCTGTAAGGGCCGTGGATGGAACAAATTTATAATCCGGCCCCATTGTGAGCCACACGGAAGTTGTAGAACTGATTTCTTCTGAAGGCCACCAGGAGAAGATACAGTTTAATCTAATAGATGCTCCACAGTTTCAGATCATCTTAGGACTTCCATGGCTAACAGAGCATAACCCGACGATCAACTGGAGTGAGAGAACTGTGGTGATGGATTCCAGTTACTGTTTGGAACATTGTTTCCACGAGGATAATGAGGGAGAAAGAAAAGGCCCGGCAACCATGCTGTGTGAAAAGAAGATGATGGTATGTGTGGTGCAAACAGAGAGCCTTCCAGTGGAATACCAGGAGTTTTCGGAGGTGTTCAGTGAATCAGAATCTATGAAACTTCCACCCCATCGATCGTATGATTGTAAAATCGATTTGGAGCCGGGTGCTAACCTTCCATGTAGTCAAATCTATGCACTTACAGAAGTAGAGAATCAACATCTGAAAGAGTATCTACAAAAATACCTGGAGAACGGTTTCATATGCCCTACACAGTCCCCGGTCTCCTCTCCACTCTTTTTTGTCCCAAAACGAGATGGAGAGTTGAGAACTTGTATCGACTATCGAGCACTGAACAAAATAACCACAAAGAATCGTTATCCCCTGCCATTGATCTCCATCTTACTAGATCAACTTAAGGGCGCGGAAATGTTTACTAAATTGGATTTGCGGGGTGCGTACCATCTCATCAGGGTGCGAAAAGGTGATGAGTGGAAGACCGCATTTAGAACAAAGTTTGGACTGTATGAATACCAAGTTATGCCCTACGGTCTTTGCAACGCCCCGGCAGCCTTCCAATTTTTTATAAATTATGTGTTAAAAGAGTTCATTGACCAGTGTGCCATTGTGTACATTGACGATATTCTAATCTACTCATCCACCAAGGAGCAGCATCAACTACAAGTCAAAAGAATCCTGCGATGTCCACAAGAAAATAGCCTGTATGTCAAGCTGGAAAAGTGTGCATTTGGAGTAAGGTCAGTAGATTTCTTAGGATTCATTATCGCTCCTGAGGGTCTCACTATGGATGAGAAGAAGATAGAAGCAGTGCTCAATTGGCCTTCACCAACTTCTGTTAAAGAAATACAAAGCTTCATCGGGTGCGCGAATTTCTATCGCAGATTCATCAAGGATTTCTCTCAGAAAGTTGTGCCCATCACCAGACTTTTGAAGAAAGGGGTCCCATTTCTGTGGACAACTGAAGCAGCAGAAGCCTTTCCATTTTTAAAAAAGAGTTTTACTTCCGCACCCATTTTGTTACATGCAGACCCTACTCAACCTTTCTACTTAGAAACCGATGCTTCTGAACAGGCAATTGGAGGTGTGCTGTCACAGAGACATAAGGAAACCGGGCAGTTACACCCAGTTGCTTATTACTCCAGAAAACTGCAATCGGCTGAGATCAACTACACCGTTTCCGATAAGGAGTTACTGGCCATAAAAGATGCGTTCCAGGAATGGCGCCATTATCTCCTGGGGGCCAGGCATGTGGTAACAGTGTTTACAGATCATAGAAACCTGCAATTCCTAAAGTCAGCTAAAACCGTGACTCCTCTGCAGTTGCGGTGGTCCTTGTACTTCGCGGACTATGACTTCTTCATTACCTATCAGCCTGGAAAGAATAATGGAAAAGTGGATGCTTTGTCCCGACTTGATACAGATGGAAGAAAGACACCAATTAACGAGCAAAGAATAATTCCTGAAAACAAGATTATTGGAACCGTGGTTAAGGAAACCTTGGAAGATAAAATAAGAAAAGAGATGACTCAGGAAGAGATGCAGCTATGGGCCAAAGAAAATCCGGCGCGAGAAATTTGCGAGCAGCTGCCGTTCCATGCTGAGGGGTTGTATCTACCTACGCATGAACTCCAACAACAAGCATTGTTAGACTGCCACGACAGCCCTATGGCGGGACATCCGGGAATCCATCGTACAGAAGAATTGCTGCGAAGACGTTTTTGGTGGCCAGAGTTAATCAGAGATGTTCGAAAATATGTGGAAGGATGCGAGACTTGTGCAAGAGGAAAGCCAGATAGACGTGCCCCACAGGGTCTGTTGAGGCCATTACCAAATCCACCTCATTCCTGGCATACCATCACGATGGATTTGATAGTTGAGTTGCCTTCTAGTCAAGGTTATGATACAATCCTAGTGATGGTGGATGCTTTCTCAAAGATGGCGCATTTTGTCGCCCTGAAAGGGAACCCTACAGCAAAACAATTAGTCACACAGTTGAACCAAAACTTAATTAAAACTCATGGGATTCCTAAGGTTCTAATTACTGATCGGGGATCTCAATTCCTGTCCCATTACTGGAAGGCCTACACAGAAAAGTTAGTAATAGAAACAAGATACTCCACTAGCTTTCACCCACAAACCGATGGACAGTCTGAGAGAACCAATCAAGAATTAGAAAAATACCTTAGGCTGTTTCTTTTGGATCAGGAGGGGGACTGGCCAGATCTCCTCTGGTCAGCAGAATTCGCACATAATAACGCAAGGAATACTTCCACTGGATTTTCCCCCTTCTTTCTAAATATGGAAGACATCCCAATTCAGCAGTGTCATTTCAGGATGTTTCTGTACCAGCGGCCCAAGAATTTGTCCAACACTTGAGTCAGGTGCATGAGTCAGTCATAAAAAATTTAACTCTGGCTAAGGAACGATACAAGCGTAGCGCAGACAAGAAAAGATGACCAGAATCGATTCTACAGGAGGGAGATAGAGTTTGCCTGAATGCTAAAAATCTGAGGCTTAAAGGAAATAGGAAGTTCCAACCTCGTTTTGTAGGTCCCTACCCAGTGGAACAGGTTATCAATTCAGTAACTTACAAGTTGAAGCTCCCCCCACAGGTCAAAATCCATCCAGTGTTTCATGTATCTCTGCTTAAAAGGACATCGCCACACTTAAAAGAGTCAAAGGTTCCAAAACCCATAGTGGTTGAAGGAAGAGAAGAATTCGAAGTTAAGAGAATCCTAGATTCAAAATCAGTGAGAGGAGAAATTTACTATCTGGTTGACTGGAAAGGATACGGTCCCGAGGAAAGGTCTTGGGAGAAACAGACTGATGTCCATGCCCCTAGGTTAACAAAGGCCTTTCATCGACAATACCCTCACAAACCTCAGCCGGGAGGCTTGACCTTGTGGGGGTGGGGGGTACTGTCAGGTTGCGGAAATCCAGGGAGAACTCATTTTATTGTGCCTTAATCATCCCCGACGGGCTCAAACAAAAACGCTTACCGGCTCGTCGGAAAATCTGGGTATTCGTTATGGGTTGCCGAGTCTTTGGAAGAGCCCGCAAAAGATGGTGGAATGCCGTGGAGGTTGCCGCTCTAGTCTCTCGCAGCTGGCTCAAGGCACAAGGACAGAGTCGGCAGTGAAGTGCGCTGGCAAAGTTCTGAGCCGCGCACTTCACCAACGATTTCACCTAGTGTAGGTCTCCCGCGCAAGTGCAAAGTTCAGTCAAGTTTTCAGTGTAGGACGTTATTTCGCGCATGCGTAGCAATTAGTGTTAGGGTATTGTTTTGTTTCAAGAGCGGCGGTTAGTAAGCTAGTTTTCAGTGTTTTCCTTGTTTCCCCAGAGCTAATTAAGCAATACGAGTACATTGTTTGAGAGGAGTGTCTGAAAAACCCTGAATTCTAAGAACGGTATCGCTTACCTGAAAAATCGGCAGAGCTCGAGAGTCCGGCTGCAGCATCTCTAAAAACGGCAAGTACAACCTAAAAGAGAAGGAAAAAAGTAAGCTATTTAAAAGTATATATGTAGAAGTTTGTTACCTCGAAAGCTTGTATTGTTGACAGTTAGAAGAAAAGTACAAGTTTTTGGCAATTTAGTTGTTGAGAAATTAAACCATTGAGTCTTGTCATAAGTAAGAAAAGAAGAGAGGCTAAAGTCTACTGTTTAAGGGGTAGGTTAGAGTAAAAAGAGACGTATAGAAGAGCACAGGAGGTAAAGAAGGTGAATTAATGATGTTCTTACCTGTTAACAGTTCACAAGAGAGAGGGAGCGAGAAATTCAACATAAGAGAGACGCAAGAGAAGTGCGTAGCAAAAAGTGAGAGAGAGGTGAACCCAGACAACAGCGAGGCAGTCTCTTCTCTGTCCCCTTCCCCTTTCCCCCGGCAGGGTTCATGCGATCGCTTGCTGTATAGGCGTTCGTGGGAAGACCTGTTTAGGGAATTAGGAATAGTTCTACATTCTGCTCCTGAGAGTGTTGCAAGAAGAAGAAAGTGAGTACCGTTATTACTTGTCCTTGACACACTTTTATCTTTATGACTAGGAAAAACTGGCTGTGGAGGACTGCCCCCTGAAATTAAAGGAGCTCTCATTTCCATCATCCCTAGAGAAGGGCGAGGCTGTGGGGTTACTGGAGTTGGTAAATCTACCATTAAAAATCCTGGCAGGAATTGGGCACTAACCCCAGGTTTTGGTGAGGTAGGGGAACCAAGCGTCATTGGTTCTGCACCCAAGGGCTCCACGGTGAAGGCTGACATGGGATACATCTGGGAGCCAGGGAGGAATTCTAGGTGGCAGTTAATTTCGGGAACACCCAGAAAGGCTGCAGGCATATAGGTCTGAGATTCTCTAAGACAGAGGGATCCAGAGAAAGATTTTTCCTAATAGAAATTACTGTACCATGTTTCCATAACTTTGGCACTAAACATAAATTGATTGATCTTGTGATAAGTTCATGTAAGTGGGGGAGAATAGCAGTAATCCCTAAGCACAAGATTTTAGGCGGGCCGGGTCAAGAGGTGAGCCTGACTTGATGATCAGGAAGAGGATATTTAATTCTTCCATGGAGGGGATGTCAAAATGGATCAAATAACCTGGCTGTTTACTGATTGCTGGATGATTTTCCTTCTGTACTGTCTCAGGAAAGTCTTCATAGATTTTAGTGACTTTGGCGGAAAAAAAAGTAGCTATATTATTGCAGTATTCTGGGGAAGGCGTAACAGTGGTAGAAACTCGTTTAGGAGATGTGAGCGTTTTCAATAAAGAAGATAATTCTTTAATGGGGTTGCTGGTTGAAGCAATTTTCTGAGCATAATATTCTTTATCTGTCGCTCTAATGAGCTTGTGATATTGTTTCAGGGCTTCCTTTAGGCGAATGTGATTAGTTGTATTATACTCTTTCCTCCATTCGCGTTTAAGGCGTTTACAGAGTTTTTTGGTAGTTGCTAATTGTTCATTGTACTAGGGTGCGGAAGGAGAGGATCTAAAGTTGTATCTAGATGATAGGGGCGCAATGTTATCAATTGCCCTGGTTAGCCATGATTCAAAGTTGCAAGTAGCAAGGTTCAGATCATTTTCCCTCCCGATGTCTGGGTCCACGGCCAACAAAGCGGTAGTGAATTTGTCAGGAGTAACCCTGGCCCATTTTCTTAGTCATGTAGGAGGGGCAGTATAAATCGAAGTGGAGATAGTTAGAGGAAAAAGAAAAGGGACCAAGAAATGGTCGGTCCAAGGTAATCTAATAGGAGCTGCAGTTTGCATAGAGGGGTCGTTTGAAAAAATGGGATCAAGCGTATGACCTTTTTCATGAGTGGGATCGGACACTAATTGGGATAGCTGCAGAGTTCCAAGATCTCTAATTAGAGAGGACGCTGCCTCGCAGTCTGCCGACTCTAAGTGCAAATTAAGGTCTCCAATTATTATCAGTTTGTTATGCCGCAGGGCTAGTTGCGAGATAAACTCAGCTAATAATTAAAAACACGGGAGACAGGCACCTCCCACACCCGGAGGTGTTACAAGGAAATGAAAGCGAGTAAAAGAGCTCACACACAGGTGGGTAAGCACAAAACTCCAGAACGAGTTAAATAAACACTCAGACGAGAGTGGGATAACAATGGCAACAGGAGATCTCTCCCCAGAGATGAGGTCCGGCGCGTCCGCACGTCGGCCATATTTAAATTTAAATAGGCCTCGTCAGGAGAGGCGTCAGAGTCTCCCGCCTATCAGGAGGAAAGGGGCGTGGCAGACTGCAGAGGACGGACACCTCCCAGCCCCACACACGTCAGGAGAGCTAGTCCCCTTCACGTCACCAAGAGGTGGGGGCTCACATAGAGAGGAGTCACACAACGAAAAAGTTAAAAGTAGGCGAGCCAGGCACCGCCCAGCACTATAAGTGCTACAGGGAAAAGAAAAGGGCTGATAATTAAAAACACAAGAGCCAGGCACCTCCCACACCCGGAGGTGTTACAAGGAAATGAAAGTGAGTAAAAGAGCTCATGCACAGGTGTGTAAGCACAACACTCCTGAACGAGTGAAATAAACACTCAGACGGGAGTGGGATCACAATGGCAACAGGAGATCTCTCTCCAGAGATCAGGTCCCAAGCAGACTCAATATCTGCCTTATCCATGTGGGACCCTTTGCCAGTTGCCCTCACTAGGCCAAGGGCATCGTCCATAGCATAGCCCACTGATCATGCCTCCGGACTGATTCCATCATTCACTGATGTTTCTTCAGGGAAGGAAAGGTGGTGAATGAGCCTAAACTAACCTACTTCCTTTTTCGGTACCACCCCTAGGGATGATATCAGTGCTTCTTCTTCTTCTTTTTCTTATCTCCTTGGTGTTTGTTTCACCTGCACCCTGTTGCTGGGTGTCCCCTTCCGCAGCCTGAGAAGGCGTGTTGAAATTTGCACAACGCGCCTCATGCACATACATCGGATTCATACTTCCAACCAATTGCTGTCGGCCCACTGCTGACTGGCCCTTTCCAGCTGTTGTGAGCTTTAGGTTTCTGGAAAGATTTGTGCCTCCCCTTGAAGGGGGTATCCCGAAAGGACTGTCTGCCTTTTTCATCTCAAACCTTGACCTCCTTTGTCACCAATATCTTGTGGATGAAACCTGACTCTTCTTCCTCATTCCACTCCATTTCGGGGCGCGTCTGCATTTTCAATCTAAAAATCTTATGGTTTTCTAATCAAGCATCCCCTGGGAACTGCCTATGTGCCCAATGAATGTTGGCTTCATAAAGCTAGAGGTCTGCTGTGCAGTGTGGGAACTTCTCCACAATAATGCAGGCGATTATTCTAAAAGCGTCAATCCAGTTGTGGAAATTCCTCTTTTCTCTCCTTTCTTCTCTCCCACCTATCTTTCTCTTGTTTGTCACACACAGTAATATCTAAGCCTTCTAGCTCAATGTCAAGCAACAAAAAGATATCAATGAATTCTTTTCTCCAGATTCTCTCTTTTACTGCCAGAGGGATGAGGCTTGCTATCCCTGTCGCCCTCGTGATCTTTGCTGGCTGCGCTGGTGAGTGCCTTGTGTAAACCTCAGGAGCTTGCCCCACCAGTGCTGGATTCCTTGCTCTACCTGTGCTGCCCGAGGCTGTCATTGGGGGATACCACACCCCGCTATCCACCTGCCCCATAGCCTGACCTCTTGAGGGGCTGCTCTGTTGTCTTTCCTCGCAGGGAGAACCCGGCTGCCCCTGTGCATGCCTCAATAGTGTGTGCACTGATCTGAGTGTGCCTGCTATTCCCTGACCTTGCATGCTCATGCCATGTAACAACAAGAGTGGCAATGACGTTAAACATTAATGCACAATTGCGCTGATATGCTCACCACCTGCCGCCTTGCTGTTGACTTCGCCGCTGGTTCCTACTGCCGCCGGGATGGCTGCAGGCGGCGGGTCCATCTGTCCACAACCCCTCTTCTCCACTTGTCTCTTTGGTGCTGGTGCTTTGACAGCTGCAATCTCTTATACCTCCAAGCAGCAAACCAAGCCTGGATTATAATCTGAAGAACAGACAGAAGATGAGACAAGGTTCTGTGTGGAAAGAATCCTAGGCATCAAATATGCATCCTGGAGAGTGCAACCTAATGGTGCATGCGGCTGAGATCCTCTTTGGAGGGCACCTCGCCAAATTACCCAATTCAAGCAGAGCAAGCTGCAAAACAGCATCCATGACAAGCTTAAGTGGGATGCCACAGCATGTCTGAGCCCTTGAGAATCCACAGAGGTGAATGTAAGGATCCTAGTGCTTCATTATAGAGACTTGAATAAAAGACACTTGTGGAATACTGGCTGTTCTGACTCTGGAGAAGAGGACATTGCAATTAATAGAAATGCTTGAAGTAACCTGTTGTTGGCTCGATCATCATAAACCCCTTTCCGGAGTTAACAGAGTCACAGTGCCTCAAATGACCCTTCACTGAGAGAGATGAGGGAAGGTTTGAAGGGGAATGAAGAGGCAGATCATGTAGATCCATGGGGGTGGAATTACAAGCAAGCAGCAAATGTTTGACTTCCACATGCAAATGAGCCCGTCTAATCTTGAGGACCCGGGGGTGGGGCTATAATAACTGCTACATTGTAGAAAGCTTCATACTGATTGATGTCACATCAAAGTTAACACTAAGCAGCTGCTTGCATGGAGACCAGTCCCCTCAGTTACATGGAGAGGAGAGTGGACTTTCATTAGAAATCTTAGACTAACCATACAGATAGAGATAATTCTATGACAACAGCAATGGTTGGAGGAAAATACACAGTAGGTTCCATGAAAAGCAATTTTACCTGTTGCCTGCAGGATCTGCACAAGAAATGCCATTTTCACTTATGTCAGTAATTTGAAAGGGTCTAGAAGATCCTGTCTGAGATGGGCCAATCTATAAGCAATGATGTGTATCAGCTAGGCACAAGGATTGTAGAAGTGGAAGAATTGGTGAATGGACTGTCAACTAAACAAAATTTAAATTAATGAAATGCTGGAATCCTTTGACACCTATGTGGAAGATGTACATCTCTACTGAGAAGACCTTGACATCAAACTGAGATGGGATAACATTAGGATCCGCAAAGTAATCAAAGAGGTGAAGATTCAGATGTGAGCGGCTATTCTTCATCCTCATTTGCAAATTTACCATGGCTGAAGTAAGGTACAGAAGTCAAAATGTAAATGCCCCAAAGGATGGAACCCATTCAAGAAAGGTGATTCAGCTCAACCACTTGAGATGAAATGGAGAAAATGTCATATTATCCACAGAAACAAGTAAACAATTTTACACAGTTCAAGAAAGATACCCTCACCTATTTGGAAATAGTTTTCCAGAGATTATACCAATACACCACACTATGTAACTTCGGGGATAAATTTTAATGCAAGATGTACTGTTCAGATAATTTTTTTTATGTGGGCAGCATTTCAGAACCGTTCAGGTAATCCTTTTTTGTTAATAAATTTCTTTATTTTTGTTTCCATTTCAGTACACATCAAATAAACCTCTGGCACATAGAAAGCGACCTTACAGTTCACATCTTTCCATTGTTTACAAAGTTCTCGCGTTTCTAGCAACATCAATATGCATACATTTTGAAATCATGGCAGTAAGTCAACACTAAGCACATCTTCCCTCCTCCCCCACGGATATATGTTCATTAGAGTCTATCCCTTCCCGAGGCCTGTGTAGATTCGTAGACCCATCTTGGTCATCATCAAGCTCTAGTCCATTATGTCTAAGCCAGGGATGCCAGATCTTGAAAAAATGTTTAGGGCATCCTCTCATTTTATATGTCACACGCTCCGCCCCCATGTACATGTCCATTCCTACTCTCCATTCCTTCAGAGTTGGGACCTCTTGTGCACCCCATTTCTTGGCTATGTCTCTCTTAGCTACTGCCATCCCCAAGTTACACAAGATAAGACTCCTCCTGGGCAGGTCTATGTCCGAAGGTATGCCAAGCAACACATATTTAGTATCATTCGGAAGCTGGTACCCGAGTATCTCGCTTAACTCTCCCATTATCTTGCGCCAATATCTTTGTATGTGTGTGCATTCCCACAGTGTGTGTACAAACGTGCCGATCTCTGTCTTGCAACAAAGGCAGTCTGGAGATTCCGCCCGCCCCATCCTATAGAGACGTTCTATGGAGGATTTTAAATTGAATTAACCGTAATCTCAATTTGATGGCTATCTCTCTTGGGTATATTAGTGCCACCTCCCAGTCTATATCCTCCAAGCTACCCAAGGCTATCTCCCATTTTCTCCTCAGATCCACCAGATTATCTGGGGTGTTATTAATAAGTGTCTTGTAAGTCCAGGAGACCGCCTTTTCTGATATTCTTTCTTGCAAGAGTCTGCCCTTCTGTGGCGCGAATTCAGGGGTACCTGCAATGTCTATCCCTTCTGCGGTCCATGCATGTTGTATTTGCATATACTTATACCTTTGCCTATCACCCATTTGAAATTCTTGCTGCAAGGCTTCAAAAGAGATCAATGAGCCCTCTTTTATCAGGTCCTCAACTTTCGAAAATTCCTATCCTGTCCCAGTCTTTGAACCCTTCCAGTTTCCCAATTTCCGGGAGACATGTGCCTTCCCATAGTGGGGTCTGCCTCGTTATCTTCTTGTCCCAGGCCATTTGCCTTTCTGCCACCCTCCATACCTCCAGTGCCCTCTGAGTTGCCGGCAGCAGGTGTCTGACTCCCCTCCCTCCATATATGTACGTTCAGGTAATTCTTGAGCACAGAACTACACATCCGAACATGAACAGCAGTATTTTGAATGTGAGGAGATTTCCTTTAGCATGGGCGGTCAACAAATATTTCAGGTTGATGTTTTACCCAAGCGGACTATTGGGGTAATTTCTGCGCATAGAACTCCAGTTCTAAACAAGAGCAACTATGTTCTGAATGGGAGCAAATGCAAATCAACTCAAAGTTACATTTTCTAGATTATTGTTTACCTGAATGGACCGTTTCAGTAATTTTTGAATGTGAGATGATTTTTGCCTAATTAAGCATACTTTTGTAGTAATTTCACGTAATTACAGTACAGCAGTCTATGCAAATTTTGCACAGCCCTAACTGGGACCTTGGGTTGAGTCCAGGCAACTCCAACATGAGAGACTAGTGGAAGCAAGGCTAACTATAGTGTGATTTTTTATATTTTTTTGTTTATTTGTGTTCACAAAGTTTCTGTTATGTTTTTCATGTTGCGGAAATGGGATGGGTGGGAGGGGGTGGTTGGGCAATCAGACAACACAGCACATGTGCGGCTACACCTTGAATATGTGACTGAGCATTTCATACATTCTAACAATATAATAACTAGGAGCGAGAGGAGATTTATAATGGTCTGTTTTTTCCACCCTCCTGTAGATATGATTGAATAAACTAACAGTAAAGAAAAGACAATGCTTGTCAGGAGAATGTGCTTGTGATTGGCATTATGAGAAGACCCAATATTTTTGAAGATGCCACAACCCTCACACACTTGAGGGCAGTTTTACAAGCCCCTATCACCACAGGAACGTCACTTTTTCCGACGTTCCTGTGGCAATAGGGGCTTCACCTTCTTAACAAGGTGGCGTTAAGCCACTTAATGTGGCTTAACGCCGTGTGAATAAGGCCCCCTTTCACACTACACTTAGCGTGAAAGGGGCGAGCAGTGGGTGTTGCGGTGGGTGTTCCGCCGCAACACCCATTGATTTCGACGCTGCCCCATGTTTACAATGCTGGCATAAATATGGGTCAGCACCAAAATTAAGACCAGGGAAAACCTGGTCTTAACATGGAGAAGCGAGGAGAAATGCTTAATTTCTCCTCGTTTTTGCTGTTTCTATGTGTGCTGCATTGTGCAGTACATATAGAAACAGCAAAATGCAATTGATTGTTTATGTGAAGGAAGGGAGACCTTCCTGCTCATAAACAATCTTTCCCTGCAACGCAGGAACCCTCGCACAATGGTACAAAAGTGCCTGCATTGGCACTAGGCACCTACATTTACCACCAGCGCTAAGTGAAAGGCAGGGGTGCACCGTATTCTTGTGAATACGGTGCATCCCTGCGTTCTGAGACTTTCGGAGCGCAGCATCAGAAGGGAAGCAGAGAAGTGATCCTTGATTTATCCAATGTGTCTCTCAAGAGGATTTTGAGCAGCAGTTTAAATGTGGCAGGACTAGAGGCTATGCGAAGAACTGTTGGGAGGCAGTTCCAGAACCTTGTTGCACTGCCAGAGAATGCCTGTTATATATAGTGTTATTACCTGAATGTCAGAGGTAATAGCAGGAGGGATTCAGCATTTCTTGATCCCTGTTGAGCACCAAATACTTTCAGTTTTCCAACCAAAAATGAGGTTGGGAAGTTGAGGCAGGCTTTATGGGTGATGTGTGCAGTCCAAATTGGGTTTGTGCATCCATGGGGAACCATTGTAGTATACGAAAGATAGGAAAAATGTGATAAATGTTCTGTGACTTATCACAAACCGGCAGTTGTGTGAAGCGTTGCTGTTGGGGGTACTAGATGCACTTTGGTGAGTTCACATAGTCCAGTCTGAAAATAAATGTGTCAACACTTTCCATACCTACAATACCTAACATATGGAAGAAGATTACACTGAAATACTCTAATCCCCTGGATCAGGACCCCTACGGATAACTGATTGAAATTAGGTTCTCCATAAGGCCAAGAGGTGAATACACTCATTCTTCTCAGAGGTGACATCTGCAGAACAAAGCAACGAACATTGAAATTAGTAAATGATTGTTCCGAGGTTAAAAGGGGTGGTGGGGGGCAGGGCTGGCTTTTGCTTGGATAGCGCAGTGAGCGGAACCACATTTTGAGCTCTTGTTCCTGATTGTGGGTAAAATAAGGCAGCAGGAGGCCCCTTTTGTATTCACAGACTAGTCATTGGCTGATTGCATCAGAGCCATGAGTGGCATCTGAACACCAACATCTCCGCCATCACCCCCAACTCCCCTGAATCACACACCGCTCAGTTGCTTCACGGTAGTGCCAAGTTGTTGGTAAGGGACAGGTTGGGGATTGTGGGCAGGGAATGCCAGGTAGAAGGGAGAGGAAGGACAGGGAAGGAGGTTAGGCGAGGGTAAAACTCAGGTACATAGGGAACATAAAAAAAATGATTTAACAAAAGATTATGGGGCTCATTATGATGTCGGGCGGAAACCCTCCGCTCGACACCGTCTTGGATTCGGGACCGACTAACTTGCGGTCGGCAGTTCTGACCCCCGGATTACAATGCGACTGAACACTGTTCAGTCGGATTCCCATTGTTTCCTATGGGAGCTCGTGTTATGCTCGAGAACCGGCCGAAACACATACTGCTATGGGAAAATGGGGTGTGTGTGGAAAACCCTGCACCTTGTCACAGGCACCCCATGGTGCCTGCCACACAGTGCAGGGTTTTACAGGGTGGTACCTTAGGTCCCCCCTCAGCCACCAACCATAGGTTGCGGGGGCCAGGAGGCCCTGCCAGGGGCCCCCAAAGTCACTTTCTGACAGCCTTTCTGTTTCGGACAGGCCGACAAGGAAAGGCTGTTGGAAAGCGACATCGTAATCCCAAGGGCAGAGACGCTGTCCATAGGGGGTTACGGTGCGGTTCCAACCAACAGGAATGCTCCGCGAGTAGGTCAGAACCGAGTCGGAATAACTGGCCGGTTCACGTTCTGACCATGAACATCGTAATCGGGCGGTCGGACTGTAAACCGACCGAGTCGGTCGGAAGGGCTCCGACACGGTCAGGAAGATTCCGACTGTCAGGTGGAGGCCTTCCGCCCGAAATTGTAATGAGCCCTTAAGGTGGTTTGCTGGAACCAGATGGAGACTGCTGACTGAAGGCCCTTCATGAGGCAGCTCAGTGTTCCCCCATGAAGGTGGGTGCCCTGGCTCAGCTCATCCATGTCAAAGGCCGTACCTGGTGCTTGTGAACATAACAATCTCATTATGACACTAACTGCATGGCAGCCTCCATTCTTGGTGACAAATGCACCGATACAGTGCGTTGTATCTGGCTTATAACCAATAAAAACACTTTTGGAAAAAAATAAACCATGGAATGTGACACTGCATCATAGGAAGAGAAAGAAATGTGACACTGCATCGTAGGAAGAGAAAGGAAGCGGAAGGTAAAAGATTTCAAAGAAATTTGGGAACTTATCAATCAGTAGTAAATAGGTTTGTTGCAAGTTTGAATATATTAGCATGTTTCTCTTTATGCACATACTTATATTAGTGCAATTGGCTAGATAAAGATTCGGTGGTTGAAACAGAAACCATTTCACCACGCATTATGTGAATTTTTCTGCATTGTTCCATATAGTTATAATCTGCTGGCATGCTGTAGCTAATAGAAAATACACTTTCATCCAGAGTACTTTCCAACCTAAAATTAAGCTCTCTAGAAAAAAAATGTATTGATGAAAGTGCGTTTGTGTTCAAGACATGATTAATTATTTTCCGAACTTGAATCGAAATCGGTAGCCTGATTAATAGGCGCTCACAAATCATATTGGGTATTAAATCTACCTTTCAACATGAGCAGGACCAGCATTGTGCACTTCTACGAAAATTAGAGTAGTGTAGCAAAGTAAGCAAAAGGAATAGTTTTGTAAGGGTCTGGACTGGACTGAGGTTCTGTCTTGACTTTGGTGCTGCTTGATGCTAATACTATTCCTTCCTGTATCCATGATGCCACCTACACAGAGCAACAAAGTGTGATAAGCATGTGGCCTCAAGAAAGTTTGTAAGGTTGGAAAAACTCCAAAGGGGAAAAAACATTCAGAGGCAGAAGAAAGAAGACATTCGGAGAAACATGTCAGAAGTTGATGCAAACATTAGAATGTTTTGTATTGCAGACTTGAAGTGCAGGTTATCCCCGGGAGAGTATCTTGGCCCAGAGCAGGTGTGAGGCTAGCCATACGATGAGGCCTAGTGAGACTACTCTAAAAACCAGGGGACATATTTACAAGCCCCTATCGTCACCACAACATAAATCTTTCTGATGTTGTGGTGGTGATAGGGGCTTCCCCTTATTTACAATGCAGCTTTAAGCCACTTAACGTGGCTTAACACTGCCTTGCAAATAAGGCACCCTTTCACACTATACTTAGCGAGAAAGGCACGGGCAATGGGTGGTGTGGTGGGCGTTTTCACCACATCACCCATTGATTTTGACGCTGCCCTATATTTATAACTGTGGCGTAAATATGGGGCAGTGCCAAAATTAAGACCAGGGAAAACCTGGTCTTACCCTGGCTCAATGAATAGAAATTTTTAATTTCTCCTTGTTTTTGATGTTTCCATGTGTGCTGCGTTGTGCAGCACACATAGAAACAGTAAAAGGCCATTGATTGTTTATGTGCAGGAAGGTGTCTCTTCCTGCACATAAACAATCATTAAAAGAATGGCGTTTTGCAACTTCTATGTGTGCTGCATTAAGCAGCACACATAGAAGTAACAAAACACCATTTCAGATTATTTATGTGCAGGAAGGGTCACCTTCCTGCACATAAACAATCTTCCCCTGCAACGCAGGCACCCTTTCACTATGGTGCAAGGGTGTCTGGAGGCTAAATTAGAGCCATCGCAGGGGGAAATGCAGGGCTGCACCGTATCCTTGTAAATAAGGTGCAGCCCTGCGTTTCAGAAGTGGCAGAGCACAGCGCTAAGCCAAGGAGGCTAACGCCCGCTTCGCCACTTCCTCGTAAATATGCCCCCAGGTCTTCACATTCTTGCGGAATTCAAGAAGTGTGGTGGAGGCACTTATGTGTAGCTTCAGGAGTAAATCCGAATGCTACCAGATCCAATAATGAGTATGGAATGAGATCTGCAAGAGAGACTTGTAAAGGATTCTTGAATCCAAGAAAAACCCAGAGGAAAAAGAATGGGACAAAAATCTAGAGCAGGGCATGAAGACTACAATGAAAAAATCGGCTGTATTGTAGTGCATCTTCCACTGAATTAGCCAGCTTATGTATAAAGAAATAGGAAGTTTCATCATAGGAAATCCAGTATCTGTATTGGACTGGAAACCAACCATTGGAAGATACTGTTTCCACTATCTTGGAAAGGGAATTATAACATAGTCCAGCTCTGCCTCTTCCTGGAGAACTGTGAGGCAAGGTGCCAGCAATTCTAGAATCTGTAAAAGGATCAATGGGTCACAACTGGTATCAAGATGAAGCAATTCTAATTCCCAGACTCTATGTTAAAAGCTTGCTATGGGTCAGTATTGGAAACAAGGGCAGATAGGCAACATGCGACTGGGGAGGTGAATGAGGATAGAAGCCCATGGAATCACTGACCTTCACATTCAAAGCAAGATAATAAGATTTAGAACAAATTGACCTTCTGTGTTAATATGAACTAGGAAGAGTTAAACACCCTTCACAGTATTACACCTGGCCTGGTAATGGGTTCGTGACTTTGATCGGGCAGTTTGCAGGACTTGTGTTTCCTGCACCTTTTTTGTTTTGCTCCCTTTTGGTTCTCTTAGTTGGGTAGGGCAGCTCAGGGTTTCCTTCATTTTATAGACACTGAGCATTGCTTGCAACATACAGAGCTCCTGCTCAATTACAGACTCTCCAAGCTGTCCTGGGGTCAGGTATATATATTCTATTGGGGAGCTGACCATCATAAATGATTCAAGATGGTATCCTGATCGTCTGAAAGTTAGTCATGGCCTCTTCACTTCCATACCCTTGTAAGCCAGCTATACCAACAAGTACTCATAAGGCATTCTCACCTGATATATGATAGGGTACCCTATTTGATAGGATGATAGGTTTTTATTTTTCACATTTTTTTATAGAACCAACTTGACTCAAGGGCATTAGAACACTTTACCTGAGCACCAGATTACAATACATATTTGATTGCAGTATGGGGATATTAACTAGCTAAAAACCTATGAATGATCTTTTCATGAAAGATCTTTGGCACATCACAAAGCACAAAAGGCATGCTATGATATTCATAGTAACCAAATGGATTATGAAAGTTCATATTCCATCCATCACCACTCATGATTCATAAAAGATGATAAGACCCTCAAAGATCTAATTTAGTGAATATTGTGGCACCCCTTCCGACCTAAGTAATTCTTTAGAGAACAGTAGAAGGTAGTGATTTTTGATGGCAATCTTAGTGAGACATTGGTAGTCCACACATGGTCTGAGTTACTGTGATTTCTAAGCGAACAAAGAATAAAGATGCAGCGGCAGGAGATAAAGACTTGGGTGTAAGTGAGACGGAGTACCCTTTCCTGCCAACATAATCACCCCCCGCCATATTTAAAAGCAGGTAGACAATAGTTTGGAAATGGAGGAGGCTAATCCATCTCTGCCATGGCCAAACTTCTCCGATGGCCCGAAGGATTAGGGGCCCTCGGAGAATTGGCTGTATGTCCACTTGCCCAATTTAGATAGATATAGCCTTTTTTTACTACCTTTCACTGTCAGGACAAAACTGGTGGTAAGGGGCAGTAAAAACATAATAATGCCTCCTCACCATGGCATATCACTCACATGGCGAGGGAGGCATTGTTTTTCTTATTTATAAAAAAAACAAAACCCCACTTTGGGGTTTCGTTTTTGAAAATAAAATAAACTTTGGAACTTTGCCATAAAGCTCTGCCATGTTTAACATCAAGGCTGTTACTGTGAATGCTAGAGATGTCCATTAACTTGACTGGCAATAAAATACTCTGCTGCCCTGGCGGAGGAAGGCCCTTCTGCCAACTTCTAAATCAGCCCCTGAGTTACTAGTAAAAGAAAACAGTAGTAGGTCCAGCACCAGACATGGCCAACCACTGATACAGCACCATCTGATAGAAAATAATTAAGGTAGGGAATTAAAATAAAGCCCCTTAGGAAATAATGATAAGTTAAATTGTTTAAAATACTTACAAATATAAATACATATATTGCAATTGTACAAACATATGTAGATAATACATATATTAAAACAGTAAATGATTAATATTAAATTATAAAACATTTTAATACCTATTTTGAAATTAAAAATAAAGTAACAATAATTGTTATTAAAATATATTGAAATATATATTTAAATTCAATATAACTAATTATATACATCTCTTTTCAAAATGATTAATGCATAATATTTTTTCTTTCAGTTGGAATGTCTTTTTTTATTTAAACAAGTAAAATCATTTTTATTCAATATAATATATTTTTATGTAAGAAAGGTTTTTGTAACATTATTTGTAACATTATTTGTTCTACATTAATATTTAACATAATAGTATTTTTAATATTTATTTTTTGAGAAAAGTAAGTGAATTTAATTTTCCCTATACCATAGCATAAGAAATCTCCAAAGCCAGGGTGAATTTCTCCACATGGTAAAGTGTATAGGTTAAGTGTATGGGGAAAAATTAAAATGTTTATTGAACTTCAAAAATTAATATTAGAAATACGTTTATGTTAAATATGTTCTTTGTATTTATTTATTTTAAACATAGAACAAAATAAACCATGGTGGAGAAGTGTGGCTCAATGGTTAGAGCGGCAGACCCTGATGCAGAGATCTGGCCCGGGACCAGGGTTCAATTCCCGCCTCGGCGGGTCTTTGGGCTCAATTTCCTCGGACCTGATAATTCTCGCCTCAGTGCCTATTCTAATCATGGGTCCCACTCTGCAACTCTGGGCAATAGCTTGCTTAATCTCCACAACGGCCCCACCAGCGCTGGGATGCCTGGCTTCACCTTGGGGGTGCCCAGGAGTGGACATTTCACAGGGAAAAGACAGGAAGGGTTCCACAGCGGTATGCGTACAGCGCCAGGACACCCTAGGGTAATAGTGCGCTTTACAAGTACAAATTTCATTTCATTTCATGCTGCAGCACTAATAACTTAATTATACGATACATCTTTAATTAATGGAAATATGTTAAATTAAATACAAATATTTTTCTGAAGTTTAAATAAAAAAATGAATTCCAACCTAAAGAAATTGATTATTATTATGTATGAATAATTATTAAATGTGATGTATACAGAATTATTTACAATTACTTTAGTTTGAAAAATATTATTGTTACAATATTATTTACATTCAAAATATGGCATTGCAATATTTTTATAATTAAATAATAAATATGTACTATTTACATATATTTAATATTAGATTATGGTTATTTATATTTATAACTATTTGTACCTATTTCTAAATACTTTAATTTAAGGTAACTTGATTTTGTATGGAGTTTTATTTTAATTCCCTGCCTTCATTATTTTCTATGGGATTGTGTTGCAGTTCCAATGGTTAGCCATGAGTGGTACTGGACTTTACTTTTTGTAGTAAACATACTAAATAGTGTAAATTACTCAAATGTGTAAATTAGTTTTGTGAATCAGGCCCTTGGTTATTGATTCATTCTGTAGATTTTCTTTCAAATATTTTTCAAGGATTCATTTTCAGTGTCTGTTGGAGAATAGATGTAGTCAATAGTACAGTGCAACCAGGTTCAACTAGAGTTTCACAGTCATACTTCCTATGAGGTTGAAGTTCCAGAGATTAAGCTTCTTAAATAAATCTAGTTAGGCATGATAATGGCTTGAAATAGATGTGAAAATTGCAGCTATCGTGACTGAACCCTTCTTGATTTCACACTTTGAAGAACAACCATCAAATGAAATTCAATGGTCATGAAAAACTAAAAGGAGAATGGTTTGAGGTTTGCAAATGATACAGGGATCATGACTTCTCAGCCAAGGTCTACTACAAAAATAGAACTGAGAAGCAGGGAAAAATACCATCAAGTCTAAGTCTAATGATTACATAAATTAATCATTGATACCATTCGAAGATTACAAGATTCTTTTTTATTGAATAGATCCAGTTGTATTCACATTCTTTTACTGAAAGAATGCTACTATATGGTGTGGTGCATCCAACATTTATTTTCCTATGTACAAAAACAGTATAAAACATTACACAACATTACAAACATAGTACAAAATACACCCTAAAAACACTCCTATCTTCCACATAGATACTTAATGAGGGCTGTGTATAACATTTATCACAATCCCTCTGACTGATAGTCTCTTGGGACCGTATGCATATACATCATAAAAATCGCTGGTATTAGAAAAACATACAGTGTATTTAAAACATCTTTTCATCAAACAAAACTTCAAGAGGCTTCAAACAAGAGGTGTAGATGCGTTTCGACCTTTAACTTATAGGCCTGTTCAGGACAGGATGAAAGCCGGAGTACAATCTTTGTCTCAAGGTATCTTTCAAATGCAAAAACAACAGTTGATGGACAGAATGCAGAACAATGTCATACATTCACCCCATTACAGAGATCTGGGCCTAAATCCATCGTTTTTTGCTCACCATGCCATTCCAGTTTGAACCCAGCCATATGCAAATCAGTCTTGACCCTGTGCCTCATGGGAACAGTCCAGCCCGAACTGCCAAGCCAGGTCCTCCCTGGACTGAAAACAAGCATCCTAGGACCGGTTTTGGGGTTTCACCCTCTTCAGCCAGGATAGCTTGATTCCAGTGGCATGGAGAGCACGGGACCCACGTCTGGGCATACCCGTCCCACTCGGGTGACAAATGCAAAAACAACAGTTGATGGACAGAATGCAGAACAATGTCATACATTCACCCCAGTACAGAGATCTGGGCCTAAATCCATCGTTTTTTTGCTCACCATGCCATTCCAGTTTGAACCCAGCCATATGCAAATCAGTCTTGACCCTGTGCCTCATGGGAACAGTCCAGCCCGAACTGCCAAGCCAGGTCCTCCCTGGACTGGAAACAAGCATCCTAGGACCGGTTTCGGGGTTTCACCCCTCTTCAGCCCAGATAGCTTGATTCCAGTGGCAAGGTATCTTTCAGTCAACCAAACAGGGAAATCCACAAACTCTACGGGTAACGGAAAAATTCTTCAGTCTGGGCTCGTTCCTGGTTCAGCTCAATGCGCGGTGAACTATCTAGCATAGAGGCTGGGCGTGCAAGCTATACCAAGAAGCTCTGTAGCCAACGAATCATACTTTGTGTCTTTCTCCGTGAGGAAACCGCTGGTGACTCACCAGTTCATACCAGCGGAAGTAGGGGAGTTAATACACCTACGAGTCCTCTTGACGGAGACACCGCCTTGAACCTGTCAGTATCCCAGGCACGCGTGTGAGTCCTCAGCCTAGGTCATCAGAAAACAACAACATTGGGCCGGATTACACGTTTGGCGGTCTTGCAGCGGGCCTCCACGCCAGCGCCCCGATGCAAGACCGCCAAACCCGTAGTCACACCGTCTGCCATATTAGGACTTACATCCTGGTCTGGCGGGTGGTGCTTCGTCTGTCCAATGGCGGTGCTTTTCCAAAGCTCATGTGAGCCTTAGAAAGACAGCACCATGGGAGCAATAAAGCACGTTCCTACACAGCATGGACTGTGCAGTCCATGCCGTGCAGGAATAGGGGGTGAAAACAGACAGGGGGGCACACCAAGTGCACCCTTGCATGCACCCCTGGCCCAGAGGCAACAGGGGGTCCTGTGAGCCCCCCTTAGTTTCCTCACCGCCACCCTTTTCATGGTGGGCTTACTGCCATGAAAAGGGTCGCATTAAGGAAACTCATAATATGCTTAGAGGTGCCGAAGCGGCACCTCCAGCATATTGCAGCCTCTGACTGCTTCGCCTCTACCGTGGGATCACAGATCCCCGGCGGTTGCAGCGGTCCTGTGGTGGTCCCACTGACGCACTTTTAATACAGCAGTTGGATAGCCAATGCTGCAGTGCGCGGACCGCCACCATGACTACAGCGGTCCTATGGACCACTAGAGTCGTAATCGGGCCCATAGTTAGGTGCAGCAACAATATCAAAGGACAGAATTTCCTTGCGCTCACCTATAGGCAATTGGGCTACTGGTTGAGGGGGTGAAACCCTACTCAAGCTGCAACCACAATCCTTCTCAGGGTGAAGCCATACGCAAACCACAAATTTGCCTGTATTTAACCCTCTGGTAGCTTGGCACAAAAGGAGCCAGGCTTAACTTAGAGGCAATGTGTAAAGTATTTATGCAGCACTTCAAACATTAATAAAGTAAAACACAACACAAGAAAAATATTTAATTGTGAATAGCGTCAAAAAGCACAAAGTGTCAACAGTAGATATCTGGTTGCGCAAGACCGGGAAAAAGTCACAATTTCAGTCCAACCATGATGGAGCACGGGCCGGCTGCAGGGACCCAGTTGGGCCCGCTGAACAAGAATACCTTAAATCCTGATTGTCGAGTGATGCAGAATAAAATGTCAAGGATGCGTCACATTGCTGCAATTCCTAGTAGTTGCAAAGCTGCAGTTCAAGGTCCTACGTCTTCATCGAGGATACCATCAATGAGGGGCTTGTGATGCAAAGTCCTGCATCGAGATGCATCACATACCAGGTGGTTCCAAAGAAGCTGTAGGGCTTGCAAAGCAAAGTTCTGTGTCGTCGATGAGGACGCCGTCAACGTGGGGCTTGCATTGTGAAGGCCTGTGTTGAGGATACATTGTGCAGTGGCGGTACCTGGAAGTCTTTGGGTGGAGAGGCAAAGTCTTGTGCCAGAAACGAACCATGCAGCAGTCCCGATGTGAAGTTTGGTGGAACAATGCATCGCGCAGAGGCTCCATTGTGGAGTTTCTGGTTGGTGAATCATTGGAAAGTGGCTCCTCTGCATCGGTTCCGCTGGGACCATAGGTAGGGCTTCTAGAGCATCTTCAGGCTCACTTACAAGAGTTGAGGACTGTGGTGGCACCACATGGGAGGGCAGCACTCACAGCTGGCAGAGACCAGGTGCTGGGTGGAAGATGAAGGAAGTCTGTTCTGTCCCTGAGGATTCTGATCAGGAGACAAGCCAACTAGCCCTTGAAGTCACTCTGGTGGTCCTTGGTTCAAGATGCAAGTATAAACCTTCACTCAGGCAGGAGGGCAGCAGGGCAGCATAGTGGCAGTCTTTCTTGCAGCAGAGCAGCACAACAGTCCTTTTTCTGAGTCTTTCACAGCTCCAGATGTGTACTGAGTTGGGGTCTCTGGTCCAATACTTATACCTGGTGACCACCTTGAAGTAGGAGAAGCTTCTAGAGGTTTCCACCCAGCGGTGCTGGGAATATCCTGCCTCCCTGCCGTGGCCCCGGATTCACTGTGGTCACAAGAGGCTAGTGTCAAAACCTATGTGAGACTGCCCAGGCAGGGCCTTTGTGATATGCAAGTCTGAAGGTGACAGTTCTTCCCTTTCGTTAACTCAGAATGGCCCATTCTGCCAACACCTAGCTTCTCTTTGTCTCATCATCTGGGAGCAATACACAAAGACCTACTGCCAACTACACCTAGTCAACTACATGCAGCAGACACCAAATAGTCGGGACAGGAAAATGCCAACTTTCTAAAAGTGGCATTGTCAGAATTGTGACTAAGAAACCAACTTTACCATTAAATATGGCTTTTGAATACAATTCTTTAAACACCAAACTTGACCGATCTAACTGCTCCTAATTGAAAGTTCTCAACTATTAAATGTAATAAGGTAACCCAATGTTATCCTATGATGAAAGGTTGGCTTTGCACTAGCCAAAAACAAATTTAGTAGTTTTTCACTAGCAGGACATTTAAAACTTAAAAGTACATGTCCGCTTCTTTGAATACATGACATCCTGCTCTCTGGGCTGTTTAGTGCCTCCCCTAGCGGTGACCTATATGTAGTAAAAAAAGAAGGTTTATGCATGGCAAAAGGTATATTTTGCAAGGTCAAATGCAATGGCAGGCCAGAGACATGTCTGCAGGGCTTCTTAAGTGGGTGGCACAATAAGTGGTGTAGGGCTACTGGTATAGTAGCGTACATCAATGTCTCAACAGGTATTATTCCAAGAAATTATTCACACAAAGTAAAGTAATGTGAGGCACGTGAAAGACTGAAAATAACAGCTAAAGGGCATTAATTTATAATTGTACAAAACATTAATACTGGAGGAGACAATTTTACAGATGCATGTTAAGTGCCAAATGCCGTAAATCGGGCCCACCAAGTATGTTGGTTAGTGGGAGGTGTACTGTTAACAGAAGGATAAGTGTTTGTGGCCCAGTGGCAATGGGCTTGGAGACCCTGCGCCGTCGTTCTGGGCGTGGGTCTGATTTTTGCTCACTCTGCATGTCTTGCTCTGTGCGTAATTATTGAGCTTCAATCAGAGCTTTTTTAGTGTGAACGGACACCTGAAATATACTGATCGGCTGATTTTAAGAGTTTAAACAGACCCACCACATGATACCTCCCCGGCGGAGTGAGTTTTGAGGCCGACGGAGTTTAGTTTTGATTGAAGTAAGCAGGAGGCGGGTTAACAAGCATTTAGTTAAGCGGCCCTTCTCTTGCCCTCTGTAAACATGTAGCAGCGAGTGTTACATAATCTTTGTAATTTTAATCCCTGAATGATAAATGACTGTCTTTGATTTGCTTCAGCTTGCTATTGACCACAAACTTTCTTCAAACCGCATCATTCTGGGGACTTGGGCTTTTTTTGAGTATTGATCGGTGTTACTTTTGTGTCACTTTTTTGTTGGATGGTGCAAACCGTTCCCTTCTGGGGTGGCCAGCCTTCTACAATAACAACAGATATAAAAAATTAATGCTTAGTTTTTCTGATGTGCACGAGAACCCCTCTGCATTCTGTAAAAGTACGCTTCTATAACCTATAGGCTTTGTGATCCGCGCCCACCCTGTTCATCTTCTTTATTTATTTGTCTACTGTTTGTGCTTTCTTTTGTTGGGATGCAACAGCGCAACATGGTTGATTGGCTTATCTCAGACATACATTCATATAGGGGTGGGTGAGTGGAGCAACTCCGTCCGCTCACGGAACTCTGTGGAGTTCCACTGAGTTTTTATGCATCTCTGTGGTATTCTGCATATTGCAACTCCACAAGCTCCGCCCACCCCTACTGATCGGTACACTTCTTGGTCCTTTGACCTTTGGAATTAGCTCCACAGACTGACCTCTTGCTTCATTGTGAGGACCCCTTTCTTCTCCCAAGCCACGGTTCACAGTGCCCAACCTACATGCATGCTACAAGACTGGTGGCAGCTCTTACTCAAGTAATTTATTTGAAATTGCCTGTATCTTTATTTGCAGACCTTAATATTCATTTTGATCCTGATACACCTTCATTGGCCATAAACTTGTTTACTCTGTTTATTCTGAAGCCCAGTCTCCTGCTTTGTACCCATTCGAAGGGCCAGTCCCTTGAAATAATCTTCTCAAATGTATCTAGCTGCCAAGCCTGCCATATCTTCCTGTTACCATGGTCAGGTCATTTTGGTTTACAGTTTCGATGTCAATTAAAAAAATATTCTTTACCCAGATTCTTTGCACAGCTAATGGTCCAATTCAGAAACTAGAAATCAGTGTCAACAGATGATTTAGGCACTATTATCCCTACTGTTGGACCCTCCATCGAGTGTTCATCTGCTCAGGATCCTCTTGTGAACTCTTTTTTGCAATTTGTTGACTTTTGCTGCAGAGCTGTGGGTTACAATGACCACCATCCTTAGCAAAAAAGACTTGCTTGCCTTGTAGCTAGTTAACACTGGAATTTAAGGCTCTTCAATTATCTTTGCGAGCCACCACACATAAATAGCATGGAAACTATAATCTATTTACAAGCAAGCTATTGGGAAGGCTAAATTTACATTATATTCTTGGGTGCACAAAGTGCTATTACAGTGATCTTTTCGGTAATTAAGATAAATGTGTGATCTCCCAAAGCCTCCAAACTCTGCAAATCCTGTTTACAAATGCAATCGGAATGCACAGATTTACTAACAAAATCCAGTCCATTATAATTTCTTTATCCCATTCACCTCACTTCACTTCTTCTACATCATCTGTCAAAAGCTCAGTAGCCATGTTTTTTCCCCCTAAACAAATTTAAATATGTTGCCCTTTTTTCCAAACACAAATCTTCAGATTCTCCTTGGGATCTCATACCTGCACAGCTTCACAAAAGGTTTCTTATGCAGGATTCTAGTTGGCCAAATACCTTTACTAATGCATCACTCTTCGAAGATAGGTTTGATTCTTATCCCTCTAAACTGACATGAGTGACCCCTTTGCTTAAGAAATCATCCTTAGAGCCAGATTCTTTGTCAATTTATTGGCCCATTTTCCAGATACCTAATCTAGGTAAACTTGTGGAGAAAGAGGTATTCCATGAGCTCTCATCATCTTTTACATCCACTCCAGATGGGCTTCCGCCATACCATAGCACAATGCTAGCAATACAAGCTGCTCTTGACAACTTACGTTGTTAAGTCGATTCCAAAATTCTAGCTGCCCTTATTTTTCTGGACCTCTTAGAGGCTTTTGACATCATCAGTCATCAGATTATTTAATTGATGCTCTCAAATCTAGGGCTAAATGATCTTACACTAGAGTGGTTTTGGGATTTTTTTGTCCAACACATCATTCTGAATTTTTCTTCTACCTTTTGAATCTTCTGACAGATCCATTACTTGCAGTGTCCTCCTGGGCAACATTTCATTTTGTTGCCATTACTGTTTGATTTTAATATGACCCCAATAACCCTCAACCTTTCTTAATGCAGATGATAACTAGATCATTGAAGAAGCTAGCTGGAGAGCAGCACTCATCAGCAGGTAAGTTACATGACTGCCTCTCCAAAGTCCACCCGTTGATGTGTGCTACTCATCTGAAATGAAACAGTGAAAAGACAGAGATTCTGAGCCCCTCACAACTGTTTTTGTTCTGGTAACTTTCATTTTGGCCCCTCGCCCTGGGTCCTTTACCCCCACTTGTGAACTAGTTGAAAAATTATAGGGTAAATATTGACTCCTCATTGTCCTTATCTAACCAAATCTCTGTGGCGAATTCATGTTTCTTTCAGCTGCATGCTCTGGAACATGTTTTACATCTTTTCCACTTCTCTTACAAGGCGCAAGTTCTGACTGTCTTTGGAACTGCTCGTCTGGACCAGGGTTTTCCAAAGTTGGTCCTGGAGGGCCAGATCCATGGCAGATTTTTAGCACATCCTCATTTAGTTAAATGTAGTTATCTTAAAATCTGACATGGATACGGTCCTCTAGGACCGACTTTGGCAAACCCTGGTCTGGACTGTTGCAACAGAGTGTATCTTGACCATCCAGCATTTCTGATCCAGGAGCTGCAAGTGGGTCAAAGCTATGCAGGAAGGCTTGCATTTGATTTTAGGTGGTGAGATCATGCTTCACATGCTCTTATGTCACTGCAATGGTTATTCATTAAGCAGCAAATCCATTTAATTTCCGTGTGTTTGGTGCACAAGGTGATCTTCACCATGTATTAGTCCCATCTACATAACGATTTAAGTGGTATTCACCTAGTCCTGCATTAAGATCTAAGAACAATATCGTTTTGGAGATCCATAGGTTCCACAGAAAGACCATGGGCAGCAGGTCCATTTGACTGTGGCTGCCTCAAAACAGAACTTCCTGACTTCCTGCCTTTGTTCTTACATCAAGAATTGACCCACACGAAGTTGGGTACCTATTGAAAACATAGTTGTTTCCTGCTCAGGACTAAGGGCCTCATTAGGATGGTGGTAGGACTTTTGTCCGACCGCCATCCCTTCGGAAACGGGACCATCCGGCTATCTTTTGGCGGTCCCGCCTTTGGAATCACAATGTGACCACCTTCAAGGTGGTCGAAATGTGTATTCTTTGTATTGCGGTGTGTGCTACGGGCTGCAGCACACGCTGCAGTACAAAAAATACACATTCTGCATATCCCTGCACTATGTGGCAGGCACTGTGTGGTGCCTGCCTCATGGTGCAAAAACAACAGTTGATGGACAGAATGCAGAATAATGTCATACATTCACCCCAGTACAGAGATCTGGGCCCAAATCCATCGTTTTTTTGCTCACCATGCCATTCCAGTTTGAACCCAGCCATATGCAAATCAGTCTTGACCCTGTGCCTCATGGGAACAGTCCAGCCCGAACTGCCAAGCCAGGTCCTCCCTGGACTGGAAACAAGCATCCTAGGACCGGTTTCGGGTTTCACCCTCTTCAGCCAGGATAGCTTGATTCCAGTGGCATGGAGAGCACGGGACCCACGTCTGGGCATACCCGTCCCACTCGGGGTGACAAATGCAAAAACAACAGTTGATGGACAGAATGCAGAACAATGTCATACATTCACCCCAGTACAGAGATCTGGGCCCAAATCCATCGTTTTTTGCTCACCATGCCATTCCAGTTTGAACCCAGCCATATGCAAATCAGTCTTGACCCTGTGCCTCATGCGAACAGTCCAGCCCGAACTGCCAAGCCAGGTCCTCCCTGGACTGGAAACAAGCATCCTAGGACCGGTTTCGGGGTTTCACCCTCTTCAGCCAGGATAGCTTGATTCCAGTGGCATGGAGAGCACGGGACCCACGTCTGGGCATACCCGTCCCACTCGGGGTGACAAATGCAAAAACAAGTTGATGGACAGAATGCAGAACAATGTCATACATTCACCCCAGTACAGAGATCTGGGCCCAAATCCATCGTTTTTTTGCTCACCATGCCATTCCAGTTTGAACCCAGCCATATGCAAATCAGTCTTGACCCTGTGCCTCATGGGAACAGTCCAGCCCGAACTGCCAAGCCAGGTCCTCCCTGGACTGGAAACAAGCACCCTAGGACCGGTTTCGGGGTTTCACCCCTCTTCATGGTGCAGGAATATGTAGGGGGGCACATACTGGAGGCCCAAGGTGGAAGGGAGGCCCACCAGGGGCCTCCAAAGTCACTTTCCGCCAGGCTTCTCATGGCGGGTTAACCGCCATGGAACGGACGGCGGAAACTGACATTGTAATGCCACCGGTGGTGCCTGAACAGGCATAATCACCATTGTAGGCATTACAGACCGTCCGACAATCCCGTCGGATTAGTGTCGGAGAGTCTTTCCTCCCCCGACCATCCGCCCACCATCCTAATGTGGCGGGCGGTCTTGCATGGTCTGATGGCGATGGGACAGCCACTGACGGGCTGACGGTGGTGGTCCCACTGCCATCTTAATCAGCCCCTAAGTTATAGTCTTCGTTTTAGGTATTTTTTCTATTGCGTCACCAGTGCTGTTGAGAGGTTTTGCGTTTTTTAACTTGCGCAGGTACCCGCGTAAGGGAATATGTGGCACTCTACAAATGACCTAAGCGAAACTAAACTAAAGTAAACTGAACTTCACTAAACTAAACTCATAATATCCTAAAATGGTGTGTAGATTTAAATGTTCCCATCTAATTTGCATAGACCTATTCAATTATGTCAGTATTCTTTATTTATTTTTTAAAAGCTGATCCGTTCATAAGTGAGGTGATAATTCTGGTCTGTGATGCTTCCTGCTGATCAAGGCATATTTATATGCATTCTTGAGTTGAGTATTATATACTATGGTGCTGGACTCCTTTTCCTTAATTGTGGGATGCTGCTGCTGTTGAGGGGATGTGTGAATGCTTCAATATCAGATGGGATGAGCAATATTTGTTTAAAGAGTTGCCGAGAATGCCTTCTTGTGTGTATTTGTGATTGACATTATGACCTATTGTGCTTCCTTTCTGTGGATAACTAAATTGCCTAAGCCTGGCTTTGAAGTGGTGTCACATGATGTATTCCCTCCTCCTAAATACAAGTAACCTTGCAGACACCTCCTATTTTCTAACCCATTAGGAATCTTTGTTCTTTGCAGTGATGGAAGGGGCTCAAGACCTGGCTCTTTGACTGAGACCTGCTGCAAGCGCCTGGATACCCTCTCGGGTGACAAGCCGCGCTCTACAAGTGCGACCTGATTGATTGATTGATGGAAATTCAATCTCTGTTCATTAGACATGTTTACGTTAGGGTTTACGTTGGTCTCTCTGCAAAAGGCTGCAGGGCTACAATGCAGAGTAGATGTGGATTAAACACTTTTAGCTCCTATGAGCCTTTTGCATCAAGCCTTTTTACAAAATTACAGTAGAAAGTTTGCAGGGGCCATTTAGCGAATGACGTCACAATACATCTGCAAGACCCAGCTGACATCATCAAAGAAAGAAACACTCTAGAATACCTATTGTTGGCGATCAGTAGATATGTAGGTCTGGGTAAAGAGAACTGTTTTTCTTCTCTACACTGGATGGACTCTTAAATTTCATGCACACACAAACGCAAATCTTTGCAAATCATAAGCCAGCGAGCGGATCACCCTACAAAGAAGACATTAAATTCCATGTGGGAATTTTTTAGGACATTGGAATCATGTGGGGACAACAGGGACAAAGACGCCACAAAGAGGGAGGCCATAGGAGTTCCGAGAATCAGTCTCGCGCGTGACAGTGTAACGCTTGATAGTGAGAATAAGCTGTAAAGTCGGAGGCCACAGGGGTTCTGAGAACCAGTCCCACCGGCTAGTCATCTCCTATAGCTCTCCATCATTTTTGGAATTTAGTACTGACCATTTAAGCATTTATGGCTTTTTGGCAGCAAGAAGAAATTGACAAGGCTTTCATTGAAGTTTGTTTGTCCTCACACCACAAGTATCCTATGACCAGATTTGGAATTTCAGTAGGAATAGTGGATGTCTGTCCCACCTCCTTTCATAATGAAATCGGAACTGTGGTTTGGGTGCCAAATTGGAACTCTTCCCAATGACACCTATTTCTTATAATGTTTACAAACTGACAGTAGAGAGGAAAATATGCAGGGGGACATGATTCCTTTGAGAATGAGGTAGTCCACTGATGTACAACATCTGAGTATAAGACATTTGAAGATAATTGTTTTGCACAGTTTTACTTTGGGATTGAGTGGCTGTAAAGCCACAGTAAAAGGGACAGGCATGGAAAAAAAGGGGGGAAAGGCCTGGCAGGAGAGTACTTGGAAAATACATGTGCTCCTGTGCATTTGCTGTTTGTGGATCATCAATTTTCTCTCTGCATTAATGGCCCGCAAAATCTCTCTTTTACAACTTGTAGCTGATTTCTGAGTTTTGAATTTATATTTGCATTTTGGGTGCCCCAGATGATATCAGGAAAAGGTTGCATGAGGGTGATGATTGAGGTTAAATGTCTGATTTACTGTGGAAGACAAGATATTTACGGGGGTAGCAAAGTTTAAGCAATGGGCCGTTGTGGAGATGGCTGGGAATCCCCAAGACTTGGACACTGACCATCCTGTTCTCCCTCTTTTCTCCTGCCCCCTCTGACCTCCATTACCTCCTCGTTTTATGTTTGGGAGAGGTTTACCTAAAGGGATACAGATTTGTAGACATCTGCTATAGCTTACTGGAGCACCAAAGGATGCTTTATCTAGATTGTTGTTGCAAACTACATTGATTGTCTGCCAAATACCCTGAATCTACCTCTTTAGTCCCCCACCAAAGCACTGTCAGTAGAACCTTGGCTGGCTTCAAGTCTATGGGGATTATCTATTTTCTTTATGTTTTTTTACAGTGATCATCAGTCCCAGGATGTCCAGTTGCTTTACTTTTAATTATATAATGGACTATGGAATTCTATACTATGGACATCCCAGCTGTTGGTCTGCAGAGAAATTACATTGACAAACTCCTCAACCAAAGTGTGAGGCAAAGCTTTCTGTAGTGGGTTTGTTGTACTTTAATGATGTTGTGTTAATGCTTTACAGAATGTTATCGATGTTTTACAGAATGTTATGGTTTGAACAATGTCGGCCCGTGCATGGAGAGTGCGCTGGCTGAGGGTTCGATGGGCAATGTCAGTTGCTGATCGGCCTTCGTGCCGGAGACGCGCTCCATGTCGTGGGTGAAGTTTGTATTTAAATAAATACTCACCTTTTTCTGAAGAATGGCTATCGAGTGGTGACTCTTCAATCACCACATTTGGCGACGATTTGGGATTTACTTCACCCACCGACTCATGCAGTGAAAACAATTTCGAGCTGAGCGAGCCAGCTCCCAGCAGGGACACTACAATGACATCCGGTTAGACGGACGCACGAAGCAGTCGGACACACGGGTTTGGCCCTCGCTTGAGGCTGTACCTGGTTCAACGCTGTTTTCTTTGTTTTCACAGTAGGATCTGAAATTTTGGAGTGGCTGGCGAGTGGCAGATCTCGCGCTTTCGTGGCTGATTAGGCTGGTTAGACTTCGCGCTTCCTCGCGCGCACCTTTGACTGTGGCTGGCTGTATTAACGAGGCTCAGTTGACTTTAACAGACACCCTGCATGAGTTCCCTTAGCCTTGCGCTTAGCTTGTGCCCCTCTGGGGTTGCTTTGCGAGGTCACTCACGCATACTCGCACGCATGAATAACGGTGTCTCCTGCCTCTATCAGCGATCTGCGTGGCACGCACTACTAGAAAGCGCATCTTAGTGCGTAGGGGTTACACTTTTCTTCACGCACGCTTCGCAAGACGGCCATATTGAAAGGAGTCTTCATACAGTGTTGAGCACGGTGATGCCGTTTATTTGGCAGTGTTACTGCAGCACGTTTCCGGATCAAGTGAGCTCGGCCTTGGCACGGTGACGCGCACACCAGTCGTCTAGTGCGCTCCAACCGTAACCAACACTTTATTAAAGCATTTCCTGATACATTTAATGGGGCAGTATCTGAGGATCAGCGTGTCACGGTGATACGCACACCTTATTTCAACTCATTTTCTACAGGCCACGGTGTGTTTCGGTGACACACACACTATTTCAAGTAAGATTACAAAAACAAAAAAAATCACCATTAGAGGGTGTTTTGCCTTCTACCGTCGATGCCACGCACACCTTAGAGTCCGGCAATTTATTTCTTTATCCTATTGGAACAGTATAGTGAATAATATTAAACTGTTGTTTGTTCCATTACACATTTTAGGTGTGTTAAGAATTAAAAAAAAAAATCTAGAATTGTTGTCTTTCTAGAGGGCAGGAATTATGTCTTCACCTCATCAAATCACACAACCTCCTCCATTTTTGTGGAAGCCTGGTAAACCTGTTATGTTAAGGTCAGAATGGTTCAGATTATTTGAAAACCATTTAGTGGCCATTGATGCAACAGACTATTCTCCTTCTCGTAAATTTGCTTTGCTGTTTGGGAGCCTGGGTCATACTGCACAACGTATTTTTGATAGTTTGGCCCCTATACCTCCTCCTCAAGGGCAATCAGGGGACAGGCAATGGAATATCTATTTGGAAGCGATTGCTAGGTTAAAGAAGCAGTTTTCTGACTCCCCGAATATTTTTATAAGCGTAAACAAATGGAAGATGAGAAAGTTGAGGAGTATATATCTGCTTTGAGGGTGTTGGCAACTTCCTGTGGTTTCGGTCCACTATTAGATGATTATGTTAGAGACCAGTTCTTATTTAATTGTGCTTCCCACAAGATTAAGGAAAGAATTTTAATCTGTAAAAACCCTTCGCTATCTGAGGTAATCGACTTAGCATTAAGTATAGAAAGATCTGTCATTTCAACTAAGGCAATGCTTGCTGGGTCAACTCCTAAGGTAAACATGGTGTCCTCTTCGGGGGAGTTCAGTGAGGATGGATTATATGCTGTGGGTTCAAAGGATAAAAACCAGAAACCTTTACAAAAGAAAGGCCAACATTTTTGTTATAGGTGTGGGTCTAAATTTCACTTCAGCAATTTTCAAGGCTGTCCGGCTTTAGGTAAACGTTGCTCCATTTGCAAAAATGTTGGGCATTTCCAAAAAGTCTGCAAAAGTCAAAAGAAACCTTTGAAGGTGGGCAGCGAGGATGTTGAAATGGACTTATGTTCTGAATCTCCCAACAATGTGTTGTTGACTCTGGATTATAAAGATGATCTTGTGGAGATAAAGGTTCCGTTGTGTGAAGCTACCATCAATGGAATCGAGATCAAAGTCATGGCAGACTCTGGTTCACCCATAACAATTCTTTGTGATTCTACTTTTATGAAAAATGGGGTGAAGGAGTTACTTTGTCTACAACAGATGTGAATCCCAAGGCTTTTGGGGAAAAGGATATTGACATGGTGGGATTTTTCATGGGCAATTTGCAAGTTATGGGCCGGGAAATCTGTACTAAAGTGTATGTAGCAGTCAAGGTAAAGAACATTGTTGGGTGGAAAGATCTGGCAAGAATGGGTCTATACTTGGTACCTGGGATGACAAACCTATAAGGACAAGGGAGATGTCAGCGTGCAATGTGAATAAAACTAAAATTGATCCCAAGGAACTGTTAGCTGAATTTCGCAATGTCTTAAGCGAACAGGTGGGTTTAGTGAAAGGTGTAGAACATAAAATTATATTGTTGCCTGGGGCTCACCCTGTTGTACATAAGGTTCGCCCCGTGCCGCTGAGTGTGAGGGGTGAGTTAAAATCTATGCTTGAGGATTTATGTGCACAAGGCATAATACAACCCACGGAGTCGTCTCAATGGGTTGCCCCTATTGTAGTCGCTCAAAAAAAACTGGTGAGATTAGGTTGTGTACGGAACTCAGGGGTCTGAATAAAAACATTATGATGGACAGTCAATCCTCTCCCTAGGATACACAAACTTTTAGCGAATTTAGGGGGGGCCAAATGGTTCTCTTAGATCGATCTAAAATCCGTCTATCATCGGGTCCCATTGTCCAAAGAGTCTCAGGAACTGACTACCTTTGTAACACTGTTTGGAGCGTGCAAGTTCCTGAGACTCCCCTTCGGCCTGGCATCATCTGCCAGCGTTTTTCAGAGACTGATGGACACATTGTTTCAGAACATGAAAGGGGTGCAGGCGTACTTGGACAACATTTTGATATTCACTAAAAGTCTGGAGGAACATAACCAGCTGGTGAAAAAAGTATTATCTATCTTGGGAGAACGTGGCATGACTGTAAGAGAGGACAAGTGCAAGTTTGGTGTGAATGAATTGGAGTACTTGGGACGTACGGTATCTGAGTCAGGTATCAAACCAAAATTTTCGGTGGTCAGGGCATTGAAATAAGCAAGAGCACCTTGCGACAAAGACTCCCTACGCTCCTTCTTGGGGCTGGCGGAGTATTACGCCAGGTTTGTTGTCAACTATGCTCAGGTTGTAGCACCTCTACGTGCATTACTTAAGAAGGGCCAAACGTTTTAGTGGTTGGAGGAGCTGAATGAGGTTTTTACAAGAGTGAAAGAACTGATTGTTTCAGCTCAAGCTCTTCATGCTTTTCGAGATGACTGCACCTCAGTCATAACTGTGGATGCCAGCATGAATGGTTTGAGGGCGGTTCAGAGTCAGCATGTGAACGGCAGAGAACAGACAGTAGCTTTTGCCTCAAGGTCTCTTAAACAGTTTGAACGTCACTACAGTACTATCGAACGAGAGGCTTTGGCCTGTGTTTGGGCGGCTCAGAAATTTAAAATGTATATTTGGGGATGCAAATTCGTAATTTACACTGACCACAAGCCTCTTTCTTTTATCTTTAGCAAGGTCACTGGTAACAATATGTCGGCAAGATTGACCAAACTAGTGTCAAAACTTCAGGAGTATAATTTTGAAATGAAACACATTTCAGGTGGAAGGAATTTTCGTGCGGATTGTTTGTCTAGGATGCTAATGGAGAAGGATGATGTAGAAGATCTAGTTGAGGAAGATGTAGAATGTGTGGCGGGGTGGATGCAATTGAAGAATGGAGTTCGGTGATTTCTGAGAGTGAATGGAAGGAGGCTAGTTTGAAAGATGCTGTGCTATCCAAGGTACTGGAATATTCTGCTAAAATGTGGCCCGAGGCGAGGAATTTGTCTGGGGATTTGAGAAATTTTGCTCACGTGGCAGATGAACTATCTGTGAAGGATAACATTGTTTTGAGTGGGGATAAGTGTATTCCACCAGCAGATCTGGGAAATTCTATAATACAAATGGCTCACAAGGGTCACATGGGAGTTACTAAAACATGCATGAGAGTTAAACAACACTATTGGTGGCCCGGCATTGACTCCCAAGTCAGAAAGGTGGTAGATAGTTGCGAGGAGTGTTTGCTGTCGGACAAACACTGGAAGACGGCAAACTCACCTCTGCATCCGACTCAATTTCCTGGGGCAGCTTGGGAAAAAGTGGGGTTGGACTTCTCGGGTCCTTATAATGTGTTGCCAAATGAGATGAGGTACCTCATTTTGGCTATAGATTATTATTCAAAATGGATGTATTATAAATTTGTGGATTCACCTGATACAGATAATACTATCAAGTTTTTGAAGAAAGTATTTTTGCTGGAAGGGGCTCCGAGTGCTCTAGTTACAGACAACGGGACACATTTTGTGTCCGATAAAATGCGTAAATTTTTGGACTTGCAAGATATAAAACACATTAAGGTGGCATTGTACTCACCTACTTCTAATGGGCTCGTGGAGCGTGGTAATAAGATTCTGAAAGAAGGGATTCAGACAGCAATCGCTTCAGGTTTGGATGTTGGAAAATTTCTGGAGGAGAAAGTGTGGAATTATAATACGTCTCCTCATTGCACCACCGAAGTCACGCCTTTTGAACTGCTAAGGGGCAGAAAGGCTCACTCAACCTTATTTCCTTCTTGGTTAGGGAGAAAAAGATCCGAAGATGTAAAGGAATGTGTTAATGCTGGCGGGGTTGCAAACAAGGTTAAAGAAAAGCAATGGCACATGAAGAAAAGATTTGACAGGAAAAATTGTGTGTTCGGGGGACAAAGAAATTTCGGTTGGTGATTGGGTAATAATCAAAAAACCCTTTAAAGTTTCGAAAGGGAATTCTGTATTTTCAAGTCCTGTTCAGGCTAGCAGGGCTAGTTGGGGGCAGCTTTCTTGGAAGGTAAAGGATGGTGGAACAAGAGGCAGTTGGTGACGGTGACACACGAGCAGGCCGAGATCATTAGTTGTAGGAAAGACACTTTGGAGGTACAGGATAATGGGTGGACTCATTGGTTACAGTCAGATGTGAGAGCAGTGCCTGCCGCTGAGAACGAAAGGCTGGCCATTGATGGGTCTGTTGGGAGTGCTTCAACTGTGAACCCCTCCATCTTCAGTCACGGTGGCTGGGTGAGAAGAACTCCAGCTAGGTTCAAGGATTTGGTTATATATTGATTTGTTTTTGTGATAAGGGGGAGGTGATATAGTGGGTTTGTTGTACTTTAATGATGTTGCGTTAATGCTTTACAGAATGTTATTGATGTTTTACAGAATGTTATGGTTTGAACAATGTCGGCCCGTGCACAGAGTGTGCGCTGGCTGGGGGTTTGATGGGCAATGTCAGTTGCTGATCGACCTTCGTGCCGGAGACGGGCTCCATGTCGTGGGTGAAGTTTGTATATAAATAAATACTCACCTTTTTCTGAAGAATGGCTATCGAGTGGTAACTCTTCAATCACCACACTTTCTACTGCATTTTGTGTTCCCGCCCAAGACAGCAGCTTTTTCCTGCGTGAGGCAATCCCTGATGGCATGGTAGAAGCCCCCTCAAGAAAAAAACTCAAGGTGGGTGTTGGCAATATCTTTATGGGAAGAGCCTACAAAAATATTGGATATAGTCTGTGAGCCACTGACCCTGTCGCGCTCGTGAAAGGCAGCTCACTATGCAATGTATCAAAAAGAGGCGACAAGAGGGCTTTATTTCAGGTCCAGCATACATGCCCAGGACAACGTGCAAAGAAGAGGGTATGCAGTTCCTATGGGGAGTGAGAGATAAGGATAGAGAGATACACTTGATTTACTCATGGGGGTAGAGATGCCCCAAAGAGTAAGGAGGGTAGGGGATTCCTCCCTTCGGAACTAGGGCCCTCACACACCCAGCCAGCTAGGTGTCATGCTTCATCATTGGGCCTGCTCCTCGTCGGGTCGGCACTGCAATACCCGACGGGCACCCAATGAGGGGCTCTTTAGCGGAGATCTTTTGTTCCTGTCGTTTGGTGCAGTGGGGGTGAGGGGCCTAGCTCGTGTAGATATAGTGCAAGGGTGAAAGAAGTGATTAAAACAGGTCAGTTAGTCCTGGAACAAATTTTATTCTGGTAGGTAAACTGCCTGATTAAAAACTAAGGAGTGGCGGATATCTAGGGACTGTGTGTCTAGATGTCTGCGCACTACTCTCAATAGGTCGACATGTTTCTTGCCTTGGGTGTCAGGAGGATCAGTGGCAATTCTTCAGGACCAAAAGATATATAATAATAACTATCTACACATCGTGGTGAGGGAAACCTACCTCCCACGTCGTAATACTGTAGGTAAGTACCCACAGGAGTTGTGGAACCTAAAATCAGGCAGTTTACCTACCAGAATATATTTCTCTATCCTTATCTCTCACTCCCCATAGGAACTGCATACCCTCTTCTTTGCAAGCTCACTATACAGTCATCATGGGCCTCATTACAAGTATCCTGTTCTTAGGTGGGGGCAGACCAAGGGACTGCAATCTCCAAATGTAGCTGGTATCCTTGAACTAAATAAAGGCCATCACAAGCTATTGACCTTAGAATGGGAATAACATGTGGACCTAAAAATACTAATTCTTTTCTGCATGTCTTTCCCAATTATCAGCCCTTTGCCGCCACTATATAGCACCTGCTTTGAGCAGTTGGTAAATGGCGGGGGAGGAGTACTTTGGTCAGGGGTTGGGAGGCGGCACAGGAGGGCAGGGTAAGGAAGGGCTCCACTTCTGTCTGTAGGCCATGCCCAGAGTCAATCCGTGGTTTCACTGGGTGTGGAATTGCTACAGTTAAACCCAGGTCCGATGTTTCTGGCCTCAGGACTCCTGGGTCCAGAAACACCGGGCCACTTGTAGTTACCTGGAATGATATCTCACAAAGGGATACTGCTCTAGGAAATTCATAATGAGGCCGTAAGTGACAAATTTCAACTTCATTCTTTGTTTCTGACAGATTGTGGTGGAAAATACAAAGCAGCATTTTGGATTCCATTATGGGATTGTCTGAGGAATAGAGGTCTCTGCAATTGTTAATTTTATAGTAAGATTTGACATCAGGGTTTCATCACTTTTGGTGCATCCCCAATGTAAAATCTATTTTTGGTAATCATAAAGCCACTCAAAGTGCGATTTGCGACTTTGTATTTCTTTTTTTTTTAAATAAAAAAGTAACACAAGGTAGGGTATAATGTGCGCATGGGAGGAGCGTTGGAGTTTCCACGCATTCTCCACGCATTTTGATGCACACCCAGATATAACAAAGTCTGTAAACATGAGTTTGCTCCATATTAGTGAGCCTACCTAAGGCTGGTGCAACAAGGAGAAATATATATATATATATTTTTTTTTGTTTCCTCTTTACATGTGTCGGTATTCTTCAGCACATATGCAAAGACGAATACACTTCCAAGGATAGTTTTTGTGCAGGAAGGTACCCCTGCCCACAATGCAGCACCCTTGAACCATGGAGTAAGGAAGGGTTCATGAGTTGGCGCTAGTTGGCCACAGATGCACCAGCGCATGAAGACAGTAGAACAGTGTAATATCTTTGTAAATATGACATAGCTCAGCTCTCGCCCATCCATGCAACACAGTGCACCAACATGGCTTTCTGTGAAGGGTTGCGTGAACTGTAAGTACATCTGGGCATTAACATCTTCTGTTTGGGGAGACCCTGACTTGTGAGTTGCAGAGAGATGAGCTTATATGTGTTGGGAAATGTTTAACTTTCTACTTGTTGTTGTCATTTTGTAAAAATGCCTGTCATAAAAGGTTTCTATGGGCTGAAAGTGTTTAATGAATGAAAAAGGACAATAAAAGAGGAAATTGGGTTCCATGGAAACATTTTTGGAAATTCACCAAGGGATACTGCGAACATGAGCATATATAGCAGCTCAAGGAATCACTAGGGCTTTTCAAAAAGGACAAATAATACATAAAACAATACAGGAATATGAAAACATTGCACAGCATTGAAGAGCAGCTTCCTGCTAAGGGCCTCAAAAGCATTCAGAAGTGTTTCAATGTAGAAAGGGTGGAGTACAATTTTGACTAAGGTACAATGAGAGTAGGTGTAAAACAGAACGTGGGAAATAGCTCGTAGGCTTAGTGGGTGTGTGTGAAAGAGCTCACAAGCACAGAACAAAGATGCACAGCTGGTTAAGGGTTTGGAAAGGATGGAATATGAGTGTTCATTATTAGGGACAATAGTTCAATGGCTCAGTGATGAGGAGTAGTTTACAGGCTCAGAAGTGGGGAAAGCTTCCACGCTCAACAATGAGGAGGTAGTGTGCAGACAAAGCAGTTTGTTGCTTACAGAGCTCGATGGTACGAAGGCCTAAGTTTGACTTAGATTCAGGGATTCAAACTTATAAAGAACATTGGCTGGGAGAAGGCCTGGGCTGTCTGAGTTCCATTTAATCCGCTTGTATTGAGTAGGAAAAGATGCCAATTAGAAGAATAGGTTGTGGCCTAATCCAAGGAACATGTTCTGGAGAGGAGGAAGGGAAAAGACCTGGCTATTCACACAATAGGAACTTCAACCATTCACTCTCCCCTCTCCGTTTCTGAACGACAAGGCAGCAGCAGTGCCAAGACGCGCCCGGGCATTCGAGCGCTATACAAAATTAAAATCAAATCAAAAATACTGCGATATTCTGCAGGACCAAAGAGGACAATTGGCAGGCAGTGCATACAGGCTCGTTGAGAAAAAGAGGGAATAAATAGTTCAAATTAGCCATTTATTGCCACAATTTCAGGAAAGGCCCATAGAAATCAGTAGGGAAGTCATGGCATTTCATGCACCTCATGCTGATATGTGGTCAAAGTCTTTTCCTGGATGATCATAGAGGACGTCAGGCATACTGGCATCGTTCATAACTGGACATGGTTCACAGGGATTTTTCATAACAAGGCACTAACCATTAGCTATCATTCTTCAGGAATCTTCACCAGACCAAATCTGGGTGGTTAGCAGAATAGAATGCTGGTTCTTAGTAATGGGTTCAGGTTTGGGGGGAGAGTTTGTGCGAGACTGTGGCAATGCATGGTGTAGTTCCAACGAGCTTATAATCATCAGCTTCATTTACCCATATTCCATCAAAATTCACTTGCCAGCTGATGGTGTGTGCATTCAAGAACAAAAATACTGCATGTAGGAGGATCTGACCCTTCCTGGGGCTGATAAGGGCCAGGAGGGGTGCAGGCTCTGGGGAATCGCCCGGTCCCGGGTAGATCCTTTCGCTGACCTTCTTGTGGTTCTCATACAATCCTCCAGAGCATGCTGCTCTCTTCAGTAATACCTGCCCCACAGAGGCCATCAGGTTGATTGCACTTTATTGTGCAATCTGTCTAGTACCGTGGCCATTTCGTCGCGGTCAGTGAATGTATAGACGTCTGGCAGCATCTAAGTGCATGTCATTTTTTGCCTATCGCAAGGTGAAAAGAGCGGAGGAGTGCCCTATAATATTTGTAATGCTACTCGTCCCTTCCAATGCATGTGTAGACAACATAAAAACCGCAGTGCAAGAAAGTCCCTCCCAGGATTCTTTACAGCAGCTTGCTAGAGCCCTAAGGAATCACCAATACCAGAGCTGACCTCAGATGAAGGAGGAGTCGACACTGTACTTTCTCAGTTCCCCAATGGTGCATGCACCAACTTCACACTTACACGGTTTCTATCGGTGGAATGAAGAGAGGACCAGGTGGGAGGCAGGGCGGCTCCTCCATTAAGGCAGAGGAGCATCGCCCCACTAAAAAATTGCCCCAGAGATGGAAAAATAAAATGGTAATAAAAGTTCATTTATTACCATTTTATTTTTCAAAACCCCATCCCCATCCCGATCCCAGCGTCCGGACGGGGGCAGGGCTTTCTGGTTTCTGCTGCTGCTAGTCAGGCAGCAGCAGAGAGCAGTTTAAAGTACACATGTCTTTTTGACTGGCCTTCTTGTGATCACCAACCAGACTTGCTCATTTTAAATCTCTCTAACCCAGCTGTCTTAGACAGCAGGGTTAGAGACAGCATAGGGCTCCAGTGTTCTTGGGAGCGGCATGAGAGGCCGGTCCCTCCAATCCTGGAGCTGCTCTCATGCAGCATGAGAGCAATGCCAGGATTGGTTACTGCAGTTTCCTGAGCCTGCCTGCCTGCTTGCCTACCTGGAGAAGACCTGAGAGAGGAGGAGACATCACGCCAGGAAGGTAAGTGGGGTTATTTTTTTTTACTCATTTTTTACTTTTTTTTTTGGGTCTCCCCGACCTGCTTACATGCCAGCCGCCACCATGGCACAAGAGGCCGAGCAGTCGGCATTAGCATCAGCACTTGGCACATTCAACCAAAATCACATGTTAACCCGTGACTGGTCCTAGGACTTAAGGACTGCCAGAAAGCCAACAGTAGGGCACTACGTGCTCCCCAGCCCGCATCATCTCACCCCTTCCCCACTACATTATTTCATATTGTTTCTCAATTTCCAATGGGATATTTCTTCATTTATCTCATAGGCAATGGTGTCAGTCCGGTTTCTGTACCTTAAAGAAATTTGAAAAGAATTAGCATTGACTAGAAATAATTCTAGGTGATAGCCAACAGTGGTGAAACATCACCTTTTTTCAATTTTTAGAACTATGTTTTCAGTTTTCAGACAAACCTGGTCTGAAGATTTTGAAAACCCCATGAACAGTTCGGAACATAGCCAAACTCTGAAACAAAAAAGAAGAAAGAGAGAGCGGCGCGCTGTCTTTCAAGAGTGCCACAACCTTTTCCAAGGGAGTCGTTCTTTTCAAATGATGCTTGAAGTACCAAAGCTATATTTACCTTTTAAAGCCAGTGTTCCACGCTGCTGTCTATCAAAGAGCCTCATCTTTAAAAAGAAGGACATTCAATCGCACAAAACGGCAGATAACACGCAGTGCCTTAAATTGAAAAGAAAACTAAAATTTGAGATAAGAACTTGGCACATTTAGAAACTTGAGGCGCGTGTCATCCGAACCATACACCCCTACAGTGCGCGCCCTTCCGTCCCCAACCTTTTTGCCTTATTAAGCCATTTTTGATGCACGCGGCCTTATCCTCAAGGCGTTGTTATCGTGATGTACTTCCGACAAGTGGATCTGATAAAACTGCTTCAAAGGCAATCCGCCGGCTTTCTCCCGCGGCTCCTCTGTGATGTGCATTATGTAGTTCACTGCATTGTATTTAGGCTGCATTGTAGTCAAAGTAAATGTGTGGCTTTGGAAACTGGAAGTATGTATTGTCATCAAATGAAATGAAAGCTAAACGTGCTAATATTTGTCTTCATAAATCCGATTAGCTGAACATCTCAATGCCACATAGGAGGGTGGGGGGGGGGGGTGGGGGTGGGGGTGGGGAGTATATGTGAATTTCCTTTGCTGTACAATTTGTGGCCACCTGAATCCACGCACCGTTAATTGCGTTTTATCACAAGTGTTTACGATTGATAATTTTGGCCATCTTTACTAGATGCATACTCCAGTGGAGCTGGGGTATTTCAATCTAAAAATATGTCTACAAATATTATGGGCTTCGATTTGTGAAAGAAACTTTACCTCTGATTAGGACTTCTAAATACTGAATTATTTGTACAAAAGTGTTAAAGTTTAAACAACTGTCCTTTCTTATTCCTCTGAATTAGTTGATGTTTTAAGCAGAGATTAACCTCTTTAACTAGTCCTACTCTGCTATTTCTAGGTTTTATATTGTATGGATTGCAATAAAGAATTGGATCGATTGAAGGGATAGGTCTGCTTTGTTTGATGTGATTGAAGGGATAGCATCATCGTCAGTGTTTGTTGATGGCCACTATTTAGGAAACTTTCAAATGGTATTGTGTGCGGTTTGCAGGGCCGGCACAAGGGGGGAGCCACTGGTGCCATTTTCCCCAGGGGCATTATTTTCAGGACCTTCTGCTGCCACTGGTAAAGGCAGATAACCTTAGCCACCACTAGGTGTCACCATAAAACAAGAGAAAGACTCCAGCATCATGTAATTTTCAAGGATTTCAAGTGGTGTTCAAATGATATTAGACCATGGATGGGGTGAATTGTTGTCTTTCCTTTATGTATAGTTATAAATCATGATTAAGTTGAAGTTGATATGCGGGAGCACTATGTTTTCCCCTCTCGACTTGCAAAACTAAGAATGTGAGATATTGTCCCTGAACAAATAAAGCCATGTTAACCAGTGGTGGCTCATCAAAAGGGGCGTCAGGATAGAGCCCTGCCGACCTAGCGTTCGAGCCTCTGCCCACACTGCTGAATATTTACTATAGCAGTGTTCATGAAAAACACGTCTTTTGTGTTTTCATGAACATTGGCAGTGCGTAGGTCAGTCTTCTCAAGTCGCCGGACTATCATCCAAAGTATATCGTTTTTCTGGACATTAAAATACTAAATACATGTTGCTCAGGGCACACCTGACAGCAGAAGACAAGTAAAAAGTGATGCCTGCAATAGTGTACTTCATGCTGAATCTTTTTCATCACATTAGAACTATCCCCTTTGGTGAAATATTGTGAAAAAGAAAAACTGTAATGAAAATGAGACGTATGAAGAAGCTTTAATTACACCGTGTCCTTTAAGGGAATGTGGCTACCCAGAAAACTAACTTCTGGCAGCCAAATTAAAATCAGAAAGGATTGACCTTTTAAGGCACAAACCTAAACCTAAAGTAGATAAACACATGGCTGAATTATGATTTGTTACCATCCTTTCTTTGGAGAATAGAACATCACATGCTGCCCTTAAAAACACTGGCAGCTGTTGAAATTGGGCCTGGATGTTTGTAAAGCCATAACACTTAACCTATTAGCACATACAGAAAAACAGACTCTCTCCTTAAAAGTTGGAATCCCAGTGATACGATGTGCTACAAAAAGGATCAACAATAAAGCTGGTTCCCACCCAGAAACTCCAATACATTTTCACAAATGTGGGAATTGTATCTGTTGCAAAAATACAAAGTATAAATGCAAAAACTTTGCCTTTTGTGATGTCAAAAAGATTTCTGAGATTAAACAAATCATCAATTGTAAAACCCCTAATGTATTTATAGTATATATTGTTGCTGTGATCAATTTCATATTGGATCTATAAAAAGAATGTTAAAAACAAGATGGAAAGATGGAAACAACACTTTAGAGCAATTGTCAATAAGAATCCTACATATCATGTGTCAAAATATTTCAGTCTTTTTCATGAGGTTAAAGATTTTTCTACTGTAAAATTGCTCTGGTTACAGCAGCTTATACCTGACCGTTGAGGAGGTAATAAAGAACATCGGCAAAGAATCATGAAAAAGATGGATTAACACTTTGCAAAGTGTCAATTTTGGACTCAGTATTGATAGTGAGATACAGACATTATTACAGTAGCTTCAACAATGATGTGCGCAAAGCTGTAGATTATATTTATTTTCAGGGGATAGCTTGGTGTGCGGATTAGTCCTTTTAGAGATGGCAAATTGTTGATTTTAATACACTAAAAATGTGAAAACATAATGGTAAGAAACAAGAGCTGTCTGTCATGGTGCTTATCTTTGATATGGAGAACTATGTTAGGTTGACCAGAACTTCATGCTGGATAATATCATTCTTCGTGTTCTTTCCTTCAACCTACAGCTCCCCATGTCTATCTATATTTCACAATTTGGCCTGTGTATGGCTTTCTTTCCCTCTGTTTATCTGTGTAGTTTTAATTCTCTAGACACATTTTTGGGAAATGTATTATATATCTAACTGAAAAACCCAAAGTGTAGGGACAGGTATTATGCTGTAATTAGCTCCAGCTTGAGGCTGTACAATATTATTATATGTGTTTCTCATACTATGTTGTAGCCTCTTCAGATATGGAGATATTTGCTAAAACACAGTGGTTCCTAATACTATATCGCTATGATCATATCCATTTCATATCTTCATTGAATTTTGGAGAATAGGAGCTCAAAAAGTGAAATTAACTATGTGGCTAGGGACGGGCCTGCTTGAGCATGTATGAATCTTGGTGTACACTGATTTTGTAGGATGTCTAACTTATCCCACTGGCTTTCCATTTACATGACTATTGGAAGGCAGTATGTTTTTTAAAATGTATTTTTATGGAGTTTTATGTAGCGCAAACTTGACCCGAAGGTATCGGGTATCAGAACACTTTACACGAGGACCAGTTGCCTTACATGAGGATACATTCATTTTTGTTAGGCACGGGGAGATTAAGTGATTTGCCCAGAATCACAGGATGTTGCGCGTCCTTGCCGAGACTCGAACCCGATTCCTCAGATTTGAGGTCGACCGCCCTAGCCGTTAGGCCAACTCCTCTCCCCTATGTTGTTAGGTTTTTCGTAGTTCTAACATTATTGCTGTAAAAACTATTAAAATGGTAGTTTAAAACTTCCGCTTTCCAGTCGTTCATTACATATGTGCAATTTTGGTGTAATTTTGTTTTTAAATTGTCCTCCTATGTATAGAGGAATGGAAAAGTAGTCATTTGTTCAATAGTTATTTACAGTTCAGAGGGGAAACTCTGCTGGTGAGTACTCAGATCGAGACTGCTCTAGTTATAGTTTTGACATGTGTCACCAGGATAGTCTTGCAAGGGCTTAATGTGTGGCCTGCACATTGTTTGTATTTCATTTTGTATTGTGTCCCATGTCTGGACTCGCAGTGATGCCATTTGAGATGTCATCAGTGATGTCACTGACCATGTCTTGAGTAATGTAATATGTGAGGTCATAAGCAGTGCATTGCAGGGACGTAAATTATAGTTAGCTCAGGTAACTAACTGCTGAATTTCACTGGTTTTGTATGAGTGTAACCTGAGCCTAACTATAACTTCCTCTAACCTTTGTTTTTTTCAGTGACTTTCTAAGGTTTTTAATTCTACTTCTTAACTATAATGTCCTTGTAAACATTGTTTTTTTCAGTGAATTTCTAAGGTTTTTTAAATTCTATTTCCTAACTATAACATCCCTGTAACCTTTGGTTTTCTAACTGAATTTCTAAGGTTTTTTTTAAATTCTATTTCCAAACTATAATGTCCCTGTAACCTTTCGTATTTTTAAGTGAATTTCTAAGGTTTTCAATTTTATTTCCTCACTGTAGCCTGTAACCTTTTAGAGTGAGTGTGTGACTGAGTGCATGAGTTTCTCAGTGTGTGTGTGTGTGTGTGAGTGGGCCTGGGAGTGGCTGCATAAGTGTCTCTCTGGGTGTGAGTGGGTGCATGAGTGTTTAGTGGGTCCCTGAGAGTGGGTGCGGGCGTGTCTGAGTGGGTGCATGAGTGTCTGAGTGGGTCTGTGAATGGGTGTGAGAGTGTCTGAGTGGGTTTGCAAGTGCCTCCATGTGTGTGTGCCAGTCTGTGAGTGAGTGCATTAGTGTGTACATGGGTCTGTGAGTTGGTGTGTAGGTGTCTTACTGGGTGCATGAGTGGGTGCACGAGTGTCTGATTGGGTCTGTGAGTGGGTGCTTGAATCTCTGAATGGGTCTGTGAGTGGGTGTATGATTGTCTGAGTGGGTCTGTGAGTGGGTGTGAGAGTGTCTGAGTGGGTTTGCGAGCACCTCCATAAGTGTGTCAGTCAGTCTGTGAGAGACAGCATGAGTGTCTTTGTGGGTCTGTGAGTGGGTGCATGTGTCTCTGAGTGGGTCTGTGAGTGGGTGAGATAGAGTATGAGTGATTCTGTAAGTAGGTGCATGGGTGTTTGAGTGGGTCTGTGAGTGGGTGCATGAGTGCCTGAGTGGGCTATGCTTGTTCTCTGCTTGTTTTCTGACTTTTTTTTGCTCACTTCTGACCTTTATTTTGCCTCTTATGCTCATTTATGACCTTTACTGTGTCTCTTTCTGCTTGTTGCTGACCTTTATTTTGTCTCTTCTGCTCATTTCTAACTTCTATTTTGCCTTTCTGCTCATTTCTGACCTGTATTTTTCCTCTTTCTGCTTGTTTCTGACCTTTATCTAGCCTCTTTTTGCTCGAAGCTGACCTTTATTTTGTCTCTTTTTCCTCATTGCTGACCACTATTTTGCCTCTTTCTGCTTGTTTCTGACCTCTATTTTACCTCTTTCTGCTTGTTTCTGATCTTTATTTTGCCTCTTTCTGCTCGGTGCTGGCCTTTATTTTGCCTCTTTCTGCTCATTTCTGATCTCTATTTTGCCTCATTCTACTCATTGCTGGTCTTTAGTTTGCCTCTTTCTGCTTGTTTCTGACCTCTATTTTGCCTCTTTCTACTAGTTTCTGATCTCTATTTTGCCTCTTTCTGCTCATTGCTGGTCTTTGTTTTGCCTCTTTTTGCTCATTTCTGATCTCTATAGTGGGGGCCAAGAAAGAGGGGAGGTAAAAAAAGGTATGTTTTCAATGTTCATTTTCATAGGAATTTTAGACATGACTACAGCCCGAACTGCTGAACGGAATTACACCAAATTTGGCAGAAAGCTAGATGTTGGTCCAGAAAGCAACCTTTTTGTGATTTGGTGTACATCCGTTCAGTAGTTTGAGATATTAAAGAAAATTCAAATTTGTATATCTAGAGGCGCAAACCCTCGGCGAATCCTCCCGATCTCGTGCAGAGATCTGATTGGCTGCCAACACTTCAACCAGGAAGTGTTGGCAGCCATTTTGGGACTCGGACTCAAATGAGTCCCAAAAAAAAAAGGATAAAAAAAAAGAAAAGGTGGCAGGGCAGCAATGCCATGACCCCCTAGCCTTGGTGCTGGGGTCCTCCTGGAACACTGGCATGGCAAAAGAGCATTTAAAAAAAAAGAAATTGCCGCAAAATCGCAAAGGATTTGCAAATTTGCGGCAAAAAAAAACAAGCGCGGTCTCTCTCTCTCTCTTGTTTTCACTTTAGCCCATGTGTGGGCCAGGTTCCAGGGACATGAGGGTATTTGAGAAAAGAAGGAGGGGGCTCATGGGGCCCCCTCCTAGTGCTCTTTTTACCCCCGGGCACAACCACCTTCCTGAGGCTTTATTTAAATATGGGCTGGGGCTTCACAGACCCCCATCTATTGGGCTCATTGAGCCCCAGGGACCACCACCTCCTGGGGGCTTTATAACATAGTGGAGGGGTGGTCACGTGGACCCCGCTCCTGGGCCTTTAATATGCCCCTAGGGACCACCACCTCCCCAGTGCTAAATATATAGTGATGCGGTGGCCATGCGCACCCTCCGGGCCCCAGGGACTGCCACCTCCCGGTGCCAAATGCATATTTAAAACTGGGAGGGGGGCTGTGTGGCTCCCATCCAAGGCAATATACAGCCCTGGGGTCCACCACCTCCCGAAGTCAGCCCATGCTAATTAAAGGGAGGACACGAGGACTCCCTTCTAGAGCCATTAATGGCCCTGGGGACCACCACCACCCAGCGCGGGTTCCTACTATCTCCTGAGGTGCCCACCCTCAGGAGATAGATGTTTGCTTATGCTTGGTGGGATCTGTGACAGCTCCCGCCAAGCAAGAGCAAACACTAACTCTGCTTCCAGCAAGCAGGAGCTGTCAAGCTTATCCTGCTTGCTGGGAGCAAAGTTTACATTTGTTTCCCTGCCTGCTGCCATGGACAACTTACCAAAAGACACCCCAGAGTGTTTCCCACTGATTTTGGTGACACGTTCTTGAAGCTGAGGAATCCATCAAACAAGCACTTACCTCATAAAGTTAAGAGAAAGTACCCTTGTTTGGTGGAGATTTACCTCTTTGTAGTCTCATTGTCTTCTCTATGGTAGGATTCAAGTTATCACAGATTCCTGGATTAAGACACACAAGAAACAACCACATTGCCAAAATGCACACAAGGTCACTGGAGACATTTCTTTGTGGTCCATTGTACAGCTGAGGTGTAGAATATGCAGTAGATATTTACCCAATGATGTAGCACTTATTAATTAACCAGTAGAAAGTACTCCTGTTGGATATACATTTTGTGCACATCTCTGGACTCTTGTTGGATAAAGGGGCAGGTGAGGTTCTGTTCTGATGCAGTCAGTCACACAGCTACTGATACACCCATACAGAAACTCAGACACTCAATCACACACCCATTCTGCCACTCTCACATCTGTTCACAAATCCAAACAGTCTCTCACACACTCACTCACCGACCCATACAGCCACTTATACATCCACTCACACACCCATAAAACCACTCACGCAACCACTCACTGACCCATACAGCCACTCACACACCCACTCACAGACCCATACAGCTACTCACAAGCCCACTCACTAACCTATACAGCCACTCGCACACCCACTCTCAAATGTTACAGGTTACAGTTAAGAAATTCAATTAAAAAAACCTGAGAAATACAGTAAAAAAATCCAAAGGTTACAGAGTTCATTATAGTTAGGAAATAACATTTAAAAAAGCATAGAAATTCACTGTAAAAACCAAAGGTTACAAGGATGTTATAGTTAGGAAATAGAACTTAGAAAACTTTAGAAATTCACTGAAAAAAACAAAGGTTACAGGGACGTTATAGTTAGGAAATAGAATTTAAAAAAACATAGAAATTCACTGAAAAAAACAAAGGTTACAGTTATAATTGGGCTTGCCAGTGAAATTCAACAGTTACAGTTTCCTGAGCTAACTATAACTTACACTCCCGCAACGCACTGCTTATGACCTCACATAATACATCCCACATGACATGGTCAGTGACATCACTGATGACAGCTCAAATGACATCACTGTTGACATCATCCAGTGAGTGTGTTTCATAAACTTTTCTGAGACTTAAAGATATATACTGAGCTACAGAATAAGTTAAATTACTATTCTTTCTGTACTAGGAATTAGTCATACTAATTATAACATATCTCATCTGAGTGGCTGTGTGCCTGTCTGTATCAGTGTGTGAGTGGGTGCCTGAGTGGCTGTATGGGTGTGTGCGTGGCTCTATGGATGTGTTAGTGTGTATGTGCACAGCTGTATGGGTAAGTGAGTGGCTGTGTGAGTGACTGTATTGGAGAGTAAGTGGGTGTGTGCGTGACTGTATGGGTGAGGGAGTGGGTGTGTGAGTGGCTGTATGGGTCACTTTATTTTGGAGAACTTAGTGAAGATTCGTCAAACAGAGCCAAAGACATAGGCAAGTCAAAAAACGCTTTCCTATGGAAACTAGATCCTAACTATAACTACCTACTATATATATATATGATATATATATGATATATATATATATATATATATATATATATATATATTACCTACTGACAGACGCCTGTAGGTAGTTATAGTTAGGATGTAGTTTCCATAGGAAGAGCATTTTTCACTTGCCAATAACTTTGGTGTTGTTTGACGAATCCTCTACAAAAACTAGTTAGACGCTCACTTCAGGTGCTGCCTTGAAAGTTTCGGGGTGATCCGTCAAGTGGGGGCCGAGAAAAAGAGGGGGTCCAAAAACGTGTTTTCCCCATGTTCATTTCTATAGGAACTTTAGACACGGCTACAGCCCAAACTGCTGAACAAATTACATCAACTATGGCAGAAAGGTAGCTGTTGGTCCGGAAAGTGCCCTTTTTGGAAATTGGTGTAAATCCGTTCAGTAGTTGCAGAGTAATTTAAAGAAATTTCCAATTGTATATATAGGGATGCAGAGGATCCTCAACCCTTCTTAATCTCATGCTCAGATCTGATTGGCTGCCAACACTTCAAACTAGGAAGTGTTGGCAGCCATCTTGGGACTCGACTTGAGCCGAGTCTCAGAATTATTATTTTTTTTTAAAAGAAAAGGGGGCAGGGGAGAAATCCCCTGACCCCCTAGGCCTCTTGGGGGGGGTCCCACAGGGACCCCACAGGCCCAAAAATAAATGAAGTGTGGGTTCCCGCTTCGTTCCCGGGGGCATTTTAATAATAATAGAGTGGGGCACATGGCCCCTCCTGGTGCCTATTGATGCCTCGGGGGCCACCACCTCCCCTGGGCTTTTGCTAAGTTGAATGCGGGGGTGCGCAACCCCCCACAGCCCCTGGGACCACCACCTCCCCAGGGCAAAATTCAATCAAGGAGGAGGGCCATGCTGCCCCCCTCCTGGAGCCATAGATGATCCTGGGTACCACCAGCCCCCAGGGCCGCCTCCTGCTATGTCCCAGGTGCCTACCCCAGGACTTAGCTGTTTGCTGTGGCTCAGCAGGAGCTTTACCGCTCCCGTCAAGCCATAGCAAATTGTGCTCCACTTCCAGCAAGCAAGAGCATTGAGAATGCTGTTGCTGGGGCGTGGCTTTGCGCCAGCCAAGATGGCAGCGTAAATCAGGAGCTCCGAAGCAGACTCCTCCAGCACCCGAAATATCCGACATTAATCCGGCAGATGCGGTGAAAGCAAGCGAACATACAGCATCGCAAAGGAGGAGTGACGAGTCTGGTGCTAAGCAGCTGAATCCGGGACTCGGAACAAGCAAGGAAAATGGCAATGGGCCCGAGTGGCAGGAGAACGCAGCAAGCTGGAGACATGATCAAGCGGTGTCCCGCGCCGTTGGTAGGCCGTGTACCACAGACCAAAGCCGGGACAAGAGATCGAGCAGAGGCCGAATCACTGGGGAGGTGCGTGCCAGCTGGATTCGACAACAGAAATCCTTGGGCAGATCAACGTCCCCGCCACGAGTAAGGAACGAAAGTGGAGGAAGCAGAGGGCGGGAGACCATGACGAGGCCGTGGCTCGAGGGAAGAAGCGGCAGCGCTGAGGAGAAACCTGGTGAAGGGGCCTCCACATCTAGATAGCGGGCCAAAAAGCGAGCTGCCGTGGGGGAAAAGTAGACGGAAGACCTGCGGGAGTCGGGACCCCCTCGGTGAACTGAACCCAAACCACCTAATCCAGGCTGGGCTGCAGAGGTGGTGGGGCCTCACGCATCGGTAATAATGGCAGGCCGCCCGAACACAGCAAGATATCCGGGCAGGAGTGCTGCCCGCCACGAGGGAAGTAAGGGAGAAAGAGTCTGCAAACTGGATGGGACCCACACGCAGCAGTGGCAACGATGAAGGGACGCACAAGGAGGAGGCCCCCAACACCAGAAAGTGGCACGGAGGTGCACCGGCGGGCGGGACGGACCCCCCCCTTAGCGACACAGGAGGCGGCCAAGGCAGAAGGTGCAGCAATTGCAGCGCATACAGCATCCAAGACCAGTCATGAGGTTAACCAGCAGCCGAAAAAACCTCACAGCACAACGGTGAGTCCTGGGTCTTGGGGGAGCTCCATGAGGAATAAAAGAGGCTGACTGAGGGACCGAGGAGGGGGCCTTCTTTATCTCCTCTCCCGGGCTTCAAAGAAGCGCACAGAGACTGGGGGCAATAGTGAAGGCAAAATCATTGCGCATTTCCCGGAGGCGAGCACAGAGGCAACAGTAAGAGTATACGAGAGACCATTGGCATTCAAAGACGCGCCAACAGGCCGCACCGGCGTTGGTCTCAGGGGGTGCTAAAGGAAGGACTAGGTGCCCCGTAACGGGTTGAGAGTGAACGCGGAGTGGAAGCCACAGGAAGTAAGAGAGCTGCTATAGTGCACGACTTTGGAGGCCACGCAGCACACTAAAGGTCGGCCATAAGGAAACCAAAAGGGGCTCTCCGAGTACAATCCAACAAGCTGGATAAATATGCAATCCTGCGACAATCGGCATAGGAAGATGGAGCAAGTGGCGAAAAGGAGGGAGCAACGGAGCCATCACTCGGAACGATAATGGCGGCCATCCAAGTCCTAGGCACGACCTTAGAGACTAAGATAGACAAAGTCACTATAGAAATGAACCTGATATGAGCTGACATGCATAAAACCTCTGAGAGTCACTATGGCCGAAACTAATATCACAGAACTCCAGTCCACCACACGTAAACTGGAAGAACGAGTACAGCATCTGGCCCAACAAAATAAACCAAATGGCGAGAAACTGGAAGATCAAGAGGGAAGGGCCCGCAGGAATAATATAAGAGTGGCAGGGGTTCCGGAAGGGGCGGAGGGCCCAAGTGTGGACCTCTTCTTAGAAGACATCATACTGAATCATCTAAAACCGAAAAGATTATTGAACTTCTTCTCAATAGAAAGAGCGCACAGAGCTCCGGTCCCCCCACCAAAACCTGGGGTGCCACTCAGAACAATCATAGCCAGGATCCTGAACTACAGGGATCGAGATGTCATCCTGCATGCTGCACGGGCGCAGGGAAGCCTCCCTTATGAAAAACCTGTCCTGAGATTCTTCCCGGACTTCACCCTGATGGTGCAGCAACAACGACGCACTTTCGACACGATAAAACGAACCCTCAGAGAGGAGGGCCTTAAATACATGATGCTCTTTCCCGCAAAGCTCCGAGTGATAGACAATGGCAGGTCATGGTACTTCACGGCGCCCTAGTAGGTACAAGACCGGCTGGAGGGAGGGCGAGTCAAAAAACAAAACCAACACCCAGGAAGAGACCAGCGCGGAGATCGAAGCCAGAATCCGGGATGCCCCAGCGGGCAGAGAGAGGAAGTGAACGTCAAGAAGCAGTCCAGAGGCTCACGATCAGTGAGTCCAACAGTCGGAATGAAAAAGGCAGGAAAGTAGTGTGGACACTAAGGACGCCAAAGTGAAAACTGGCAACAAGCGCAGATTGGCGACAGTCCAGGAAGGTAACTGGCGCACTGGGTACCGTGAAGAGAAGTACAGAATCCTTGTACCTGACAAATATGTAAGTCATGCTGTCACACAGTGGCACAGAACTTGAACACGCATTGCATACAAAACTGGAGGACAAAGGGCAGGGGTGGGGTCACTAAGGTGTCAAGGGAGGCGGCGTCAACCGGCCCCATTACAAATTGTTTGTTTACTGGGAGACAGGTACTCTGCAAATTGGGATGTAGGTAGTTTTAGACCTACAGTGCAGGGTAGAAAGGAGGGGGGATTCAGTAGGGGGTTTATGTTACACAGTTTTCTGGTTTACATGCTTCAGAAACAATCTAATTATATCATGGGACAGCTTGCAGGGGTAATAGGCAGCATACAGTTTTACAGGGAAGGGAGGAGGCATACTGAGTGGAAAGGGAGAGAGAGGGACACACCACATACAACTTCAATATGGGGATGCAGCAAGTTAAAACACTGAAGGTCATGTCGTGGAATGTGAACGGGCTGGGGGACAAAATTAAGCATACTATGGTCCTGCAGTATCTCCACAGACACTCACCGGACCTGGTTCTCCTTCAAGAGACGCATCTGAAGGGTAATAATTACCTACCACTCAATCGATTCGAGTGTTCACTACTGGCACATGTGGGGTTTACAACCTGCTATAGAGGTACAGCAATACTATCCAAAAATATGGTGCCCCTAGTGAAGCACCACACCTGGTGTGATTCCCTGGGAAGGTATGTCGCGATGTTGGGGTCATGGGAGGGCGGGATCCTTAATATATGCTCTGGATACATACCACCGAGGCTGCATGGGCTAGCATTCCCAGGACTCAGCACATTAACACTTGAAATGCCCGCAGGCGCTCTGATACTGGGTGGCGACATGAACGCAATGATGTCATTGGAACTAGACAGAGACACGCTATCTCATAGGGCAACGGGACCACAGCCACTGAATGCTTTTGCGAAGGCGTTGGGTCTAGTAGATGTGTGGAGGCGACATAAACCCACAACAAGGCAATACACTCATATCTCAGTGGCGCATGGGAGAGGGTCACGGCTGGATTACATTTTCACGCACACCACTACAATGGTACTGTTTCGAGGGGGACGACACATGGCACGGGGGATATCGGACCACTCACCAGTCGAAGTACTCCTGCATGGCCCTGTGCTGGACTGGGCTCTCCCGCCACGGCTAGATCCGCTTCAATTTAGAGACCATGAGTTCAGGGAACGGTTCTTGGAATGTACATAGCAGTACTTTGCAGAAAACTCGGGCTCTGTAGAGTCATGCAGTACTCTCTGGGAGGCATATAAGACTGTGGCCAGAGATTTTGTACAAGCAGCGACCGGGGCTAGACGCAAGGAAAGGCGCACGCAGTTCCAAGCTCTGGAACAATAAATAGTGAATATTGAAACAGAACTGGGTTCAGATCCCAATGCAGACCCCGAACACAAACACGCTCTTAAGCAAAAAGAACTCAGAGACCTTCAGGAGGACGCAGCCCGCACACATGTGATTGCAACGCAGAGGCGCATGTATGACCTTGGCGATAAAGCCAATAAATTAATAGCATGGTTGGAGAGGAGGGATAGGAGCAGCAACTGGGTCCTGGAAATTCGGACCCCTGAAGGAGGTAAGTGGGGGTCAAGTGCAGACATAGCTGAGGCATTTACAACATACTACGAGGGGATATACCAATCGCTCACGGAAAGAGCAGAAATGGATAGCATTGAGCTGTTAAAAGATGTAGCAGTGCCGACACTCGGACCAGAGGAGGTGGAGGCAACTGACACCGAACTGACAACAGAAGAAATAGAAGGGGCTATAGGGGATTTGCAATCAGGGAAGGCAGCGGGCCCGAACGGGCTCCCCACGGAGCTGTATAAGCTTGTGCCGGGGATAATAGCCCAGCACATGTTAAATATGTTCCACACGGCGAAAGAGGATGGACAGATGCCTGAAGACCTGAGATTGGCAACTATTGTGGAAATACCAAAAAAAGGGAAACCCCACGATCTATGTAGTTCTTATAGACCCATCTCACTTCTTAATTTTGAGACCAAGGTTCTGGCAGAGGTACTAGCTAACACACTAGGCCTGGTGATACAATCCCAAATACATCCCGATCCATCAGGATTTATGCCACACAGGAGTACCAGGCTGAATCTCTGTCGCCTTTACGGAGTAAAGCATATGGTAAATAAACAAGCGGATGAATCAGCTGCACTTTTGTCACTCGATGACCATATGGTGTTCGACAGCATTGAGTGGCCATACCTATTTGCCGTTCTTGCGAGATTAGGTTTTGGTCCGAGGTTTTTCGCATGGATAAGGCTCCTATATTCCGCCCGTTGGCATGGGTTCGAGTTAATGTGGTGGTTTCCAGAATTTTTAAACTGCACAGGGGTACGCAGCAGGGCTGCCCACTGGCGCTTGAGCCATTGGCAACTTGGGTACGGGGGGGCCCGCTGGTGAGAGGCATTGATGTAGGAGGGGGTGGGAGGAATGCATATCATTCTATGCGGATGACATCCTGCTTTACGCCTGTAGGAAAGTAGGATCTGCTTCTTATGGTTACCCCCACTTTTTGCTTGATGTGTCACTGTTTTTGACTAGTCTGACTGGGATCCTGCTAATCAGGACCCCAGTCTATCTGCTTTCTCCCTTAAATTGACATACATGTTCTTTGGTACACTCCAGATTGGATACTGGGGTACCCTTATCAGTCCCTAGTATATGGTACCCATGTGCCCAGGGCATAGGTACCCCAGAGGTCTCCCATGAGCTGAAGCATGTATTATGCCACCCATGAGAGGCCATACAAAATGGAACTCCAGGTCTGCTACTGCAACCTGTGTAAGCTGGTGCTTGCACCACTTACTTTAGATATAGGTTCACTATATCTAGTGGTCACTACACTTAAAACTTATAAGTCACCCCTATAGCAGGCCTTAACAATCCTGAAGGCAGGGTGCTGGGTTTTTAGTGAGAGGGTGCCCCTGTATGAGCAGAGCCCCTCTGCAGCCTTCGGAGACCATTCTCCCGGGTTGTCTGTGACTCAGCCGGACATATAGGTAGAGGTGCATTATAACCTTGCGGTAAATGCTATCTCGAAAACGGCTGCATAGAAACATATTGTGTTTGATATCAAACACCTTGGAATCATACCTCCCACACCAGTAACTGGTGTGGGAGGTATGATTCCACCCTTCAGAAGCGAGCTTCGCGGGGTCACTGGTCTAACCGGTGCCAGCCTTCTCGACCCGGACAGCACAAAATGGATGCTGCCAACCAGAGACACATTTCTGCCCTCCTGCTGCTGAGCCAAGCTCGAGCAGAGGAAGGCAGCACAATAGGCATCCTGTCACAGGGAGGTGTGACCACCTCCCAGACAGGGTTTTGTGTATTGCGGCCGGGTGGGTGCACTCTGAGAGTGCCTGAAAGTCTGCACCTGGGGCACATTTGGTGTCCCTCTGCATAGTCCAGCTCAAACCAGGTCTGGGAGCCATTGGCTTCTGCTCTGGTGCGAAACTGGACAAAGGCCATGGATGTAACCACCCCTCTGTCCTGCCCCTCCCCTAGAAGGGTCCCCTGAGTCTGTACAACACTCTCCCGTGGGTACAAAAGGGCTTACCTGGCTATAAGACTTTAGATTGTATGTGGACAAGATTCTACAAGAAGAAACCACTGACCTTCGACCGTCTGGACACGCTGGACTTCGCTGGACCTCGACTGGGCTCGACTTCGTCCCCCTTTCCGTCTGAAGCTTAGTTTGTGCCTGTGCTCTATACAGGCTCCGTGCAGGACCTGTTGTGCACTAAAGACAACTGAAGAATCTCCCTTGGAGTGAAGGAGTCACTCCCCTGCATTCCCAGGCACCTAACCGCAACTGACTGGTCTGCTGCTCCTGAGCTCCTGCGGACTACGAAGATTTCAGCAACACAGGAGGTGGGTTTCCGAAGGTCCCTGAAGTCGATCTGCCCTCTCACCGAGTTTGAGGCCAGTATCCCTCGTGGGGACTGCACAACCTGAACCCCTGTGCACCGCGTCCATTTGCAAGTGTATATGCTTGTTGGCGATTCCCGAGCTTGTGCATTGGACTCTGTGTAGTCCTGACCCTGAGCAGTATTTGCACCAAAGAACTCCGGCCTCCTCACACCGAGTGCTCCGTGGGCTGGTACTTTGCAATCTTGCTCGAGGTCCCCTCGCGACTCCTGGTCATTCGGTCTGTGGGTCCTCGTGAGGGTCATCTTGATTTCTGTTGGGCTTTCCTGGTTGCTCCAGATGTGCCCTGACTCTCCATTGCTTGGAGAGTCCCCTGAACCTTGCTGGTCCACACCGTAACCTGCTTGACCTTCCTGCGTGGGTTGCTTTAGCCAACCCCTCAGCACTCGACATCCTTCACGGGACAGCTCACCTCCGGCTCCTGGTCACCCTCGACGTCTGCTGGTCCTCGTGGCTGCAGAGTCAAGCATCCCTTCTTCACACCTGAAGCACCCGACATCGGTGGGCATTAGTCTACTGAGCCCCTGGTCACTCTGGAGTGACCCAGACTTTGTCCCCTCTGCTTTCAGGTTCCTTCCTTCCTGAATCCAGGCTTGGATTCCCCCGGACCCTTTTCACCTTCACGGCAGCAGTACTTCTTTGCAGCTCTCCATTGAGAACGACGGCGGTTTCCGACGCCACTTCAGACCTATGCACCCGGCTCCTCTGGGATAGGTAACTCGGGTACTTTGGTATCCACGGGTTGGGTGGCTCTTCAAACGCTTAAGTTCCAACGGGTTCGCTCGAAGTCCTCCTAGAAGGGTCCTGAAACTTTAAAAGTATAACTGCGACTTCCCTATAGAATTATACGGAGCCCGCAGTCTTGTTCCCACACTGCACCCGGCCTCCGTGGGGTCCCTGTCTACTCACCTTGGGTGGTTCCTTGGGGTCCCAGCGAATCTACGTGCTCCAGACCTTGTCTTGATCTCAGTCGTGACTTTTAAATCACTATTTTAGTATATGGTTTGGTCTCCCCCTGGAGCCCACTGTGTATTGTGCTACTTACAACTGTTCTATTGAACTCGTATTGTGTGCTTTGTGTTCTATCCTCGTGTAGAGGATAGTAGAGAGCGTTATATTAATAAATACATATTTTTATTTAACTACTTTGTGGTTCTCCTTCATTTAGTCATTCAGGAGGTGATATTCTGGTAAAACAAGCTGCTTTACATTCTTTCAAGATTAAGCCTGAAGGCTCCTCTCCACAACTACCACTAGGATAGCTTTCTAAAGGTTATCTTTGACCTCATACATCATAAGGGTCGTTTGGACTGGTGCAAGGTGCCTACTTTAATTAGTAGACAGGATATACCAGGCCAACTTCTCACATTGGTGTGCAGCGGTTGGGATTCAAGCTTGCTATTGTTTTACCAGATAAATCTCATTGAGTGATTAACTGAAAACCACTAAAGTATTAGGCACATATAATACTTCAAGATTAGAATAAGTAAGTTCTACTGAACTTGGGGTTGGGTAAGTCAAGAGTCTAGCACACCCTTTCTCCAACCTAAGAGAGTTTAGTTCCCACTAGGTTAGGTAGGTGCATACACCACTCCACACTTAGTATGTCTTCTAAAGGAGAAGCCAGTGGCTCTCTGCCTTCTAGGTACAATGGCCTCACATTTCAGGATTTGAAAGCCATGTGTGCTTCTAGGAAGCTGAAGACAGGGAGAAATGCCAACACCCAACGTCTCATTGAGGTGTTACTCTTAGATGAACTTAGAAAGACCCCGGGGTCAGATGAGGTAGAAAGAGTGGGTGGGGCAGGGAATGAGGACAGGCCAGGAAGTGAAACCTTCTTTGACCTAGAATCAAACCCTGACCAGGAGGATCAAAATGATTCCCACCTGGACAACTTAGATCTTCCAGGAGGTGGGGGAGAAGGCCCCAGTGGCCCTTTCTTTACTCCTCCAGGAAGAGTGCAGAGTTTACCCAGGAGATCTAGATCTCCCTCTGCTGAATCTCACCATTCAGGAACTTCTATAGGGACCTCCATATCCCATAAGAGAGATAGCTCTTATGACAGAGAGTGCCAATTTATAGAGCTTGAGAAAGTCAAGCTTAGGCTCAGGCAAGAGCAATTGGCACTAGATAAGGAATCCTTGGAACTCCAGAAGGCTAGGAAGAGATTGGGACTAGAGTCCCATGGTGGCAGCAACAGTGTCCCTAGGATTAAGGAGTATACTTATGATCATAGGAACCTGAGCAAGATAGTCCCTCCCTACCATGGTGGAGATGACATCCACAAATGGATAACTGCTTTAGAGAGGGCCTGTAAGGTACAGAAGGTCCCTCAAGTGGGCAGCTATCTTGTGGCTCTCCTTTGCTGACAAAGGTAGAGATAAGCTCCTCACTGTTAGAGAAGAGGATGCTGACAACTATTCAGTCCTGAAGAGTGCTCTCATTGATGAGTTTGGCTTAACCACTGAACAGTACAGGATTAAGTTCAGAGACACCCAGAAGGCACAGACTCAGGACTGGGTAGACTTTGTAGATTGTGCTACTAAGGCTCTGGAAGGCTGGTTACTTGGCAGCAAAGTGAATGATTTCAAGGGATTGTACAATTTGATTATGAGGGAGCAGATCCTTAATAATTGCCAGAATCAGTTGTTGCATCAGTACCTGGTTGACTGTGATCTGACTTCTCCCCAAGAATTGGGAAAGAAGGCAGATAGATGGGTCAGAAACAGGGTGAAGCAGAAAAACCAGACCACAGGTGGTGACCAAAAGAAGCAAGATGCTAAACCAGCAGATAAAGGTGGGGAGAAGGGTAAAGACCAGAAGTCTTATTCAGGGCCCCAAAAACCTGCATCTGGGGGTGAGTCACAATCTAACAAGGGAAAAGGCAGAAAGAAACCTTGGTGCTTCCTGTGTAAGGAGAAACCACATTGGGCTAGAGATGCCAATTGCCCAAGGGCCAAAGATCCTCCTACCACCACCACTGCCCCTAAGGCAACTGTTCCCCCTAGTTCAGCTCCAAGTGGTGGTACAGGGAATAAGGGTATAGTAAGGTTAACCCTGGGATCTGAGATGGGTTCTGGCCTAGTCAGAACTCCAGCTCAGGCTGTTTTAGTCTGTGGTGGAGGCATGGATATTGCCTCCCTATTTGTCAGTCCCAGTAATCTGGGCAAATACAGACAACAGCCCTTAGTAAATGGTAAGGAGGCCATGGCATATAGGGACACAGGAGCCAGTGTCACAATGGTGACTAAGGAACTTGTGAGCCCTGACCAGATCATACTTGGTGAGATGTACCAAGTGACCAATGCTAGCAATGTCAGGACAGACCATTCCTTGGCAGTTGTTAATTTCAGATGGGGAGGGGTAACTGGCCCTAGGAAGGTTGTGGTTAGCTCAGACCTCCCTGTGGAATGCTTGTTGGGCAATGATTTGGAAACTTCAGCCTGGGCTGAAGTGGAACTCAGGACACATGCAGCAATGTTGGGCATCTCTGCAGATGTGTTTGTTGTGACTAGGTCACAGGCAAAAATGTCTTCCACTGAACAGGCCCTGGATCCTGGAAAAATGGACCAAGTGCCTTCCAAGAGAAGGAGCAGTAGGGGTAAGGCAGTGTCTTCCCCCCAGACTCAGAGTGAGGATCAGTCTCCTGAGGAAGATGATCCCAGTCCCTGTGAAGGAGGAACTGTCTCAGAGGAACTTGAACCTGATCAGGTTGAGTTCTTGGGGAGAGGGGGCCCTTCCAGGGCAGAACTGAGTCAGGAGCAGCACAGCTGCCCCTCTCTTGAACCCCTCAGACAGCAAGCTGCTGCTGAGGCTGCTGGGAGTGCCAGTGGGTCCCACAGGATCTACTGGAATGAAGGACTCCTTTACTCAGAGGGTAGAGACCCCAAGCCTGGTGCTACCAGGAGGTTGGTTATACCTCTGATGTTTAGGGGCTTCCTACTGACACTAGCACATGATATCCCTTTAGTATGACACCCAGGCCAAAGTAAGACTTGGGACAGGCTTGTCCCTCACTTTCACTGGCCTCACATGTCAGAGGACACAAAGGAGGTTTGTCGCTCCTGTACCACCTGTCAAGCCAGTGGTAAGGCAGGTGGTACCACAAAGGCCCCCCTGATACCAGTACCTGTGGTGGGGGTTCCCTTTGAGAGGGTTGGGATTGACATAATTGGTCCCATGGATCCACCAACTGCATCTGGGCACAGATATATTCTAGTGGTGGTGGACCATGCCACTAGGTACCCAGAAGCCATACCCCTTAGAACCACCACAGCTCCTGTGGTGACCAGGGCCCTCCTGGGAATTTTTTCCAGAGTGGGTTTCCCTAAGGAGGTTCTTACTGACAGAGGTGCAAACTTCATGTCTAGTTACATTACTGCTATGCGGAAGGAGTGTGGAGTAAATTACAAATTTACCACACCCTATCACCCACAATGCAATGGTTTAGTTGAGAGATTCAACAAAACCCTGAAGGGCATGATCATGGGCCTCCCAGAAAAGCTTAGGCGAAAATGGGATGTCCTGCTGCCCTGCCTTCCCTTTGCCTACAGAGAGGTTCCTCAGAAGGGGGTTGGCTACAGCCCTTTTGAACTTCTGTTTGGACATCCAGTTAGGGGTCCCTTATGTTTAGTGAAGGAGGGATGGGAGTTACCTCTCAAACCACCTAAGCAAGACATAGTGGACTATGTACTTGGTCTCCGCTCCAGGATGGCTGAGTATATGAAGAAGGCAAGCAAAAACCTTGAGGCTAGCCAAGAATTACAGAAAGCTTGGCATGACCAAACGGCTGTGCTGACTGTGTACCAGCCATGACAGAAGGTATGGGTGTTGGAGCCTGTGGCCCCAGCAGCTCTCCAGGACAAGTGGAGTGGACCCCATACCATCCTTGAGCAGAAGGGAGAGGTCACCTACCTGGTGGACCTTGGAACTCCCAGTAGCCCCCACAGGGTGCTCCATGTGAACAGGCTCAAGCCATATGTTGACAGGGAAGACATGGGCTTGCTCATGGCTTCTGATGAGGGACAGGAGGAAGAGAGTGACCCACTCCCTGACCTCCTCTCACAGAACCCTGATGATGGCTCAGTTGATGGTGTAGCCTTGGCAGGCAGCCTCACTGAGCAGCAACAGACTGATTGCAGGAAGGTCCTCAATCAGTACAGATATATGTTCTCCCTGACTCCTAGTCAGACCACTTGGTGTACCCATGAAGTGGACACAGGTGAAAGTCTGCCTGTTAAAAATAAGATTTACAGGCAACCTGACCATGTCAGGGACTGCATCAGGACTGAGGTCCAAAAGATGCTGGAATTGGGAGTCATTGAACCCTCAGATAGCCCTTGGGTTAGTCCAGTGGTCCTGGTACCCAAACCTCATACCAAGGGTAGTAAGAGAGAAATTAGGTTTTGTGTGGACTACAGGGGGCTCAATGCAGTCACTAGGACTGATGCTCATCCTATTCCTAGGGCAGATGAGCTCATTGATACTTTGGCCTCAGCCAAGTTCTTGAGTACATTTGACCTCACAGCTGGATATTGGCAAATCAGGCTAGCTGAGGATGCCAAACCCTAAACAGCATTTTCAACCCCTAGTGGGCACTATCAATTTGTGGTAATGCCCTTTGGCTTGAAAAATGCACCTACCACATTTCAAAGGTTGGTGAATAAAGTTCTCACAGGCCTGGAAGACTATAGTGCAGCTTATCTTGATGATATTGCTGTCTTTAGTTCCACCTGGGAGGATCACCTGGTCCACCTAAGAAATGTTCTGGAGGCCCTGCAAAAAGCAGGCCTCACTATCAAGGCCACCAAGTGCCAGATATGGCAGAGAAAGGTTGTGTACCTGGGCCACCTTGTGGGTGGAGGCCAGGTTCAACCATTGCAGAGCAAAATCCAGACCATCATGGACTGGGTTGCTCCAACTACCCAGACTTAGGTCAGAGCTTTCTTGGGCCTGACTGGGTACTACAGGATGTTTGTTAAGGTATATGGATCCATAGTGACCCCCTTAAATGATCTGACCTCTAAAAGAATGCCTAAAAAGGTTCAGTGGACAGTTAGCTGTCAAAAGGCATTTGATGACCTGAAGCAGGCCATGTCCACTGCTCCCATTCTGCAAAGTCCTGACTATTCCAAACAATTCATTGTTCAAACTGATGCATCTGAGTTGGGGGTAGGGGCTGTGTTATGACAACTGAATGAAGAGGGTCAGGATCCGCCAGTAGCTTTTATAAGCAGAAGGCTGACCCCCAGAGAGAAACGTTGGTCAGCTATTGAGAGGGAAGCCTTTGCTGTGGTTTGTGCTCTGAAGAAGTTGAGGCCTTACTTGTTTGGCACTATCTTCATTGTTCAGACAGACCATAAGCCCCTCTTATGGCTAAAACAGATGAAGGGTGAAAACCCCAAACTTTTGTGTTGGTCCATTTCCCTACAGGGGATGGACTATTCAGTGGAACATAGACCAGGGAGTAACCATGCCAATGCAGATGGACTCTCCAGATATTTCCACTTAGAAAATGAAGACTCAACTGGTCTAGGTTAGTCTCATGTCCTTTCGTTTGGGGGGGGGGGTTGTGTAGGAAAGTAGGATCTGCTTCTTATGGTTACCCCCACGTTTTGCTTGATGTCTCACTGTTTTTGACTAGTCTGACTGGGATCCTGCTAATCAGGACCCCTGTCTATCTGCTTTCTCCCTTAAATTGACATACATGTACTTTGGTACACTCCAGATTGGATACTGGGGTATCCTTATCAGTCCCTAGTATATGGTACCCATATACCCAGGGCATAGGTACCCCAGAGGCCTCCCATGGGCTGAAGCATGTATTATGCCACCCATGAGAGCCCATACAAAATGGAACTCTAGGTCTGCTACTGCAACCTGTGTATGCTGGTGCTTGCACCACTTACTTTAGATATAGGGTTACTATATCTAGTGGTCACTACACTTAAAACTTGTAAGTCACCCCTATAGCAGGCCTTAACAATCCTGAAGGCAGGGTGCTGGGTTTTTAGTGATAGGGTACCCCTGCATGAGCAGAGCCCCTCTGCAGCCTTTGGAGACCATTCTCCCGGGTTGTCTGTGACTCAGCCGGACATATAGGTAGAGGTGCATTATAACCTTCCGGTAAATGCTATCTCAAAAACGGCTGCATAGAAACATATCGTGTTTGGTATCAAACACCTTGGAATCATACATCCACACCAGTAACTGGTGTGGGAGGTATGATTCCACCCTTCAGAAGCGAGCTTCGTGGGGTCACTGGTCTAACCGGTGCCAGCCTTCTCGACCCGGACAGCACAAAATGGATGCTGCCGACCAGAGACACATTTCTGCCCTCCTGCTGCTGAGCCAAGCTCGAGCAGAGGAAGGCAGCACAATAGGCATCCTGTCACAGGGAGGTGTGACCACCTCCCAGACAGGGTTTAGTGTATTGGGGCCGGGTGGGTGCACTCTGAGAGTGCCTGAAAGACTACACCTGGGGCACATTTGGTGTCCCTGTGCATAGTCCAGCTCAAACCAGTTCTGGGAGCCATTGGCTCCTGCTCTGGCACGAAACTGGACAAAGGACATGGGTGTAACGGCCACTCTGTCCTGCCCCTCCCCTAGGAGGGTCCCCTGAATCTGTCCAACCCTATCCCGTGGGTACAAAAGGGCTAACCTGGCTGTAAGACTTTAGATTTTACGTGGACAAGATTCTACAAGAAGAAACCACTGACCTTCGACCGTCTGGACATGCTGGACTTCGCTGGACCTCGACTGGGCTCGACTTCGTCCCCCTTTCCATCTGAAGCTTAGTTTGTGCCTGTGCTCCATACAGGCTCCGTGCAGGACCTGTTGTGCACTAAAGACAACTGAAGAATCTCCCTTGGAGTGAAGGAGTCACTCCCCTGCATTCGCAGGCACCTAACCACAACTGACCGGTCTGCTGCTCCTGAGCTCCTGCGCACTCCAAAGATTTCAGCAACATAGGAGGTAGGTTTCCAAAGGTCTCTGAGATTGATCTGCCCTCGCACCAAGTTTGAGGCCAGTATCCCTCGCGGGGGGCTGCACAACCCAAACCCTGTGCACCACGTCCATTTGCAAGTGCATATGCTTGTTGGCAATTTCCGAGTTTGTGCATTGGACTCCGTATAGTCCTGACCCTGAGCAGTATTTGCACCAAAGAACTCCGACCTCCTCACACCGAGTGCTCCGTGGACTGGTACTTTGCAATCTTGCTCAAGGTCCCCTTGCGACTCCTGGTCATTCGGCCTGTGGGTCCTTATGAGGGTCATCTTGATTTCTGTTGGGCTTTCCTGGTTGATCCAGACGTGCCCTGACTCTCCATCACTTGGAGAGTCCCCTGGACCTTGCTGGTCCACACCATAACCTGTTTGACCTTCCTGCGTGGGTTGCTTTTGCCAAGGCTTGTTGGTGCTCCCGCTGGACACCGACCCCTCAGCACTCGACATCCTTCGTGGGACAGCTCACCTCTGGCTCCTGGACATCCTCAACGTCTCCTGGTCCTCGTGGCTGCAGAGTCAAGCATCCCTTCTTCGCACCTGAAGCACCCAACATCGGTGGGCATTCGTCTACTGAGCCCCTGGTCACTCTGGTGTGACCCAGACTCTGTCCCCTCTGCTTTCACATTCCTTCCTTCCTGAATCCAGGCTTGGATTCCCCCGGACCCTTTTCACCTTCACGGCAACAGTACTTCTTTGCAGCTCTCCATTGAGAACGACGGCGGTTTCCGACGCCACTTCAGACCCATGCACCCGGCTCCTCTGGGATAGGTAACTCGGGTACTTCGGTATCCACGGGTGGGGTGGCTCTTCAAACTCTTAAGTTCCAACGGGTTCGCTCAAAGTCCTCCTAGAACGGTCCTTAAACTTTAAAAGTGTAACCGCGACTTCCCCATAGAATTGTAAGGAGCCTGCGGTTGTGTTCCCACACTGCACCCGGCCTCCGTGGGGTCCCTGTCTACTCACCTTGGGTGGTTCCTTGGGGTCCCAGCGATTCTACGTGCTCCAGACCTTGTCTTGATCTCAGTCGTGACTGTTATACCACTATTTTAGTATATGGTTTGGTCTCCCACTGGAGCCCACTGTGTATTGTGCTACTTACAACTGTTCTATTGAACTCGTATTGTGTGCTTTGTGTTCTATCCTCGTGTAGAGGATAGTAGAGAGCGTTATATTAATAAATACATATTTTTATATAACTACTGTGTGGTTCTCCTTCATTTAGTCATCCCGGAGGTGATATTCTGGTAAAACAAGCTGCTTTTCATTCCTTCAAGATTAAGCCTGAAGGCTGCTCTCCACAGCTACCACTAGGATAGCTTTCTAAAGGTTATCTTTGACCTCATACATCATAAGGGTTGTTTGACTGGTGCAAGGTACCCACTTTAATTAGTGGACAGCATATACCAGGCCAGCTTCTCACAATGCCCACAAACCACGATAAGCGTTTCACAGACTCATCCACATATTTCAGACATTTGGCACCTACTTGGGGTATCGAATAAACTGGGATAAGTCCTTGGTGTTCTCCCTGGCGGGCGAGACCCCAGCCCTGACGTCGGTGTGTAAGGAGCTAGTCCATAAAGATGCATTTAAATATCTGGGCATTTGGATCACTAAATCTGAGGAGGAGTTCATGCAGCGGAAGGTACATGCTCAATTGGACAGGCTTCGGGTGATGTGGCCCATTGGCGGCGTTTACCAGTCTCCTTCATGGGTAGAGCAGTTCTGTTTAAGATGATGGCTCTCCCTCGCCTATTGTACGCACTACAGAACACACCACACCAGATACCAGAAGCTTTCTTCCGAGTGGTTGAGGCAGAGCAGCGCACGTTGTTGTGGGGGGAGGGAGCAGCCTAAAGATTGCATTGAAGAAGTTACAGCAAGGGGTGTATGAAGGAGGGCTGGCCGTCCCAGACATTAGGAAATATTATTGGGCGGCACAGCTTATCAATATTAATGGGTGGGTCTTTTCTCTGAACGAGGAGCCAGCATACCGGGTTGAGCGGCTACCAATGGGAAAAGGCAGCTATCTGAATGAGTTATACAGTAAAAAACGCAATAGGACACTCCTAACACACACAGACAGTAGTTACTGTGTGGAGGAAGGCAACGCAATTGGTGAGTTGGGAGGCCAAGCTTATGGAGCAAATCCCATTGTGGGAGGGAGATTTCCTAGGTGAGGTGAGACGTCTAAGAGGCTTCCAGAATTGGGGACTCATAGGGATAGGCCTCTTGAAAGACGTCTGGAGAGGAGGAAAAATGATCGACTTTACTAGTCTACAGACGGAATACCAGATGGGGGCAGGGGAATACCTCAGGTACCCACAATTGCAACATGCCCTCAAATGTCATATAGTGGAAGGGGAGCACTTCCAGAGTACTCTCCACTGGAAGATAGACTTTTACTTGACCCAATGATTGATAAAGCCATATCCCTCACATACAGGAAACTAATAAACAACTCCCCAGACTGTATGGGTGCCTTAAGTGTGGCATGGGAATCGGATGTGGGACTTTTGGAGGATGATGACTGGGCCGAGGCCAAGCAGAGCCCCAGGGAAATAGCTACAAGGGCACGGTTCAGGCTGATTCAGCTTTGGATACTGCATAGGTCCTACACCCCAAGGTCAGTGCAGTATTGCATAGGTCATTGTGATTCAGAGGAGTGTGCGAGAGGGTGCGGCGAGAAGGGCACATTCTTCCATATTCTATGGTCCTGCCCCAAGATTCAAAGGTACTGGAGCGGCATGGCCCAGGTGATGGCGACAGTGGTGGGAACACAGGTCCAAGTGGAGGCAAGATGGCACATCCTTGGAGTGACGGGAGAAGTAGTCTGGCCGAAATATGCCAAAATATGGCTTACTCTAGCAAGTGGAGTGGCAAAAAGGAACATTGCCCGAGCAAGGGGTGCGGGGGAGGCTCCAACACTTGAGGCCCGGAAAAAGGATCGTGATTTGTGTCAACGAGCGGAACAGACAATATATCAGAGTAGAGGCTGCCTACGCAAATGGGAAAAGATATGGGGGGCCTGGATGAAATACAGGAGTTAACGTTCGGAGGCATGAGGGACAGCCCAGGGTTAAGAAAGAGAGCTGAGGCAGAAGACAGTAATTATACCAAAGGGAGTCACCGTTCCTGAGTGGAGATGGAGAGAAGGGAAGTAGGGGGTACTCTTGTCGTGTGCTACTCTGCTTGTGGGAGGCAGGGTGTCCTCAACTTGATGCCCTCACACACCCCAAAGGATGTCATGCTTCATCATTGGGCTTTTGCTCCTCGTCGGGCCGGCACTGCAATGCCCTACAGGTCCCCGAAGGGTCTCTTTTCGGAGATCTTTTGATTAAGCCGTATGGGTGTGTGGGTGTAAGTGGCAGTGAAGTCTTAGAAAGTGTATTAAAAAATGGCTGGAGGGAGAGTGATTAATTTTTAATAAAGTGATCCCTCTGTCATTATTAAAACAAAGTGTATGGAGCTGCTTTAAGGGGTATTATGTCCCTTGGTAGCTGGGTGATTATATGTTCCTAATGGGCATATGTTATGGTCAACATGTTTCGCGCTTCAGTGGTCTCAGGGGGAGATGCAGGGCGCTTCGTCAGGACCGAATAAGAAAGTTATATCTACAGTGGCCCGAAAATTTCGGTGCCCCCGGATAAATGAAAGGAGTAGAGATTCAGTTTTAATAATGACAGAGGGATCACTTTATTAAAAATTAATCACTCTCCCTCCAGCCATTTTTTAATACACTTTCTAGGACTTCACTGCCACTTACACCCACACACCCATACGGCTTCATCAAAAGATCTCCAAAAAAGAGACCCTTCGGGGGACCCGTAGGGCATTGCAGCGCCGGCCCGACGAGGAGCAAAAGCCCAATGATGAAGCATGACATCCTTCGGGGTGTGTGAGGGCATCAAGATGAGGACATCCTGCCTCCCACAAGCAGAGTAGCACATGACAAGAGTACCCCCTACTTCCCTTATCTCCATCTCCACTCAGGAACGGTGACTCCCTTTGGTATAAGTTTAATTTCGGGAGCACGTGTCACCGGACCTTTTAGAATAGCTCCTAGAGTCCCCCTCTTTTGATAAATAGGCAGAAGACAGTACTCCAGACTCAAATGATTGCAATGGTCGGCTGCATGGGGTTGGGAAACGTGGGACCCTGCGAACCAATGTATATTTTCATTGCATCCAATGTATGTATCGTATTGTTTTATGTATGAAGCATATGTTTAATAAAAATAATTTAAAAAAAAAAGAATGCTGTTGCTTGCTGGAAGCAGAGCAGAATTGCTTTGACAGAGAGGGAGATGCATGTTCAGCAGCTCCCTCTGTGTCAAAGCAATGCCGGCTCCCGCAGGAGGTGGGGAGCTGGCAGGGTCTGCGGGGGCCCTGGGGCTCCCCCTGTGGTCCCCAACAAAACTAACTGGGTGCCCTGAGTGGGACCAGGACCCCAGAAGAGAGGCTGGGCCCCAGGGGATGGGGTCCCAGGGCTGAAATCGGCCCGGGAGGCGGTGGGCGCTCAGCCCCCCACCCTTTAATTTAAAAAAAAAGAAAAAAGGCCTGGCACCAGGGGATGGGGTCTCTAGGGCTGAAATTGGCCCAGGGAGGTGGGTCGTGCTCCCTCCTCCCCCATTGAAAAAAGATCTGGCCCCGGGGAATGGGGTCCTCGGGCTGAAAAAGGCCCAGGGAAGGGGGGCCACACGGCCCCCCCACCCCTAATAAATTTAAAAAATAGGGGAAAAAATCTGGCAAGTCACCGGAGGCCCCGCCCCCTTTCGCCACCACTCTGCAAACACACCTCCTGGCGCAGAACTGGTTGGGGGACGGGGTCCCCTTGGCTGCAGAGGGTCCTTGGGGGCCAACAAACCACCCTGTTACTTCCAGTAAATCCCAAACAGCGGGATTGCTGAGAGAACTTCAGAGGCCAAGCCCCCTTTCTGCACCACTCTGCAAACGCTCTTCCTGGTGCACTGCTGGTTGGGAGATGAAGTCCCCTTAGCTCCAGAGGGTCCTCGGGGGCCAACAAGCCCTTCAGTAACCTCCACTAAGTCTCACACAGCGGGTTTGCTCAAAGGTCCTCAGAGGCCACACACCCTTTCTCCACCACTCTGCAAAAGAACCTCTTGGCACTTTGCTGGTTGGGAGTTGAAGTCCCTTTGGATGCTGAGGGTCCTTGGGGGCCAACAAGCCCTCCTGTTACCTCTAGTAAGTCCCACAGAGTGTGATTGCTGAGAGGACTTTAGAAGCCATACCCCCTTTCTCCACCACTCTGCAAATGCGCCTCCCTGCACACTGTGGATTGGGGGATAAATTCCTCTTGGCTCCAGAGGGTCATTGGGGCCAACAAGCCCTCCTGTTACCTCCAGGAAGACCCACACAGTGGGATTGCTTAGAGGCTTTCAGAGGCCACATCCCCTTTCTCCATCACTCTGCAAACATGCCTCCTGGTGCACTGCTAGTTGGGGGATGAAGTCCCCTTGGATGCTGAGGGTCCTTGGGGGCCAACAAGCCCTCCTGTTACCAGCAGTAAGTCCCACAGATCGCGATTGCTGAGAGGACTTCTGAGGCCATGCCCCCTTTCTCCACCACTCTGCAAACTCACCTCCTGCTGCACTGCTGGTTGGCAGATGAAGTCCCCTTGGCTCTAGAGTGTCCTTGGTGCCAATAAGCCCTCCTGTTACTTCCAGTAAGTCCCACACAGTGGAATTGCTGAGAGGTCTTCAGAGGCCATGCCCCCTTTCTTCCCCACTCTGCAAATGCGCCTCTTGGTGCACTGCTGGTTGGGGGATGAAGTTCTTTTGGATGCTGAGGGCTCTTGAGGCCAAGAAGCCCTGCTGTTACCTGCAGTACGTCCGACACAGCAGGATTCCTGAGAGCTGGTGGGAGGTGTGCCCCTTTTCTCCACCACTCTGCAAACCTGACTACTAGTTAAAAAAAACCTTAGAATTTCACTTAAAAAAACAAGGGTTACAGGGTTGTAATAGTTAAGAAATTGAATTCAAAAACCTTAGAAACTCACTGAAAAGACCAAGGGTTACGGGGACGTTATAATTAGGCTCAGATTTCACTCGTACAAAACCATTGAAATTCAGCAGTTATAGTTACCTGAGCGAACTATAACTTATGCCACCACATTGCACCGCTTATGATCTCACATATTACATCACTCATGACATGGTCAGTGACATCACTGAAGACATCACTGATGACATCTCAAATGACATCACTGATGACATCACTGATGACATCATCCACAGAACCACTCACATACCCACTCACACCCCCATAAAACCTCTTGTATGCCCAGTAACACACCCACACAACCACTCACATACCCATTCACAGACCCATACCAGTACTCACACACCCACTTACTAATCAACAGAGCCACTCACACACCCACTCACTCACTTGCAGTCACTCACACAACCATTCACTCACCTATACAGCTACTCATACAACCAGTCTCTCACCCATACAGCCACTCACAGAGCCACACACTCAGCCATACAGCTACTCACAAACCCACTTATTCACCTATACAGTCACTGACACACCCACTCACTCACCCATACAGCCTATCAACACACCCATACAAACACTCACACACTCACTCACACACCCACACAAGCACTTACATACCCATTCACACACCCATGCAAGCATTCACACGTCCACTCACTCACCCATAGAGCCATTCACACAGATACTCACTCTCCAATACAGCCACTTGCACACTAACTCACTTAACCAAACACCCACTCAAACAGCCACTCACTCACCCATAAAGCCACTTACACACCCAGTCACTCACTCATACAGCCATTCAGACACCCACTCACTCACTCACCCATACAGCCACTACACACCCAGTTACCCACCCATAGAACCACTCACATATACAGCCACTGACACACCCACTCACTCACCAATACAGCCACTCACACAGCATCTCACTCACCCACACAACTACTCACACACCCACTTATACACCAAAACAGCCACTCACACACCTATACACACAAGGATACATTAAGTCACACAGCCATTCTCATAATATAAGTTAGAAGTACTATCACTCAGAAGTAGTGCACCTAGCCTACTAATTTAACTTTTGTAGTAGGTTAGTATATATGTTTAACACCCATAAACTGATCAGTGATGTCATCAGTGATGTCATTTGAGATGTCTTCAGTGATGTCATGAGTGATTTCACTGACAATGTCATGAGTGATGTAATATGTGAGATCATACGCAGTGCATTGCGGTTGCGTAAGTTATAGTTAGCCCAGGTAACTATAACTGCTGAGTTTCACTGGTTTTGTACAAGTGAAATCTGAGCCGAACTATAACATCCCTGTAACCTTTGGTTTTTTCAGGGAATTTCTAAGGTTTTTTAAATTCTATTTCCTAACTGTAATGACCCTGTAACCATTGTTTTTTTAAGTGAACATGCATCCCCCCCAAGCGGATGCATTACCACAGTGTTTCACTTACTGCACGGGGAGAGAGGCTGTAGCTTTTACTACAGGGGAATCAACTGGTCTCTCCTGTAACACCTGTTCTCCTAGGATTCGTGGCTGGTGGTGAGTGAAGTCAGGTTGCCAACAGCATTTGGGACGCCACTAGGTGTTTGGTTGAACCCCTCACTGAACGGGTCACCACATCGGACTCCGTTTACCAGCATGCAGCGGGTCTAAGGCCAGCGCGAGGAACATCACAGCGAAGCAGAGGAGGAGCTGAAAACATCTAATTAAGGGGAGTGGCTATAACACCACCACAAGACTTAAATCAGCTCCAGGTGTAAGAACCGGCTTTTGAAACCAGGCCCTGATGAAAGCCTAAGCGGCTGAAACGCGTCTGCCACAGCGTTTCATGAACTATGCATACCACGCGCTGCAATGAATTTCTGAAATAAATCCAGTTGTTTCAAATCCTTGGCATGTGTCGGTCTCATTCGGATTCTGAGTGGGTATTGGACTGTATATATATATATATATATATATATATATATATAAATTTATATATATATATGGTATTCGTTCCCATCACACCACCCTCGACATTAACACTCCAAGAATCCACTGAGGCGAACAGGAAAATGCACTGTCTGGTGTGGATCTTTCCAAGTATGTTTATTTTCTTTTTTTAGCCAAGTGCATTGTGCTAGACAACAAAGGCCTACGCTTCTCAGGCAGCGCCTTCAACTGGGCCACATGGGCCTTGTCTTAATTAAGGAATCCTGCAGCCTCACTGGCGTAACGTAAAATGATGCTCCCTCCCCGCAGAATGTGAAGAGAGGTCCTTGAATCTCCCATAGCACACAAATATTCCTTGACCTTGGGACAGAATGGATCCTTCTGAATGACTGGGGCCCTCTGAAGGGTTAAGGACTCTCCTGCACCACAGGGTCGGCAGGTGATTGCATTACGCGTCTGTGTGAGAAGAGGGCACTGTACTGCACTTCTTCAGGGAAAGTGCTTGCCTGTTAGAAAGCCCAAAGCCCAGCTGTATCAGACCTGTGGGAGCTGGCGATGGATTTTGCTGACTCTGTTTCATCATCCATTGCTTTCCTCTTTATTTAGCTCCTTTCCTCCTTATTCACTCCACCCTATCACAATCGATGTGCCTGACAGTACACACAACGGGATAGCTACCGCAAGTGGCTGTATTGTGAGCAAAATACACTGTGCATCAAATGATCTCAAAACCACTTTGAGACTATTCTACACAGTTTCCAGTAGAACTCCTTCAAATAGGTAAGATAAAAATAGTTCGAGGAACTCATTGTCATCACTTGAAGTCATGTTTCAAAGACTGAAAGTCGACTGATGATAGGTTGTTTTTACAAATACAACAGTAATTGTTCCTGTCTTTCAAGGATCTGTCAGTGAAAGCTGTCTATTTCCTTTTTAGTGAAGATGAAAAGCCTGAAATCAGAAATGTCTATTCTCTGAACATTGAAGGAAAAAAAAACCTCTGCGGCTTCAAATAGCTTAATGTGATACAATTATTCTGTGAAATGTGAAGTTTCCCTAATAGAAAAGAGCGCAATTGAAGAAAAACACAACTCAAAAAGAATATTGCCTGGTATGCCTGAACATGTGTTTCAAATTTCAAATAAAAGTATTTTCTTTTATATGTGGAAACTCTTTCAATTCATTACGTATTTGTTAGTCGAATATTAGTTAACATTTTCATAGATTATTTTGTGCCATTTACCTGATAGTCTGCGCAGCTTCATGGGTGTCAGTTAGAAGTATTGGGAGGTCGCTTGCCAATTAATACTCCTGACCCTTGCACTGCTGGTCGCAGGGTTAAAGAAGCGTGCAATAGAAAACATATCTAAATCAGGAGCCGGGTTTGCATTCCGTATTTTCCGCTTGTTGCCCTTCCCTTAACCCTTCTTCCGGGAACAGGAGGCAGTTGATTGGCTAAGAGTGGGACAAGTAGCTAACCCTTTGATGTCTTTGGGAGGGGGGTTTGAAAAGTGTGTGTCATGTCACTTCCACTTCCCCAGGCATTTTGGTGATTAGTTATTCATGGTTACCTTTTTCACATAATGTTATGAACAAGATTCACCAAAATCACAGTTATGATTTCACAAATTTGCTCCCAGAGGATTATGCTAACACCTAGAGCAAATGTAGAAACTGGAGAACGACCTCAAGTGTATGCAAGGGAATCTACAACTACAGCTCTCCTGCAGTACTCAATGGAGTGAAATTTGATGAGCACTCCATTGAATGCAAGGTGGAAAATTATGCATGTGCATCAAATGTGAGAAGAATTATTAGTTGGAGAAGTTTTTTATTCATTTTTGAACGACTTTGTGTTGACTTGCAGACAGACAAACATGAGTACCAGAATACCGAAAAATTTGCCAAATGATGTGTCTGGAGTTGACTGCTATGCCCCTCACTGGTGTAATGTTTTTGTATATCAGTAAACTATGGCAGATTAACTGATTATAGTCCACTATTTGTTGGTTCCCAGGCCCAGTTCTCTAACCTTGTTTCAGGCTAAGCTTGTTTCCCTGCAGGAATGATGCGGATTCCTCAAGCGCCCTCCTGTCAATCCCCACCTGCAGGATAGGAAAGTTTCAGTGTTAATACAGAGTCGGGAGAAATGGGAATGGAGTGGGAGAAACAGGGTAGAGAAGTCACTATCACTCCTTCAAGACTGGATCTCTTCAGTTTTTACTGTTTCAGGACTGCCGTACTATGCGTGAAGTCCCCAGCAAATGACTGCACTGTGTAGGAGTGACTCCCTGTGAAGGTAGTGACTACCTGTGAGGGGAGTGGATACAAGAATGCACAGAGCCATGGGTAGTCATTAGCAGAATATAAAATGGCTATGCTAGTCATACATTGTACCTATGCTTGTATTGCGAGTGACCAATCAAACGAGCAGTGTTTGTCCTGGCCCTCTCCATGATGATAGTATAATGAATACCTGTGAGTTGGTCTCTGTTAAAATTGACATCCAATACTTCATGATGTAATAGAGATCAATGGTTAATGGCTGTGCCTGTGATCATTGACTTCATGCCAACCAAGTTCATCAGGTAGCTTGCTGGATTTCCTAGTTCAATCTTTCTGATTATTTAGCAAAGGTTTTGATAGTTCAATAGTGTGTACTTAGTATATTTCTTTTCTATTTTCATTACAGGTCTGAAGGACTATGATACTGCCAAACCGTGAAGTTTAGAATTCTAGTCAGCCTTTTCTTAGGGGAATGGGAAGGTGCATATGTGCTGAACATGTATGCCTTCTATTATATGCTTCTCATTTTTCTAGGTTCCTCAAAGGCAAGATGTGGCATGGAGGCTGCAACATGCTGCAGAGCTGCTACCTAAGAAATGGCTACAGATGTACATGAAAATCACAATGTGGTCTGGTAATCAAATTGGGGTACCAGAGCAGACAGTGAAAGCTCAGTGGTACATCCTAATTATGTTGCAGGGCTTACCATGTCCGTCTAGCCTTTGAGAGCACAGGTTCTCAGAAGACCTGCAGGCAAGATCTCATGAAACCGTGAGTTCTCACGAGGTCTACAGAAACGACCAGTACAAAGGCAAACTAGGACTATAGATACGTATAGACAATAAGAAGAAAACAATGTTTTTTTTGCTTCTTGCTTTCTTCCTGCATCCTAGTTTTCCCCTCTTTGTATCTTTAACCACTGTGATATATAGCACTCTGCTCCTTTACGGTTAGGTTGGTGTATATAAATCTAATTCATGCATATGTGGTAATGGACAGTGTGTAGTTATAGTTAGGCCTAAGTTTCTATTGAAAAGCTGTTTTTTGTTTTGCTAATAATTTGGTTAAGTCAAAAAAACTGGAAAAATCATCTGATTTGGGTTTGGCACAGCAAGTTTCATGCAGATCATGAAGGGAGGGGTAAGAACGGGAGGGCAAGAAAGTAGTTTGCCATTTTGATTGCCATAGGAACCATTGCTCTCTGCTACAGAAAAAAAGGCTGAATGGAATTACATCAAACGCGAAAGGGAAATAGAACTTTACTAAAGGAGGTGCATTTGCTTGTTGTATCATAAATTAATTCAGTCATTTTAGAGGAATTTGTGTTACAAAAAATGTGTTGGTTGGGCGTTAACAGGTTAAAAATTAGAGTTACCTTAACAGATGGTGTACTTTTGATTTGCCCATAACTTTAGTGCCATTCAACATTTTTACACAACATTTGGCACAGGCCTTGCATGTTTTACTTACTCTTACTGTTTTTAGATATTTGCAGATCCATCAAGGGAGGCATTTAAAAGGGAGGTCAAAAGTGGTAATTTGCTAACTGGAGCATCCTTAGTTGAACCCACATGAGATTTAGCACATGTTTGAATTGCCCAGTCTTCTGTGGGTATGGCAAGTTTTCTACAGATGCATCAAGGGGCAAGGTTAAAAGGGAATCGAAACATTTTCATGAGCTAATAATTTTGGCACTATTCAATAAATCAGCATGAAAAGTCGGCAAGCTATTAGCAAGTTAAGCCCAGTGTTGGAATCTCAGGTTGCATACAGTTCTGATCGGGGCATAGTTACATAAGGGGTCCAAAAAAAGCATAGATTTTCTAATATCTTTGCATAGTTTCATGGACCTACACAACAATTGGTAGCTATGCAGCATACTTAGCTTATTCTTGATATTTGTAGTGTCATGCAAACCCATCAATGGGGATGCAGTTAAAAGCAATGGGTAAAACAATTTCTTTCTCAGATAACTTTGCCAGTGTTCCTCTGCTCTGCATAAAACTTTGTGGGCTGCAAGTTAGGAGCAATGCAAGGATTTCAGGTTTCTATGAGATCTGATGGAGGTGGGCAGAGTTACATGGGGGAGGAAGGGTCAACAACCTTGTTAAATAACTTTGGTGCAATGTCAATAATCTGCACAAAATTGGGTAGACATTTGACATGTTTAACTTACTTCTGATATGTTATGTTTCATGCAGATCTTTTAAGGGGGCTTTTAAAAGGGCAGGAGCAAGTGTGCCAATGTGTGGTGAAGGGATTTTTCCTTTCTCCCCTGCTAAGGTTATGGGGTTTGATTACAATATCCCCGCCTCCATGGCCCAAGGGTAGGGAGAGTTGCATTTGGCCTTCCACATACACCATGCCAAAGAGTGAGGGTAGGGCTTCAAGCCAGGCCCAAGGCAAATTAAAGCAGACCCACTGTTCTCATCCCATAGAGAGCACCACGACTGCTGTGAATGATCCTGACCCTTTTTCAGTGTTCAAAACATGGCACAGCAGTGAGACAGCTGCTAGTTCCATTTGTCATCCCCTTGTCATGCCCTTGAGCTGACTTCCCTTGCTTGTTTTTAAAGTGTCTCAGATGTATTGTAATTATGTTGTTTAAAAAGGGATGTCTGATGAGGTTAATGTGACTTTGATCTTTGGGCACAAATAGGGTTATTCGTGGTATATACACATCAGACTTTCTGTGTGTATATATAATACAAATTGTGCTTTCAATATTTAGCTTCTTTTCATTCTGTTTCTGATATTTGATCCAATTGTCTTGCCTCATGAAAGATTTGGGATTGTTTAATTCATTTGTGTGTTATGTTCAAGGGGCACTTCTTTGATCTATCATCTATAACATCAACTCCTACTGAAGCACAATATTCCATGGGGGTACACCTGCAGTTCCACATGTGGTTCTTCCTCCTCCTCTGATTCTGTTATCAGTCTCTAAGAGATACATAGAGGATTCTAGAAGTTGGCTATGTTATACAAGCAACATAGCTTGCACTACTTTCCCATACTTGCAACCTTTTCAACCTCTTAGTTTAATGTAGCATTTATGCTCTTATATTTAATGAGTGATGTTAGAGCATGCCCCATGCTTCTTGTTACCTTAAGCATTCCCCTATTGTATGATGTCCACTCGATCAGGGAAACGTATAAACAGAATATGATGTTGCCTGGGAAGTGGGAGAGAAGACAAGATAGCCAGTGAGTGCTCTCTTACCCAAACCAAATCCGATAGAAGCAGAATGACCACCACAGACAAAAGAAAAACTAGATCAACAATGAGCTAAGAAGTGATGCTTATAGTGTCACTGCAACAAACACTCTGTGAAGCTCTGCCCAAAAACATATAAGAAAGTATGGTAGTGAAACAAGAATCCTCAACGGTAGGAGGGATCTGCTTATTGAGCGTTCTTGCTACTCCTCAGACTCAGACTGTCACAAGACTGGATAGATGTGGGACAGCAGACGTCACTAGGAAGCAGGCAGAATTTCTTTGATATAGCTTATATAAGACATACACTAGACAAGAGGTAAGCATTTGTTTTAGAGCTAGTGTTTTTCCAGTTTTTCAGATCCTCAACATGTAGGTTGAAGAGTCTTGGCAGGTCAGTGAGTTGTTGCAGATGGCGAGAAGGTTTGAAAAGAAGGTTTGCAGTGGTTCAGGAATGTCCAGATGATAGAGTAGATCAAGGAGAACTCAAGCACACCTTCACAATTGTCCAGGAAGCTTTGAGGAACAGGTCACAGCAGCAATGACTGAAACCCCTCATGGTACACAGGAAACAAAAGTACCCGAAAAATAATTGCCACGGCAGGAGAAGGAGGGAACAAGGGCAGGTACAGAAACCAGAAGAAATAGAAAGCATAGAAGGCTGCTGACAGGAGTGAAGGAACAGAGTACTTGAACTGTCTCTGAAGAACACAAGATACCACAGAGGTGGTACACAGAACTTCTGACTGGTCTGAGGACAAGCAATTGTGAAGTGATCAGTAAAGAGTTAGCTTTCTTTTATTTGTAAGCCATTTCTTCTCAAGAGCAAAAGTGAACAGAGACAGATGTGATTTACATAAGAATACTCTGTTTGAGGACTGCTGCTCCCTGGCACATGTGCTAACTCTGCCAGTTTTCTCTACATGAATAAAGTATATTCTCTTTTATTTGCCAACAAAATGTATAATATATATATATTTATGTTGATGGCAAAGACAGAGGAACGTATTTTATTAATCTAAAGAAAAGTGGCAGAGTTAGCACATGTGCCAAATATCTAACAAATTTTGATGTGTTTAATTTTACACTAGAGGTTTTATTTTTATTCTTCATGTTTGCAAAGATGTTTGCTCTTTCATATGAAAGAGCTACGCATCAAGGTTTTAATTGGTTTGTGGGAAAGGTGAAGGTGTGACTATGTATTATATGGGATGAAATAGCCTCTAGGGTACAAGATAAGGATATTACAAGTCGGCCTTGTTCCTCTATATAGTTATGGAACTCCTTGGTGACTTGCAATATCATTATAATATATGTTACCCAGTGGGTAGTTATAGTTAGGACCACATTTCCATAGGAAAAGCATTTTTTGTTTTGCTAATAACTTTGACTCCGTTTGACAAATTTTCAAGAAACAGCCACAAGCCCCTTCCCAAAACACAAACCTATCTTCACCCCACGGGCCCTGGCCCACCCCGGGCGGGGGGGGTTAAAAAGAAGTAAGGGAGGCTGTGCTTCTTTTTTTTAAAAATGTTGCCATGGATTCACTGATCCTCCACAAATTTGCGGCAAAGTAAAAAAAAAAAAATGTTTTTGGCCCCACCACCCGGCCTAGGGGATCAGGGTATCCCTGCCCCTTTATGTCTTTTTTACCTTTTTCTGAGTCCCGAATCCTAAGATGGCTGCCGCCACATTGTTGTTGATGTGGTGGCAGCCAATCATCTCTCCACGAGATCTGTCGGTCCGGTCGATCATCTGTGCCGTGAAAAATACAATAGCCCAGAAACTACTGATTGTATTTACACCAAATCTCAAAAAGCACTCTTTCTGGACCAAGATCTAGAGTTGTGCCAAATTTGGTGTAAATCAATTCAGCTGTTTGGGCTGTAGCTGTGTTTAAAGTTCCTATGGAAAAATAAATACAGAAAATGCTTCTACACAATGGGGCTTATTATGATGTTGGGCAGGCGCCGTCACAGATACGGGTCCGACCGACCTCCGGTCGGCGGTCCCAACCGCTTCATTTTGATGCGACTGCACAAGGTCGCAAGCAACCTTTTCTGTATGGGAGCTTGTGCTGCGGTCGGAAACCAGCCGCAGCAAAAGCTCCCCTACAGAAAAGGGAGTTTGTGTTTATCCCTGCACCGCGTGGCAGGCACCTTAAGGTGCCTGCCATGCGGTGCAGGGATCAACAGGGGGCACCATAGCCTTCACCCCTGAGAGGAGGTTGAAGGAAGAAGGGGGTCATGCTAGGGGTCCCCAACCTCGCTTTCTGGCATGGAAAGCATGTCAGAAACCGAGCATCATAATCCGGACGGAGTAAAACGCCACCCATAGGGATTACGTGCCGGTTCTGACTGGCAGACGGGCTCCTTGAGCCCATTGGAAGTCAGCCGGAATGGTTACAAAACCAACAGCCTCCATTGTAATGAGGCTGTCGGTTTTGAAACCTTCTTTCCGAGCCTCATCGTAATAGGCCCCAATGTGTTGTCTATTATAGAAATATAAGAAAATAGTATTCCAAGATGGCCAGCACTACTATTGGCATTGTCAATGCTTGTGCTGCTGTGGCAAAACCAATACAGGCAAAAAACAAGCATTGCCGTAGCGAGAACTATTGGCTTTGGCTATGCTTATGATTACGAGATTTGCATAACAGGTTGAAACCACCTCTTAAGTTTCATCTCTCCATTTTGAATATATCCTATTTTCATTTAAAATTCATTCAGTCGAAACCCCTCAGAATATTGCAGTTTGAGACATACCAGATAAATGCAATTTATTATTGGAATACAATGCTATTTATTTTTCTATTTACATATTGGCCCCTATTCAAGATGCTGTGAAGGTGCAGATGCAGTGACGGCAGCAGCATCAGTGAAAACACAAAATCCTGCCCATTTCAGCCACACAATACTTTTGGTAAATTAAGAGGTAAAATGTGCAAAAGCGAGCAGTAATGATGAAACTGCATGTCATACTTCATATCTGAATATGAACCCAGCAGACATTTTATTTCTGCCATTCAGCTTTACTTCTCTATTTAGAAGGTGGTTATGGAATGGGTGGAAAGGAGAGGAGCTGTAAAATGCCAGGGAGTCTGATTTTTGGACCTATTTTCCGCTCTGCGAAATTACCAACATCTCATGAAAGTACTGGAGACAAGATTACATTTATTCGCATTTCACTTCCCAGCAATTTTGTTTCAAGAAGCACCATGCAGAAACGACTGCTGAAATCAATGTTTCTTTCAGTTATTACACAAAATCCGCACGCTGGATCTAACTTCCGTGGAAATGGCTGTGTCTCTTTAGTGGTTTTTGGGCCAGACCTATCTACGTTTGTAGGGCTTTGCTATAAATATGCAGAATAGTGTTGCTCCCATTTTTGTGTGGACATTGCACGTTGTTCAGTCTATAGTATGTTTTAATATTTTTGAAATATGGGATTCGTCTTTTTCAACCTTCAAGATGACGTGCAGTCCAAGCAGCAACTGCCTTATTCCACTGAGCTAATATTCCCATAATTAACACTCACCTGCTGGTTGAGGGTGGGACCATCATCCTTCTCACCTGAGTTCATAGAACGTGTCAGACATATTGTTTACTTAGCACTACACGCTGTAAGGCGCAGCAAATAAGTATTATTACTGAGTACCTTCATTCTTGCATTTGATTAGGGAAAACTACAGATACACTTATTTAAATCAAACTCTTTAATAAGTAGAGCAGTCGACAAAAAATGAGTTTCCCATTTCATTTTGCATATAGTTAATAGATATCACAACCTCAAGTGTGGATAACACAATACAAAACGATGGATTGGCCAATTAATATACATTTATCTCAACTCACTTAGGAGATGGGAGGGCTCCATCGATGGTAAGTGGCAGGCTGGGTTCATCTCACCTCCCACCTATATATTCATCTCACCTCCCACCTATACATTCACCATGACATTTGAAAACATGAACCGCCCTGGTTATGTTCCAGTGGTGGGATTTAGGTGATGTGCTGCATAGGTTCTATGCTGCAAGAGCTATGTACGTTTACAAAGCACCTTGAGACACTTACAGGTGAGTAGTCGCGCTTTATAAAAAACTGATTGATTGATTACAGCAAAGTTAAGGATAGAGTCGCCAGGTAGGTCCCTGTTGGGCTTTCGTTTAACAAGTTAGTCAATTCTTTAAGTTGTAGCCTTCATTTTCTTTCACAGTTCCAATAGGTCTAATGTATGTAACACTGATATGTAAAAGGCAAGAACTGGAAACATGTAGTCGTAAAATGATAGATATGCAACCTAGAGCTGCGGGAAATGGGTGACTGGGTCTGTGCTACACATGTGCAAAGGTTGAAAGTGTGCTTTCAATTAGTGAGTGTGACCTGTGTGCAGGTCTTTATACTAGTTTCAATGGATGCAGGCTCTCACTTGTGGTCGTGGCTAAGGTAGAGGCCAAAGGCAGCTATTACTACCCCAACTCCTCCCTAGCCATGCAGATGTTCTACGTGTACTTTTTTCTGTTCGTGGGAGGAAGATGGGGGAGAGGGTAGGAGAGCAGCTTGGAAACCCACCACCCCTACAACCCCAATGACAGAAGTATTGGACCAGGAAGTGGGGCTTTGGAAAAGGATGGCCTGGAATTGTTCCTATTCCTTCCCCCTCCAGTACCCACCTCGTAGAGGGGCGCAAACCAAGCCAGTCTCAAGCCTGGCTCTGGCTTTAGTTTGTCCCTTGTCCCAAGGGGACTGACGAGTCAAAATAGAGCAGATGAAACAATTAGGCTCTGCTTTTGCCCCTCTCTAATGCAGCTTCAAAAGACGAAGGTCAACAGATGCAGGATAGCTGCTGTGTGTGTGTTTGCAGTCGTGCTGAATACCTGTAAACGGGGAGTAAACTCTGTTGGAAGTCAAAGTCCTCTTTGTTACTAATCGATGTAATCAACGTTATGGATAGGCTGACCCTCTCAATCTTTACCTTTCGTCAGGTTGGGGGAAGGCAATGGTATTAACATATAATTCATTCCATGCCTTTGATTCGACCGTCGACCGCTGCCGGGCCTGGTGGCTTAGTGGACTAACGCGTCCACTGTAGGGGCCTTTGTTTGACCTCATGTTCAGATCCACTCAGCCCTTCATCCTTCTGAGGTCGATAAAATGAGTACCGTTGGGTAACAGTAAAGTTCTGTTATTCAGCGCCAAGATACCCGTCGTGGTGAATGTGCGCTTTACAAATACAAGTTATGTTTAACTTTGTACTTATTTCAAGAAAGTAATTTTGTCAACGTGTACATTTATTATATCAGATTGTACTGACGTGGGGGCGTGGCTTGAGCGCCAATGAAGATGGCGGCCAGCTGATAGTGCTCTGGGCTGAGGTCGGAGGAGTCGGCGAATTTCGACCGATGGAGCAGCCTCGCAGCAAGTCATGATTACAGAACTTACTTTCGGAATATTTACCGCGTCGGAAGACATCCTTGTTTTGTTGCGGTAAGCCCGCATCTTCTTCAAAACTCGTCTTTGACATGCGGCGCACTCCGTGATCGGACCGCGTCTGCCATTTTGAGTTTTTTCTCACTAACGTTTTCTGCCTCACACAAACGCCGCACGGAAGAAATCTTTCTTTACTTGAAAAATGGCCATTATTTTTACAGCGGTAAGTCCACTTTCCTTCTAGTCTTTGCAATGACATGTGGCACGCTTTGTGAATGACCTAAGAACATTATCTTACATTTTCTTCAACGTTTCTTGCCCCAGGCAGCGGTCTTCCCTCCTATAAATTACTGCTCTGAATGGGAACTATACTATTTTGGAGGACTTTCTTTAATTTTTGTGCTGATACAACCCACATTGTTACTAAAAACCCACTTTTACATGCAATGTGCTCCATGTTTGGGTTGTGACTGCCATTTTATCATCTTCTGAGTGCTTGCCTCACATAGTGGTTTTTTCATCAGCAAAATGCAGTTTTGTTGATAAATACTTCTTCAACATCGACCATAGGTTAAATGCTGGACATTGTCTCATAATTTGGCTACGAATTTCCACTCCAGTCTTTTTTTAAATATCTACACGTTTTACTGTGAATTTTTGGCATTTTATCCTGCAGTTCCTTGTCAGTATTTCTCTTTCATGTCTATGGGGAGAACCAGAGGTGGACGAGGCAACGTTATATCTAACATGTCCGCTTCCCGCTCGAAGTCTACCATATTGCCTACTTCTAACCCCTTTTCTGTCCTCCAAGACGACATGGAAGACTCTGCGCAAACCAGTACACCTCTTCTCAGCGAACTGTCGCCCAACATGCCCTCCCTTGTGCCTGCTTCTGGATCTCCTTCCTCTCAAGTTAACACTAAAAATACACCTAAAACAAATACTTCATCACTGCTACCTACTATCAAACGAGTCAAGAAAGACCCTCCTACACCTACTATCTCTCCTCCGCCTCCCTCAATAGAACTACTCCTGGATGAAATACGGGCCCTTAAGCCGTATATGGAGGAAACAAACACTCGTTTGCAAGGCTTGAAGGATAATTGGTTTTCTCTTGAAAGTAAAATCACTTCTGTGGAAAATCAAATTGACTCACTGCAAGTCTCCTCACGACAAATTCCCCCTATGAAGGCAGAAATTTTACAACTCCAGAAACAAGTTGAAAACCTTGAGAATCATAGTAGACGCAACAACATACGCATTTATGGTTTATCCGAAGGATTGGAAGGGTCCAACCCTTTAGCCTTCTTTCAGTCTTTTCTCCCTCAACTGCTTGATATCCCAGAATCTCCTTCATTGAACATACAAAGAGCTCATAGATTAGGTCGTCCTCCCTCCACTTCTTCACCTCAACTCAAACCGAGAGTTGTCATACTCTACTTCTTAGAATATACTGACTTGTTAAAAGTTTTGCAGGCAGTCAAAGTCAAACGTCGTATTTCCTGGCAATGTTCACAGCTATTTTTCTCACAAGATTACGCCGAAACCACTGCAGATAAAAGAAAACGTTTTCTTGCAATGCGACCAGCACTACGAGATTTGAATGCCAGATTTGGTTTGGTACACCATTGCCTCTTCAAAGTGACTTATAAAAATAAAACCACCACATATGAAGATCCAGCTTTGCACCAACGTTTTCTTGAGAACTGCAGAGAAGAATCTATGGACTTTGCAAGATCATCTTCTTCCTGCGAAATCTATTATTTGTTTTTGTTTTAAATATTGCAGTCTTGTATTTATCTCTTGTCTTCCTTGTTCATGACATATTGATCTAATTTTTTCCCCCTTTTTCCATATGTCTTCCTTTCCAGGTGTCGTCTTCCTCCTGTTCTTATCCTGCATTGTGTAATATCGTCTAAACCATGTGGCTCCTCATGATTTCCCCCGGGGATATTTTGCTGGTTTCGTCCTCTCGTCCTGTTGCCTCAACACCCTCCACCCATGTTTGAGTCTCCGGTATGTTTTGTTGTTCTTCTTTTACCCTTGTTCTGTATTTACTTCCTTTGTCCTTTCCTATTTCTCTTTTTTGTTCCTCTTTCCTCTTTTCCTTACATTTTTCTATTTCAATATCACTCTTTTTCTGCTTCTAACTTTCGTATTGGAAAGCTTGCTACTATATCTTTCTCTCTATGGATTATGAATTGTTTATTGCAGTTACGTTTTTGTTGCATTACTCTAATAGCTCTATTTTATACGATTGATTAATGACGTTGCGTGTTGCCTCGTGGAATGTTAAAGGTTTGGGTACACCCATTAAACGACATCGAGTACTTTCCCATTTATCTAATCTTAAGTCAGACATTGTGTTCCTACAGGAATCCCATTTAATAGCTTCAGAAACTCTTAAACTTAAGAGACAATGGGTAGGACATGTTTTTTCTTCTCCAGGCACTAGTAAAAGAAATGGCATTGTAATTCTTATTCATAAAAAACTTAAAGTTTCTCTTCTTTCTCAAGATTCAGATGATGATGGCCGATGGCTCATCGTTCACCTTAAAATCAATGATAGACTTCTTACTTTATTCAATATATATGCCCCTACTAAACCTGACAATACTTTTTGGCCACACATTTCTTCCCTTTTGATGTCCATTGACACACCATATGTAATTTTTGGTGGGGATTGTAATCTAATTGTTGACCCTTATATAGATCGTACATCTAAAGCATCTTTTATTCCCTCACTCATGCATCAACATTTTACCAATCTCATCTCTCACAGATCCCTCGTAGACTCCTGGAGACTCTGCCACCCACAACTCCGTGAATATACCTTTTTCTCCCCATGCACCTTTCACAATCACGCATAGATTATTTATTTGTTTCAAAAGCTCTAACACAATCTAGCTTACAAGCTGACATTGGATCCATTCTGATCTCTGATCACGCTCCTGTTATGTTAGACTTAGAATTACTTCCAATAACTAATTCTAATAAACCATGGCGTTTTAATACTTCTTTATTAGCTGACCAATCTTTTACTTCCTCTTTTGAAGGTTTCATTAATGACTTTTTTAAATATAATTTATCCTCGGTTTCCTCCTTTTCTATTGTTTGGGACGCCTTTAAAGCTTCAGCCAGAGATTTAATTATTTCTTATGTTGCTAAAAAGAAACGTCAAAACTCCCATAAAGCAAATGAACTTCTTAAATCCATTAAATTGTTAGAATCTCTCTACACCTCAACTAACTCTATAGTAGACCTTAATAATTTAATCAAAGAAAAATTTAAATATAATAAATTATCCACAGAAAACGCTTCCGCCTACCTTCTCCGAGGCAGTGCCCGCTATTACGGTGGTCAAAACAAAGCAGGCAAGCTCCTTGCCTCGTATCTCAAAATTAAAAAAGAACGGTCCAATATTGATTATATACTAAATTCTACCTCTATTCCCATAACCAAACATCCAGAGATCCTAGAGGAATTTAATAAATACTATACCTCCCTTTATACTCCTGAATCTTCTCCAAACCCTATATATATACAAAATTACCTTGATTCCATACAAAAACAATTTCCCTCAGATATTGATTTTTCTCCACTAGAACGAGATATCACCCTCAAATATATCTCTCAGGCCTTAAAACTTCTTAACACCGGAAAGCACCTGGCCCAGATGGATTCCCTGTGGAATTTAACTCCCATTTTTCCAAAGCCCTTCTTCCCTATCTCCTCTCTTTGTTTTTACATTTTATCTCGTCTAATGCTTCCTCTGGCACCTTTCAAGATGCTCTCATTTGTTTAGTCCCTAAAGAAGGGAAAGACCCTCATTTTTGTAAAAATTACAGACCGATTTCACTAATCAATTCTGACTATAAAATATTTGCAAAAATTCTTGCTCTTCGACTGGAAGCTCTCTTACAATCCATCATTTGTAAAGAACAATCTGGCTTTATTAAAGGACGAAATATCTTGGATAACACACGGACTTTCTTTAATATATTACATAAATCTAATAAATACCCCCATTCTCTTGCAGCCATTTCTTTAGATGCGGAGAAAGCTTTTGACCGTATGGACTGGTCTTTTATTTTTCATACTCTATCTTGGTTTGGTTTCGGTCCCAAATTCATTTCTTATATTTCTTTATTATACACCTCACCCAAAGCCTTTGTTTTTGCTAACGGTTCTTTTTCTAACCCTTTATGTTACAGAGAGGAGTTCGCCAAGGTTGTCCCCTTTCCCCTCTTCTTTTCATTCTAGCACTAGAACCTTTTCTAGCTAAAATTAAACAAAATCCTAACATACATGGTTTTCAACATGACAATCTTCATGTTAAATTGAGTGTTTATGCAGATGACATTCTATTATTTTTATCCAAGCCAGAACGCTCTATTCCAGCTTTCCTTACAGAAGTCAATACTTTCTCTTTACTCTGTGGTTACAAACTAAACCATGATAAATGTGAAATTCTACCATTGAACATTCTTTGTTATAAACAAGATTTTATCTCTACAAATTTTTCATGGAATTCCCAAAAAATTAAATATTTAGGTCTTTGGTTTGCTTCCTCTATTAAACAAACTCTTTCTCTTAATATAACCCATCTCTTCTCTACTTTATCTACCTCTACTTCCAAATGGCACCCTTTATACTTATCCTGGTGGGGCAGACTTGACACCATTAAAATGATGCTTGCTCCATATTATATTTTATATGATTTCGGCTATCCCTCTTCACCTTCCTGCTTACTTTCAAAAAAGTTAATTCTATCCTTTCACTATTTTTATGGAATAAGAAAAACCACGTATGTCTTTAATTAATTTAAAACGTCCCAAATCACAAGGTGGAGTTAATTTTCCAGATTTTCAATTATACCATAAAGCTTTCCTTCTTAAGCAACTTTCTAAATCCTTAAACAACACTACTTCTAATCCCCCCCATTATGGAAAGACCTAGAAGATTCTTTTTTATCCCCCTTCTCCCTTGATGAATCCCTCACTTTTACTCACAAATTACGTTCTCTATCTTCACCCTTATATAATACTGCTCACAACCTATTTGATTCCTTTATGTTATCACACCTCTCAGATAAGGACCGTTTTCTTAACTCATCTATTTGGCATAATAACCTTCTCAAAATTAAAAACAAACCTATTTTTTGGAAAGCGTGGCGGGACAGAGGTTTACTATGGATCCATCAGTTATACTCAAACAACTCTTTTCTTACCTTTTCTGATGCACAATTACTATATAAACTACCAAAATCTTTTTCTATCAAATTTAAATTATTGACTTAACATATAGCCATTTCTCTCCTCCTAATATCCTCTACATCACCCCCCATCTCCTCAACACAATATTCTCCCCATTTTAAGTAGTCACCCTAATGCCTCATCTATTTACAAATTTCTCACTGCACCCACTGAACATAGACGTAAAACTCGTACTGAACTCCAATGGGAATCTGATTTCCACTCTTCATGGCCTATTACACTTTGGGCTAAACTGTGGTTGAAACTCCGAAAAACCTCAAGATCAGCCAGCATGACACAAACACTTTTCTTCCTATATAATCGCATGATGTTCACACCAATGTCCTTATCTAAATTTCAACCCTCACTTTCTTCAGTTTACTGGTGTTGTAATGCTCCTCATGCAGATTTATTCCATATGCTCTTGTCCTGCACCTCTACACATCAATTCTGGCTGATAGTATGGTCTCAAATTAATACCATTTGTCATACTCACTTCCCCTTTTCCCCTGAAGCTATATTTTTGGGTACATTATCTGATCATTGGCAAACCCTCTCTCATAACATGGATATTGTGGATTTGTTACTTGCAATTACCTTTCAACAAATAACGAAAAATTGGAAACATTCCACTCAACTTTCTTTCCAATCTTGGTGGTATAGTGTATGCTATAATCATCGATTAGATCGTGCCTATGTCTCTCCTACGTCTTTACTTTTGAAAAGAGAACGCATATGGTCTCCTGTGACTATTTTCTTAGATACTTCTGCACAAAAATCAACCCAACATCATCCTTCACTGGAAGAGGTTCCCAATGATATCTTGTTTAGCTATATTTATTATTATATAATTTTTCCTATATTGTTTGATTTTCTTTCTTATAGAGTATTTAAGCTTTTACCTTTACATATATATATGCAACTACGTTATTTAATATTTTCCCTTGTTTCCACCCCCCTCTCCCCTCCCCACCTTTTTTCCTCTTCCATATGTTATTGCAACAAAGTTCATATATGCAACTATTTTCTATTTATTGCTTCTTGTTTCTATTTTTATATATGTACTAACTCACTTAATATTTTTAATGGTTTTCTGATACTTATTTCATTGCCTGTACTTGGTTGCATTTGTTCAACAATAAAATTTATGTTTTCAAGCTAAAAAAGATTGTACTGACGTGATATTTTTATTTACTGAAGATGATGCACTATGAGGGGGGAGATGGCGTCAAACAGCTGATCAATGATTGGCTCACCTGCACTCGCTCCTCGGCTCGGCTCCGATGTTTTCGATGGTGCTGATGGGAGAGGTTGCGTGCTGGTATCGCTGCTGGCATGCTAGTTTTCATCCCAGCATCCTGGTCATCCTGGCTTGCTTCTGGAGCCTCTGCAGCTTCTTCGCATGCTCTTCAGCTGCTGGAGGCTTTGCCGTGGAGAGCAGCAAGGTGAAGGGCCTGTTGTTTCATGCCAGGCCAACGATCTGCAGGTAGTGGGCCAGCCTGGTTACGACACTAACCCAGACGGGCCATGGACAGTGGGGGCCCCGAAAACCAGCAGCTGGGCACACTGGACAACGACAAACATCCAAGAGGGCTGCTTTTGGCCCTAAACCGGTCCAGCTTCTACGGGCTCAGGGCAGGCCTGTTTGGGCAATATGAAGTTCAGCGCTGGGCTGGAGCCCAAAGCGCCCAAGGAGCACAAGGAAGCCAGTCAGACATTAGTGGAAACAAAGCAGACTCAGAAGCGGCAATCATCTCCAGGGGCCATGGTGCAGGAGCAGGCAACCGTACAGTGCGCTGTGACTACGTTGGCTCTGCTACTTTTGACTGTGGTTAAGAGACCTTCATTGTAGGTACCAATCTCTTCTAATGTGTCCCTCCCATTTACTATTGCAGCCCTCAATTCAGCATGCTCTTCTCAGCATTCAAGGACTGCGCTTCATTCCGGTTCTTCTGTGGTGCCTACCTTGACCTCGCGTTTATGCTCTGTCCAGAAAACAATGACGGATTTTTTTTGTTGGGAAAGGGCCTGAGGGTCCCCATATGGTTTTGACAGGGCCTGGATTAACTGAACCGTCTACCACTGGTTTGGGGGGTTCAGCGTGCCAGTTTACCCTGGGGGGGCCTTTCCAGCCTGTTCAGCTGGCTAAATCACAGCAAGAGAATGTACTCATCTGTGAATCCCCTATTAGCAGACCATATGAGGCTGATAGACCTTTGAGACAACTCTCCTCTAGTGTAGACTTGACTGGGTTGACGTTGATCCAGCGTGATATTAGCAAACTACATTCATACACCATATACTCACTAGGGCCCATACATTCACACTACACTAATACTTACGCTGGGTGTCAGATATACTCTTATATCAAAATCCCTGCTACCAATTACCTTCTGATTGAAGAGTAATAACTTACCAATGGATCCTTTGCTAATTGGGAAATTTAAAATGAGTGACATTCACTATAATACATAATTCTGAAATAATCACAGAGTCAGGAAGTTTTAAAATGTTTATCTAAAGTTTTAGCAGAGTAAAATACAGAAAAAGACACGGTATTTGATCAGAATACCCATGTGGAAGTAAAGAATAATTATTACTAATAAATGACGGTGTTTAAGGAAAAGAGAAGATAGGAACAGCAGCGCAACTAAAGGTTGCATATATTTACCTAAATGCAAGAACCAAACCCTTAACCAAGGAGTTTGAAAGAATAGGACCCTGGAAGGATGAAGAGCAAGGACCTTCTTCAGGATCAGGACAGGACTGGTGACCTCTCTACAACGACGCCTGCGCCATTCCCCTCTCTGGCACTCGACTTCTCCTCGATTCTTCCCTCTAATGGACTCCGCCGCCCCCTCCTCAGGACCTCTTCTGGATAGGGATTCAGTCAGCAACCGATCAGCTGGGCAGCCTGGAGCTCTTCTGTATGTTCTCTCTTCTCTGGAATCTAGCTCTGACTAATTAACTAATGCTATATTCTATTATACCCTTCTACGCCATGTACCTCCCCTAAATGTTGCTAAAATATGGGACCACTACTTCTGATTGGATAGGGACCGGAGGTGGATTCTTGTACAATGACAAATTTGGCTTAAATTGTGTAGCCTATTGTATTTGCGTTCCCACCCTTCAAATTAATACATTCTTTTTATTTCCCACCCGTCTCACAACAAATTATATACAATTTCTACAGTAACTGTATCGACTGTTACAATTTTGTACATGTAGAACATCCGCTTCGGCCGATAGGTCATGGCCTTGTAAGACGTCCAAGTTGACTTCATTTTGGCAGTCATTCAGGACACATGCGCAGAACCTTCTGCTTCTCAAGTTTCAAATCACCAACCCAGGCCCAAGATTACGAATTACTAAAAGTGCAAGAAGGAAATATTAATATCACAAATAAAACGTTTCACTGTATACCCACTTATCTTATTTCTAATCCCATTTAATTATAAAATCCTATCCCGCATTAATTGCGTTAAGAAATGACAATTTAGTAATGACACGAGAGCAAGCTTAAGCATGTGAGAACTTTAAACAGCCATTTTAATGCACACTGCGCAGAAGCAGAAATTCCCACCAAGCAAAGAAAGACGTCACACCATGTGATCAGGTTGTGACATGCGCAGATAAAATCCCGCGCTTAAGCGGCCATTTTAGACTAGGAACAAGCGTTATTCGTTAGTAAAACACATAGGCAAGCATCCTAACTATTCATGTAGTGTGTGCAAAGATTAATACGGACAATACAAGTTTTAAATATTAATACAATGAGGAAGATTGCATCCGAGCAAGTTTCATTTGCGAAACCTTGCTCCATCAATCCCCTCTCTGATGGCGTTTCTGAGCCATCAAAAACTACCCTCAATCAGATGCCAACTTCTAGCAAATCACTTCATTCTCATTTTCACTTTTAGCTTTTCTATTTTTACAATCTCCCTTCATCTTTTTGTATAATTCACTTTTCCATTCTTCCAGTTCAATCTCGTCCCTTTTTCTCTTCTTCCCTTTTTCTGTCACTTTATACGTTCCATTCTTTCTACAGCATTTACACCAAAATATTATTGTCAGGACTATTATTGCTATCCCTGCTAAGGGAATTAGTAGACCTATAAGTCCTTTACCTATATTAGAAAACCAGGTTCCAATTGACGATATACTATTTGTCAATCTTTCCCATACACTATCAACTTCCAGTGGTTTAAGTTCTTGCTCAAGTTTAGTTATATTCTGTATATACGTCCCAATTTCTGCACTCTTATCAGGAATATAAGTGCAACAGTGTTTTGTTTTCAATAATTTACAGACTCCGCCCTCTTTTGCCAATATTATGTCAAGAGCAAGTCGATTTTGCATCACCATGGATCTAATCGCAACCATTTCCGCATTAATCATTAGAAACCCTCCAGCAGTATTCGTTGATAAACGATCAACTACTGTAGACAATTTACATATCTTCCTTGAGTTCAGAATTATTCCCACTGAAGGTATCAATGCACCAAATATATCAACTACTATTTCTGAAAAACTAGCTCTTTTACTACGTGTTAATTTACCATTGTTTTCATTGCTTCCAGTGTTTCTTTTTACGTGGTATATTTTTGGAAAAACTATTCCAAAGTAACAACTTCCATACCACCGTGCAGGAAGCCTAAAGTAAGCCTTATTCCCGCAGACATAATAGATTCCAGGAAAAACTGAATCTGTTCCTCCTTTAAGTCCCCAACCTCCCAATATTAAAAAATTGTGTTCACAATCACTGGTACCGATGAAAGCATTGTTATAGTCAGTCTTTAACCTATGAAGACAAATTTTCCCCTTCTTTTCGAAATCCAGAGCCATAGCAGCTTGAGCTTTGCCAGGTGTGTAACTTCCCTCTTTCTCTGCCCAAGGTGGTAAATGAGCCTTATGTTCTGTAGCTTTCCTTTAAAAATCCTGTCTTCTATCGTCTACTAAATTCAAAAATATTTTCTCTTCTTCTAATAAAGAACATGTTAGATTGTGTCTACGTGCATGTGTTAAGTCTATTGATTTCATTGTTAAGAAAAATTCTCCCATAAACTGTGCATCTAAGGCGCTAAGCACTGGGTTCATGCTTTTGCGAATTGGAACTTCAGAAAATACAACATCTATATTTGAATAATAATATTGTAATCTACCTGTATTATAAAATAAACTTGTTAATACGCTACATGAAATGCCATATGTCAATGGTAAATGATGGTATGTTAACCCTTCTGCTACTGATTCAGGTAATTTCATACAGACATAACAATTACTAACTTCCATGGTGTCTACATACTGAAACAATAACTTCGTGAAAACATTTAAACTAGTGTCATTATCAGCTATCACATGATGAATTCCTTCATCTTCTTCTGCCATTAATTCTACTCTATTTCCCTTCATGTTTGCTGTCCTTCCTATAGTTTCATTATTGTTCTTTTTATCTATTATCAACAGGTAAGGAACTGCTACAATCAGGACTAACCATACTATAAGCACCAATACTAGACTACATATGCAAATTGCACAGCATCTTCTACAACATTATCTCTTTGGTCTCCCAGTATCTCTATCATCATACATTTTTCGACAAGGAAGATTGCTCTTCTTATCTCTATTCCTTTTCTTCAGTGGATTCTTTTGTTTAGTCAGGGTGGTCTTGTTTCTTCTTCGTAAGTTAGTTCTGCACTTGTTCCTTCACCACCACTGTCACTTGATTCTGAGCTTTCAAAGTCTTCAAGAACGATATACGTCCAATCAGGACCCTTGAATTTGTTATTCACAAGTCTTAATCTTTTACTTTTTCTTTTCCCAGACTTTTTCTCTTGATCAGTTTGACTTGTTACTTCAGGTACTTGATCTGGATCTTCACTTCTCGTTTTTATGTGGCACTTCACTCTTTTGATGAAACTTGGCCAATGGTCTCCTTTTCTTGGCTTTTCTGTTTGTACTGTTTCTTTATTTCCGTCTTCAGATATCTTTTTATTTTCTCTGCTTTGTACTTCTTTATTTTCTTTGTTTACTGCTTCTTTTGTTTGTCCCTTTTCAGGTCTGATTGGTTTCTCTTCAGTAGCCCCACAATGACTTACTTGATCTTGTTCCCTTTTTGGTTCTTTATGTTCATTTGTATTAACCCCTTTTTCTTTTGTGAATTCTTCTTGATCTATCTGCTTCTGATCAGGGCTTATTGCACTGTGAACTTCTGCAGCCTGACCTGCTTCTTCTAGACCTGTCTGTCCCTCTTCAAAGTTTATCAAATCTTCACTGTTTTTAGTCCAATTTTCTTTCCCTATCTGATTTAGTTCAGGATCTTTTACTGACTTGTCTTCTTGATCTTGAACTGTTTCTTCTTCCCCTATTTGATCTTCTTCAATTTCTTGCAATTTTGTTTGATTTCTTGTTCTGTAGTATACTTCAGGTACTTCTACCACTGGTATCCAATCCTGACTTGTGCTCGGTTGTTCTCCGTCAGCTTCTCTCGAACCTCGAGCCTGAGATTCCTCAGCTGGGCAACCTTCAGCTTCTTCAGTGACTGGCGTTATCGGTAGATTCTCTTCTTCAGGTTCTGGTACTCTCTTGGTGTGACTTACGTGAATCCAATTAGGAAATCTTGCACACTTCACTGCTGTATTGGTGGTCAATATGACTTGACAAGGTCTGCTCCACCTGGGTGATAGACACGTTTCTCTGGTGTGATTCTTCACTACCACCCAATCACCAGGATTCAGATCATGTTCTAGTTCAGGCTGCCGGGAAACTGCGTCTTCTCCAACCTGGTGAGAGACAGAACGCACTAGGTCAGCCAATCCTTTACAGTAGTCCAACACCATATCATCAAAAATATTCACCAGTCTATTTGTGGGAACATGTGTTTGTCTCATCGCTCTTCCCATCATAATTTCATGGGGGCTCAAACCTGTTGTTCGATCAGGTATACTTCTGAGTCCCATCAGAACGAGTGGCAATGCATCAGGCCACTCCAATGATGTTGATGCACACATTTTTCCCAACCTTGACTTTATGGTGCCATTCAATTGTTCAACCACTCCAGAAGCCTCTGGTCGATATGCACAGTGCAGTTTCTGTTTGATTTGAAATGCTTCACAGATTATCAGGATCACTTCGTTGTTAAAATGTTTTCCTCTATCTGATTCCAAAGATACTGGGAAACCAAACCTAGGTATGAGTTCTCTTAGTAACAGCTTGGCAACTGTAATGCTGTCATTTCTCCTAGTTGGATACGCTTCCACCCACTTTGAAAACAGACACACTATGACTAGTACGTATTTCAACCCTCTGCATGGTGGTAACTGTATGAAGTCAAATTGCAGTCTTATGAATGGCCCCTCTGCCTTCCCAATCTTCCCAAATCCAATTATTGTTTTCCTGCCTGTGTTGTGCATTTGGCAAATTAGACATCTCTGGCAAAGACTTTCTGTAACAGCTCTGAATTTGGGATTGTACCAATTTTGTCTGAATAGTCTAATCATTGCATCTCTCCCTATGTGTGTGTCTCCATGATACATTCTGGCCATTTGAGAGAGTAAACAATCTGGCATGACTGGTCTGCCGTCTGTACTGACCCATACTTCATCCTCTCTTCTTTGAGAGCATCCCACTTTGATCCACAAGTTTCTTTCAATTTCATCAACCTCATCTTGCAATCTTTTCACTTCATTCCAGGTTTCAGGTGGCATAAATAACATAAATTGGCAGCTGATTCCCATTCTTTCCACCCTCTTATTCACTGATGTTCTGGTTTCGGCACAATATTGAGCCACCAAATCTGCATATCTGTTGCCAACTACCACCCAGTCATCTCCTGACTGATGTGCGGCACATTTCACCACAGCCAATTCTTTTGGTGATTGTATTGCTTCTAGCAGTTCTTTTACAAATTGTCCATTTTTAATGGGAGATCCTGAAGAAGTCATGAAATCCCTCTGCTTCCACAGTTGGCCAAAATCATGCACAACCCCATAACCATATTGACTATCAGTGAATATGGTTATTTTCTGATTCCTCCCAATTTTGCCTGCTTTTATCAGTGCAATCAATTCAGCTACTTGTGCAGATTTTACCCCTGGTAAATAGGATGCTTCGACTATTCCAGTTAATTCACATACTGCATAGGCAGCGGTTAGCTTACCATCTTCATGTCTCTGGCAAGAGCCATCAACAAACAGTTCTTTATCTGGCTTTTTAAGAGGCTGTTCCTCTATATCTGGGCGAGGTTTTGTGCATAGTTCTGTAATCTGCACACAATCATGCTCATCTTCTTCGTCATCTTTATTTGTCTCATGATATGGATCTGGTAGTAAACTTGCTGGATTTATTATTGTACATCTTACCATGGTCACATTTTCAGCACCCATTATTATTCTCTCATTCTTAGTCAGCCGACTAGGAGTGAGATGCTGAGTTCGTGTTCTGGTCAACAGAATCACAACTGCATGTGGAACATATACTTTTACAGGATGTCCCATCACAATTGATTCACTTTGCTCGATGCTCAAACATGTTGCTGCTACTGCTTTCAAACATCCTGGCAACGCAGATGCTACAGGGTCTAGCGTAGCAGAAAAATATGCTATAGGACGTCTGTCCAAACCATGTCTTTGAGTTAAAACTGAAAGTGCACAATTTTCTCTTTCATGACAGAACAATGCGAATTCTCTTTTATAATCTGGCATACCTAAGGCAGGTGCTGAACAAAGGGAGTTTCTTAATTTTACAAAGGCTTCTACACTTTCATCTTCCCATTCAACAGGATCTTTTGCTTTCTTTTTGGTCATGTTAATCAAGGGCTTAGCCAACATGGAAAATCCTGGTATCCATTGTCGACATTAACCTACTATTCCCAAGAACATTCTTACTTGTCTTTGCGTTACTGGCATTTGCATTCTTTTTATTAATGCTACTCTTTCAGAGGTTACTCTTCTTTTCCCTCTCTCAATTTGATGTCCCAAGTATTTAACAGTTGTTGTACAAAACTGTAATTTTTCAGGTGAAACTTTATGTCCTTCTTCTGCCAAAAGATTCAAGAGTGCTATAGTATCAACAACACAGTCCTCTCTGGTGTTTGATGCCACCAATAAGTCGTCGATATATTGGACTAAGACTGAACTTCCTGGCATCACTAGTTTTTCAAGGCACTTTTTCAATATCTGATTAAAAATGGAAGGACTTTCTGTGTACCCCTGAGGAACATGATTCCATACATAGACTTTGTTTTCGAATTTAAATGAAAATAGATATTGGCTGTCTGGATGTAACGGAATTGAAAAGAAAGCTTGACACAGATCTATAACTGTGAACCATCCAGCATTCCAAGGAATCTGGTATAGGATTACTGCAGGATTTGGCACTATAGGACAACATGGTTCTACAATTTTGTTGATTTTCCTCAGATCTTGCACAATCCTATATTTTCCACTAGGTTTCTTTAATCCCATGATTGGTGAATTACATGGGCTACTCATCACTTCTCTCAGTATGTTTTGTTTGACCATCCAATTGATTTCTTCAATGACACCTGCTTTTACTTCTGCACTCATTTTGTACTGTTTCGTATTTGGAAAAATTGCACCTTCTTTTACAGTTACTTGGACTGGATCTATTTTAGCCATAAGTCCTACTTCTTTTCCGGTGAAATCCCGGTTACGTTTATGATAGATAGACCACGTCCCGTTTGACAATTGATTTCAGGTGTTTCATAATGCGGGCTATTTAAATGCCGGTTTTTGAATGAGCGTTCATACCACGGAAGGACCACGCGATGGGGGCAGACTGACGCCGTTTTCGAGTAAGTGTTTGGGCAGCTTAGTAGGCACTTGGTTGGAAGCCATATAGGAGCACTTAAAATCTATATGGCGCTATTCTTAGTTGAATTGTGAAGTATATAGACTTGATTCTATCTCATACATTTTTGGGTAGAATTGTAAGGCGATAATACATGGGAGGTGGGTTATGACACTTATTTTGTTGTAACACCTCACTTTTATCCTAAAATTAGGAAGTGATTTTGTATTAAATTGTATAGAATCAAACATTCTTATTACTATGCTAATGGCAATCTTTTACATTTTGCACCATTATAGGGCTCTTAATTTAGGTATTAAATCATTCGGTGCCATAGCTTCACTGCTTGTTAACAGAAACTTGACAATAGTGCTAGAAATATCATGGTTCCATTGCACTTTGTAGCTAACAGTTCAATGTTAGATTCTCCTTTTAAATGTTTTAATTTATGTGCATGTTTAAAAAATTAAAAATTAAAAAGATTTTTAATAATACATCCATTTAATAGATGAAGACTGGTTTATACTGAAATCCAGCTTACTGACCGAACATGATAAATTGGACCCCTTAACATAGGAACGGTGACTCCAAGAATGTATTAATTTAGGATTTGAAACAGGTATGTCTATCTTAAAAAGAGCCATATTTATTTAAATGTTTCTGTGGATAGGATCACCAATATAACGATACTCTATTGATTTCTTTTTCCTATGTTGGTGTTAAATAGGTGGTAGCATTGGGAGGGATTAAAACTCCGTCTGCATGACATAGATGAACGCCACGAATGCTTTCTTGACATTTTTTGGTAAGCATTTAATGGATAGTTTCTGGGTAGCATAAGCTCACTGAATAAGTTCTGTTGTTCTCCTTTGCTAAAACTTTAAGTAATATCCTAATCTGCATTATGAAATTAGAGAGCATTTTAGGATCACTATTGCAGGCCTCCAAAAAAACTTGAATTAGGACAGAATATGTTTTTAATGAATATATAATTTGAGTAAAGAAAAGATGAAAAATAGAGAGACCCTCATGATTTTTAAATGTATTTGTTTGTAAATATTATTGTAAATATTATTGTAAATAATATTTGTGTTAATATAATTTATTATGTGTACTTATTTGTAGCCCTGAAGAAGTCCTTAGGGACGAAACGCGTTGGCTACGGTCGTGTGTTTTAATGAAGAATATGAATAAAGAAAATTTATACAAGATTTACAGAATGGATTCGAATATTTTTCTCTCTTTTTATAGTTCTGTTTTACTATTGAGTGGAGTGCTGGATTACTGTGTTTTTGTCTTAATTATGGGGTTTACTGTATCTTTTAATTCTTCTGGCAATTCATCTTTTGTTATTAATGAAAACATTTCATCTACTTCTGTTCCTTGTTTTGCAACCATAATTTTATATACATGATCTTCATCTGGTGTCTGTACTGCCACACCATCCGGCGTGCAGAAAATGGTGCAATTCATTTTGCACAATAAGTCCCTACCTAGTAAGTTTACTGGACTGGAATCGCATACTACAAATTGATGCATTTCTTTGAAGTTTCCAATTTTAACCTCCATTGGTTCGGTAAGTGGTGTTCTAATTCTTTGGTTAGCAACCCCTACAACTTGAATATCTTCACCAGAGAGAGGAAGGTTTGGGACGTCTACTGTTCTCACAGTAGACCTGGTAGCACCAGTATCCAAAAGAAAAGTAATATCATTACCTCTCACTTTTCCTTCAACATATGGACCTGATTGATCTACCTGCAGGGATGCGCCAAGTACGCATTCCTTCTCCCCCTCTCCTAGGCACCGTCATGCGTCGAACCCGCAAAAATCATCCTGCAAAAGAAATTGTGAGGTCATATAATCATTCTTACCACTTCCCCTGGGTATCCGATGTCTGTACCGTGCTTTGCTCTGCTTACATTACCCTGAACAGGTGGAGATGGTAACTGACTCTGAGGATTTACCCCCTGCTGTGAGTCATTCTGCGTCTGTGAATTTAAATTTTGATTTGGGCCATTATTATTTCGAATCTTTTTACACTCGTCCTTCCAATGCCCCAATTTTCCGCATCCATGACAAGGAAATTTCTTTTTAGCTTCTTCTCTGCTCATTCGTCCTTTCATTCTTCCACCATTTCCAGAATCACCATTCGTTCCAGAGTCTTTTCCCTGAGTTTCATTAGGATTATCTAAATTAATTCCCTGTTTCTCAGCCATTTTCACCTGTGCCCACATTACTTTCTCCTGCAATTTCTTGTGCCTGTCCTCAATGTCATCTCCACAATATTTTGCATATTTCAGAATTTCGTCAATTGGTTTCCCTTGCCAACAAAGCATATGCTGCTTAATCATCTGGCAAATCTCGGGCTTCAAACCATACACAAACCGGTATACAAACTGACTCATGTTTTTGTCTCCAATGTCTTCAAAACCACTGTACTGTTTGAACACCTGCAAGAGGCGCTCATAATACGAATGAACTGTTTCACTGGCTTCTTGGGTAGTTCGATCTATTTTTACCCAATCTGTTTCTTTCGGTGGTATTTTCCCTTTCAGGTATGTTATCACCTGCTGGTACTTTTTCATCACGTCATTTGACGGGGCACCTGTCTTTGGATCTCTGGGATATTCATCACTTGGCCAATCTACTGTGATCTTACAATTTGTCCATAAATCTGCAGGTACCACTATGTCAAATAGACCATCCAAATCCTTCAACAATACTTTTGACACCTTTACAAACCTTTCAACCTGCTTGTACCATTCAATTGGCTTTTCTCTTAATTTTGGGAAATCATTCGTAAATGATAAAATATCCTGTCTGCTCCATAGGACATGCACATACCCTCCTCCTGCAACTTCTCGCATCGGGTACATTTTATCAGCCTTTTCTGTCTCTTTCATCACATATTCAGAAGCCCTTCGACTTGAGCGAGCTTCTTCCTTTTTCTTTGCCCACCTAGTTCTCCATTTATCTAGGTCTCCCCATTTTTGCAAAACTAACATTAATTCTCGTATTTGCAGTCTTCTTCCAGAAGCATTCATATTTTCTAAATCTTTGTCTGAAAATTCTGCTCTATAAGGTTTCTGTAGTACTTTTGATCTCCCTATTTCGATTCCCATTTGTAGGGCTAGATTGGACAATTTTTCATGAAATAACCTTACATTTCTGGTGATACTCCTGCATAGGAACAGCAATTCTTCTTCATCATAAGTGTTTAAGCGCTCTACTCCTATATTTCCTGCTATCATTTCTTCTAACTCTGCCTTTAATTTCTGAATGTCTAGTAATTTTGGAGGTGTGCACATTTTATCTGATCCTGGTACCCACCTTTCTAAATCTTCAGGTGTTACTATGGTGGCACTCTTTGCCCCTGATGAAGTTATTAAACTTACATCTTTTGAACGCTCAGGTATTTCTTTTCTTGGAGTACCCTTTACTGGACCTCTGACAGGTAAATCCATGAGAGATATTGTGGAATCACAATCGCTAAAATGATCTTCAATTATAACTGGAGCTTCAAGTTTTTGAAAAATTTCGGGAGTATTCATAGGAGAAGATACGGGTATCAGAGGAGGACAATTTCCTTGTGTACCATATAATGGTACTACTGGACCAATTGTTACAGGAATAGTCAATGAATCAGGATGTGTTTTTATCTGGGATATCTTCCGTACTAATTCTACTCTGGTCTTTTCTAATGCTTCCTTTTCTTTCTCATGAAGTATTCTATTCGGGGTGAATTCATGTAGCACCTGAGGTACCATTGGTGTTTGTGGTGGGGCACTAGGAGGAAGTCCACTTGACCCTTCCTGATACGGTGGAGGATTTCTCAATATTTCTTCCATAAACTCATCTTCTGAGTCTTCATGTCTCATTAAATGTTTGGTCTTCTCTGTATACTTGCCTCCTGATTTCTCTCCTTCTGTGAATAATGGATATAATCCCTCAACAAGCATTGCCCTTCTCCATTGCTTCATCTGACCTTCCCTATTTTCACGTAAATATCTGGGGAAAAATCCTGGATACCTCCCATTACTTCGAGATCGATCACGCTCAAATGCCTCAGTTTCCCACTCTTCTAAAGCTTCGTATTGAGTTAATCTGGGTCTAGGTTCTAAATCATTCATCCTTTGTCTCAAATTTTGAAGAATTCGCCCATTGAATGTGCCATTCTCGGGAAATTCTAGTATCCCGTCATTTTTGGTATATTCTCTCCAATTTTCTATCCATACACAAGTATGATAACCTCTCTCCATCATCAAATATGATGCGGGCATTTGGGCTGGGGGAATAATAATTCCCTCCCTAGTCTTGATTGGTTTGTCCTTTTTGAAATAATTCTTGATCTTTTGTAAAACTGACATCTTTTTCTTTTCTCCGTACATCTTAGGCAAGTACCGATGTATAAAATTATATTCTGCAAACCCTAGAAATCTCCTATCTGGACGATTCCCTGTTAAAGTCGGATCGCGTTTTAACATGCAATCCTTATTCACTTAGAATTTTGCTTCTAAATTCTCAACCAATCAAACCTTTGCTAACTTCTAATTTTAAGCCAATCCTTGCGCTGCCTTTTTGTTGACGTTTCTCTGTCAACCCCTCCTTTACAATCGGCTCTTTTCTGTTTCCCACGCTGGTTCAAGCAATCCCAGCGCGGCACCTATGACATCAGTACTACTCCTGACTACTGACCCCTCCTTTACAAGGGTTTTCCCACGCCCGCGGATCCAACCAATCCCAGCGCGGCGTTTTGTGACGTCAGTCCCCTCTCCGGCAACTGACCCTCCCTTTACAAAATCTTACGCAAAACTTATTTTCTCTATAGTTCTTAATAAAAATTCAGTAACAACAAAAAAAACATTCGCTATCGTGCCAGTTTCTTTAATTCAGAAAGATAGTTTTCTTACACACTTAGTAAAACCTTTCCGTTTACTAAAACACACACTACGAGTAAAACCCTTCCGTTTACTCTTCACACAAGCTTCCGAAATACCTGTTACTTCTTCAATGTTACCCTTTCTAGGTGATATAACATCAAATTTTCACCAACATACTTCTTCCACTATTCTTATACGCATAGAGTCCCTAACAAGTACTGATAGCCCTGCTTAACTTTTCAGTACTATTTCTGCCTGACAGATAACCTCACTGCAGTATGGCTTCTACCTGCCACCCACTATTCTTTTTCCCCCGGGGTTTTCTGGACAACATAAAACAATACTCAAAAATAACGGGTATTAGTTCATAAAAATATAAAGTAAAATTCTCATTACCCAATTAACAAAGAGTAACACAAACCGTCCTCTGCTTACCAGAAAACTGATCCAGCGTGATATTAGCAAACTACATTCATACACCATATACTCACTAGGGCCCATACATTCACACTACACTAATACTTACGCTGGGTGTCAGATATACTCTTATATCAAAATCCCTGCTACCAATTACCTTCTGATTGAAGAGTAATAACTTACCAATGGATCCTTTGCTAATTGGGAAATTTAAAATGAGTGACATTCACTATAATACATAATTCTGAAATAATCACAGAGTCAGGAAGTTTTAAAATGTTTATCTAAAGTTTTAGCAGAGTAAAATACAGAAAAAGACACGGTATTTGATCAGAATACCCATGTGGAAGTAAAGAATAATTATTACTAATAAATGACGGTGTTTAAGGAAAAGAGAAGATAGGAACAGCAGCGCAACTAAAGGTTGCATATATTTACCTAAATGCAAGAACCAAACGCTTAACCAAGGAGTTTGAAAGAATAGGACCCTGGAAGGATGAAGAGCAAGGACCTTCTTCAGGATCAGGACAGGACTGGTGACCTCTCTACAACGACGCCTGCGCCGTTCCCCTCTCTGGCACTCGACTTCTCCTCGATTCTTCCCTCTAATGGACTCCGCCGCCCCCTCCTCAGGACCTCTTCTGGATAGGGATTCAGTCAGCAACCGATCAGCTGGGCAGCCTGGAGCTCTTCTGTATGTTCTCTCTTCTCTGGAATCTAGCTCTGACTAATTAACTAATGCTATATTCTATTATACCCTTCTACGCCCTGTACCTCCCCTAAATGTTGCTAAAATATGGGACCACTACTTCTGATTGGATAGGGACCGGAGGTGGATTCTTGTACTATGACAAATTTGGCTTAAATTGTGTAGCCTATTGTATTTGCGTTCCCACCCTTCAAATTAATACATTCTTTTTATTTCCCACCCGTCTCACAACAAATTATATACAATTTCTACAGTAACTGTATCGACTGTTACAATTTTGTACATGTAGAACATCCTCTTCGGCCGATAGGTCATGGCCTTGTAAGACGTCCAAGTTGACTTCATTTTGGCAGTCATTCAGGACACATGCGCAGAACCTTCTGCTTCTCAAGTTTCAAATCACCAACTCAGGCCCAAGATTACGAATTACTAAAAGTGCAAGAAGGAAATATTAATATCACAAATAAAACGTTTCACTGTATACCCACTTATCTTATTTCTAATCCCATTTAATTATAAAATCCTATCCCGCATTAATTGCGTTAAGAAATGACAATTTAGTAATGACACGAGAGCAAGCTTAAGCATGTGAGAACTTTAAACAGCCATTTTAATGCACACTGCGCAGAAGCAGAAATTCCCACCAAGCAAAGAAAGACGTCACACCATGTGATCAGGTTGTGACATGCGCAGATAAAATCCCGCGCTTAAGTGGCCATTTTAGACTAGGAACAAGCGTTATTCGTTAGTAAAACACATAGGCAAGCATCCTAACTATTCATGTAGTGTGTGCAAAGATTAATACGGACAATACAAGTTTTAAATATTAATACAATGAGGAAGATTGCATCCGAGCAAGTTTCATTTGCGAAACCTTGCTCCATCAACGTGCCCTGTGCGGGAAGACACTAGGTCTGTTATTTCAAGTTTTGGGCCCGGACCAAGCTCTCAGGATAAGCTGTCTATCCCTTCTATGATACTTGAAGCCTCCCCAGTACTCTTCTTGGCCACCAATACTAATATTCCCAGAAGTAGTGGGTTTGTGTCTGACTCACAGGAAATGCTGGAGACCTTCTTTTCACTCTTTGATTTATCTGATGGGAAGAGCTCTGTGTCTGGAGCTGGCTCGGATCTCGACGTAGAGCCTGGGGGGTGATATGGAAAGAAAATAACAGGCTCCCACAGGGGACACTGCAATATGTGCTCGTTCTACTCACACCTTATCTGGTAAAAATGGTTTGCGTTAAGACCGGGGTCAAAAAAGCAAGCAGGAAGGGGCAGTTGACACTACAAATGTCTCCACTGTGGGAGCTTGTGCCACTATGCCCTTCATTACGCCACAAGAAGAGGTGGACAGGAACCTTTTTGAGATTGAAACTGAAGCTTGGGATGAGAAAGACTTCTCTTGAGACCCGGTGGGCACAGGGCTGACTCTGGCGAATGCAATGGTTGAAGATAGGGATTACTCGCCTCCTGGATAGAGGGGACAGCTGAACCGGGCGAAGGGTGTATAGGAAGCTCCTCCCTCTTCCTTTCCTCCTGTCCTTACTGCTTTTTTAACCAAACCACTTTGGAACATAGGGAAGCTTCACTTGCAGAATGACGCCCTCCTCTCTCCCCCTTTTTGTCAGCTATCCATAGAGAGGAGTATCGCAAGGACTTTTTGTCATTGAAGGCAGCGCACTCTAAGATACAAGCATCACTGCATATACAATGTCTAAAAATGTGGACACCATTCACAGGAAATTAAATGAGATGTAGAATCAGTCCATACAATTGGAGGGGTCTGTACAGCAAACAAAGGCTCAGGTAGAGGCCCATGAAATATGATTTAGTTGTATCCCATATAAGTTGGAAAACATGGAACACCAAATGCATCGGAATAACCTTCGGGTTCTGGGCATTCCTGAGGGGCAGGAGGGCCATGATGCCCGGCGGTACATTGTTCAGTAATTCAGTGGGACTGGTCCCTCTACGGATACTGTTGTTCCCACATTTGTGGGCAGAGGTCACAGCTCCACTGTTGACTTTATTTTACTTTCTCCTGATTTAGTTAATTTTGTCATACAGTAAGGGGCATTATGGAGCCAGTTTAGTGATCACAGTCCTGTGTGCTTGGCTCTGACTCGTGACTTGGTGAAGAATATAAGATTTGGCAAGGGTAAGGCTGGGAGGGACTTTAGGCCAGTTGATCAGGGGTGACAATTAAAATGATCTAATGGTTCCCTTAAACATTCTGTCAAACCTAGATTTAACTTGTGAACCTGATATTTCTACATATCTGGGAGATTCCTCTATGGCAGAAGGTATTCTGCTTGCCTTCCATAATATTTGTGAATTTATTAGGGGGTATCTCTCTTCGAGTAAGCAAAAACATGTGGTTCCAACAGCCGCCTCCAGATGGTTTAATCATGCTTGTTCCCAAACTCATCAAAATCTTTTGTTTGCTTTGAAAAAAAAAACTTTTGACACCAAGAAAGTCGCTTTGTGCAGGAAAAAGTATGAATCAGCGGTGACTTTGAGGAAAAGGTCAATTCAGCAGGATGCCTGGGAGCAACTTCTCAAGGTAGATGTTTTGAAGAATAGTGCCCGTTTTTGGGAAATTGTAAATTATCCCTAT